>CAKKXW010000005.1:28216438-28331268 GCA_920937365.1 Sphaerophoria rueppellii | reverse complement strand
TCATTTCATTTATTTGGTCTTTTAAAATTGACAATATACTTCGAGAAAAATCTCATAAATAGTATTAATATTAAACAATATTCAATTTCTTTTAACTAATAGATAACCTTAATATTGCAAATAGAATTATTAAAAATAGTTATTACAAATCAACAAGTTAATTGTTATTATTAAAGAAAACAACTAAAAAGAATGTATTATATATTAAAGAATCATATTTCCATACATTTCAGCCCAACATGTGTTTCATTAGATCCCCTCGAAAGCCCCGTGATGAAGTATTTCTCTGCAATTGGTGTGGGAGATTATTCCACAACCTTATTGCATTGACAAAATAAGATCGCTCTCCAATGGTATGTGTAAACCTCGGTAATAAAATCTTAAGACCTCTAGGTGACTGTAGAAAACATAGATATTCCTTCAAATACTCGGGACACTTGTCATGAATTATGTCATGTAATTTCAGAAGCGATCTAAATTCGTAATATCTATCAAGGGTCATGCCTAGAACATCGGTCTTAAAGTGAGAAATACTTACATATCTGGGCAGACCCTGTATGAATCGTGTGCAGTCATTAAAAGCTACATTTATTTTCCGTTTACATTCAGAATCTAGAGAAGGGTAGACAATACAATTGTATGAGAAGAACGGCAACAGTAAAGATTTAACTAATTTTAACTTCAGATCCGAAGAAAGTAAACTAGAAGATGCATTTAGACTGCGCAGTCCACCGTAGATCTTCCTTATTGTATCAGACGTGGCATCACAACACGATAGCTTACTATTGATAAAGAAGCCGAGATATTTTACTTTGTCAACATAGGGTAACGTATATCCATTCAGATAAAGAGGTGGAAGATCACTTAATGCAATATCTCTTCTTGAACACACCATGCCAAATGACTTCAAAGGATTTAATTTGATTTTATTCAGCTGAGCCCAGCCATGGATGTGTGATAGATCTTCATTAACACGCTCCACGCAGTCTTCTAAAAGTCCAGGACTTCTTGACAAGTATATTGTGACATCGTCAGCATATATTTGCAAGTTGCAATTAACAACAAAATCTGGGAGATCATTAATAAATATACAAAAAAGTAGTGGTCCTAGGACGGATCCTTGGGGGACACCAGTATTGATAACATAAGGACTTGAGATTCCTAGTTCAGTTTCAACGCAAATTGATCGGTTTTTTAAGTAACTGTACATTAGTTCAAGGGCAGATCGAGAGAAATCAAAATTACTTTTAAGTTTTGACAAAAGAATGTGATGATCTATACAGTCAAATGCTTTTGAGAAATCGAGCATCACCATTACACTTGTTTCATCACGATCAGCCGCTTTCCTTAAGTCTGAGGTTACCTTCAAAACAGCTGTTTCGCAGCTATGTTTTTTCCTAAAACCTGACTGCCATTTTGAAATCTTATTAAACCTTTCTAGATTTTCTTGTATCTGTTGAGCCAAGATCTTTTCTAACGTTTTTGAAAGAAATGTTAAGAGACTAATGGGTCTGAACTCCGACGGAGATGTGGGATTTTGCTTTTTAGGAATCGGAACAATTTTGGCGGATTTCCACTTTTCAGGGAATTTTTTGCTGTAAATACAGTAGTTGAAGACATGTACTAAATAAGGGAGAAGAATTGGTAGTATTAGCTTAATAAACTTAGGCGACATATCATCAAGTCCGGTGGCATTAGATTTAACCGAATGAACTGCCAATTCAACTTCCAAAGCACTAACACATCTAAAATCAAAACGGTTGTAGTTAGAAAATTCTCCAAAGTCAAATAAAACTGGCTCGGACAAGTTCGGAATAAGAACTGAACCCATATCTGCTGGATTAAATGGACATTTAGCAATTTCGTTATTTATTACTCCCACGTTTTTAAGGTTCTTCCAAAGAGTTTTTGAACTTAGTTTGGTATCAAGGCGCTTCAAAAAATATGACCGTTTTGTATTGCGAATAAGTGATGTTACATTGTTCCGCGCAAAAACATATTGCAACTTGTTAAATTCAGTAGGATGGCGTTTATATGCTCTGAAAAAGCGTTCTCTTTCTCTAATTTGTGTTTTAATTTGGGCTGAAAACCAAGGACAGCATTGAGGCTTTATGACTTTTGATACAGTGGGAACATAGTTTTCAAAAAGTTCATTAGTTATTAACGTCAGGTTCGAAACTTTCGAGTCAATGTCCGGGGAATTGTAAATTTGAGTGAATTCAAAATCATTTAGGTTTTGATACAAGTTTTGTAAATTAGTTTTATCAACTGATTTGAACCTAACTACTTTTATCAAATCTTTCCTAGTTTTAAAGTTAAAAGAGCAAAATATCAAATCGTGTATGAAGTCTGATGTAAGACTCATTTGATCATTTCCAATAACTTGATTGACTGAGTTAGTCAGAAACATGTCTATTAGAGATGGATTTGTGGCTGACTGAAAACAAGTTGGCCATCGCTGATTTACTACAACAAGCCCCAATTTCTCACAAATGTATTGAAGTTGTTGTGATGAAACGTTATTTGAAAGAAAATTGACATTGAAGTCCCCACCTATTAGAATTTTATTGTAGTTCGGAATTAGTTTAAATAATGTGTCTTCAAATTCTCTCAGGTTGTCTTCCTTAAATTTAGATGGGGGGCTATAAACAGTAACAAGTAAACATTTATCATTATCATTCTTGATTTCAACGCATAAAAACTCTATTGGTGATAACGAAGACGAGAATACAGTTTTAGCCAAAATAGATTCCCTGATAAACATACAAACGCCTCCTCCGATTCTGTCTTTTCGATCATTGCGAAACAACGAAAAACCTGGTATAGAGACAAGTGCAGACGAAATATCAGAGTTAAGCCATGATTCTGAAACCATGACAACATCCATTTTTGATTTACCAAGCATTTGATGCAGAACAGTATGTTTTGACCTGAGGCTGCCAGCATTTATATGACATACGTTTAAACCATTATAAAAGTTACACATAACATTAAGAACAGATCTTACTGTGTCAGGATCCAGATTGGTAGCCATTGCTCCCAAGACCTTTGTAAATACAAAACACAGTGCTTTCCGAAGAGACCCACCCCACACATGTCAAACCTAAATATGGAAAAAGATATTTTATATGTAAATTATTTATAAATATAAAAAGCATTATAAAATTCATAAATATTATATTCATTATAAGTGTGACGCAAAAAATGCTTAAAAGGAAGGTATATAAATTAGAAAAAAAAAAAACAAATAAAAAAAAGAGAAACAAAAATAGTCTAATTTGCGTTGGCAACCATGAATATGCATCACAATACTAATCAACAAGACTTGCAGCATTGACTTCAAACTGATCAGCAGCAGCGACTGCAACATCTCCATTCTTTGACTCATTTACTGCAGATTCCAATGAGAGTAAATTGTTGATGAGGAGTGGGCGGCTCGAACCAAAAATTTTGATAAATATTCTTCCATCTCTCGTAAACACAGAGTGCAGGCAGTTATTTCTTTTGTATTCATTTGCCGCCTTAAATAGCAAATGATTTTGTTTAGTTAGGCTCTCATAGATTCTTACAAATTTGTTGCTGTCAAAACCAAGATCGCTCATTGAAACGCATCTCTTCTTGGTTTTAAAGAAAGCTTTTGCAGCATTCAGCAATTTTCTCTTAGAATGGGCATGAGAGAGTTTCACTATTATGGGTGCTGTTCTCGATTTGTCCACTGGTGATGTACGGAAGATGTGAAGAGGTGTTAAAGTTGTGTGTTCAAGAGTGTTACATAATTTGTTGAAAATATCAGAAAGATTTTCATTCTCATTGAAGGGAATTCCATGAAGAACTAGATCTCCAGCAATGCTTTGTCTGGCTAGTGCATCAATTTGTCTCTTGATTACGTTTTGTTCACTTTCGTAATTTTGTGTCTGTAGTTGCATTAAAGACAATTGCTCTTGGAGATCATTGAAGTTGTTGCACTGCTCTTCACATTGTGAGACTCTCCCATTGTTTACAAAAAGAGCATTGTTGATAGAACTATAACGTTCATTGAATTTCTGCTCAACTGCATTAATTTTTGCATCAAAATCTTTTTCAAGAGATTGAATCCTTTTAGATATTTTGGTATGCAGCAGATCAATTTCAGTTTTTATTTGTTTCACAATGGACTCACTGATAGTTTTAGTAATTTGTTCAAGTCGCGTTTCAATCCGATCCCATAGCAAATTTTTGTGATTTTGCTGTCTTTGGCGATGGAGAGGGAAGGGGAGATGAAAGAGATTTGTCAGATCTCAACTTTCTGTGACGCTCTTGATAATTGCACTGTTCATGATTTTCGCTCTCAACTTTTTTGGCGGTAGATTTATCAAACGATGAAAAGACTATTAATTGACTTACAATTTTTAAG
Organism: Sphaerophoria rueppellii; assembly: GCA_920937365.1. Classification (NCBI taxonomy): domain Eukaryota; kingdom Metazoa; phylum Arthropoda; class Insecta; order Diptera; family Syrphidae; genus Sphaerophoria; species Sphaerophoria rueppellii. Next base: position 28,326,875 of record CAKKXW010000005.1, on the reverse strand, counting down.
TTATTTACACTTTAACACAACTATTTTCTGACTTAAACTGGACTGAAGTCTTAAAGTTCCTTTTTGACTTTCTTTATATCTTTTTTTTTTAATTCAATACTTTTTAACTGATAGATTTAATTACAATTTTTGCGCAGCACAGAAAAAGCACGTCTAATGCATGTTAATTCAATTCTTCATATGCTTTTGCCTTGGAAGAAACACATGCTCAAGCCAGTTCCGTATTAAAAAGTTAAGGAGAAATCGAAACAAATTGTTAATTTTTCGGCCTAAGCCACGCATGGACAACACATATTGAACAGTTCATTATCGGCTTGCTGGCAAATCGGTTTTTCGGGTTCTCCAAACCCAAATTTTCTTATGCCTGAGAAAGTTAAGCTCGCTTGTTCAAACAAGCGTGCTGTGTTTTGCACAATTTTTTGATCGATAAAAAACGCTGCTGGTATCAGACTCATTATGCCGTGGTCCCAAAACCGCATACGCCAACGGAAATTGAATCAAATGTTCCTAAAAACCCTCAAAGGATGGCTTCTGTATTCAGGGATAGCTATGCTGAGTACTTTTCCTTGTGAAGGAGAACTTCCATGGCAAAACCAATTTATATAAAAAAAAAATATTGTGCAATTTAATTTTAATTTAATTTAATTTTAAATTTAAACTTTTATTACAATTGTTTTAACTAAGTCCTAAAAATATTACATACCAACTTACTTACTAAGACATTACATACTAAAACTAGATAGTAAAAATGTTACAAAATTTTAAGAATACGTTTTATTATTATACTCTAGCTCTTCAAAATCTTCGAACAAATCGTCTTCGAGGGTTTCAATTAAAACGTCTTGCAATTCTGCCGTTGAATTAAGTTCTTCATTCTGTACTCAAATGAAAGAAAAATATTTTACTGTCTAAAGGAGAAATGAATGCTAAATAAATTCTTACCATTTGACCATGCTCTTGATATTCCTCTCTATTTTTCATGTTATGGCCTTCTTTTATTAGTTCCATTACTTTCCACTTGATTTCATCTTGGAGCTTTAGTGGAAATGACAACATTTCCGATTCCACCATGTTCAGAAATGGGCGAAGTGATTGACTCCTCTCTTTTGTTCTCTTGGATTTGCTTTAAAATATTGTCGCCGTGTTGATGGATGTAATAGCTGATGCTTTAGGTGCGTTTTCATTGCATACTTCATTTCTCTAAAATAATGATTGCTAAATATATAAGATATCAAAATCTATATTGGTCTAGTTTTGATATACCTTCTTTCGGAATTAAAGGACTCTCTATTTACTACTACCAGATGGTATTCATATTCAGATTGAGGCATTGACTTTTCCTACAGTAAAAAAAAATTAATATATTATAATGTGTAATGTGTATACACTTTATATCACTATCACAATCTCTATCTCTCCGTATAGTAGTTTTTCGAACTGCTTTATTTATAAAAATAGCCACTTGGAAGCGAAGCAATTCAATTGATTGTGCGAATTACGATAAAGTAAAGACACTGGCCTTACTAATAATCAAATTTAGTAAAGAGTTAAATGAAAATCTCCAGATTTCAGAAACATCACATACCAATAACAAATTTAGTCTCCAGTTTAGTCACTAGCAAAACGTCAAAATTTAATACACGGAAATCCATCTCTAAGCTGTGCACTAAATCACATCTGAAGGCAAGTGTTTCTGTGGTGCTATTTTATGGTACACAAATAAGTATTAAATGTATTGAAATTGTTCATAGTATTTTTTCGATCTCTATTGGTATTTTCATTACGTCTCACTTTTTTTGGTTCAAAAGAAGTAAAAATTGTATTTATTTATTTTTTTTATGGATTTGTGCCGGCCGTTTGTTAAATTTGGCATAAGCCGTACTTATCTATGTGGTTCATCAAAAAATTAATTACAATAACTACACGAGACTTTTAATGACCCAAAAACTAGTTTTTACCCTGGCGGGCAGGAGGATCTCTCATAGCCGAAAAAGAGAAAGTAGTGTAAGGAAAAGAGACATATGCACGAGACACAAAAATAAGCAAGACAGAGAAGGTCTGATCATAAAGGGACAATTAGACGCGTCTAATGTTTAATATTGGAATATGTTATTAAGTTATATTTTCAAATGAAATCAGCCAGAAAAACATAAAAAATTCAATTCAAACATTCAAACATTTAAAATTCAATTTCTTTATTGTTAAAATTGTTGTTGTATTTCACATAGAAATTATATCTTAGCAGAGATAGAAGCGAAGATAAAGCACAATAACACCGCTATTAAAAAATGAAGAAAAGAAAAAAGCTTTCCAACACTTTAAATCAATTGATGTACTATAAGTGCTGACAATAAAGTAGTGTTGAAAAAGGATACGGCAATACTTAACAAAAAGTAAGGTAGCACTGATCAGTTAGAATTATAACAAATGCCACAAAACTTATTTTTTTCATACACACATACTCTTGCAGCAAACTTGCTTCTTATTATGCAGGCAATTGTGTCATTATTAGAATAAAACGCATACTCTTGCAGCTAACCTGCTTGAACTCATTTTTCAAAATATTTATTGTTTCAGCTCGTAAAAAAATTGTTGTCACTCATTTGACATTTATTTGACAATTACTTGATGGAAATTGTAGTAGATTTAAAGAAAATGTGAAGATTTGTTAACGAGAAGGTTAAATAGTTTATTGGTAGGATTCTGTTTAAGCTCTACACTTTATTTTAACTTTACGTTTTACTAATAGTCGACATTAGTGTCTGATTATTAGTAAGGCCCACTGTGTTTGAAAGCAATAATTGAAAGTGTTGAAGAAATAAGGCGGTGAGTGATTTGAACAAAGTGAATTTGTGTTTTATGTGAAAAGTGTGAATAAGTTTTAATTGTCGGACCGAGCCGAATATTACAATATTATTATTATTTCATATTATTTATTTAACTTACGTCAGCAATAAAAGATATATTCGACTCCCCAGACAAGTCATCGGTAGCATCGTTAAGGAAATGGAGAAGGTCAAAGCACCAAAGTTTGGGGACGTATATTTCATCGGTCCCCGCACCGCTTTTCTTTGACCTCAGCACCTGACATTTTTCCTTAGAGTACTGACTGCGTAGCGTTCTTAATTTGAGTCTTATGTCTCAATATATAGTGACAAAGAGTTCAAAATTTCTTCCAAGCTTTTTTGCCGTTTATTCCTATTTGTATATTCCTGGTGTTTAATACTATAAACATTGGGAAATTTAACTTTACGTTTTACTAATAGTCGACATTAGTGTCTGATTATTAGTAAGGCCCTATGACTTGTACTATGATATGGAATATATAGGAAATCACCAATTCTGGGTTGTTAATTTCGACAAGGCACATATATAGACATAGGCCATTGATAGGACGAGCAATTTATTTTACAATTTAAGACATTATAAGCAAAAAGCACCAAGAGATTTCAGATCAACATGGGATTGGTGAATTACGGTAATTTTTCCGTAACGCAAATAAACTTGTAAACTTTTTTTGGAGTCTTCCAATTCTAGGTGTCCTTGATAGAGTGTGAGAATTTTATATTATATTTTATTTATTATGAATTTCTAATAACGAATCCTAGCACAGAGTTAGCTAGCACAGACAACTAATTATACAGATGTCTCATCCATATGGAAAAAAGTGTCCTATGAAATCTAAATTCGCTAAAAAAAGCTTTTTTTTCAAAGCTTGCATGAAAATCTTTCTTTTGCTTTTGTTTATGAACACGAAAAGACATCTGCCTGTTTTTTCGTTTTTCTTTCTTTCTTAATTCTATAATAAGGGTTGACCTTATATTTCCCGCGAACCTTATAATCTGATGAATAAAATATCTTCCTGTTGATCTGCTTATTGAACACATAAGGAAAAAAATGCATCTACCTGCCTACACAGTGCACATACGTAAGATAGAAAAAAAAAAACTATTTGAAGCGAAAACAGAATTGGTAGAGTAAAAACAATTTTACTTTTTCTGATATTAGTTTGCAGATTCTTTGTTTTATTATGTTTTTTTTTTTGTTGGAAAATGTAGATGTTTTATTATGTTTTTTTTTTTGTTGGAAAATGTAGATATGTATGTTATTATATTTTGAATTCAAAACCCTTAGGTGCATTGTTTATAAAATAAAACATAAACTTTAAAATGTGTATAATTTCTTATAGCCATTTTTAGTATTCAAATAATCTTTTAAATATGTAAATAAAATTGTGAATATCAATAAAATTATTTGGATTTTAATAAAATATTCTTTAAAAAACAGCATTTTAGTTAAGTAATATACTATAGTAAAAACAGTTTTTTTTTCAATAAATTTTGCTTAATATCCAAATAACTAATCGGAAATTAAATTTTTTTCAAATGTTTTTAAACGTTTATGTTAATTTTCATGCATTTTTTTTTTTGCTGAAAAAGCAGCTTTTTATTTTGAATATTCAGGTTTTTACTTGGCGACATATAGAATATATGGCAAGTATTGAACTCGTAAAAAAAAAATTTGAGATGATGATGCGATATGACATTACGATGATAAGAAGTCGAAAAAAGTGGGTCCGGCGATTCCGTCTGTCTGTCAGTCTGGAAGTTTACAGGCATCTACAGCCTTAACTACTGGTCCGATGGACTTCAAATTTGAAAATTAGAGGTTTGAGCAAACACTCATATCCCAGTTTTTATTTTTGTTTTAAGATCAAAATTTAGGGTAGCCACCATACGATTTTTTTGGCTAAAAACCAAAACTTTCGATTTTTTTTAAACTTCCTCGAGTTTTTTTTTTAAACATTCATGTATTTTATGTAAAAAAATTGTTTGTATTGCTCCAAAACAGTACCTCCCATAGAACCGTTTTTTTGTTATTAGATTTTCTCGAAAAATGAAAGTCCGATCAGTTAGTTTTTTTTTTTGAAAGTAAGTATATATTGTTCAAATAATATTTTGTATTCAAAAAAATTTCAAATTTTTTTTTGGATTTAAAAATATTTTATTTTTTTTTCAAAATTCTGTATCTCAAAAACGAATCAATTTTAAAATCCAAATTGAAGTATAATATGTATATTTACATGGTCTTGAAAAAGACATTTTTGAAAAAATTTTGTATATAAAAATTAATTAAAAAAAAAAAAAACGGCTCCGACGATTTACAAAAAAAAAAATCAAGAATAAGGTTGAATTTGTTTGGCATTTAAATTTTTGGAATTAAATGTACGAGGTACATGTTCAAATTTTAAGTATTTTTGAGTTGTAGTGAAAAATAAATACGTTATATTGTTTCTTTGCACTTTTTAACATATAATTGCACTATAATTTACCAATATTTGTATCAAAAATCTTAATAAATCTTTAAAAAAAAGTCGTGCGTTTAGTCTCGTATTTGCTGTGGTGGAAGTCTGTCACTTTGGGTTTGTGCATCAGGAAAAAAATTTTGTCACGGCTGAGTGCTCACTCTTTTGTCACCTCTTAAGCTTCAAGCAGGTTCACGGACACGAAAAAAAAGAGAGGATTGTGAGAGTTCACCTCTTTCACAGATTCACGGACACAAAAAAAAGAGAGGATTGTGAGAGTTCACCTCAGAAAAATTTTGAGGGTGTTTTCGGCAAGGGAGGAAAAGGTCGCGACTCTAGGTATTATATATTCTCTATGGTAAAGCAATATGAATGTCAACAACTTCGTTTAAAATGTTTTTACGTTTTTTTGAATGAATCAATGTAGTTACTTCTACAAACATTTTTGTAAAGAATGAAAAAATCTACCAAACTTTTCATTAATTAATGATGAAAATACAATTGGTCCACCATTTATCATGCATTGTTGCATAAATTTAATTATATGTTGATAAATTCTATATCGAATTGAAAACCTGAAGCCTTGTGTTTCTTAAGAGCCTTAATCTTGAAGATCCGATTACTAGAACGCACGCTAGGACGCTTTTTTATGGAATAATATTGATCGAATTTTGGCCATAGCGGGATTCTCCCACAGGTGATGTGTCATTTCGAATGCACCAGCAGGTCGTTTGTGTGCAATTATAGTTATTTTAAATTCAAGATTATGATGCTATCAAAATCACCCTTTATCTACGTGAGTAGATTACGCATATGGAATTTTTTAACAACTTGTATATAGGATTAAAACTTATAAGCAAATTTATGTGAAAATGTCAACATTGACCATATGTATGAGTAACCGTTATAATAAGAATAGTTAGGAATAGAAAGTGTATATATATTACAATATGTTCTTCGTTGAAATCTCTGTTCAATAAAATAGGTTCGACGAGGGTATAAAACTTTCACCCCGTATTTTTACCCCCCTACCCCTAACTTTTTTTTTAACTTTGAATGTCGTACTTAGAATAGCTATAAACATAAGTTTTAAACTTTTAACCTTATCGACTTCAATACAAATTTGACCTATTATTTCAACCCCTTGTGACTCTTTCAACCCCTTTTATTGCGCTTAAAAATACCATATGCCCTTTCTCAGATTCTAGTCTATCTTTGAACAATTTAATTAAAATCGATCCTGTATGTTGGACGTTATTAAGAATTAGAATAGGCGTTAGAAGTCAATTTTTTGTAACGCTTTTTTTAATGTTTGATTTTCCTTTCCATATTTTTTTCATACCGGGGTCTATTATATGAATAGATTCTAAAGGAGTAAACTCAAAAAAATGAACAAATAATGAGCAATTTCTAAGATAATGAACATTCTAATGTTTTCCGACACACAATAATTCATAATGAACATTCTCTTCAAATAATGAACTGTTCATTATAATAAGGAACGGATGGACACCGTAACTATAGAGGAATAAGTCTACTTAACATCGCCTACAATATCCCCTCTGCCGTAATATGTGAACGTCTGAAGCCTTTCGTCAACAATCTGATTGGTCCTTATCAATGTGGCTTCAGGCCAGGAAAGTCAACCATCGACCAAATCTTCACGTTGCGGCAGGTCCTGGAAAAGACCTATGTACTCCAAATCGATACCCACCACCTTTTCATCGATTTTAAGGCCGCGTATGACAGCATCTACAGAGACGAACTGTACAAAGCTATGTCTAGTTTTGGCGTCCCTGCCAAGCTCGTTCGCTTGTGAAAAATGACGATGGAGAACTCACGCTGCTCCATCAAGGTTGGCAACGAGCTCACGGAATCTTTCGACGTCAAAAAAGGATTCAGACAAGGCGATGCACTGTCATGCGATTTCTTTAACATCGTTCTTGAAAAGATAGTGCAGAACTCCAACGTCAACACCAGAGGCACTATCTTCCAAAAATCTGTTCAACTTCTCGCGAACGCCGATGATATTGATATAATGGGAAGAACACAGCGTGATGTCAATGGCGCCTTGTGAGAATTGAGACAGAGGCTTCAAAAATGGGTTTAGCGGTAAATGAGGGAAAAACGAAGTATTTGCTGTCTTCGAGGAAGGACACCTGAAATATAAAGACTTGTGTTTATGATTAATATCAGTAATCAAGTCAGTACTGAGTATGAAAGTTTATTCAATGATTGTTGTTATAAAAGTTATTCATGTGACATCCCCTTTTTTTTAAAACAAAAAACAGAACAAGATACATATTCAAATTACTTAAAATTAATAAAACGAAGATATTAAAACAAGATAAATAACAATAATAAGAACAAAAAGAAAAGAAATTAAACGAAAATACATAATTCAAATATATATATTTTTTTTTAATTAAGCAACAAAATCAAAAATACTATTAATTAAATTGAACATGACTTAAGGGGTGTCGAGAAACTTTAATTTAATTTTAATTTTTTTTTTTGTTGAGTGATCAGAAGGATGAAACATTTGTTAAGGTCCTACAATAATTTCTTCCACTTCGGGTGCGCTTCTCGAGCTGGTTTCCATCTGTGATATTTACATCATCCGATACTGTGTTACTTGGTTCCTTCGAGTTACTTAGTCCAGCTTCTTGATTTTGTATATCGTGCTCTAAAATTGGTAATTCTACGATGTTGGCCTTTGTTTTTCGAAGATGATAGGAATTACGTCGATATTGTGTGCCGTTATTTGCTTCAACGATAACAGAACGTGGATATTCAGTTTGTTTTACGACTGTTGCTGGCTTCCATTCTCTGTGACCGGTTTTTAAAATAATTTTGTCGCGACTTTTGAACGCTTCTCTTGAAATCGAAACTCTGTCAGTATATTTCTTTTGTTCCTCACGTAAACGTTGTATTTCAGCCGACACTCCAACGACCGGATGTGGTTTTAGTTTTGCGACGTCGAGCGTGTTTTTCTGCTGAACAATCGTTCTGCTGGAGACTTGAGGACTTCATTGCGATCGGTGTTTCTGAGAATAAGTAATGCTTTGTAGATATCTGATCCTTGTTTCTTGCACTTGTTTATCAAATTTTTTGCAGTTTGGACATTACGCTCAGCGATTCCATTTGATTGAGGATAATGTGGAGAAGACATAATGTGTTTGAATTGCCATTGTTTTGCAAAGTTAGCAAATGCATACGAACTGAATTGTGGTCCACCATCAGTTTCCAATACTTCTGGAATGCCATGTACTGCAAACCACATTCTCATAAAAAGAATAACTTCATTGGATGTTGAGCTCTTTAAGCTTTTAAAATCAATGAATCCCGAATAATGGTCTGCAATGAGTAAATAATCCTGGCCACTAATTGTGAAAATGTCTGAAGCCACTCGTTGAAAAGGAAATAATGGTGCTTCTCTAACAATAATTGGCTCTTGGGTATTAGCACAGACAAGTAATTATACAGATGTCTCATCCATATGGAAAAAAGTGTCCTATGAAATCAAAATTCGCTAGAAAAAAAGCTTTTTTCTAAAGCTTGCATGAAAATCTTTTTTTTTTCTTTTGTTTGTTTATGAACACGAAAAGACATCTGCCTGGTTTTTTCGTTTTCTTTTTTCTGTATTCTTTTTCAACCCTTATATTTCCCGCACACGAAAACCATACGGCATACATCAGAGGAATAATATGTCTTCCTGTTGATCTCCTTATTGATCAGGCAAGGAAAAAAATGTATCTACCTGCCTATACATACGTAAGATAGGAAAAAAAACTATTTGAAGTGAATACAGAATTTTCTTTTTTTGATATTCGTTTTCAGATTCTTTGTCTTAGTATAATTATTTTTTTTTTTGGAAAATGTAGATTTGTGTGTAATTATGTTTTGAATTCAAAACTCTTTAGGTACATTATTTAAAAGTTAAAACATAAACTTACAAATGTGTTAAATTTACGCTAGCATTATTTTTTCAATATTTTCTATCAATTCAAGCAAAGGTCCAAGATATGTTTGCATTCTTCAATTTTTTCATAAAAAGTGCTGTTATCTTATGGCATTTATTGACTTAACTAATCCGAGGCTTAGTTATTAAAGCCCATAACATTTCCTTCCTTGATTTTAGTAAACATTACGCATCAATACAATTAACCGTTTCTCTGTTTCGATCAATCAAACTTACCAAACATTTTTTCCGCACGTTAATCCGCCTGACAATATCATGTTGGGGTGACGTGAAACAACGCCCAACCCAACGAAATAGAACCGAATTTGAAATTCGGTCTTATTTCCTTTTCAAAATGGAAACTACCCCAATTTGGCTTTAATTCTAAGGTCCATTAGATTTTGCGCCAAAAAAAAATTTGGAAATAAGACCAAATTTTCAAAACAAATTTTTCGGCCTTATTGCCGAATAATTATTAATAATTCTTTGACAACAAAAAAGCTGATTTCTATTTAAAATTTGTACAAAAAATTGTTTTTTTTTTTTATTTTCTTGGCATAACAGTGCAGTTTTTGTTATAACCATTATTGGCCATAATAGCCAAATGACAATTTCAAATCATTTTTTTCCTGAAAAAAAACGACTTTAAAAATTCCAAAGTTTAAATAAAAAAATGTCTAAATAACGACAAAATGATAATAATTAATAAAAAAAATTTAACTAAACATGTATTCATGTAGTCAACATAATTAACTCTAAACAGTTTTGATGTTTTATATTATTCCTCTGCAAATTTTGCAGAGAATGTCATCGTTATTTTTACATGAATTTATCTATTGAAAAATTATGAATATCAAAGGATACATTTTAATTTATTTACTTGATATGAAATTTAAATTAAGAGAAATATAATCGTCATTCGCGCAGTGGAAAAATTCGCGCGAATTTTTTATTTTCACACCCAAAATTGATTTTCTGTGAGGCAAAACATTTTTTCCGCTCGCTACGCTTTGCGCAAATGACGATTCTTTTTTTCTCAATCAAAATTTAGTATCAAGTACCTAAATAATTTAAAGTCTATTCTTGTGAGTTCAAAATGTTTTCTATAGTGATCATTTATTCCAAATCGTCGCAAGTAATTTTTACAATGTGTCATATGACCATATTTGGATACATGGCCTTATGACACATGGCCATATGACCAGGCACCACTTTGCAAGCTATCAATCAGATATCAATGGAAAAAAAACTACCAAGCCATTGAAAAGGGACCAATTTGGCAAATCAGAAAATTCGCTCAAATTCTTCTATACGCTAAGAAAATTTAAGTGTTGACAAATATTTAAACAAAGTTTATATGAATTTGAAAACGAATTAAGACCAAAACGGCCTTGTTTCGTTTTAGTAAATGAAATAAAACCAAATTTCAAATTAGGTTCTATTTCGTTTTCGAAAACGAAATAAGACAAAATTTTTCGAATTTTAGCTGTTCTGTTTAATATCACAGATTATGATAGTGAGAGAAACAATAAAACAAAACTTTAACTTAATAAAATATTTATTTGCAAATTGAACAGACGTGATTGAAGTTTGAACACTGAGTGACTAGACTGACTGGACAGAAGGCTTGCAGAAGGCAAAACCCAAAGGTTGCCCAGTCAGCATTATTAGCTTATAATATAAATGTGTATCTAAAATTAAAGGTGCGCGAGGCCAGCTATTGTACTTTTATTTGTTTCATATTTCGTCTGGCCTCACGATTAATGATATTTGATATAACTAAATATTTTATTTAAATTTTTATTATTTGTGGGAAGCGATAAGGAAATCAGTTCCCATCGTGTCAGCATATTTCCGTCATGTGAAACGATGTTGACTGTATTTTGAACATTAGCCTTATTTCATTGGGCGTTATTTCACGTCACCTCATGTTGGGGATAACAAATATTTGTGAAGTGTTCATGGTTAATACTGTTGTATTCAGTGATGATTTCTGTGAAAACAATAATTGGAAAATTCTCACGGAAGAGTGGGAAAACTAGGAAAATCAAACAAAGGTCGGAAATAAAAATTTTTTTCCTTGAAATTTTTTGTTTCAAAATGAGTTTTCAAATAGAAAAATTAAAGTTCTTGATGAAAAGCTCGGAATAATCATTGGGTTTCAAAAGGAAAATTGTTAATTTAGGTGCATTGTTTTTAAAATGGAAAAATGGAAATTTTTGTATTTTTATATTATGTCCGGTAGGGACTCTTTATCCGCTCAGTTCTCAATGTATTTTTATAATATTTTCACTCTAGATATAGCCTGAGTTAAAACTAATTTTTGGGACAGTTTAACGGAAAATTCAGCAAATAAAGAGACAATCGTAAGCTGTATGGAATTCTGATTTTTGTGAAATAGTCAAAACACACCGTAGTGTCCGTGGCTTAGTGGTTAGGTGCGTTGGCTGCAGAATGTCGTTGGTTCGAGTCCATAGTTTTTATTTTATCTTTCATGGGCACTGGCTCTTGCGAAAATCTTAATCAGTTCTTAAGAAAGTTATTGTGCGTGAAATGAGACCAATTTCATATCAATATCAAGAACGCCAATACGCACCTACAAACATACCTATACGCACATACACGAGTTGAGAGTTGATTCGAATTCTAGAATTGATAGTTCAAATAAAAACTTTAAAATGAGCACTGAAGCATTTAAAACAAATCATTTTAAAAATTTTACATACATTTTGTCTGAAGATAATTTCTTTGACGACAGCATTTTTTGTTGATAATTTATCAGAAAATTTAAGTACATTTCTTACATTTTCTGATAAGCCACAGTTTTTACTTCAATAAATAATATATGCAATTGTTATGCTGTATGATCAAAATAACATTGAAAAAAACTAAAAAAAAAAAAAAAACACCAAAACGCACTTTGCTTTTAAACCAACCTGCTCTTACCTTTCTCATCGTCAGAATCACGAGCTACTCTTATACACATATATGCAAAAGTAAAACAAAAAAAAAAAAAACAGATACATTTGTATATCTACTTTACTCATTATAAATTATTTTATTCTCATCGGTCGGACCTCAGAAAAAGAAAAGGAAACGAAAAGATTTCAGAGAAAGAGGAAACAGAGAGAACATTTCAATAAATCAAGAGAGCTTTAAAAGCTTTCGTAAGAACAGGCATGGAGCTTTTCTATGAACAGGCAAAGAACTTTTTTGCCTGTTCATAGTCGATCGTCAATGAAAAAAATATGAGCCACTTTTTACTATGGGGATGAGACATCTGTATAATTACTTGTCTGTGGTATTAGCCTTTTGCGATTGTTGACAAATAACACATTGTTCCACGAAATTTTTAACATCATTTGATTGTCCATGCCAGTATAATGATTCTCGAGCCCTTGATAACGTTTTGTTGATTCCCGCATGGTCGACGTGTAATTGTGATAGCATATTCGGAATTTCGCTTTCTGGCACAATTAATTTATGACCTTTAAATAGCAAATTGTCATCACATACAAGTTCATGTCTGAATGTTATATATTTTTTTAGCGCTTTTGGAACTTTGCTCGCGTCCTTAGGCCAACCTGCGATTAAAATATCTCTTAGAAGTTGAAGTTCATGATCTTTTTCTGTAGCGCGTACGAATCTCATCCTAGCTTCATCACTTATTGAGATAACTGCATGAATGAATTCTCCATCTTCTTCTTCTTGTTGTTCAACGTTATCACAGTCTCTACTTAGTGTATCAGCTATAGGAATTTTTGAACCTTTGATATATTTTATGACCGGGGAATACTGCAGAACATCCCACAATATGCGTTGTAGTCTCATCGGTGCCTGGTGCAATGGATTTTTAAAAATACTTTCGAGGGGCTTATGGTCTGTTTCGATGAGTAGTTTTTTGCCATAGATGTACTGATGAAACTTGACACATGCAAACCGGATAGCCCAGGCTTCTTTCACAATCTGAGGCTGATTTTGCTGGGATTGGGTAAATGCTTTAGTGGCGTATGCTACTGGCTGATTTTCTTGCATAAGACAAGCACCCATTGACTTACTACTTGCATCAACTGACAATTTTACTGGTAGATTGACGTCGTAGTATCTTAATACAGGTGTGGATGTAAGAACATGTTTGATATTTTCAAAAGCTTTTTGTTGTTCGATTTCCCATACCCATTCTGAATCTTTCAGGAGAAGTCTACGTAATGGTTCAGTAATTTCGGATTGATTTTGAATGAATTTACCCAAATAATTGACCATTCCTAACAAACGTTGGAGTTCTTTCACATTAGTCGGTTTTTTAAGTTTCAATATCGCATCAATCTTATTTGTATCAGCTATACACCCATTTTCAGTAAATATGTGGCCTAAAAATTTGACTGAATTTTTTTCATACTCACATTTGTCATGATTTAGAGTGAATCCAGCATCTGTTAGACGTTTCATTACCATTTTCGTAGTTCTTTGAAGCTGTTCTTTGGTTGTTGCATATAAGAAAATGTCATCCATCGCAACTTCACAGTTTTCAATGCCTTCGAGTGTTCGATTCATGATTTCCGAAAAGATTTCGGGTGCTGATGAAATGCCAAATGAGTCTTAAGAAGCGATAACGACCCCAAGGGTCGCAAAGCGTTGAAGATACGGCCGGCTTCGCGCTCAGCCCTGAAGTGATCGAGATGCTGTCGGCCACTGACAACTATGGGCTTGTGAAACCATTTTGAAATCACAAGATCTTTTTTAACTTGATCGCGAATTGCATGTGGAATTTTTCTTGCTGGGAATATTTTGAATTTCGGGCTTTCTATGAAATCTATTTCATATTCAAATGTCTTACAACATCCTAATTTAGCTAAGTTATTGGTTTTACTTTGACTATCGTTAACTGCATGCACTCTAATTACATAACCAAGTTTTTCGCATGCTTGAAAGCCCAAAATTGGCTGTAAATCACCCTTAACTATTTTAAAATTCAATAAATGCTCACCTCGTGTATTTTTGCATAGTAATTTTGCTTGTCCCACAACATCAATCTTTCCTCCATTATATGCTGTTAATGGTTTGATTTTTGACGTTTTGATCTTTGCTCCCAACTTAATTGCTAGTTTTTCGGGAAGACAGTTGCAGTCAGCTCCTGTATCCAATTTTATTTTGACTTTTCCGCTGCCTATTGTAAGAACATCTTGCCATCTCTCTTGATTTACATTGATGCTATTAACCTCACCGTCATAAATAGCTCCCACCTGCCAGGAACTCGATTCGATTGAAGAACTTGAAGAGCTTTCGTTGTCAGAAACAGCCCGGACATGCCTTTGTTTGTATTTAGATTTGGATTTCGGTCTGCTCTTTCTAAACTTTTCTTCTTTTCTCACTTTCTTTTCTTTGTTTTGAAAGCAACAAATAGCAAAGTGGCCTTTTGAGCCACAGGTATGGCAAATTTTCCCAAATGCTGGACATTCTCTATATCCATGTCTACTACCACAACGTCGACAATTGAACTCTTTATCTTCCTTAATTAAGTCAATGGATGTTCCAGCTCGTGGTTCATTGCCAAGTGTGTTTATTTGCTTACTCGCCCGTTCTGCTGCACGGCAAATTCGTTTTGCTTTATCTAAAGTTAAATTTTCCTCCATCCAAAGTCTTTGTCGAACCTGGTCTGAATTTATTCCAATTGAAATTTGGTCTCGTATAAATTCATCGTTATTGGTGAATGAACATCTTTGGACTTGCAGCTGGACTTTTTGTAAAAAATCTTCGAAAGATTCATTTGGTTGCTGTTTTATATGATGAAGTACATAGCGTTCGTAGGTTTCATTTTTTTTAGGTGCGAAGTGAGTTGCAAGTTTTCCTTTAATAACAATTAAATCTTTGTTCCAAAACTTTTTAAAACTTTTATCGCATCACGGCCAATTATAACCTTGAAATTAGCAAGCTGAACGTCTTGAGTCTCGGCTTTTATTTTTGCTGCTACAAAATAGTTATCATATTCTTCTAGCCAATCTGTCCATTCTTGCGACAAATCAATATCGTTATTGACTAAAAGCGGTTTTGGACGACATTTTTTAAAAATTTTATTTATTTCTATTTCAAATTTTTTTTTTTTACTTCTGACACCATGAAATATAAAGACTTGTGTTTATGATTAATATCAGTAATCAAGTCAGTACTGAGTATGAAAGTTTATTCAATGATTGTTGTTATAAAAGTTATTCATGTGACAACACCCAACACCGACGGCTCGGGCAGAACGTCACAATAGACACATACAACTTCGAGGTAGTAGAGTAGTTTGTCTACCTAGGCTCCGCTATAAACACGGGCAATAACACCAGCGCCGAGATCAGACGAAGAATAACTCCTGCTAATCGCTGTTTCTTTGGGCTAAGAAAGCAATTGAGTGGAAAAGCCCTCTCTCGAGCAACTAAGGTAAAACTGTACAACACACTCATCATCCCAGTCCTGCTGTATGGTGCAGAAGCATGGACCCTGACAAAATTGGATGAAAGTGCCTTAGGCTGTTTCGAGAGGAAAGTTCTTCGGGTCATCTTTGGCCCCGTGTGCATTGAATTGGAATGGCGAAGAAGATACAACAGCGAACTTTACGGGTTGTACAACGACATGGACTTAGCCAGAAGGGTCAAGGTCCAGAGACTCAGATGGCTCGGTCATTTAGAGCGAATGGACACCAATGCTTCGGCCCGGAAAGTCTTCGACACTATTCCCGAGGGACGTAGGAGGAGAGGAAGACCGCGACTCAGGTGGCGCACTCAAGTGGAAGAGGACCTCAATCAATCAACTTGGAGTGCAAAACAGGAGACGACTAGCTAAGGACCGAGCTAGCTGGCGGAGACTGTTGATTGAGGCCCAAGTCCACAACTGACTGTAGCGCCACCTTAAGTAAGTAAGTAATAGTAAAAAGTGGCTCATATTTTTTTCATTGACGATCGACTATGAACAGGCAAAAAAGTTCTTTTCCTGTTCATAGAAAAGCTCCATGCCTGTTCTTACGAAAGCTTTCAAAGCTCTCTTGATTTATTGAAATGTTCTCTCTGTTTCCTCTTTCCCTCAAATCTTTTCGTTTCCTTTTCTTTTTCTGAGATCCGACCGATGATAATGTCATTTATAAGTCTGCTATTACACGATGAAATTGGTTGCGTGCAACTTTTCGAACCCCATAAGTGCAAAAAAGAAAAAAATTCGAAAATATGAGACGGTAGAAAATCAACTCGTGTCGCATGGGTAAAATTTTCTGTGCAACAATTTGACAGGTGCATCGCGCGACACGTCGTTTTTAACGAAATTTGAAAAAAAAATATTCTTAATTAAAGTACTTATTACGTGCTTTTTATGAACCGAAAAATCAAATTTTGTGCTCCATTGCAACATTTTTTTTTCTTAAACAAAAATCCGGGGTGTAGCACGATATCGATTCAAACCCCGCATAGTGAAGGAATCGAAAAATATCATCAAGTATAGTATCAAAATTATGTGCTATTTATGTGCTTGCGATAACAGCATTAATGAATCATGCACTACTTATCTACCAGAGATTAAAATGAGTCAAGTATTGTTTGTAAGTTTCGGGTATTTACTAAAAAAAAAAACGAGTTTGATCAAACTGAGTCAACGTTCAAACAAGTAATTTCGAGTTTTTTTATTCATGAGTAAGAAAGATTATTTACAAGTCATCCCTTATTTCAAACGAGTTCAAACGAGTTTACTGATTGAAAGTAAAATCGCTTACAATCACCACTCCATTATTCATGGCGCTTGTAAGTAAATCGAGAAATATTGTTTGGTATGTTTGAGATTTGTGTGCTGAGTGAAAATATAGGTAACAGAGATTAAAATGAGTCAAGTATTGTTTGTAAGTTTCGGGTATTTACTCAAAAAAAACAAGTTTGGTCAAACTGAGTCAACGATCAATAATGAGTAAAATTATTTACAAATCATCCCTCATTTCAAAAGAGTTCAAACGAGTTTACTGATTGAAAGTAAAATCGCTTACAATCACCACTCCATTATTCATGGCGCTTGTAAGTAAATCGAAAAATATTGTTTGGTTTGTTTGAGATTTGTGTGCTGAGTGGAAATGTAGGTAATCCGTGGTCAGGAGGTTTATTTTTTCGTTGATTTGTTTCATTCTTGAATTTTTATATAAGTGTACATTTTTTTGAATACAATAGAAACGAAATAAATAAGTCCATATATTTTTTGATTTTTTGTGTTCAAAACACCATTGTAGAAAATCAACAGGACCTTGTGTATGGGTTTCATTCAATATACATTTGGATTTCATGAGCAAATTAATCCGCGTTGTCAATTGAATTTTTTGAAGTTGACGGTAGCATATCGTATTTGGTTCAATGGCTGGAACTAGGGACTTTATGAAATTGTACATTTTAGTCTTCTCTGCTGCTGTTAATATTCTCATGTTGTTGCATCGCGGATATTAGAACGTAGCGGCCTTGAATGTTAGCCTGATCTCATGGTTAAATAAAGTCATCAGATAATGTTTCACTTTTCCTTTGAATTCAGTGAATGAATCCGTTTCACCCACGGTGCAAGTCGCCTCTTTAAAGGGAGTCAAGAATATAAAAATTTCATTCAATAAATTATTGTTGATTTCTTGAATTCGTTGCAGTTGTTGTATCTGCTGTAGAACATGCACAATATCTGGCATATTTTCTTGAATCGATCTGCACATCTCATACCTTAAGTACCATAAATTTGCTAGCTGCCCCTTCTACGACAGGATAACCAAAAACACATTTTTCCTTAACTACGTTCTACATCTTTATGATTTCACTTGAATCTTAATATTTAAAAATGTACTCATTGAAACAAAAAAAACTTCTTACTTTTTATAAAAAAAAAATGCGGAAAACCAAAAAATTATTACTGAAACTAATTCATTCATAGCTTAACCTTAAAATGTTCTTACATACCTCAATGTTACCTCCTGTTTTATTACTCTAATAACAAAAAGCCAACATCCCACCCTAGAAAAGGATTACAATAGGTAGCTTGGTAATAGGTAGGTCAGATATGTCATAAAAAGATTAACAATATTTAAAATATCCTTATCAAACTGCATTCTCTACCAACCGGCAGCAGGTATTCCCACGACATAATCTTCGTCAATTACTACTTTCTATTTAGGTATACAAACATACCTAACCTACATTTAATGTATACATTCATTAATAAATCCTTTCTTTAATAAATGTGTAAAATAATATTTCCAGTGCGGATTATTATATTTATGACTTCAAATCCGGCCACCTAAATCATTTTAAAATATTTTTATTCATTAAATTATAACCCATACAAAGCCTGCATCTTTCATTTTTTTTTCTTCGTAGAGAAAAAAAATTTGAAACATTACCCGAAAACTCGAACACGCTTGAGTAAGTACAAGCAAACAAATTGCTTGTGAATCAATTTGACTTGAAATGATCGAAACCGAAAAATATTTACGAGTTTCCTCTGCTTGCTTGGTTTGACTTACAAGCCTTTTTACTTATGAATCAATTTATTCATAAGTAAGGGTTGCAAACGAACGAGTATGAACAAGTACACAAGAAAAAGTTGGATGTGTTCGAACTCTTCAAACATACTCATATTAATCTCTGTTATCTACATTAAAATAAATAATCTTTTTTATTCCCAAGCGGAGCGATGTGGTCAAAACGCGTACTAATTATGTACTGGCAATGATCGCAAAGAAACAAGCGTCAGGGCTCAATGTTCAGTTCGAAATATCCTTTGAAACAATAAGTACTTTAATTTCAAAATTTATAAAAAAAAACTTCATACGTCAACGTTCACATTAATGAAACAAATTAATTAATAGCGTTTTTTTTTTGGTAATCCGGAATTGGTACACAGAACTGTCCGATTCCGGATACCAAACGAACATGCAAACACATTTTTTTGCTTCTAATGTCTATGTATTTGTAAAACATCATATGCAGAATTGCAGATAACATGACATTAGTTTTAGTTTCTTTGTTTGTAAACATGGCGGCACATACGTACGTGCAAATGTGTGCATGTATGCGTGATTCTGTTTTTGTTTCTGACTTCAAATTCGGAATCGTTTTTCTGTTCTATCCAGAACAAGAACTGTCATCTTGTGCCAAGTGAACGAATTCAGAATCGTTCGGAACAGTTCCGGACGACAAAAAAAAACGCTATGAGTATGCAAGGAACTGATCGCCAGATCTCTGTTGTGAAGATTGAATTTGAATTTTTGAAGCAATTTGTTGCCTTAAAGTATGCAAGGAACTTACTGGCGATTTATGTTGAAAATTTTGAATTTGAATTTTTCAAATAATTTGATGCCTCAAGGTATGCAAGGAACTTACTGGCGAGTAGTAAGTATATGGCTGTGTGTGGCGTTTTGTTTTGTTTATGCACCAATGAAATCATTGAATAAAAGTATCCTGTGTTTTCATTTGTTCTCTACCTCCGATGAAATGTTTAATGATAGCTCATAGGTGAACTCATCCCTTTTTTGAAAGTTGAATTTTCCATTGCATTTTTCATGAATGAAAATTATTTTGAAAATACAGCTGTCAAATCAAAAACCACCAAATCAAAACAATTTTATTATAATTTTTTTATTGAAATATTTCTGAAAAGAATACAATATGGTTTTAAATAAGAATCTGGTTCTTCTACCTTAACTTCAATTTTTTGCCGCTAAACGACTCCTTTAAAGTTGCTTCACATTCCAGATTCCAGAATTCCTTTAAAAAAATGTTTAGATACTTAGTTCAATTTCATTTCTATATATGTCGAAAATAAATACCTATTTATATTTGAGGATTACACTCATGTTTTCTCCTGTGCTGTTTATTATTATTAATTCACCTTTGAAAATTACTTACACATTCTTCACATCAACTGTATTTAACTAAGATTTCGACTGCACTGATTGAACATAGAACGACACATTTTTTTTAACGATCGCAGATAAAAATAGTGGAAAAAAAAACAAACTTTTCCGTCGTCACCGGTCGTGTACTGTATTTAACTAAGATTTCGACTGCACTGATTGAACATAGAACGACACATTTTTTTAACGATCGCAGATAAAAATAGTGGAAAAAAAAACAAACTTTTCCGTCGTCGCGTCGTCCTCGATCAATAAAAGTTGAATGTACATAACGTTTATATACACGGATTCTTGCAGGTCATTATTTCCACCCTTAAAAGAAAATAAAAAAAATCATCAGCTGCGCTAGAACCTAGACAATATTTTAGTTTCTTTTTTTCTTATGAATACAAAACACAGTGCTCAATGCCAATTGCGAACTCGTGAAGCTGTGCATGACTTTTCCTTACTGAAATCACAACGTTTAGGCATGCGAAGAAACGAAAGCGTTAGTAGAACAGAGAAATTGAGCAGAGGAAAAAGGGCATTACTTTATTCCTATGAAATCATTTCCTTATTTTTCCTCTTAAAAGTGTGGAATGAATTCCTTGCCTCTCCTCTCCTCCTCTTTTCACCAAAATTTTTCATTGAGGATGAAATTTGCCACTGGGTTGTTTTGTTTTTTTGTTGTTAAGGAAGGTAGAAGGAAGATAAATTAAATGTGTTTATTTTGTAAAAAAAAATTACTAGGGTATATGAATGTATTTGTTGCTATGCGCTTCTGATAGTTTTTATTGTTATTATTGTTGTTCTTCATTAATTAGACAGAGTATTTAAATGGTTGTAAATATTTGTCGGGATGCTGATAGATTGGTGGGTATGTTAGAGACCAATATTTAATTTTTGGATTGTAAAGAAATATAGGCCCCTATTATGACTCGCGAGTCACATAAAAAAATCAGCAAATGTGAAAATTTGGTATTACTGTTTGCGAATTACAAAGTCGACCTTCGCCTTAAATGTCAAAAGTTTGGCGAGTTGAAATATCACTCTATTATCATCGGAGAACGTTCGCATTTATCTGCCAAATTTAGTCGAACTGTTATTCTTCGTGGCTTCGAAGAAATTTTTAGTTATTTTGTTTATTCTTGTTTTCAATAACAAGTCGGCTTCAAAAATGAACAACCAAAAGCGAAAGTATGCACATATATTATTCTAATAAAATATAATAATGTTGAATAATGAAAATTTATCCCCAAACAGCATTAAAAGAACAAATAGCAGCCAGGGGTGGAATCGTGTAAGGTGATTTGTGACTATCACCTTTGTGACTATCAAATGTGATCACATTTTATTTTCCTTCTGTGTAAGGTGATCACTAAAAATTATTTGCAACTTGGCACTACTTCCAAAAATAAACATTTGACGTTTCGTTTTTGACCTAAGAATCCTTGGTATGTATATGGCAAACTAGCAATCGATCACCGCGCCATCTAGTTACAAGCTGAGGAAGCTATTTTTTTTACATAAGTTGGTATTGAGAAGAAAAAAAACACGATTCTCGATAGTACTAGGTATTTCATATACACAGCGGTTGTTGACTCCGATTTATTCATTGCGAGGTTATATAAATACATAGACATTATACATTCAAATACAAATACGTTTACATATATTGTTTTTCAGAAAATATTAACAATCTTGGTAATTGGTAAACACAAAACAAGCTTTGTATTTGGAAGTTCAAACATATTTATTTTATTTCGCTGGTTAACCTCTTTTTTATTCATTTTCTCGGTACCCATTATTTTAATTTTTTTTTTTTTAATAATTGTACTGGAACAGGCACGTTCTCTTTCTACGAAAATTTTAGAAAAAACCACAATAATTTAAAAGCGCGAACAATTTTATTTGAATGTGATAACAAAATAGCTGTCACAAGAAAAAGTATCAATTTGGTGATTGTCACATGTGACTATCACCTTACGCAGACAAAATTTGTGATTTTTGACTATCACCGATCACAAATCACCTTACACGATTCCACCCCAGTTTTCCAAATTGGTTGAGCTGATGGAGTCAAACCCTGACATAGCCAGGGGTGTTGGAGCGTTTGGTGCATCGGAAAAAAACCAAGCAGAATATTGGGATATATTTGCCACAGAACTGAACCCGTTAGGGCCTCATTCAAGAGAAGGAAAGGAGTGGCATAAGGTATGTTTGATAAAAATATTTCAATAAAATAGTAAAGTTATAAAAAAAAATCAAAGGTTTGGCTGGATTTTAAGCTAAAATTGAAAAAAAAAAATTAGCTGAAAACAGGGCCTTATAGACCACTATGCTTATCCCCTTTGGAGGAGGCTGTTGACCAATTGCTTAGCCTCCAAACAGTTGCGAATCCTTCAGGAAATATTTATGGAGTGACTTTTCCTGAAGACGAAGATCATGTCCTCCTGAAGAATTTTTTCTTGAGGATAATGATGATGGCAATGCAGACAACCCAAATTCAGCAACAACCAATGCATCTCAATCGAGAGTTGCAAAGTCTCGGCAAACCTTCAAAAGCTATGAGGGCGAGCGAATGAGTTTACTGCAAAAGCAGACTGAAACGCAAGAAAAACTTTTAAACGCAGCAGATTCCATCAAAAATTCTCTCTCTGAGATAGCCAGATACTCCAGAAAGAGCTACGAATTAAAGAAAGAGAAACTCAAGCACCTAAAAGCAGAAGAAGAATGTTAGAACATTTGCGATTAGTGTTTGTTATTTCTTGAGTATTTTCAATGAAAAATTATTACAGTATTAATTCAATTATTTTTATAATAAAGAAAAAAACTTATAGACTATTTAACATTTCACTTCTTATTCGGCTTCCTTCTGCTGATATGTTACCAATATCTATGTCTGATACTGATTGAATCGATTCAACTGCATTCTCCATGTAATGCGGGGATTCTTCTACTATGTCTGCATCTGGAATGGAGTATTTTCGACATATGTTGTGTAGAGCACAGCAAACGTTGACTATTTTGGCAGTGCAATTTGCGCTCATTCAAAACTGATCTGAACCTGCTCTTCAGAACACCAATTGTTCTTTCAACGATATTTCTCGTTTTTGCATGTTTTTTATTAAAAAGTTCTTCTCTTGACCCTGGCGTCGTATTTCTAATCGGCGTTATTAAGTACGGAAGCAGTGGATACCCTGAATCAGCTGTTACGATAAAAAAAGATATCTCTGTAAATATAAAAATGGATGTGTGCTTGTTTGGATGTTTATTTGTATAGAGTTGTATTCAAGGATGAAAATCTGGAAAAACTTCATTTACAATGTAAAAATAGAAAGTGTTTGATATGGTATGTCCAGTCATAGACGGAATACGGAAAACCACCAAATGGAAACCATTGAAAATTGATCAAAAATTTTTTTATGGGATTCTTCGTGTATGTAAATGCTGTGCTGAGGAATTATTTTTCGAATGGAGAATGTGAATTTTTTTCAAAATAAAACAATGTTTACGAGAATATGGTCATACCTAGATACCTTGAACGTTCTCCATACAACCACCAGCTTTCCAATAGATTTTTCAAACTGCTATGATTCCAAACGAAAGAATCGTGTGTTGACCCGGGATGTCTTGAATCAATAAATCTAATGATGCCATTATGGTCGCAGGCCTTGAAAAGAAAAAATATAAATGAAACAACAATGTTTTACTTTTTAACCAATAACTTACCACCATCGCGTTAAGGCTGTAAAAACCTTTTCTATTTAAATAGAGATGTCGTAAATGACCAGCAGCTACTATTCCGATGTGTGTGCCGTCTACACATCCCACTATGCCAGGGAGATGAGCTCTTTGGTAAAAAAAAACCTTCTTGCTTCTTGATTCTCACTCACAGACATTTCTGCCTTGATCCAAATTGGACAGAGTTTGGATTCAAGTAAATCCAGTAGTTCTTTTAAGATGACGGAAACTGTAGGTTGAGAGAGACCCAACTCGAAATCGTTTCCTACACCATTTTGATACGATCCACTTCCAAAGAATCTCAGTACACATGCAAGCTTTAAAACTGGTTGGATTGCAGAACTTTGAGCTCTTCCTCTTGATCATAACTCAGTTAAAATATATTCTAGAGTGAAATATTTATATTTTGCATTTTATATGGCTTTGTAAATAAAAAACAACAATTGCCTGAAATGAAAAATAAAGTGATCTTATAATAGACTAGTGTGGTCACTCTACTCCTTTTCAGATTGCCAGAATAAAAGAAGCTAGAACACTAATACATACACGACCATTGGCCGCTTCATTAAAAAAGCATTATGGATTTTATGTATCGTACACAAGAAAACGAATGTGTTAGGGTTCGTATTGTTTGTTGTGAACTCTTTCTTTCTTTCGATTTTTTCTAAACCTAATACTTTTGCACTATTCTCTCTTACTGAAAGCACTAATACATACACAGACCATTGGCCGCCGGAAATGAACCACGTGGAGAGTGTCCCTACTCATTATTAGATATATTCTGGTTTCTTAGGCCGTGTCCGAATTGGGTTAAAAAGTGGTTAAAACTTGACGTTTGGTTAAATTTTGACATTTCGCATTGAATGAAATGTGTTAATAATTAGACTAGCTGTGGAGCAGGTTAAAATATGACAGTAGTGGTTAAAAATTCATCCATTTTTAACCACAATTCATCGAATTCGGACACGGCCTTAAGCAAAAAAAGAATGAATTTCTCAAATGGTGAGAGGACAAAAATGAATTTTCTCAAGGATGAAGTTTTTGTTGTTCCTAGTTGGTTGGCTGGACGAGAACATTGAAATTTATTTATGTGTTGATTTTGTAGGTATGTTAAGTATTTAGCATTGTTTTTATTGTTTTCAATTGATAACAAAACCAAAAGATTTCAAATTTTCATATCATCAGCTTCAAAGCGGGAGTTCTTGAGCCAAGAAAAGCAACAATAGTTTAAATATAATTCGTGTACAAATTTTCCTTTATTGACAGATGACAGGTTTTGAAAAATATATGAAGTCTTCTTTTCCTTTTGGCTACAAAGCCTCATTAAGACGACCACTTCTGTTTCAGTTTCAGTTGAGCAATCAGTTAAGCTTTTAGTCAAACTGTTCAAATGCTCGTTTAACTGAAATTGAAACTGAAACTCATGAAATTCCCATTAGTTTTCAGTTCATTTCTCAGTTCTCCTAATAAATTTAGATATCTACAAGTAGAATGAAAACTCAACTGAACCTCGACTGACGACTAAATACAAAATATTTTTAACTGAAGTCAAAACTGAACTGAAAACTGAACTGATAATAGATAGGGACTTAAAATTATTTTGTTGACAAGTTCGGAATACAAATGAAACATTCTTTTTGTACTTGTTTTCAGGGACGAACCGTCATATAGACATATAAGACAGTGTCTACCCAAACGAAATCGATAGGCTGAAGAAAATAACAAGGATAAACTATAAATAGATAATAAATAAAATAGTTATAAAATAATGAATTAATAAACTAACCCAAACAACCCTTATTGAAATCGCCTAGCATAATAGTGAAATTTGAAATGCGAACATTGAACAAAGAAGATACACACAAACACAACACACGTCACGTCAACGGTCAACGTCAACGCAATACCATACTAGCTCATACTTCATACCAAGATCGGGAAAAAACGAAGACATCCCGAAAAATGTCTTCGTTCTCTATTGAAAATGTTTGGGGAAAGAAGAGCTAGCACACATATTTTTTCGGTTTTTGTATGGGAAAAAATAGACATAATTGAAAATGTCTAATTTTTTGTTTCTTTTGGTTCATTTTATCCTCGCGTCCACTGTGCGTTCGGGAAAAAACGAAAACACGAAGACATGTTTTTGTCTCGTTCAATTGATTTTTTTCCCGGTTTTGTATTTTTGTATGGGGAAAAAAGACAAAATTGAAAATGTCTAATTGCTCGTTGTTGGTTAATTTGATTTAAATTATTCAAAATGATTTTTGTTATTCAGTAATGGTTAATTATGATTTTCATTTTGCTGATCCTGCATAAAATAAATAAAGTATTTCTGCAATCAATCCGTTTTATAATTAATTTTTAGGGAATGTTTTTTCTCATTTTCACCTCAAGAACTCCAGTTGAGACTTAAAAGAAAAACAAGATTCGAGATTTTGCTTTAAGATCTATATCGATAGCTGAAATGAATACCTACGGCTTCACGTTCTATGTATGTACGTTCTATGTCTACATCCAAAAAGGACAAGAGAAAGGAACAACATTTTTGTTGTCTACCCAATTTCAATGGTGGCGAGTCGTCCCTGCTTATTTTTGGGTAGGTATGCCTAAATGTTTCTATGTAAGTATTTATATGTATTACATTAAACATTACATATTGTGCTCCACGCGTTAGGATATAAAAATCATACAAAAACAAAATAGGTAATGAGCAAATGAGAGCTTAAGAAGTTTTTTTCCTGGTTAAGAAACATGTATGTACCTATGTAGGTACAATTGTTTTGTTTATATACACGTAGGTACCTAAAAACAAAAACTTATAAACCAGAACAAATAGCAAGGTAGAATTCAAAATGCAACATGCACTTTTTTTGCAATAGAGAATAGAGAATAGATTATAGAGAATATAGTTAAAATTAACATGTGTTTCAGAATCCTTTGACATTTATTATACCTACAACCTACCCTAATGAAATCGTTTTAACTTTAATTAACGATTACGCAATTACGATACCTACATATTTACTCAGCAATAAGTTTAACACATACAAACAAAATATTTAAATCATATTTACTTCCAATCAAAAATTAAATAATAACTAACATGTAGCTTCCCACCAGCCTATCAAGATACAGCATCCAAATATCAGCAGCACATAGCACGTACATTCATATACCCTAGTAACTCATTTTTAAAATATAAAAAAATTGAATTTATCTTCCTTCTACCTACCTTAATAAAACAAATTAACCGAACGCCACACACCGTCACATACTAACTTTGCAATTTCATCCCCTGCTTCAATTACTTTTTTACTTCCCATATTCCCACACTCACTCACTCATACATATTTCCATTCACAAATGCGACAGCGACAAAAAAAAACAGAACCAATATCAGATATCACCCAAAAACTATAAATGATCAAATCTTTAACAAAATAAACCTTTTTTTGTGATGAGATGTCGTGTGATGAGCTGTATGCACTGCTGTCGTTTTTGCTACTATAGTAGTATTTTCCTCTGTTCGAGAGTCAAATACTACTCTACTACCCATAGACGTAATATACTCCCCAAACTCAGTGAATAAAATATCTTCCATATATTATGCGATGAAACAAGAGACGAAAATCAATATTCTCACATCTCTTAGCTCATTTCAATGAGTGAGATTGTTAGTCTAAATTTAAGTCATAGTAACCAATTTACCAAAATTGCCAAACATTTTAAGGCACATATTAAGTTTCCTACAACTACACGCCTAATTCGATACCTTAATTACTCGAAAATGTGAAATAAATGAGCCAGCATTTTTTGAAACACGCTATCATGGATCATTTAAGTCTGCATTTGTAGTTTCGTTTATGTTTCGGATCACTACAGCCTTGAACCTAAGGATCCAGAAACAAAATTATAAGCATTAATAGAAAGGTTTACAGTTTACAAACTCTAGATTTGAATTGAACATGATTTATAGTTGCTTTTGGAGACAGTAAAAACAACTGCGCGATGAAATTCTGAATCAAGAAGAAAAAAGAAGACAAATACCTCTTCATTGTAAAGCTGACATATTGCTGACATAATATATTCTTCTCGGGAAAAGTGTTCTCTAGGAATTACCAATATAATATAATGTAGTTCACAGGCAAAAAAGGACGATACAGGAATTTCCTTTTGTGTTCGAAGACCCGCCAATCAAAGAAATATCTCTTATAAAAGAGGATAAACCCTAAAAACTAAACGCAAATAATAATTGTGTACATACCTACAGACAGTGCATAGTACGTTCGATTTTCAAACTTTTTCTTTCCTTACCCTATCCATACTGTCAAAGCCCAAGCCTTCTCTTCACTTTAAAAGATAACTTTAATATTTGTTTAGTTAAAAAAATAAAGAAGTGTTTTACTTAATGCAAGATCTGGCAGAAAATTGTATGTTTAATGGTCTAACTAAGTTTTTTGGCAGTTGAGAAAAACTCTAATGAAGACAATAAATGAAATCGAAATTTAAAGATAGGAATCTCAAGTTAATATCAACTTCGATTAAATAAAAGGCTCCTAATATCGAACACCTACAAATTTGTAAGAAACTATCGTCTGTTTATAAACTTCAAATATATCATTTTTGAAACTTAAAACCCATTATAATTGATACTCTTTTCCGGAGCCAATTTATTGGGTTACGTACCTATAGTTAAAAAGATATACTACTCAAATAGGGAAAATACTCCTCAAATTTATTCAAAAATACTCCCCATGAAATTTTTGAAACGACAGCACTGGCTGGATGTTGTGATGAGATGTCGTGTGATGAAAAATGAAATGTAGTGTGATGAACAATGAACTGTTTTGTGATGAACTGTAGCCGACCCGAAATTGCAAAGTAAGTATGTGGCGGTGTGTGGCGTTCGGTTAATTTTTTTTTTATCAAGGTAGGTAGAAGGAAGATAAATTAAATTTTTTTATACTTTAAAATGAGTTACTAGAATATATGAATGTACGTGCTAGGTGCTGCTGATAGTTTTTATTACTATTTTATTGTTGTTCTTCATTAATTAGACAGAGTATTTATTTGATAGATTGGTGGGAATGTAAGTTAAAGACCAATATTTAATTTTTGGATGGGAAAGAAATATGATTAAAAGTTGTTTGTTTGTACGTTTTAAACGTATTGCTGAGTAAATATGTAGGTTTCGTTTACTACAGTTAAAACGATTTCATAAGGGTAGGTTGTAATAAGTGTCAATGGATTCTGATACGCATGTTGGTTGTTAATTTTAACTATATTCTCATACAAGTTAAAGTTTCTCAAATCGATTTTTGTTAAAAAAAATTAATCGACTCCCGGAAAACCGTTCATCAATGATGCTGATGCTAGCAATGTCGGGATTGGTGCTGTATTGTCACAGGTACATGATGGCGAAGAAAAGGTAGTTGCCTATTACAGCAAGGTACTTTCCAAGTCGGAAAGAAACTATTGTGTGACCAGAAGAGAACTTCTTGCACTGATCTTGGCAACAAAGCACTTCCATAAGTATCTCTATGGACAAAAGTTTCTTCTCCGAACCGACCATGGAGCACTAAACTGGCTTTTGAATTTCAAGAATCCAGAGGGTCAAGTGGCGAGATGGATTGAGAGGCTACAGACGTACGACTATGAAATCCAACATCGGAAGGGGAAGCTGCACTCAAATGCTGATGCACTATCTCGGAGACCATGCAAACAAGACTGTAAGCATTGCAGACGCCAAGAAGAAAAAGAAGTGGTTACTGTCCAACGAACCAGAGCGGATCCCATATGTGGCTGGAGCAACGACGAGTTGAGGAAGGCTCAACAAGAGGACCCAGATATCGAACCCATCCTCGCATGGAAGGAACACCAGGAAAAACCAG
Source organism: Sphaerophoria rueppellii (assembly GCA_920937365.1). Lineage (NCBI taxonomy): Eukaryota > Metazoa > Arthropoda > Insecta > Diptera > Syrphidae > Sphaerophoria > Sphaerophoria rueppellii. Next base: position 28,297,092 of record CAKKXW010000005.1, on the reverse strand, counting down.
AATGGGCTGATATCTCCGACAGAAGTCCGGCTCTGAAGGCCTATTGGGCACAGTGGGACTCGCTTCATGTCCAAGAGGGTGTCCTTCGGCGTAAGTGGGAATCAGCTGACGGAAAGTCCTATGTAATGCAGCTAGTCTTACCGAAATCAAAGGTTATGGACGTTCTGCGAGAGATGCATGATGGAATTTCGGGAGGCCATCTAGGAGTAAACAAGACGTTAGAAAAGGTTCGACAACGATTCTACTGGCTACATGCAAGGGAAGATGTCGAGAAGTGGTGCCGAAAATGCATTACCTGTGCTGCCACCAAAGGCCCGAACAAAAGGAATCACAGCCAAATGCAGCAGTATAATGTCGGAGCACCCTTCGAAAGAATTGCAGTAGACGTGGCGGGTCCATTTCCGGAAACAAATAATGGAAATCGTTATATTCTGGTCGTCATGGATTACTTCAGTAAGTGGCCTGAGGCATACGCCATTCCAAATCAAGAAGCCAAAACAGTCGCAGACCAAATTGTGTTCAACTGGGTGAGCAGATTCGGCGTTCCATTAGAGCTGCATTCCGACCAGGGAAGGAATTTTGAATCAAACATATTCCAGGAAGTTTGTGGGCTTCTTCACATCAAGAAGACAAGAACAACACCACTCCACCCACAATCTGATGGCATGGTCGAACGATTCAACCGAACCCTGAAGGAACATCTTTGCAAAGTCGTGGACGACAACCAGCGAGATTGGGATCGGCACATTCCTCTGTTTTTGATGGCGTATCGAAGTGCAAGGCATAGCTCAACTGGCCATACACCGTCCGAGATTTTGATGGGAAAGAACATCAGACTGCCGAGCGAAATAAAATTTGGGTGTCCCACATCGGAGCCGCAAGCCGAGGACGACTACATGGATGAACTTAAAGAAAGACTCCTTCAGATCCACGACGATACCAGGTTGAAAATAAAGATGTTCAGTGACCGAATGAAGACACGCTACGATATACGAGCGACAACAACAGAGTTCCAAGCAGGAGATCGAGTGTGGCTTTACAATCCCCATCGGCAAAAAGGGTTGTCACCGAAACTTCAACGGGACTGGGAAGGTCCATATACAGTCATTACAAAAATCAACGACGTCGTGTACCGGATACAAAAGGGAGTCAGAGGAAAACCTAAAGTTGTACATCGCGACCGGCTACATCGCTACAGTGGTGATGAGAATGATGGATTTGTTCGGGACGATCAATCCTAAGGAGGGGGCAATGTAATATGTATACACCTCTATATCTCTATATGTCAATCTATTGTAATGTGTACACACTTTGTAACTCCGCCTCTTTATATCTCTATACTTAAATGTGTAAACACTATCTATCTCTGTCACTCTAATATTGTCTAATTGCTGAATAGTTATGTAGCAAAAGTTTTATTTGTAGTTGTAAGTAATTGTGTATACACTCTAGTGGTTAAGAGGAGAACTTCGTTAAGCATCGAGAAGTTTCAGCGCCTACTAGAATCTAGTAGTTTCTCGAACTTATTTGAGTTATATAAATACCCGCTTGGTGTCGAAAATGAATTAATTGAATGTGAACTGCTATAAAGTAAAGACACTGTGTTTGAAAGTAATAATTGAAAGTGTTGAATAAATAAGTTTGTGAGTGATTTGAATAAAGTGAATTTGTGTTTTATTTGAAAAGTGAATAAGTTTTAATTATCGGACCAAGCCGAATATTACAGTATGCATTCATTAATAAAACATTTCTTTAATTAATGTGAAAAATAATGTTTCCAGTGCGGATTATAATATTTATGACTGAAAATCCGGCCACCTAACTCATTTATAAATATTTTTATTCATTAAATTATAACCCATACAAAGCCTACATCTTTCTTTTTTTCTTCGTAGAGAAAAAAAAATTGAAACATCCAATCAATTTTACCCGAAAACTCGAACAGGATTGAGTAAGTACAAGCAAACAAATTGCTTGTGAATCAATTTGACTTGAAATGATCGAAACCGAAAAATATTTACGAGTTTCCTCTGCTTGCTTGGTTTGACTTACAAGCCTTTTTACTTATGAATCAATTTATTCATAAATAAGGGTTGCAAACGAATGAGTATGAACAAGCACACAAGAAAAAGTTGGACGTGTTCGAACTGTTCAAACATATTCATTTTAATCTCTGTTCTCTTTTTTCCCCATACTAAAATACAAAACCTGAAAAAAAAAAAACAATTGAATGAAACAAAAACATGTCTTCATCTGTTTTCGTTTTTTCCCGAACGCACAGTGGACGCAATGATGAAATGAACTAAAAGAATAAAAAAATAGACATTTTCAATTATGTCTATTTGTCCCATACAAAAACTGAAAAAAACGTGTGTTGGCTCTTCTTTCCCCAAACATTTTCAATAGAGAACGAAGACATTTTTCGGGATGTCTTCGTTTTTTCCCGAACCTGGTATGAAGTATGAGTATGGCGTTGACGTTGAAGTTGACCGTTGACGTGTGTTGTGTTTGTGTATCTTCTTTGTTCAATGTTCGCATTTCAAATTTCTCTATGCTATGCGATTTGAATAAGGGTTGTTTGGTTTTATTTATTAATTAATTATTTTATAAATATTTTATTTATTATCTATTTGTAGTTTATTCTTGTTATTTTCTTCAGCCTATCGATTTCGTTTGGGTAGACACTGTCTTGAATGTCTATATGACGGATCGTCCCTGCTTAAATCTTTCAAAGTTTTGGGAGGTAAAAGGTTAGTATCGCCTTTACTTTTTCCTGGTTTGTCTTGATGCCTTTAGAGGAAACTACAAAACCTAAGAATTCAGTTTCTTGCTTAAAGAACTCGCATTTATCAAGTTGAACTTTCATATTTGCCTTACTTAAGGTTTCAAAAACTTTGCAAATATGTTCAAAATGTGTATTTTCGTCTGGGCTGAAAATAATAATGTCATCCATGTACACATGACAGATTTTCCCTATGTGTTCCCTAAGGATGTCGTCTAAGGCTCTCTGAAATATAGAAGGGGCGTTTTTTAGTCCAAACGGTAATCGAGTGAACTCATATTTACCGTGGTTAACCGAAAACGCGGTTTTTTCCATGTCTTCCTCTTTTAACGGGATTTGGTGAAATCCACTCTTAAGGTCAAGTACTGAGAACCAGTAGTTTTTACCTAAATTGGCTAATACTTCGTTTATCTCCGGGATTGGATAACGGTCAGCGATCGTTATTGTGTTGAGTTTACGGTAATCTATGACTAATCTGAATTTTTTTGTGCCAGATGCGTCAGTTTTTCTGGCACTATCCAAATCGGGGAATTGTATGGCGATCTAGATCGCCTTATTATGCCATCTTGCAATAGATTTTGAATCTGTTTTTCGACTTCTTCTTTTAAAGCCATGGGGTAAGGGTAGAATTTAGAGTAGACTGGGCAGTCCGTTGTTGTTCTTATTTCTCCTTTTACTGTTGTGGTAAATGAGAGTTTGTTGTCTGGGTCGTCAAATAAAGTAGGAAATTTACCTACTGCATTTTGAATCATTGTTTTCTGGTCATGTGACATGTGATTTGTTCTAATATCGATAGCGTTAACTGATCGGGAAATAAGTTGCTTAATTTTGATTTTTATTGAATTTTTAATGATCATGATATTTTCTTTTGTTCGGATTTCAGCTGAAAGGTCCTTAAGACTATCGTTTCCAAGAATAGCATGAAATGATTTTAGTTCAGGCATGAGGAAAAATTTTAGTTTTAGGTCCTTTGGACCGAATACATTAAGAAAAGTGTGTTGTGAGATTTTGGCTTTTCCGCCTATTGAGTTAGCATAGAAATCTTCTTCATTATTGCAAGGGTTTGGTACCAAACAGGGTTGTATGTAGTTCTTATTTGAACCTGTATCGATCAAAATTTTAAGAGTCTTCCCGTCATTTGTTTTGTATTCAAAATACGGGAGAGAAGAATAATTTATTTCCGAGGAGGGGGTGTCGCTATTTTCTGATGATTCAATGTTATAGTACTCTGTCAAGGTTCCTGTATTTGTTTGTGTAGCATGATCTGGGTTTTCTTGTGGAAAAGTCAAGTTTTCTGGATTTTGTTCGTAAAGAACCTGATCTTCTGATATTTGGTCATAGACTGCTTGGTTTTCTGAAAGTTGTTCTTCCGGGGTATATTTCTATGAATTGTTGCAATGTTTGATCGTGGTTTTGATCAGGGTACAGAAAAACTCGCTCGCGAGCGAGCTCTTTTAGCTCTCAGCTCGCGAGCCGGAGCTCCTTTTTCAATATTTTTGGCTCCGGCTCGCGAGCTCTTTTTCAGCTCGAAGCCAAATAGGCTCGCGAGCCGGAGCTCTTTTTCCAATATTTTTGGCTCCCGCTCGCGAGCTCTTTTTTAGTTCGGAGCCAAATAGGTTCCCGAGCCGGAGCTCTTTTTTTAATATTTTTGGCTCCGGCTCCCGAGCTCTTTTGCAGCTCGGAGCCAAATAGGCTCCTGAGCTCTTTTTGGGATCTTAGCAAATTGGGTTAGAGAGTCGGAGCAATTTTACAAATGTTTGGTTCTAGCAAGCGAGCTCGTTTGAGCTCTTTCATAAATATATTGATATGTCCCTTTTAAATATATATTAAAATATAAAATATATATATTAAATATATATTAAAATGTCCAAGTAGCAGTTATCATTTCAATACTTGATTTACTTACCTTAACCATAACCATAAACCAAAATTATTTGAATGTCCATCAATCTCTTTTCACAATTTTATAATAACAAAATATCAATATATTTATGAAAGAGCTCAAACGAGCTCGCTTGCTAGAACCAAACATTTGTAAAATTGCTCCGACTCTCTAACCCAATTTGCTAAGATCCCAAAAAGAGCTCAGGAGCCTATTTGGCTCCGAGCTGCAAAAGAGCTCGGGAGCCGGAGCCAAAAATATTGAAAAAAGAGCTCCGGCTCGGGAGCCTATTTTGTCTCCGAGCTAAAAAAGAGCTCGGGAGCCGGAGCCAAAACTATTGAAAAAAGAGCTCCGACTCGGGAGCCGGAGCCAAAAATATTGAAAAAAGAGCTCCGAGCTAAAATAGAGCTCGCGAGCGGGAGCCAAAAATATTTTAAAAAGAGCTCCGGCTCGCGAGCCGTAGCCAAAAATATTGAAAAAAGAGCTCCGGCTCGCGAGCTGGAGCTGAAAATATGAAAGAGCTAGCTCCGGCTCGCGAGCGCTCGCGAGCGCTCGCTAGCTTTTCCGTACAATCCTCGTATTGCATGATCTGATTATACTGTTGTTCGTTGGAGGGTACGATTGTTGTGTTTAAATGAAAGTTTCTTTGTACCTTAAGGGGATGTATTTGTCGAGAGGGTGGCTCGTTTGGCCTCTTATAAGCTAATGGCATATTGTTTTTTTGTTCTAATTGTGGATGTGTCCATTGGTTCGGGTTGTTGGGGTCTTTGAGGTAAATTGGGCATTTGCTGGAAATTGTTAAATTGTGCGTTGCCCATTCTTACGGGATTCTGTGGTAATCCTGTGTTAAATCTTTGGAAGTTTGTAGGGTTTTGGCCTTGATTCGGGACCTGTGCATATCTTCTAGGAGGAATTGGAGCTAGATAGGGTATATTTGGCCTTGATTTGGAACCTGTACATATCTTTTGAAGGAATGGGAGGTAGTTGGGGTGGAATTCTTCTAACGTTGTTGTTTGTGGCAACAGCGTACTGTTGTCGAAGCGTTTGGTTTTCTAGTTTAAGGCAGAGATGCAGAGCTTGAGGTAAGTCTGAAGGTTCTTTAATGCCGAGAAGTCTGGGCAAGTCTCCTCTTAATCCTCGTATGAACGTGTCCAAAGCTTTTTCTCTATACGAGTGCATAAGTAGGTTAAGAGCTTCTCCTGAAACATCCATAGCAGATATTTTATTAAGGATAAGCGAAAGGTGTTCGTAAACAGAATGGTAAAAATCCTGTATAGAAAGGTTTCCTTGAACTAGAGAAGTGAGTTGGTATTCCAAAGTACCGAGGTCTCTTTTGTCAGCGTAATGGAGCGTTAAACATCGAGAAATGTTATCCCAATTCAATGGGATGTTGTAAGATTCAAGTACGTGGTCAGCTTGGCCGACGACTTTATTCCTTATGACATTTATGATGCCGAAATACTTAGGGGATCCTCTAATGGATTCATAAATCCTGAGGACCCTCTCGACGCTTTTACGCCAAGAGCTGAATTCTCCGGGTTGTCCCGAGAATTCTCTTAGCTCCTTACTACGTCGGTATCTGTCCATTTCGCCTAATTGGCTAATTGGTCTGGATTGATACCCTGGTCTATACCTAAATTGATCAGCATTAGGGTAAAGGATAGAGTGAACTAGTTGTTTACCTTCCGTTTGGAGGGTTTGGTTTATCATATTGGAAATTATAGTCTGAAGAGCGGCTGGGGTTAAGGGAGGTGGTTGATGTTGTTCATTGGGAGGAGCCATGGTGGATTTTTTATGAATTGGGCAATAAAAGTTAAGAAATAATGATTATTTAAAATATTTAAATTCTGATGATTTGTTTAAGTAATTTCTTATTCTATTTTCACTTGGTTTTATTTTTATTTGGTAGTATTTTCTTAAATAATGATAGTTTTTTTAAAATATTTAAACTCTGATGATTTGTTTAAGTTATTCCTTATTCTATTTTCACTTGGTTTTATTATATTTTTTGTTTCTTATTTGGTAGTATTTTCTTAAAGCTAAATCTTACAATAAAAGTAGGGACGCTGGTAGCTGGATCATTATTCCGTTTTGTATCTCCTCTTCGAAACTACTTCGGTGGTCTCGCGTTACACTTATGCGTTTTAACACTAGTTATGTTGTTTAACCGTCTAGTTAAATATGGCTGTTTAACTAGTTGTGTGGTGTGGTTTCACGTTACACTTGTGCGTTTTAACACTAGTTATGTTGTTTAACCGTTTAGTTAAATATGGCTGTTTAACTTTATGTTGTTTAACCGTTTAGTTGTGTGGTTCGACCCGTTTAATTAGTTTAATTAAAATAGTAGCCACACTTGTTGGGCGCCAGTTAAAGTTTCTCAAATCGATTTTTGTTAAAAAAATTAATCTTTATTGAATCCGACTGGCAGCGATTCTGCCTTACAAGAAACTGAACAAAAATTCTTTCTTAAACCTATTCTTAAATACTACTAAAGTGCAATGTTGCAGTTCCCACGTTGCCGTCGGTCGTAGTATTTCCTGGAATTGTTGATGTTGCTCGCGTTGTTCATTTCCCTGGAATTGTTGATGTTGCTCGCGTTGTTGCATTTTCCTAGAATGGGTTAATGTCCCGCAGGTTGACAATTTTGCTGATGTTTCTAAACTGAATCAAAATCAAGGTGATCGTGATTCAGTTTTTGTTTTGTTAACTTACATACGTACATATTTCTTAACCAGGAAAAAACTTCTTAAAGCCCGTATGACACTACATTTTTTTGTCTATTTTTTCACCATTAAAAATGAAACAAGAAAGAGTAAACATTTCCTTACCTGATTTGTCTAAAAGTGTGAGTGTTTACTCACTTAGTACTTTCATTAATGAGAAAAAATCAAAAAAAATATTAAAAATGTAACCCGAACTACATTTTTAATGAGCTAGTCTCTTTTTTTCTGACACGTGTACATTCAGGATTCAGGAATATATGTATTTGTGACGTTTGTCGTTGTTCAAAATTTAAATTATACAAAAACGGAAAACATTATGGATATAATGCTCCTAATGTGAATTTTCTCCTTTTTTTGTGCTTACAAAAAAAGGAAAACCATAGAGAAGGTCCTAAGAGATGCATTTGCATTTTACATTGGCAAGTGGTGGTGTACCAAAATGGCCAACAAAGTCAAGCAAATGCAAACAAATAAACAAAAACTGAAGCCAACAGAAAAATATTGCCATATCATAAGTCGAATGAATAGAGTTATTAAGAGCGTATTCAACTCTTATCAAAAGCTTTGACCAATCAGAATGTTGAATTGGTTCAGTTATTTTAGCTAACAAAGACTTTAAAATACGATTGACACGCTCAACCTGGCCATTGGCTTGAGGTGAAGATGAAGCTATTTTCACATGTTCAATATTATTTTCGATCAAATATGAACCAAACTCTAGTGATGTAAAACACGAACCACGATCACTTATAATCCTAAGCGGTCGACTATAATATTCAGAATACTTATCTAAACAGGCGCATACTTCCTTAGTACTTGTTGAATTTACTGCATAAAGCTTAACATATTTTGTAAAAGCATCAACAATTACAAAAATGTGTTTTCTTTTAGAAATAATTGATGGAAGAGGGCCAAAATGATCTACATGATTGGTATCGAATGGAATAGGCTTTTTTGGAATTTGGTGAAGAGTGCGATTAGAACAATGTGCTGGTATGGAATATGTTATGCACTGAATACAGTTTTGAATATACTTCTCAGTTTTTTCTTTCATTTTTGGGAACCAATAATGCAGTTTAATTTGGTCGAGACATTTTGTTACACCCATATGACAAATTTTTTCATGAGCCAGTCTTATAATTTGTAATTCCATTTCTTTCGGGACATATAACAATAAATTTCCATTTTTTAACTTTCGATAAACTAAACCCGCCTCAAGAACAAAATTTGGAACATCTTCTTTTTCCAACTTTTCTCGTATTTGAACAGCCGCGTTTTATTATCACAATGATCCAGATCAGATCATTGATTTATATGTGTAACAACAACAAATTGAAATCCAGCTTTTCACTTGGATCAATTTTTGTGATCCAAAAACTAGTTCTGTTTCCGCACACAAGTTAAAACGTTGGCGTATATTTTCAATCAAAACTGTGCTGCCACTTTCACACATTCATCTATCCGCTATGAAATATTTTTCAATTACATAGCAAAAACTTTTCCCTTAAAAAAACAACATAATAATCGTTCAACAAAATTATCGTAGGGCAACTCCGATCTAATTCTCAGAATGAAAAAATTACAAACAGCTGCCAAACTTGAAGTAAAAGACAAATTAATGATAGAAGCTGTTTTATTTTTTTGATCTGATCCGGATCAGATCATTGTCATAATAAAACGCAGCTAATATCATCATCTCTATTTTGAGTAATTTGCAATTGCATATCTATATCATCAGGGTTAACTACTGAAATAACATTTTTTACGTTTTTAGATATTTCAGTACATGACACTGGGTAATGGCTTAAGGCATCAACATGACCCATTAAAAAACCACTTCGATGTTGAATAGTGTAGTTGTAATTTTCGAGCTCTAGCGCCCAACGTGCTATTCAAGCATTCACACTTTTAAGGTTCAAAGTCATCGTAAGAGAGTTACAATCCGTTATAATTTTAAATGGAATGCCTTCTAAATATACACGAAATTTTCTTAATGAATATATTATTGCGAGGGTTTCCAATTCAAAGCTGTGAAATCGAGACTCAGAAGGAGTTGTCCGTTGTGAAAAATATGCTATTGGATGAAATTTATTATCATCCTGTTTTTGCATAAGTATACCTCCAAAGCCATCAGCACTAGCATCGCAATGCAATTCAGTGTCACGTTTTGGGTTATACAATGCCAAAACAGGTGACGTTACTAATTTATCCCTTAAATTAGAAAATGCTGAAAGGCATAAACTATCAAAAACAAATTTCACACCTGGTCTTAGAAGATTTCGTAATGGCATAGCGATATGTGAAGAAGATGGGACAAATCGGCGAAAATATGAAAACAAACCTAAACATTTTTGGACTTGATCTATGTTTTTTGGAATGGGAAGTTGCTTTATATTTTCTATATGTCTATTGTTGGGACGAATTCCTTTTTCATTAATGGAAAACCCCAAAAAATCTATTTCATTATAACCGAATCGGCACTTTTTGAGTTTAAGTTCAAGTCGAAATTCAGCAAGTCGTCGTAATAATCTTTGAAGTACATTCAAATGTTCTGTTATGGTTTTAGTAGCGATTGTTATATCATCCATATAAATAACAACAAACCCTTCATCAATAAATGTCCGTAATATATTATTAATGAACCGCTGAAACACTGCAGGTGCATTTTTTAAACCAAAAGGCATTTGTAAATATTCATATTGTCCATCTGGTGTTACAAATGCTGTATATGGAATTGAACATTCTGAGACTTTTACTTGGTGAAATCCACTTTTTAGATCCAAAGTTGCGAAATATCTCTTGCCTTCCAATTTTTCTAAACAGTCATCAATAAGAGGTAATGGATAACTATCTCTAACCGTGATTCTATTCGATAGTCAACACACATTCGTTTCTCGCCACATTTTTTAGAAACTAAAACTATTGGGAATGCATATGGAGAATTACTAGGTCGTATTTGTTTGTTTTTCAATAGATCGCTAACCATATCCCTTACAATACGCCGATCTTCATAAGAAAGTCTTCGAGGTGTCGAACTAATTGGAACGTCGGAAGTCAAGTGAATTTTCATTTCATATTTCTTTTCATTAGATGTTGGAATATTTGAAAGGTCTAGATAGTCAGTTTCAATTATTTTCTGAATGTTTTGACGATGCAATTGTTCAAGATTAATATTAATATCAATAGATTCAGAAAACATTGCATCTTCTTCAATTGCAAAAATATCTGGAACAAAATGATCGATAACTAACAATGTACTAGCCTTAGGTGTTGTAACGTTCGAAAGTTGACATAAATCGCAAGTAGTTAAGAGGGCTGAATTCTCATTTTCGATGGAACTATACACAGAATGCAACACTTTATCTGATATTTTAATTTTATTTTTATTCGAATCATCTAAAATTTCAACATTTGTTTTGGTAATTTGGTTAAAAGTTAAATCAATTATCATAAATTTAATATTAAAAACATTTAAAAAGTTCCGACCCAACAAAAGTGTATATGGAATAACGGAATCATGAACAACAAAGATATCAATTGGGTTAATCAAATTGCGGATGGAAAATTTAATTTTGATTTTTCCAAAAGTACATAATTTTAAATTTCCTAATCCTTTATAACCAGAATATTGAGTCCATTGGTTTATTAAATTTGTTGGAACTGCGGATTTTTTCATTAAGCTAATCGGACTACCAGAATCAAATAGTGAAACAAAAGTATTACATTTATGCATAGAACCATTAATCAAAAAGGTAACACTTACATCATTTATCTCGGAAATAGGATTGTTTGTACTTTCATTGTTCTTGAACTGGAAATCATCAACTAAAGCTACTCGTTTAGTATGTTTTCTTGGGCAATTTTTTAAAATATGTTCCCTTGAACCACATTGAAAACATGAACCTTTTTCTCGTTTGGGATGGGGACATGAACTTGCAAAATGACCAACATATGAGCAATTGTAACATAGTATTCTTGAAGTATCAAAGTTTGGATTTGGAACTGATGATTTAATCTTAGTTGCATTGGTTGTACACGAGGTCCTTATTGTTTCATTTGATTCTTGCTGCCTACGTAATTGGCTATAGCGATGTGAAAGTTGTTTGAGATGTTGTAAACTAGAAGTCGGATACAACACAGCAATATTCACAAAATTGTCTTGAAATCCCTCTATTATAAATTGAATGACTTGCAACTCATCAATATTTGTTCGCGCTGCCAACTCTTGCATTTTGAGAATATATCCGATTACAGAGAGTTTCGATGAACGGAAAGTGGTTTTGCGTAATGCATCGATCACTTCCGAAACACTATACGCATGCCCGAAATTCGACAAGAAATTGTTACGGAATTGAAGATAATTTGTAGAATTATCTACACGAAGAAAAAGCTCAGCAGCGGAATCCGTTTTCATTAAACGTCGAATTGACTTCAGTCGATAAATAAATATCGTCACCATCAACCTAATCACAAGCTCGTTCGAAATTTTCTAGCCACTTACGGGAATCATACGCTTCATCACCAGCAAACGGAACAATATGATGTTGAATATCTTCGAATTTCGGATTAGACAAAACATTTGGAGTGAAATTCAGTTCTTGTTGCAATTCTTTCAAACGGCGTCGTTTTTCCATAACTCTAAGTTGTGCATCAATTACAGCTTCTTCTTCTACCAAAGACGCAAGCCGAGTTATTGAAGCATTTTTGGAAACTGGATCAATGTTTTGAACTTCTTCCTGAATGACTAATTCATCTTCTTCATTAATTACGGCATTTTCGGAATTTTCGGAATTTCCATCATCAACGGAATTACTATTTTGTTGATTAAGGTCATGGATTTTTTCATTATACAGCTTCCGTAATTGCGTCAATGTAGCTGTTGGTGAAAAGTCAACGTTTTTCTCCTTGAGCCAGATTTGAATTTCGGGCTTGTTCATTATTAAAAATATTTTTCAAAATTTTCGGAAATATATCCCACTTCTGAAGTTGTAAGGATGTCCTTCTCAGAAGCAAAGAAAACAATCAATGTTTATTCTTCGATTTTCAATGGTTGACTGAATCTTAAAAAATATATTTTCATATACAGGGTGATTCACGAGCGTTGTGCCAAAAAGCTAGAGCGTGTAGGTTGAGTTGAGACAAGAAAAAAATCGTATGGGAGGGGGGGTCTATTCCCCCCCGTTTAGCCGGGAGGGGCAATTTTCTGAAAAATTGACTTATTTTATAAAAAAAAATATAAAAAATCAACGGCTTCGTTTATAACACCGTGTTGTACCTTTTTGAAAAGCCAGAAATATCTTCTTTCATGTGGTTTTTAAATTAAATTGTTTTAACGAATAGTTTAAAAAATATTAATTCTCAAACTCAAAATTTTCAAAAAAAAAACCAAAAAAATCATTTTTGAACCAAGGTTTTTCAAAATTTTATGTAATTTAGTATTAATTTTGTTTTCAAAATTCAATGCCATTGTTAATTTTTAGTCGAAAACAGAAAACCGGATGCAAAAATGTCTTTTCGTTTTTGAGAAATAAAAAAAAGACCAGGGCCCTATTTCAAAAAACTACAAGACTAATAAATAATTATTTGTGAATTTACTTGTAGCTTGTAAATTATCAGCAAATTTCTGTTTCATAAAGAATTTCAATAGACTAATAATTACAAGTAAGTAGACTTGTAGCTACAAGTGAAATTTACAAGTACGGCGAATATTTCTGTTTCATAAAAGTATTTGTAAAATTTTTATTAGTGATAGACTTGTAGCTACAAGTGATTTTTTTACAAGAGTAGAAAGACTAATAAAAACAAAATATGATGGCTAATTTTGGTTCCTTTGGGTTTTAAATGTAATTCATGGATAACGTTGTACATATCACTAAAATGGAGCTTAAATTATCAAGCATTATAATCAAGAATTTACAACAATTTTTGGGTGTCATGGATAGAAGAAAATATACTAGTTTCGTTGTCCTTTTAAAGAGCGTTAATGGACGTCGTTTGGCATAACAACGCGGTCTTTTAAATTTTTATGATATCAAAAATTAGTTGGCACTCAAATCAATCTTTCATTCCTAGTTACAAAAAGTCTTGCCTTTAAAATTTGTATGCATTCATCTTCTTGCAATATGCACACAAAATAGAAGCTTTCGATTGTAAGTAATTGCGGTTTAAGGATATAAAGGAAACGACTTGAATTTAACTTTTTGATATAGTAAGAAGGATTTGTATTGGTGCCTGGCATTTGTATGGTACTTAAAAAAAAATTGCATTGTTATAGCATTGAATTTTCATATGCTCTTGCTGTAAGGATTTCAACATTCATACATACAATTCAAAATGGTTATAAATGAAAACGATCTAACACCGATAAATTAAACAATTATCTTGAAAATATTTCGTCTTTCACTGCTGTTACAGAAAGTTCAAATATTTGTTTATTATTTGTTTATTTTCGTTACTCCTAGTTACACTTGTAGTTTTTTAGAAGCAAAATAATTTGAACTCGCCCGACTACAAATAAATGAAAAATTTTCTGAAACAGAAAACTACAACTCCATACTTTATTTGTCTACATACAAGTCTACAAGTACAACACTAATAGTTTTATGAAATAGGGCCCAGGACCACATTTTTCTAAGAAAATCTTTGTTTTTATTATTACCTATCACGACTTTTAGTTTTATTAATTTATTATGACACATTAACCTTTCTTTTAATATTTGTTCTGTAATTGGAATTTTATGAGGCCTCAATAAAGTAGAAAAGTATTGGATTTTCCCTGGATTAATCATTTTGTTCATTGATAACCACTGAAAACTGACCTGAAATTCTTCTTATTATGCCTGGGGGCCGCGGCCACCTGTCGGTGAAGGGTTCTACCTGCTAGGAGCTTAAGATGATTAAGCCGCAATTTTTCTTGAATGAAAACTGAAACAGAAGTGGTCGTCTAAATGAGGCTTTGTAACCAAAAGGAAAAGAAGATTTAATATTTTTATTCAGAACCTGTCAATAAAATAATATTATTAATCAAAAGGCACAAGAACTCCCGCTTTGAAACTGATGATATGAAAATTTGAAATCATTCAGCTTTGCTATCAACTGAAAACAATAAAAACAATAATGCTAAATACTTATCATACCTACAAAATCAACACATAAATAAATTTCAATGTTCTCATCCAGCCAACCAACCAGGAACAAGAAAAACTTCATCTTTGAGAAAATTCATTTGTATCCTCTCACCAATTCGCCATTTGAGAAATTCATTTTTTTTTTTGCTTGAGAAATGTCATAAATTATTTCAATCCTCTCAGAGAAATTTTATTTTCATGTCAGTGTTGCCGAAAGTCTTCCTATCGGAGGATTATCCTCCTTTCGAGACCTTCGTACTCCCGTACTCCTCCTTTTAAGCCCGTACTACTATTTTAAAAACAGGAAACCAAAAATATTTAAAATCCAAGCATAATGTCACCCTTAAAACAAAATTCCCAACCCTTCGATTTCTTTTATTTTTCCTTGTCTTGCTCTGTTACATTACATCATATCATGCTGCCGGAATGGTTGGCAAAAAAAGTGGTGTTCGATCACTTTTGCTTAATCATAATCCAAATATATTTGTTTTGAGATGCATGTGCCATTCAATACACCTATTTTCTTCAGCCGCCGCCAAAACAATTCCACAAAATATTGTAATTCTTTTGAGAAATATTTATTTTTACTTTTCGCATAGTCCAAAAAAAAAACCAACTGAGTTTGAAGAATTCCAGGAATGTTTCAAAGTAGAAAAACATACAATTTTAAAAATAGCTTTTACACGTTGGCTAGCTCTCGAAAAGGTTGTGGCTAGGACATTAAAACAATGGCTTGCATTAGTTCACTAGTTTTTAAAAAGTTCATTTGAGTCTTCTGACAGTAATAAAGATTTTGTTGATAAAATTCAAGAAGAGCTGAATGACACAACAAAACTTTATTTATTATTTTTATCTTATGTTTTTCAGTTGAATTGATTATTCAATCTAGAGTTTCAATCAGAAACAGTAAGGAAACATAAATTTTTGCCTTTTGTAAAAACGTTTTAGAAAATTTTGTACAGCCTGAATATATAACAGAAGATTATGTACCAAACCCAAATTTTTGAGATGACATTTTCAAAAATGTCGATTCATTTTATGTTGGAGCTGAACTTTTTATAAGAAAACAAAGTTATAAAAGGAATGAAATCCTTGAATTCAAGTATTGCTGCAAGGAATATTTCAAAACTCTATGTGTTCAAATTTCACACCGTGTTGATTTTAACGATTCGCTATTAAAATCTGTGCAAGGAATTGATCCACTAAATTTAACTGAATCCATAACTTCGATTGTTTTTTCCACTTCCTGGTTTAATTAATGAAAATATAATTGAAAACTTTGATTTTGAATTGCGAACAATTCAATTCATTCAATTTTCCCTTAAGATGTTGTGAGCACATTATTGTGCCTCACTCATAGCAGTGCTTCTGCTGAAAGAATCTTTTCTCAATTGTTTTTAATTAAAGACAAAAAAAGAAATAGGCTTGAAGTTAGTACTGTGCACGTAATGTGCTGTAAAAAGCTATTGAATGGTTTTAATTGAAAACGTATAAAAAATAATTTTCAGTCAAAACATTTTACAAAGCACAATAAATGGTCAATGTATATAAGTAGAATTTTGTATTCATTTTATGTGCAAATAATTCAATTAAAAATTCAATTAAAGTTTTATTAGTTACATTTTATAAGTCTAGTTTACATTCAATTTATATTTTTGTAGAGTTTTAGGACATTTTTATCCTTTACAGCTAAGATATAATTTTATACAAAGAAGAAGAGTATGGTATTTGGTATTTAAAGGGAAAAGAACTAAAACAAAAAACCCTTATTCAAAAACTTACAAACTAGTATTGCACATGATTATTTTATATGTATGGATGTATATTTCATTGTTATTGAAGTAATTGACGAACGAGTTCATTATCGGATAAAGAACGATTGCGATGAAATTTTTCTTTATAAATTTCAATGTTGAGGTTTAAAAAGTTGATATTTGCTAGTTCGTGTAACCTGTGTGTCGAGTAACACCTCGGAAGATCTAACATAATCTAAGCACTTTATTTTGACATCTTTGTAGTTTCAGCTTATGAGTTTTGGAGCAGTCGCCCCAAACAGGTGCACCATAGAGGAGGATGGATTGAAAAACTGATTTGAACAAAATAATTTTGTTGTCCTTGCTCAGTTCAGATTTTCTGGATATCATAGGATAGAGAATTTGGATATACCTATTTATTTTATTTATCGTTATGGATATGTGTGTATTAAAACTGAGTTTTTTGTCTAACATAATGCCAAGATATCTGCAATGCTCAGACCATTCGATGTTGACTGAGCCCAATTGAAGATTTACATTTCCAGGTAAAAAACATGGCTTACGACGACGTGAAAACCAAATTGCTTGAGTTTTTTGAGCATTTATCTTGATTTTCCATTTTTTGAAATAATCTTCAAGTGATTCTTGTAGTGTATGGTGAACATCACTGTGCAAAATTCCTGAAGCGAAAACGGCTGTACTATAAGCAAACATGGAAATTTGGACATTGTCACCAAGTTGTGGAAGGTCAGATACGAAAATATTAAATAAGGATAGGTCCGAGTACCGAACCTTGTGGTACACCGGATATGACCACAAACTCTCTATCAGAGAGAAAGCTTTGAATTATTTTTATTATTGGCATTGGAAAATTAAACAACTTGAACTTGTGAAGCAATCCCTCATGCCAGACCGTATCGAATGCTTTTTCTATGTCCAACATGATGAGACCAGTTGATTTTTTGTAATTGAAGTTATCTTTTATATGTTTTTTAATCCTTGAAACTTGTTGGATTTTGGATAGTATTGTGGCTTTGTCTGAATCCAAACTGAAAGCTAGGAAGAATATTATTTATTTCAATATGTTCATCTATTTTTTCTTTGATTATTTTTTCTAACAATTTGCTTACACTACAGAGCAAACTTATTGGCCTATAGCTATTAATTTCGTTTTTAGGTTTACTTGGTTTGTGAATTGGTATAATCGACGCTTTTTTCCAACAAACTGAAAAATAGCATAGTTTGAGGCACGCATTAAAAATAGTTGTTAAATATTTTGTACCACTCAATGGGAGATGTTTTAGTAATGTGTTATTTATACTGTCAAGGCCAGGAGACTTTTTCGATTTTAGATTTTTAATTAGAAAACTTGTTTTATTATGGTTCACAAAATAAGAGGGAGGCAAAGTTATGTCTGATTCAGAGATGGTTGTTATTGAGTTATTAACTTCACAAATAGTATCAGGGTCACTCAAGTGAGCTGAAGTAGTGTTATTAATAGAAAAATTTGTTGCAAAAAGATTTGCCTTTTCAGTTGGTGTAATGAACAGCTGGTTTTCAACTTTAAGAGGCGGGATACTAGACCCTCTTTTTTTTTAACAGTTTTGAAACTTTCCAAAAGGGTTTACTTGCCTTATCAAAAGAGGAAAGAAGTTTTCCCCACCGGTAGTTTCTATACTCAAACATTTCTTTGTTAATTGCTTTGTTTAGGAATTTTACGCTGTTTAAAAAGAAATCGTATCGGTATCTTACCCATTTTCTTCTTTCCGCGTTTCTTAGTTGAATTAAGTATAAAATATTAGGAGGTAACTGTATTGGTTGAGTACCTTTGATGGGTCTCTTAGGGATTGCGTAGTCAGCTGCTCCTTTTACAATTGCAGTAAAATTGGAACACATTGAATCAATGAGTAAAGGATCGTGTATGTCCTCTAAATTAGTGTCAGGACAATTTTTGCTTAATACGATTTGTAAAAATTCCAGTTGGCTGCAGAATACTTATAGTAATAAGAGATTTGTCTAACATTTGCAACATTACTCAGACAGATATTAACGGGTAAATGATCTGACCCTAGTTTATTATGTGTGAAGGGTCTACTGCAGTAATTTGGAGAGTTAGTGATAAAGAAGTCAAGAGTGGAGGGACTTTTATTTGGGGAAGATGGTATATAAGTGTGGTTAGGAGGAAACAGTATCGAGAAATTTGGGTGACGATCGTTAATGTCACATAAAATATTTCCCCAGGAATTAGCGCGAAGGCAGTTCCATAACTGATGTCGACAGTTTAAATCTCCTCCAATAATTATATTGTGGCGATATCTGAATAATTTTTGCAAATCTCTTTTAAAATTAGTAATTTTTCCTGCGTTTCTATTCCCGCCAGGGAAATAGGCACAAAAAATACTCGTTTTAGAGTTGCTAGTTAATGCAATGTCTATACCTAAAATCTCAATACACTGGAGATTTAAATTAGGGAGAACAGAGTGTTCAATACCTTTCCTTATTAAAATTGCTACACCACCACCTCTGGTAGGCTCCCTGTCGAGGCGATAGCAGACAAAGTTTGGATGAGAGAAAGTCTTATTACTATTAAGCCAGGTTTCTGTAACGAGCACAATATCAACTTTTTTCCTTATGATAAAATTGAAAAATTCTATTTGTTTATTTGTAATGCCTCTTGCATTCCATTTCCATGTTATTATATTAAGAGAATTACTTTGCATGTTCATTTGAGTATACATACTTAATAGCTACAGAAGTGATTACATTAAATTGATCAGCTTTGGTATTACAAGAGCGAAGTTTTGTTAAAACTTCATTTAAGAGAGAATTTATCTCTTCAAAAGAGAATAAATCATTAGATTTTGCATTTGGAGTTGAAGTGGGGATTGGCGAAGTACTGCAAGGAACATGTTGGGCAGGAACATAATTAGGTGAGTGGAAGGTGGGGCCGAAAAGCGAGGAGAGGGACCAGCTCGCGAAGGCAAAGGTGGGAAATTGTTAAGGGAGAAACGATCGAATGAAACATTTTTTTCTGTTGCTGATGATGACGATGGTCGGTGATTATTCTTCTGTGATGAGCGGCGAGATCAGAATTTCTGACGAATATCAAAGTAATTCTGTCGACTGATGCAGCTGGGATCATAAGATTTATGAGAACCGTTGCAATTAGCACAACGATTGTTATTATCGGGAGAAGTACAGTCTGCTGTTTTGTGACTACCAGAGCAATTGGCACAAAAACTTTTTACATTGCAGTACATGCAAAGATAATAGAATACAAAGATGTCGCATCCCATACAAATTTTTGGAACCCAAAATTTTCAGTCGGGGATCTGCCAGCAGATCTACCGACATGTTGCTAAGTCAAAATAATGTTGCGAGAGCGAAAAAAATCCTTAAAATAAATTGAGCTCTTAAGATTTTTGCTTTTATTAATTTTCTCCCTGTTCTCTTTTTTATTGTTTTTCGTATTCAATTTCAAGGACATTGGCAATTGGCATTGGTTGGTTTTAAACAGAAATTATAAAAATGAATATGGGTATGCGAAAAGCGATGACGATGACGAGGAAGACGGTGAGGGTTGCAATGGTGCATGGACATGGTGGTTGTTTTTGTTTTCTTTTTTTTTTTCTCATTTGCACGATCACAAATAATTATTGTGAGTATATGGAAAGCACAAGATAGGCATATCGCATATGATATGCGTGAAGCAGGTGTACACTTGCAAACGCTTTACTCCGTTCATTCGTTGTTTAAAGGATATTTTGGTTTTCATTTTGTGGCTGTTTTGTTCATTTTTTTAAGTTTTCAAGGTGGAATTCCTTGAAAAGTTGGTTGGTTGTTGTGGTTTAGTAGGTAGCTAGATTTTATGAAGCAGAAGAGAGAAAAATGATTTTTTTGTCATACATGTACAAGCAAGCTAGGTCGATGATCGAGTTAAATGAAAGAAGGATGAGTTGATGTCCTACACCTGCATGTGTATTCATATTGCCTAAGGAATTTTGTTTTTATAAGCTGCGTAAAAAAATTCAAACCAGGGCCCTATTGCACCAACCACTTTTCACTTTTCACTTCAACTTTGAAAATTCTGTTTCACCAAACACTAATTTGCAAAGAGGAAATTATTTTTTTGAAAAGTAAACAAAAAAATCCTTCTTTGCAAATTTTGTTTCACCAACCACAAATTTGCAAAGTGAAAAGTACTTTTCTGAAAAGTGAAAAGTTTTGTGAATTTGCAAAGAATTCTTCGATTTCGTTTCACCAAACGTTTAAACTTTGCACTTTGCATTTCAAATACTGAAAAGTTTTTCAATTATTTGCAAAGCAAAAATTTCATTTGCGGTTGGTCATTTGTCTTGATAAGTCCTTATAAATATGAATAATGAATATACAGAATATATATAAATGGACTTATGTTTGTACAAGTTTCTATGTTTGTGTGTATAAAGTCCGATATGGACTCCGAAACGGCCAAGCCGATATTTATGAAATTTTCATGGTAAAGTTTCCTTCAAGGAGTCGGACAACTTGAAAAATCAAACATATGTACATAGATTGAAAACTTCGTTTTTTGCGTGAAATTTTTTGTTTGAAAACCGCTTATATCGAATGAATAAATAGAAAGTTCTTGATGGAAGACTCGGAAACCTCATTGGTTTTTAAAAGAAAAATTGCATGGAATTTTTCTATTTTTTAACACTTCCATTACATTTTTGGCGTTCTTGTCAACATTGTTTTGAACATTTTCACTTTTCTTACTTGCGACATATTGAATATATGGCAAGTATTGAACTCGTTAAAAAAGTTGAGATTTTGTGCAATGTGACATTTCAATGATGGAGAAGTCGAAAGAAATGGGTCCGGCGATTTTGTTTATCTGTCTAGGTATGTAAACGCACCTACAGCCTTAACTACTGATCCGATTGATATTTTTAAAGTACGTATTTATTGCCATAAATTATATTTTGTATTAAACAAATTTTCAAAAATTTGTTTGTATATAAAAAAAAATATATTTTAACTTTTTTTTCAAAATTCTGTATCTCGTAAACGGATCAATATTAAAAATCGAATTTTCATTATTAAATGTAAACATATTCTTTAACACTGCATACCCAAATCAATTTTAAAACGTTTTTGAACCTTTATATATAACAAATTAATAAAAAAACAACCCTATAAGAAAACGCTATTTTAAAAAATTTTATGACATCATTTTTTTCAGATAAAGTGTGTTATTGAGATACCTTCACATTTCAATTTAAATTTTTTATTTATGAATGTTAATAACATGTTTTTATTATTGTATGGTTTTTTATGAGTTATAATTTGGAATATATATTTTTTATTTCATCACTAGCGAGCGGAGTTATTTATTTATTTTGAATTTGTTAAAATAACGACAAGGAGTTCAATCAAATCATTATAAATATTTGACTTTGCAACTTTGCAAATTACGACTGAAAATGAAAAGCTACATTTTAACTTGGTGAAACGCCCACACTTTTCACTTTGCAAGAAAACATACAAAATTGCAAAGTGAAAAGTCAGGAACTTTTCATTTTTGGTGAAACACTTTTTACTTTTACTTTGCAGAAAACTATTATTTTGAAAAGTTGCAAAGTGAAAAGTGAAAAGTTGTTGGAGCAATAGGGCCCAGTTTTATTTGTTTTTGATAATGTTCATGAATAATGAGTTGTGGTAGTTTGAATTCGAATATTGGGCTTTGCTTTTGTTTTATTTTTTATTCTTGGGGTTCGTGGTGATATTGTGAGTCGTATTCATTCACGTATTTAAATATAGGTCAAAAAAAGACTTATTGATGTCAGGATTTCTTAATGCCTGTATTAAGTATGTTTGTAAATTTTTGATCTCTTAGCAAGGTCTTTTGGTTTTATTTTTGTTTTGAGCAAAACAGGTGATGGGTACATTTTACTTCATTTTTTATCTTTCAAATACATAACTTATATAATAATAACAAAAAGCATATGCATAGGTACATCGTTGCAAAAAAAATCTATGAATATAATGTAGCTTTGAATTAAAATTTCAAATGTTCGAAATGTTCAAATAACATGTAGTTCGAGAAAAAATTTTGTGTTGCAAAACTGGGGATTTCTTGCTAATCGCTGATCGAGTACATATAAGTGTGGATGGGTACCCTGCAGTTTACACCTGTAGTAATATGTGCGTGTAAGATGATTTTTTTGTTGTTAGCTACATTTTTGTTCCTTAAAATTATGTAAAATGTTAAAAGTGAGCTTATACAACATATTTTTATCCTTTTATTTTACTTGCAGGACTTTATTTTGTATTCATTTATATAGGTTAACTAACGAAAACAGAATTAATGCGTTTTTTTAAACATTGAGAGCTAAGAATTGTCTGTGGTGAAAAATTCGAGTTTGATACTAACCCTTAAATGCACGTTGTATCAAAAATGATACCATAACTTTAAGTCGCTCTAAAAGTGTTTTTGTTTAAATCAACAACAAACGGTATTTCTTATAAGGGAGAACAAATATTTCTAGACTAAAAAAAAGAACAAACACAAATCATGATTGATCCGTTATCAGAGGTTTTTGCGTTAACGTTGACTCGTAGGCAGAAATTTGGCAAAAGAGTGAAATCAAAAACTTTTCCTTTAAAAGGTAGTAAAAAGAGTGAATTTACATAAATTGAGAACAGATCCTTGGGGAACACCCATATTTAAAAATTGTATCTTTTACCTAAAATGCGAACAATTCTTCCTTTAGTCCATTGAACTTTACCTGGTGTGGTGAAATCTTTTACCATTACTGAATCATCAATCATCAATTTTCTTTCTTTTTTTCCGACGTAGTTTTGTTTTTGTTTATTTTGCATTTTTAAGACATTTTGTTTTAATTCATCTGCAATAATCTTGCTTTTGTTTTTAAAAGGGTTAAGTAAATCGAACCTAGTTCTTAAGTCTCTATTGAACATTAAGTGAGCTGGTGAAAAACCAGTTGTTCCGTGGATAGAATTCCTATAGTCCATCAAAAATGCGTCTAACAATTTGTTTAAATTACAGTGTGTATCTTTCAAATTCATGCTTTTTTAAGATCTGTTTTAACAATCTTGACACTATTTTCAGCTTGTCCATTTGAAGCAGGGTGGCGTACAGGAGATGCCAAATGTGTTATGCCGTTTTGACGCAGAAAATTTTCGAATTCGTTTTATATAAATGATGTGCCATTGTCGGTCACAATAGTTTTCGGGAGACCGAAACGCGCAAAAATTGACCTGACCTGATCAATTGTTTTAGAGCTAGTGATGTTATTATTCATGTTGATGCACTCCAACCATTTGCTGTGGGCATCAACCATGATCAAAAAGTTATTTCCAAAAAACGGCCCCATGTAGTCTCGATGCAGTCTTTCCCATGGTTTTTGTGGCCAATTCCAATTTACTAGGGGGCTTTTTGGCGGGCTGTTTTTAAATGGCAAACACTGATCACAGGAGTTGGAAACTTCTTCTTAGTGTTTGTCGATGGAAGGCCACCATACATAAGCTCTTGCTAGCCCCTTCATTTTCACAATACCTAAATGGGACTTATGCAATTCTTTTAATACGCCTTCTCTTAAAGAATCCGGTATAACTATTCTATAACCCCAAAAAATTGCATTTGATTCAATCGTTAACTCGTTTCTTTTGTTAAAGTAAGGAGAAAATTTCGGTTCAGGGCATTGGTTTGGCCAACCGTTTTGAATATATTGACGCACTTTTGTCAAAGTTATATCTTTTAAGGATTCCTTTTGAATAACCTCAAACTTGAGAATTATGTTTCCTTCTTTCAAATAATTTACAAACACATCGTTTGCCCAAAAACCATATCGGCTTTCAAATTCTTCAGGAATAACATTTTCCACCGCTCGCGAGAAATAATCAGCTATATTTGCTTTTGATTTAATGTATTGAACCTCATATGTGTAGCCCGACAAAAACAAGGCGTATCTTTGCAACCTATTTGCTGAAAGCGCTGGAATACCCTTCTTCTCCCCAAAAATAGAAACTAAGGGTTTATTGTCTGTCACCAGTATGAACTTATTTCCAAAAAGGTATTGATGATATTTATTCACCCCGTATACTATCGCCAGCGCTTCTCTTTCTAATTGTGAATATTTCATTTCCGTTGCTGTAAGTCTCTTTGAGGCAAATGAAATGGGTCTCTCTACACCCTTTTCGTAAACATGTACTAATGCCGCACCTAAACCGACTGGACTTGCATCGACAATTAATTTTAATTTTAAATCTGGATTGAAATGGGCGAGCACAATATGTGCGCAAACACTAATTTTGAAAAAAAAAACGGTACTACTATTTATTCAAAAATACTCCCTTTTTTTGCATCAGTACTACCTTCAAATGTTTTTGTCCGGCAACACTGCTACCCATATTCATTTTTATAATTTCTGTTCAAAACCAACCAATGCCAATGTCCTTGAAATTGAATACGAAAAACAATAAAAAAGAGAACGGGGAGAGAAATTGTCAAAGCAAACATTTTAAGAGATCAAATTATTTTAAGGATTTTTGTCGCTCTCGCAACATTATTTTGACTTAGCAACATGTCGGGGGATCTGCTGGCAGATCCCCGTCTGAAAATTTTGGGTTCCAAAAATTTGTATGGGATGCGACATCTTTGTATTATCTTTGGTGCATGGAGCCATGGCCATTAGAGCTCTTGATTCTGACCGGGTACCCGAAACAATACCCGGGTACCCGGGAACTCGAATTATTCCAAATTACCCGGGTACCCGGGTATTTGCATGGTATTCAGATACCCAGGTACCCGGGTACTCGAAACATAACGATCGTGTATCCGAGTACCCGGGTACCCGGGTACTCAGTACTATTACACAATGAAACTGAAATGATTATGTAGTTTATAAGGATGTTTTTGGTTTGTTTGTGTTGTTTATTTATAATTCATAAAAAATGCCATTTGTTAGATGGGTTGTGATTTTATTAGTGGTTGAAAAATGAAAAGTTATAAACCGATCTTGGCCGTCGTCGTCGTGGTCGTCGTCGTCGTCGTGGTGGTCGTCGTGGTGGTCATCGTCGGTTGTCGTGTCGTGTTCGTCGTGATCGTGGTCGTCGTTGTCGTAAATAAAGAAGGAAACAAAGCTGTTGGCAAGTGTTTGTTGATTTTGTTATTGTTGTAATGTACGAAAAAGAAATGCAAGTTGTGTGTGGATAGTGATAATTGAAAGGGATGATCTTATGTTGGTTAATCACCGTTCTGCATTTATCTATGTATGGCCTTCGTCAAACAGGTAGTTGGTGCGATTTCCTTTGTTTTGGTGATTCATAAAAAATATTTGGTTGAAAATATTAGTTGGATTATTGTTTTATTAGGGGTTGAAAATTAAAATAACCGATTTGGTGTCTTTGGTGTGTTGTCGTCGGTTATCTCTTTATGATGGGTTATTGGTCTTTTTCTTAACCACAGGTCAATTAAAAAAAGAAAACAATCATTTGGTAAGTGTTTGTAAGGACGATATAAATAGGTTTGTAAGGACGATATAAATATATGGCTCTAATGGCCATACAACTGACAATTGTGGCACTGAGTGATTTTGGCGGGATTATGTCTTTTGTATTCCCAACGAATTAGAGTTTTGAATAAACTTGGGACTTTAAGGCGAAGTTAATTCAATTTTATCGATCCACGTTGTATATAAATGACATATAAATAGTTTTTATATTGTATCTTCGATTTAGAATTCAATATTATTGTTTTGACGTCAATACATTTTACACCAGACTGTATAAGTTCTTGTTTAATATCATTTTCTTTGATAAGGCTTAAGCCTGCCAGGATCACTTTAAACGGTCTCGCAGATTTTCGCGAGTGTGTATTAAACTCGTATTTGTGATTTGTCAATTCAGTTTTAATAAGCTCATAAGTATCAAGAGACAAAGATTTTATTCTTATTCCGAGAGAAATATTTTGGACTAAATAGTTTTCTATTTTAAGGTTATTTAAGAATTCACGCACTTGTTCATTGGTTGATTTTAGCACAACAATTGGTGGGATAACTTCTTTAATGACGTTAGAACGTTCATTTTCAATGTTTTCTTCAATTTCATCATCGTCAGCCATAAGGCTTTGTAATGGTTGAAAATAATTTTGATTTAAATTCATGTTTACGGAATGATTGGCACTATTGGCGATTAAATGTTTTCTGGGAGGGCGATATATAGTGAATCAAGAATATAAATATAAAAAAAAGCACACACAAAAAAAAGGCATAAAAAATACCCACTGGCCGTATGAGCACAGTAAGTGATCCCATTCTTGTTTGTTCAGTTTTACAGTTGCATGGCTTACCATATGCATTACATTGCATTGAGTTTTGTTTTTGCTCAAACAGTGTATGCATGTGATATGCCATCAACAACAGATGAATAGAGATCTGCTGTTTGAATTCCAGGGTCGGATCGATTCACGTTGCTGCTAAGGCATAACACTAGCAGTGGCACTGAATCGTGAAGAATTCCTTCAATTTAAATACAGTAACTCTTTTAGATCTCGTCTGTTTTGGTTTTTTTATTTTTTTACTTGCAATGATTGGCAACTTCAGAGTAGATTACTGTAATGTTCGTGGGCTACGTACGAATTTTCTTGCTACGTACATCCACACTGTTTCTAACAGGCCAGCTGTTTTGGCGCTGAGTGAAACCCAAGTAGGTGAGAATTCCGATCCTACTGAATTTCTCATTCATGGGTATAGCTTAGTGCCATTATTCTTCCTCCACCATGGTCTCGCCGTTTACATTAGGAATGATGTCGCTTATCAATTCCTTCCACAATATGGACGCTGCTCCAACCCTGTTTTCAATTTTATGTGGGTTAAGTTCACCATAAATAAGCACATCATTCACTATTGTTTTCTTCATCGAAGCCCAAATTTGGACAGAGCTTCAACTTCTCGTGAATTTGACGCTCTGTCTGACTCCATCCAAAGAATTGTATCCCTGTATCCTCACACTGAAATCGTTATTACGGGCGATTTCAATGTACACAATTCTTCGTGGCTTCTCCATTCGGGCCAGACAACACCCGAAGGAATGTGTGCTGAGATCTTTGCTGAGTTTAACCACCTAACTCAGCTTGTCACCGAGCCCACTCGAATATCGGACATTAATGGCCAAGCGGAAAATACTCTTGACTTGTTTCTTACGTCTGACCCTGATAAATACACTATCAGTGTATTAACGCCTCTAGGCAGATCAGACCATAGTATTATATCTGCAAATTTCTCGTGTCAAGCTAATCCAGTTAGAGAAAGAGCTCCGAAGAGAACCGTGTGGCAATACGAGAAAGCCAACTGGGACGGTCTCAACAAATTTTTCCGGATCTTTAACTGGTTACTATGCTTCCTCGATAGTGACGTAGACTCCAGCGCAGATATGATTACTAATATGATTATTTCGGGTATGAAAACTTTTATCCCGAATAGGGTTAAAAGCATCAAACCCAAGGAAAAGTCATGGTTTGATTCAAGCTGTAAAGAGGTTATCAGGGAAAAAGAAGTAAAGTTCCGGTGTTTTAGAGCCAACCCAACTGAGGAAAACCGGAACAAGTTTAAACAAGCCAGCAAGGCCTGCAATGCCCATATTCGGCGGACCAAATTTTTACATGACCAAAAATTAAGGCAAAAAATACTGCAATGTCCCAAAGGCAGTAAGAATTTTTGGTCATTTGTAAAAAGCATGAAGAATTCTTCTTCTTCCTCTGTCCCTACACTCGTTGACAATGACACTCCAGTCCAGCCTATTCCAAAAAAAGGCGAGTCTTCTTCTCCCTCCAATTATCGTCCGATTGCACTTACGTCCCTTCTTTCCAAGGTCATGGAAACGCTGATAAACTATCAGCTTAAGAAATATCTCGAAGACCGAAAGCTTCTTAATGACCGGCAGTACGGCTTTCGCAGCAACAGGTCCACTGCTGATTTGATGGTTTATCTCACCGAACAGTGGAACAAATCTTTACATCGTTTTGGAGAAAGTAAGATTGTTGCGCTTGATATTTCAAAAGCATTTGATACAGTTTGGCATCTTGCTCTTTTATCGAAAATGCGTGCCTTCGGTATCGATGAATCCCTTCTTCGTTGGATTAGAAACTTTCTTTCGAACCGTTCAATACAAGTTGTATTGGACGGATTCAAGTCTGAAACCCACAATATAAATGCTGGTGTGCCCCAGGGCTCCGTTTTGTCTCCGACCCTCTTTCTCATTTTTATTAATGATCTCTTGTCTGTTACTTCTAATCCAATAAATTGTTTTGCTGACGATAGTACCCTTAGCTTCTCATATTCGTTTCCAGATTCACATCCCTCCTCTTCGGATGTGGAACTGCAACGGCAAAATATGATAAGCTCATTAAACTCTGACCTAAACAGCATTGTCCTATGGGGAATTAAAAACCGTGTAGAGTTTAATGCTTCGAAAACTCAATGCTGTCTGGTATCGTTGAAGCGAGATATACCCCCCTTGCCACTGTCCATGAGTGGCACTTGCATCAATGAGACCGAACATCTCGAGATTCTCGGTATGTGCATCACTGACCACCTCTTGTGGACCGAACACATACGCGATGTCGCCAAAAATGCCGCAAGATGTTTGGGTTTCTTAAGACGGTGCAAGAAATTTTTCTCCCCGTCTGATCTGGCTATTATCTATAAAACCTATATCCGTCCAAAGCTTGAGTACAATTTACATCTCTGGGCTGGTGCTCCAGCATCCAGCTACTTACTTAAGCCTCTTGGATGGAATACAAAAAAGAGCTGTAAGAATGATTGGTGATAGAGAGATCACTAACTCATTCACTTCATTGAAACACCGTCGTAACGTTTCGTGTCTCTCCTTGTTTTATCGTTACTTCTACGGTAATTGCTCTAGTGAAATAGCCAGTTGCATTCCTCCCCTCAAACAATTCAACCGTAATACTCGCGCTTCCAGGAATGCCCATCAGTTTACCCTCGAGCCCAACTTCGGTCGTACGCTCAAGTATAGAGAATCGTTCTTTAGCCGTACTACGCGAATGTGGAATTCCCTTCCACACTCTGTCTTTCCCAGTCATTGCAATGTTGATAAACCAATGTACACCGACACTTACTTTTAAACCCCTTCATCTCTTCTTAATGCGCTCACAGTGTCTCTGGCATAATAAGGGTATAAAAAGCCCCTTTAGTGTGTGCAAATTATAAAAAAAAAAAAAAAATATTCGCCATCACCAGAATCACTACTTGCTCGTTTGTGAGTTATTTTGCTTTATTGACCGTGGGAAGCTAATTTATACAATTCACACACGACAACTTTACCAAGTGACGAGTAGACCCGAACTGTGCAAATAATTATTTTTGAAAAACAAAATATTTGTATCCATATTTTAAATTAATTAATTGTGATTTACTCAAAAGAGCTAAGAAAGACTTATTATTTTCTAAGGAAATGTATATTCAAAACTGAATGTATAAACATTATATTGTAAGAAATGTTAGTAAATACGACAATGAACGAATTGTGATCCTTACAGCTAATATAATTGTTATTTTTTTTCTTTTTTTTAAAGAATTTACTTATACTTACTTACTTAAGGTGGCGCTACAGTCCGTTGTGGACTTGGGCCTCAATCAACAGGCTCCGCCAGCTAGCTCGATCCTTGGCTAGTCGTCTCCAGTTTTGCACTCCGAGTTGATTGAGGTCCTCTTCCACTTGAGTGCGCCACCTGAGTCGCGGTCTTCCTCTCCTCCTACGTCCCTCGGGAATAGTGTCGAAGGCTTTCCGGGCCGGAGCATTGGTGTCCATTCGCTCTAAATGACCGAGCCATCTGAGTCTCTGGACCTTGACCCTTCTGGCAAGGTCCATGTCGTTGTACAACCCGTAAAGTTCGCTGTTGTATCTTCTTCGCCACTCCCCTTCAATGCACACGGGGCCAAAGATAACCCGAAGAACTTTCCTCTCGAAACAGCCTAAGGCACTTTCATCCGATTTTGTCAGGGTCCATGCTTCTGCACCATACAGCAGGACTGGGATGATGAGTGTGTTGTACAGTTTTACCTTAGTTGCTCGAGAGAGGGCTTTTCCACTCAATTGCTTTCTAAGCCCAAAGAAACAGCGATTAGCAAGAGTTATTCTTCGTCTGATCTCGGCGCTGGTGTTATTGCCCGTGTTTATAGCGGAGCCTAGGTAGACAAACTCCGCTACTACCTCGAAGTTATACGCGTCTATTGTGACGTTTTGCCCGAGCCGTCGGTGTTGGGTGTCCTTCCTCGAAGACAGCATAAACTTCGTTTTTCCCTCATTTACCGCTAAACCCATTTTTGCCGCTTCTGTCTCAATTCTCACAAAGGCGCCATTGACATCACGCTGTGTTCTTCCCATTATATCAATATCATCGGCGTACGCGAAAAGTTGAACAGATTTTCGGAAGATAGTGCCTCTGGTGTTGACGTTGGAGTTCTGCACTATCTTCTCAAGAACGATGTTAAGGAAATCGCATGATAGTGCATCGCCTTGTCTGAATCCTTTTTTGACGTCGAAAGATTCCGTGAGCTCGTTGCCAACCTTGATGGAGCAGCGTGAGTTCTCCATCGTCATTTTGCACAAGCGAACGAGCTTGGCAGGGACGCCAAAACTAGACATAGCTTTGTACAGTTCGTCTCTGTAGATGCTGTCATACGCGGCTTTAAAATCGATGAAAAGGTGGTGGGTATCGATTTGGAGTTCATAGGTCTTTTCCAGGATCTGCCGCAACGTGAAAATTTGGTCGATGGTTGACTTTCCTGGCCTGAAGCAACATTGATAAGGACCAATCAAATTGTTGACGAAAGGCTTCAGACGTTCACATATTACGGCAGAGAGGATCTTGTAGGCGATGTTTAGTAGACTTATTCCTCTTTAGTTGGCGCAGTTTAGAGGATCACCCTTTTTCAGGATCGGGCAAACAATGCTGAGGTTCCATTCATCGGGCATGCATTCCTCTGACCATATCTTACAGATGATTTGGTGCATGCTCCTATCTAGCTCGTCGCCTGCTGCTTTGAACAACTCAGCAGCTAGTCCATCTGCTCCAGCGGCTTTGTTGGATTTCAGCCGTGATATTGCGGTTTTCACTTCTTCTAGGTCGGGTTCACGGAATTGTTGGCTATCATCGTGTCCGATGAAAGGCTCCTGTCTGACGGCGGTATTTACTTATGCTGACTTTTTTTTGTAAAGCGCTTACAATAAACAGATAATTGATGTACTTTCTAAATTTAAAAGCTTTTTAAAGCTGGTACTACTATTTTACTTAAAATACTCCTATTTTTTGGTTGGGGTACTACTCTACAAAATTTCTCTCCGGCAACTTTCTCTCTCTTATTGAAAATGTTCTCCTAACTCCTACACTCTGATTTATAGTCACAGTGACAGGCAAGTATTTTATTGAACCAAAAGATTTAAGGATTGATAAAAATTGACATCCGTGTGAAATTGCGTGAGAAAAAAATGCGAAAACATTATATTCACATTCTGAAATATTGAATGACATCTTTAAAATTTAATGAACTCAAAATGGGCATTTAGTTTAAAAGGTGTTTAAAAACTTGTTTACTTAAACACGCTTGGTGAAACCAAAATATCTCATTTTACGGTTTGAAAGCTTGTTAAATGTTCAAAAGTGCTTAGTGAAACTAGCCGTTTACTTTGTAAAATTTGAACATATGTCATCATATGCACGCAAAATAAATCAAAATATATTCACAAGAAACAAAGATATGACGGATTTATTATGTATTGATTTTATTCATTCAATAAAATACTTGCCTGTGCCTGTGACTATGAATCAGAGTGTAGGAGAACATTTTCAATAACAGAGACATAGGAAAATAAAAATTCTCTGAGGGGATTGAAATAAGTTTTGACATTTCTCAAGCAAAAAAAAAAAAAATGAATTTCTCAAATGGTGAGAGGATACAAATGAATTTTCTCAAGGATGAAGTTTTTCTTGTTCCTGGTTGGTTGGCTGGATGAGAACATTTAAATTTATTTATGTGTTGGATTTGTAGGTATGTTAAGTATTTAGCATTGTTATTTTTATTGTTTTCAGTTGATAGCAAAGCTAAAAGATTTAAAATTTTCATATCATCAGCTTCAAAGAGGGAGTTCTTGTACCAGAAAAAGCAAAAATAGTTTAAATTGTAAGGGACATTGTGTCCACCCATCACTGTATCATTTTTAAATGGACCCATCTCTAACTTCTTACACTTGCACTTTCGTTTATATACATTTATTTCAAAGAATTACGTCATTAATCGAATGTTTCATCGTATGTTAAAGATTTAAGTATGTACACGAAAAAATCGACAATTTTACCTTTTAAGTTTATAGAAAGAGTTCAGTTGTAATAAACCTTAAGAAGTGATAAGAACTCTTGTCTTTTATTTTGCCCTTTAATTATCTTACAACAAAATCAGAAGTGGTGACTGTACCAAAAAGTTTATGTTTATGACTATTTTATGAATCTTTACGTTAAACTTTATGTTATATGTTAAGTGTTTGCATGTTTTAATGAAAATTTGAAAACTGAACCAATAAACAATTACGAAAAATAAATAGAATTTAAAATAAAAATGTTAGAGCGTGCAATGAGATTTTTGCTGATGGCTACTGTCGCTCAGCTAAAAGACAAGCTCAGCGAGATGAATTTACCTACAAGTGGCCTGAAACAAGTACTAAAAACTCGATTGGAGCATGCAGTCGGGGAACTGGACAACGATCAACTTGAGTTTTACTTTCCATCAACTGTGCTCGATGAAATTAGCAATGACGACGGCTCATCAGAATTAGAAGAGGAAAACAGGCTCGTGATGCAGCAACTGGAGACCCTACGAATGGTCGTGCAAAGAAAGCAAGAAATTCGAGAACTTCAAAGAAAACTTGCCGAACTGCATGGCCCATTGGAACCCGAAGCGTTGAGAACCGAGAGCAGTTTTAGAGAAATAGAAGAATCTTTGTCAATCTTTTCAGGTGATGATAATTATTCAATCACAAGGTGGATAAAAGCGTTTGAAGACTCAAAAAACATATATAAATTTGAAGAGTCAAAATGCTTTATCTACGCCCAAAGATTACTTAGAGGAACCGCCAAATTATTCCTGAGGTCAACGCAATGCAAATCCTGAATTGAGCCAAAAATCAGCTTTACTCAGAGAATTCGATCATCATTCTACAGCATCTGATGTTCACAACGCATTACGTAATCGCAAAAAACAGAAGGACGAGAATTACCAGCAGTATGTTTTAAGCATGCAAGAAATCGCCAGTGCAATTAACATCGAAGAGCAAGATCTGATCAACTATGTTATCAAAGGTATACCTGATTTAATGGTAAATAAACAACTTCTGCTTACAGCGAACACCCTGTGCGAGTTAAAAGTTGCTCTCAGAAAATATGAGAAGATCAGAAGGGAGTTGCAGGGATCATCAAGCTTCACCAAGGTTTTCGAAAATGCAAAAACAACACCTCAGACAAAAAGCAATCAGTCCATTAGATGCTTGCTTCAATTGTAACGAAGAGGGGCACATCACCAATTGCCCTAAGCCACGCAGAGGGAGAGGGACATGCTTTCGCTGTGGCAAAACCGGTCACGTTGTCAGAGATTGTCAACAATCAACAGCCGTGCATTTGGTGGAGAAGAATGAATCATCTCACAAACAACCGTCTTTTCTTTGATATTGTAATATGTATACACCTCTATATTTATATATGTCAATCTATTGTAATGTGTACACACTTTGTAACTCCGCCTCTTTATATCTCTATACTTAAATGTGTAAACACTATCTATCTCTGTCACTCTAATATTGTCTAATTGCTGAATAGTTATGTAGCAAAAGTTTTATTTGTAGTTGTAAGTAATTGTGTATACACTCTAGTGGTTAAGAGGAGAACTTCGTTAAGCATCGAGAAGTTTCAGCGCCTACTAGAATCTAGTAGTTTCTCGAACTTATTTGAGTTATATAAATACCCGCTTGGTGTCGAAAATTAATTAATCGAATGTGAACTGCTATAAAGTAAAGACACTGTGTTTGAAAGTAATAATTGAAAGTGTTGAATAAATAAGTTTGTGAGTGATTTAAATAAAGTGAATTTGTGTTTTATTTGAAAAGTGAATAAGTTTTAATTGTCGGACCAAGCCGAATATTACATTGGTGTCAGAAGTGGGATTAAAACTTATTGAAAATAAAACAGTGAACAGAGATTAAATTATTGTGTAAAGAAGTGAAGTTTAAAATAAAAAAAAAAAAAAAAAAAAATGAGTAAAGTGTTGAAAGACTTAACTGTCCCTGAGCTAAAGGCCGAACTAAGCAAACGTGGCTTAAGTGGGGCAGGAGTGAAAAACGAACTCGTTAAACGGCTGCAGGAATATCTGGAGCAGCAAAATGACGACCCGAATACATTTGCTTTCGAATTTGAAGCAAAAGTGGAAGAGGTAAATGCAAATGACGCTTTATCTAACATGATGTCTCTTCTTCTAGCCAAATTTGAAGAGAATGAAAAGAATGTACTCAAACAACTTGAAGCTCAAAGAAATGAGCAGAAGCAGGAGCAAGAGCATGTTCTCAAACAACTTGAAGCTCAAAGAAATGAGCAGAAGCAGGAGCAAGAGCATGTTCTCAAACAACTTGAAGCTCAAAGAAATGAGCAGAAGCAGGAGCAAGAGCATGTTCTCAGACAATTAGAAAAGAATGTTCTAGACAAGTTTGACGAACAGAAAAATCTATTAGAAGGCAGGTTTGCGGACTTCGAAGACAAAATCAATACTCTCGACGAGCGCGTCGAAAAACAAAATGCACGTTTTGAGAAAATTGACGAACAAATCGAATCCATCACAAACGAACTAGAAAAAGTGCGAAAGTTGAAAGTTCGAGAACCTTCTGGTGAGTGCTCAAGGAAGAGAGAAGTAAATCCTCCAAGCTTTGATGGTCAGATTCCGTGGTCAATCTACAAGAAACAGTTTGAAGCAGCAGCATTAACAAACGGCTGGGACGATGACGAAAAATACATTGCTCTAACGCTTGCGTTGAGAGGAGCAGCTGCAGAACTGCTACAAACCATCCCAGCAGAGAAGAGTGGTGACTTCACAGTTCTTGTAAACGCAATTGAACAGCGGTTTGGAGATAGCTACATGACAGAAGTCTTCCGAGTTCAGCTAAACAACAGGTCACAGAAAAGAGGTGAAAGTCTACAGCAGCTTCAGGCAGATATCGAGCGATTGGTTCACCTGGCATATCCAACAGCTGGCAACGAGATAATAAATCAACTTGCTGTTGAAGCCTTTGTGAGAGCTGTCAGCGATATAAATCTCCAAAGGGCTATTCGCACTGCCGGAAAGAAAACACTACCAGAAGCATTGGCTTTCGCTCTGACTATGGAAGCCGCGGAACAAGCTTCCCAAAATGTGCATCGCGTAAGAGAATTAGAGGTCCAAGAATGCTCTTGTCAGAAAGCTACTGAAGAAAGGAGTCAGCGGGACGGACCAGCACGATGCTGGAACTGCAATAAGACTGGGCATCTACAGCGACAGTGCAGATTACCAAGAAGAGGAACGACATGTCAACACTGTGGAAACAGAAGAAATTCATCTGGTCAAAGCAACACCAACAACGTTGCTTCCGAAGCTGTTTCCCACCCGGGAAACGAATAAGAACCAACTTCGAGGGGCAGAAGCTGGTTTCTGGTATCGATGGCCCCAGAAACGACATCCAGGTTTCTCAAACCAAACGCGACAACAAGAGCCTGACCATGGAAGCAAGTATAAACGGCAACAAATGTGTGGCTACCATCGACACCGGTGCCACGGCGTCCATTGTACGGCACGACCTCGTTAAAAAGACATGGCTCCACAACACCAATAGCTATCGTCTAAAGACTGCAACTGGAGAGGCAGCAAAAGTGTATGGTGAGGTACGTCTTAAGATCCGGCTGGCAGAGTTGGAATTCTCTCACCTGTTCCTGGTAGCAGATATATGCGACGAGTGTATTGTTGGTGTCGATTTCATGAAAGAACACGGAGTGATATTGGACATCGGGAACCAGGTCCTGAAATATCGAAACATCGAGATTCCGATGATCTATGGGATCCACTCGCATGAGAATTCGTTATCTGTGAAAACCGTCATCAAAGAAGATCTTACTGTGCCTGCTGCTTCAGAAGTATTTGTGTGGACGAAATTGAGGGGTAAGCCTGGCAGCCATCGATACCTCATGGTCGAACCAGCATCTGTAAAGTCCTCCCAAAACGTCACCATTGGGAAGACTCTTGTTAGACCTGTAAAGAACATGGTTCCCGTACGAATACTGAACATCAAGCCGTACGAAGTTAAGCTTAGAAAAGGTGAGATTGTCGGACAATGCGAATCAGTATCAGCGATAACAAGGATCAGCGAAGAAAAGTCAAGTCAAACCTTGAAGTACGAAGAGCTGAGTTCCATAAAGACTAACATTCTCAACTCATCTAATCTTGGTCACCAACAACGAAGAACGGCAGAAGATCTCCTCGAAGAATTTGCAGACATCTTTTCGTCCTCGCAAGGGAAATATGGCAGAACACAACTGGTTCAACATCGAATTAATACCGGGGATGCAAAGCCGATCCGTCAACCTGCAAGACGCCTCCCACTAGCCAAACAAGGTGAGGTTGAAGAACTGATAACCACCATGAAGGAAGAGGGTCTGATCGAAAACTCTAAAAGCCCTTGGGCGTCTCCAGTGGTCCTAGTAAAGAAGAAAGATGGATCAACCCGCTTTTGCGTGGACTATCGAAGGTTGAATGATGTGACCAAAAAGGATAGCTACCCTCTGCCTAGGATCAGTGATACTCTGGACGCAATGGAAGGAGCAAAGTGGTTCTCAACTTTGGACCTGAAGAGTGGATACTGGCAAGTAGAAATCCATCCTGAAGACAAAGAGAAGACAGCGTTCTCAACAGGAAACGGGTTGTGGCAGTTCAAAGTGATGCCTTTTGGACTATGCAATGCTCCAGCGACTTTTGAGCGCCTTATGGAATGCGTCCTGCAAGGGCTAACATGGAAATCTTGCCTTGTCTATTTGGATGACATCATTGTATACGGGAAAACCTTTGACGAACACTGTACAAATCTGAGAGCCGTGTTTCAAAGACTTCGAGAAGCTCACCTCAAGCTCAACCCAGAAAAGTGTTCACTCTTCAAAACGGAAGTGAAATATCTGGGACATATCATCTCATCTCAAGGAGTGAAGACGGATCCTGATAAAGTTGACACCGTGAAGAATTGGCCAACACCACAGGACAAGCATCAACTCCGAAGCTTTCTGGGTCTAGCCACCTACTATAGGCGCTTTGTCAAGAACTTTGCTGAGATCGCAAAGAGTCTACATCAGCTAACGGAAAAGGGAAAGCAGTTTAAATGGTCAGGTGAGTGCGAGCGCAGCTTTCAAGAGCTCAAGCAACGCTTGTGTAATGCACCAGTGCTGACCTACCCGACTCCCGGAAAACCGTTCATCATTGATGCTGATGCCAGCAATGTCGGGATTGGTGCTGTATTGTCACAGGTACATGAAGGTGAGGAAAAGGTGGTTGCCTATTACAGCAAGGTACTCTCGAAGTCGGAAAGAAACTATTGTGTGACCAGAAGAGAACTTCTTGCACTGGTTTTGGCAACAAAGCATTTCCATAAGTATCTCTATGGACAGAAGTTCCTTCTTCGAACCGACCATGGAGCACTGAACTGGCTTTTGAATTTCAAGAATCCAGAGGGGCAAGTGGCGAGATGGATTGAGAGGCTACAGACGTACGATTACGAAATCCAACATCGGAAGGGGAAGCTGCACTCAAATGCTGATGCACTGTCTCGGAGACCATGCAAACAAGACTGTAAGCATTGCAGACGCCAAGAAGAAAAAGAAGTGGTTACCGTCCAACGAACCAGAGCCAATCCCATTTGTGGCTGGAGCAACGACGAGTTGAGGAAGGCTCAACAAGAGGACCCAGATATTGAACCCATCCTCGCATGGAAGGAACACCAGGAAAAACCAGAATGGGCTGATATCTCCGACAGAAGTCCGGCTCTGAAGGCCTATTGGGCACAGTGGGACTCGCTTCATGTTCAAGAGGGTGTCCTTCGGCGTAAGTGGGAATCAGCAGATGGAAAGTCTTATGTAATGCAGCTAGTCTTACCGAGATCGAAGGTTATGGACGTTCTACGAGAGATGCATGATGGAATTTCGGGAGGCCATCTAGGAGTAAACAAGACGTTAGAAAAGGTTCGACAACGATTCTACTGGCTACATGCAAGGGAAGATGTCGAGAAGTGGTGCCGAAAATGCGATACCTGTGCTGCCACCAAAGGCCCGAACAAAAAGAATCACAGTCAAATGCAGCAGTATAACGTCGGAGCACCCTTCGAAAGAATTGCAGTAGACGTGGCGGGTCCATTTCCGGAAACAAATAATGGAAATCGTTATATTCTGGTCGTCATGGATTACTTCAGCAAGTGGCCTGAAGCATACGCCATTCCAAATCAAGAAGCCAAAACAGTCGCAGACCAAATTGTGTTTAACTGGGTGAGCAGATTCGGCGTTCCATTAGAACTGCACTCCGACCAGGGAAGGAACTTTGAATCAAACATATTCCAGGAAGTTTGTGGGCTTCTTCACATCAAGAAGACAAGAACAACACCACTCCACCCACAATCTGATGGCATGGTCGAACGATTCAACCGAACCCTGAAGGAACATCTTTGCAAAGTCGTGGACGATAACCAGCGAGATTGGGATCGGCACATTCCTCTGTTTTTGATGGCGTATCGAAGTGCAAGGCATAGCTCAACTGGCCATACACCGTCTGAGATTTTGATGGGAACGAACATCAGACTGCCGAGCGAAATAAAATTTGGGTGTCCCACATCGGAGCCGCAAGCCGAGGACGACTACATGGATGAACTTAAAGAAAGACTCCTTCAGATCCACGACGATACCAGGTTGAAAATAAGGATGTTCAGTGACCGAATGAAGACACGCTACGATATACGAGCGACAACAACAGAGTTCCAAACAGAAGATCGAGTGTGGCTTTACAATCCCCATCGACAAAAGGGGTTGTCACCGAAACTCCAACGGGACTGGGAAGGTCCATATACAGTCATTACAAAAATCAACGACGTCGTGTACCGGATACAAAAGGGAGTCAGAGGAAAACCTAAAGTTGTACATCGCGACCGGCTACATCGCTACAGTGGTGATGAGAATGATGGATTTGTTCGGGACGATCAATCCTAAGGAGGGGGCAATGTAATATGTATACACCTCTATATTTATATATGTCAATCTATTGTAATGTGTACACACTTTGTAACTCCGCCTCTTTATATCTCTATACTTAAATGTGTAAACACTATCTATCTCTGTCACTCTAATATTGTCTAATTGCTGAATAGTTATGTAGCAAAAGTTTTATTTGTAGTTGTAAGTAATTGTGTATACACTCTAGTGGTTAAGAGGAGAACTTCGTTAAGCATCGAGAAGTTTCAGCGCCTACTAGAATCTAGTAGTTTCTCGAACTTATTTGAGTTATATAAATACCCGCTTGGTGTCGAAAATTAATTAATCGAATGTGAACTGCTATAAAGTAAAGACACTGTGTTTGAAAGTAATAATTGAAAGTGTTGAATAAATAAGTTTGTGAGTGATTTAAATAAAGTGAATTTGTGTTTTATTTGAAAAGTGAATAAGTTTTAATTGTCGGACCAAGCCGAATATTACAATATGAATTCATTAACAACGATTTTGGAGCAGCCAGTTCAGTGATGAAAGCCATGACAATCATAGACACAGGAAGCCCTATTAGTCTGATCCAACAAAAATATGTTCCAGCATATTTGATGACAGCCTTAGAGAACCCAGAACTTGAATTCCATGGTATCTCTATATCTCTGTATATCAATCTATTGTAATGTGTACACACTTTGTAACTCCGCCTCTTTATATCTCTATACTTAAATGTGTAAACACTATCTATCTCTGTCACTCTAATATTGTATAATTGCTGAATAGTTATGTAGCAAAAGTTTTATTTGTATTTGTAAGTAATTGTGTATACACTCTAGTGGTTAAGCATCGAGAATTTTCAGCGCCTACTAGAACCTAGTAGTTTCTCGAACTTATTTAAAAAATAAAAAATAAATAGAGTGGCGCGACAGCTCTTGAAGAGCCAAGGCCTAAGTGGCTTACTCTCATCAACAATTCTCTAGGTGCGTGTGAAGAATTGAAAGGACCTACAATTTAACGCCGATTCCGAACGGCAATGTTGAGAAGCACTTTTTCATGACAGATGATACTCTTGGAAGTTTTGTCAGTTCTTCGCAAGAGGCAGTGTCCGTGAAAGATGAAATCAAAACTTTGGGAACGAGTAGGATTCGAACCCATGACTTTCGGCTTAGCAGCCAACGCACCTAACCACTAAGCTACGGACACTACATTATTTGAATAATATAAATACCCGATTGGTGTCGAAGCGAATTAATTGAATGTAAACTGCTATAAAGTAAAGACACTGTGTTTGAAAGTAATAATTGAAAGTGTTGAATTAATAAGTTTGTGAGTGATTTGAATAAAGTGCATTTGTGTTTTATTTGAAAAGTGAATACGTTTTAATTATCGGACCAAGCCGAATATTACATTGGTGTCAGAATAAGGGATTAAGACTTATTGAAAATAAAACAGTGAATAGTGATTAAATTGTTTGTGTAAAGAAGTGAAGTTTAAAATAAAAAAAAAAAAGAAAAATGAGTAAAGTGTTGAAAGACTTAACTGTCCCTGAGCTAAAGGCCGAACTAAGCAAACGTGGCTTAAGTGGGGCAGGAGTGAAAAACGAACTCGTTAAACGGCTGCAGGAATATCTGGAGCAGCAAAATGAAGACCCGAATACATTTAATTTCGAATTTGAAGCAAAAGTGGAAGAGGTAAATGCAAATGACGCTTTATCTAATGTCTCTTCTTCTAGCCAAATTTGAAGAGAATGAAAAGAATGTACTCAAACAACTACAAACTCAAAAGAGTGATGTTGTCGAACAGCTACAAGCTCAAAGAAATGAACAGAAGCAAGAGCAAGAGCATGTTCTCAAACTACTTGAAGCTCAAGGAAATGAGCAGAAGCAGGAGCAAGAGCATATTCTCAAACAACTAGAAGGAAATGTTCTAAAACAACTAGAAGCTCAAAGAAATGATGTTCGGGAGCGGTTTGACGAACAGAAAAATCTTCTAGAAGGCAGGTTTGCGGATTTTGAAGAGAAAAGTAATACTCTCGACGAGCGCGTCGAAAAACAAAATGCACGTATCGAGAAAATTGACGAGCAAATCGAAACCATCACAAACGAATTGGAAAAAATCCGTAAGATCAAAGCTCGAGAACCTTCTAGTGAGTGCTCAAGGAAGAAAGAAGTGAATCCTCCAAGTTTTGATGGCCAGATTCCGTGGTCAATCTACAAGAAACAGTTTGAAGCAGCAGCGTTAACAAACGGCTGGGACGATGATGAACAATACATTGCTCTTACGCTTGCTTTAAGAGAAGCAGCTGCTGAGCTGCTACAAACCATCCCAGCAGAGAAAAGTGGTGACTTCACAGTCCTTGTAAACGCAATTGAACAGCGGTTTGGAGATAGTCACATGACAGAAGTCTTCCGAGTTCAGCTAAACAACAGGGCACAGAAAAGAGGTCAAAGTCTGCAGCAGCTTCAGGCAGATATCGAGCGATAGGTACACCTGGCATATCCAACAGCTGGCAACGAGATAATAAATCAACTTGCTGTTGAAGCCTTTGTGAGAGCTGTTAGCGATATAAATCTCCAAAGGGCTATTCGCACTGCCGGAAAGAGAACACTACCAGAAGCATTGGCTTTCGCTCTGACTATGGAAGCCGCGGAACAAGCTTCCCAAAATGTACATCGCGTAAGAGAATTAGAGGTCCAAGAATGCTCTTGTCAGAAAGCTACTGTAGAAAGGAGTCAGCAAGACGGACCAGCACGATGCTGGAACTGCAATAAGACTGGGCATCTACAGCGACAGTGTAGATTACCACGAAGAGGAACGACATGCCAACACTGTGGAAACAGAAGAAATTCAACTGGTCAAAGTAACACCAACAATGTGGCTTCCGAAGCTGTTTCCCACCCGGGAAACGAATAAGAACCAACTTCGAGGGGCAGAAGCTGGTTTCTGGTATCGGTGGCCCCAGAAACGACATCCAGGTTTCTCAAACCAAACGCGACAACAAGAGCCTGACCGTAGAAGCAAGTATAAACGGCAACAAATGTGTGGCTACCATCGACACCGGTGCCACGGCGTCCATTGTACGGCAGGACCTCGTTAAAAAGACGTGGCTCCACAACACCAATAGCTATCGTCTAAAGACTGCAACTGGAGAGGCAGCAAAAGTGTATGGTGAGGTACGTCTTAAGATCCGGCTGGCAGAGTTGGAATTCTCTCACCTGTTCCTGGTAGCAGATATATGCGACGAGTGTATTGTTGGTGTCGATTTCATGAAAGAACACGGAGTGATATTGGACATCGGGAACCAGGTCCTGAAATATCGGAACATCGAGATTCCGATGATCTACGGGATCCACTCGTATGAGACCTCGCTATCTGTGAAAACTGTAATCAAAGAAGATCTGACTTTGCCTGCTTCTTCAGAAGTATTCGTGTGGACAAAGTTGAAGGGTAAGCCTGGCAGCCATCGATACCTCATGGTCGAACCAGCCTCTGTAAAGTCCTCCCAAAACGTCACCATTGGGAAGACTCTTGTTAGACCTGTAAAGAACATGGTTCCCGTACGAATACTGAACATCAAGCCGTACGAAGTTAAGCTTAGAAAAGGTGAGATTGTCGGACAA
This sequence comes from Sphaerophoria rueppellii, assembly GCA_920937365.1. Lineage (NCBI taxonomy): Eukaryota > Metazoa > Arthropoda > Insecta > Diptera > Syrphidae > Sphaerophoria > Sphaerophoria rueppellii. The sequence goes on along the minus strand of CAKKXW010000005.1, from coordinate 28,253,884 downwards.
TGCGAATCTGTATCAGCGATAACAAGGATCAACGAAGAAAAGCCAAGGAAAACCTTGAAGTTTGAAGAGATGAACTCCATAAAGACCAACATTTTCAAGTCATCTAATCTTGGTCACCAACAACGAAGAACTGCAGAGGATCTCCTCGAAGAATTTGCAGACATCTTTTCGTCATCGCAAGGGAAATATGGCAGAACACAACTGGTTCAACATCGAATCAACACCGGGGATGCAAAGCCGATTCGTCAACCTGCAAGACGCCTTCCACTAGCCAAACAAGGTGAGGTTGAAGAACTGATAACCACCATGAAGGAAGAGGGTCTGATCGAAAACTCTAAAAGCCCTTGGGCGTCTCCAGTGGTCCTGGTAAAGAAGAAAGATGGATCAACCCGCTTTTGCGTGGACTATCGAAGGTTGAATGATGTGATCAAGAAGGATAGCTACGCTCTGCCTAGGATCAGTGATACTCTGGACGCAATGGAAGGAGCAAAGTGGTTCTCAACTTTGGACCTGAAGAGTGGATACTGGCAAGTAGAAATCCATCCTGAAGACAAAGAGAAGACAGCGTTCTCAACAGGAAACGGGTTGTGGCAGTTCAAAGTGATGCCTTTTGGACTATGCAATGCTCCAGCGACTTTTGAGCGCCTTATGGAATGTGTCCTGCAAGGACTAACATGGAAATCTTGCCTGGTCTATTTGGATGACGTCATTGTTTACGGGAAAATCTTTGACGAACACTGTACGAATCTGAGAGCCGTGTTTCAAAGACTTCGAGAAGCCCACCTCAAGCTCAACCCAGAAAAGTGTTCACTCTTCAAAACCGAAGTGAAATATCTGGGACATATCATCTCATCCCAAGGAGTGAAGACGGATCCTGATAAGGTTGACACCGTGAAGAATTGGCCAACACCACAGGACAAGCATCAACTCCGAAGCTTTCTGGGTCTAGCCACCTACTAAAGGCGCTTAGTCAAGAACTTTGCTGAGATCGCAAAGAGTCTACATCAGCTAACGGAAGGGGGAAAGCAGTTTAAATGGTCAGGTGAGTGCGAGCGCAGCTTTCAAGAGCTCAAGCAACGCTTGTGTAATGCACCAGTGCTGACCTATCCGACTCCCGGAAAACCGTTCATCATTGATGCTTATGCCACCAATGTCGGGATTTGTGCTGTATTGTCACAGGTACATGAAGGTGAAGAAAAGGTGGTTGCCTATTACAGCAAGGTACTCTCGAAGTCGGAAAGAAACTATTGTGTGACCAGAAGAGAACTTCTTGCACTGGTTTTGGCAACAAAGCATTTCCATAAGTATCTCTATGGACAGAAGTTCCTTCTTCGAACCGACCATGGAGCACTGAACTGGCTTTTGAATTTCAAGAATCCAGAGGGGCAAGTGGCGAGATGGATTGAGAGGCTCCAGACGTACGATTATGAAATCCAACATCGGAAGGGGAAGCTACACTCAAATGCTGATGCACTGTCTCGGAGACCATGCAAACAAGACTGTAAGCATTGCAGACGCCAAGAAGAAAAAGAAGTGGTTACTGTCCAACGAACTAGAGCCGATCCCATTTGTGGCTGGAGCAACGACGAGTTGAGGAAGGCTCAACAAGAGGACCCAGATATCGAACCCATTCTCGCATGGAAGGAACACCAGGAAAAACCAGAATGGGCTGATATCTCCGACAGAAGTCCGTCTCTGAAGGCCTATTGGGCACAGTGGGAATCGCTTCATGTTCAAGAGGGTGTCCTTCGGCGTAAGTGGGAATCAGCAGATGGAAAGTCTTATGTAATGCAGCTAGTCTTACCGAGATCGAAGGTTATGGACGTTCTGCGACAGATGCATGATGGAATTTCGGGAGGCCATCTAGGAGTAAACAAGACGTTAGAAAAGGTTCGACAACGATTCTACTGGCTACATGCAAGGGAAGATGTCGAGAAGTGGTGCCGAAAATGCGATACCTGTGCTGCCACCAAAGGCCCGAACAAAAAGAATTACAGTCAAATGCAGCAGTATAATGCCGGAGCACCCTTCGAAAGGATTGCAGTAGACGTGGCGGGTCCATTTCCGGAAACAAATAATGGAAATCGTTATATTCTGGTCGTCATGGATTACTTCAGCAAGTGGCCTAAAGCATACGCCATTCCAAATCAAGAAGCCAAAACAGTCGCAGACCAAATTGTGTTCAACTGGGTTAGCCGATTCGGCGTTCCATTAGAACTGCACTCCGACCAAGGAAGAAACTTTGAATCAAACATATTCCAGGAAGTTTGTGGGCTTCTTCACATCAAGAAGACAAGAACAGCACCACTCCACCCACAATCTGATGGCATGGTCGAACGATTCAACCGAACCCTGAAGGAACATCTTTGCAAAGTTGTGGACGACAACCAGCGAGATTGGGATCGGCACATTCCGCTGTTTTTGATGGCGTATCGAAGTGCAAGGCATAGCTCAACTGGCCATACACCGTCTGAGGTTTTGATGGGAAAGAACATCAGACTGCCGAGCGAAATAAAATTTGGGTGTCCCACATCGGAGCCGCAAGCCGAGGACGACTACATGGATGAACTTAAAGAAAGACTCCTTCAGATCCACGATGATACCAGGTTGAAAATAAAGATGTTCAGTGACCGAATGAAGACACGCTACGATATACGAGCGACAACAGAAGAGTTCCAGGCAAGAGATCGAGTGTGGCTTTACAATCCCCATCGACAAAAAGGGTTGTCACCGAAACTTCAACGGGACTGGGAAGGTCCATATACAGTCATTACAAAAATCAACGACGTCGTGTACCGGATACAAAAGGGAGTCAGAGGAAAACCTAAAGTTGTACATCGCGACCGGCTACATCGCTACAGTGGTGATGATGATGGATTTGTTCGGGACGATCAATCCTGAGGAGGGGGCAATGTAATATGTATACACTTTCTATTCCTACCTCTCTATATCTCTGTATATCAATCTATTGTAATGTGTACACACTTTGTAACTCCGCCTCTTTATATCTCTATACTTAAATGTGTAAACACTATCTATCTCTGTCACTCTAATATTGTATAATTGCTGAATAGTTATGTAGCAAAAGTTTTATTTGTATTTGTAAGTAATTGTGTATACACTCTAGTGGTTAAGAGGAGAACTTCGTTAAGCATCGAGAAGTTTCAGCGCCTACTAGAACCTAGTAGTTTCCCGAACTTATTTGAATTATATAAATACCCGATTGGTATCGAAGCGAATTAATTGAATGTGAACTGCTATAAAGTAAAGACACTATGTTTGAAAGTAATAATTGAAAGTGTTGAATAAATAAGTTTGTGAGTGATTTGAATAAAGTGAATTTGTGTTTTATTTGAAAAGTGAATAAGTTTTAATTATCGGACCAAGCCGAATATTACAGTATAAATAATAGCAAACTAGTTATTTATGGTAAGGTTTTATGTAAAATTAAAAATGGTAGCATGCATGTAAATTTAAAACTATTTGTTGTTAAGGACGACACAATGAAAAATGTGATTATCTTAGGTAGAGATTTTTTGCAGAAATGTAATATAAAACTAACGTTAGAAAATGAGGAACAAAATAATTACTGTGAAGATGAAAACAATTATGATGGAGAAATTAATGAAATTTTAAACATTGATACATGCAGTGACGCGAACGAAAAAAGCTTAAATATTAATGAAAACTTGAACTTTCAAGAGAAAACTAAAATTACGAACATTGTTCTCGGGAGTGTTTCAGAAACTTATAATCTCAATGAATCTCATGATAGTCCTAATTTATTAAAAACCGGTTTTGAAGATTTTTCAATGAAAATTATTTTATCGAATATGAATAAAATTTTCAACTGCGCTCCTAGACGGCTACCTTATGCCCACAAGTAAGAATTACAAACTATTTTGGATGATTTGCTAAAACATAATATTATTCGTGAAAGTAACTCCCCTTTCGCATCCCCTATTGTTCTTGTTTAAAAGAAATCCGGGGAGTTGAGGTTATGTATCGACTTTCGTGAATTGAATAAGATGACTTTAAAAGACAATTTTCCATTCCCATTAATAGAGGATCATTTGGATACTCTACGCAGCAAAAAATTCTTTTCTCTTCTTGATTTCAAGAACGCGTTTCATCATGTGAAGATGTCCCCACAGTCGATAAAATATACTGCATTCGTTACGCCACTAGGTCAATTCGAGTATTTGCGTATGCCTTTTGGGCTTAAAAATGCGTCTGCAGTATTTCAAAGGTATATTAACATGATTTTCAAAGACCTCATCAAATCTGAGAAGCTTTTGATTTATATTGATGATCTTTTCATAGCGTCAAAAACAAAGGAGGAGCATTTTGAAATTTTGAAAGAGGTTTTGCGGATTGTGAAATTGCATAACCTAGAATTACGCCTAGACAAATGTTCCTTTATGTTAGAAAAAATAACATACTTAGGTTATGAAATTTCAGCCGAAGGAATAGCTCCTAATGCGGATGGACTTCGTGCAGTTAGAGAATTTCCGACACCAACAAATTTAAAATCTTTGCACTCCTTTTTAGGATTGTGCTCTTATTTCCGTAAATTTATTTAAGATTTTTCGATGATTTCCAAATCCCTTTATGATCTTTTGAAAAAAGATTCAAAATTTATTTTCGATGATAAACATTTATCCATATTTGAAATGTTAAAGAAAATGTTACTCAATGCACCACTGCTAAGAATTTTCAACCCAAACGCTGAAACCGAATTGCATTGCGATGCAAGCAGTTTGGGCTTCGGCGCTGTTTTACTGCAGCGTCAAGAGGACAAACACTTTCACCCGATATTTTTCTTTTCAAAAAGGGCTACAGCTTCAGAATCAAAGTTTCATTCCTATGAACTTGAAACACTTGCCATAATTTCTGCACTTAGACGATTCCGTATTTATTTAATCGGCATTAAATTCAAAATAATAACGGACTGCAAATCTCTCACTTTAACTTTGAGCAAAAAACTTTTAAATCCCAGAATATCGCGGTGGGCACTTGAGCTCCAAGATTTTGAATATTCCATTGAACATCGAGATGGAAAATGTATGGGTCATGTAGATGCTCTTAGCAGGTAGCAGAAAGATGTGGTCCTTAGGCGATTAGTCAAAATGTTGGAGGAAAGAGAAAGTCTATCTTATGAATTAGTAAATGGTTTAGTTTACCGTAAAATTCAAAACAAAGTTTTATTTTATGTGCCGACACAAATGGAGAGAAATGTAATACAAACTCACCACGATGCCCTATGCCACATTGGTGTAGAGAAATGTTATGATTTCTTAAAAAAAATGTATTGGTTTCCTTATATGAAATCCAAAATTAAGGGTTACATAAGCAACTGCTTACGGTGCATTCATTTCTCAACGCATTCAGGAAAAAAAGAAGGCACATTATATAACATTCCTAAGGGTGATAAACCATTTGAGACTGCTCATATCGACCACTACGGTCCTTTACCTTCATCGGTCAGAAATCTTAAGAAATACATCTTCTTAATCGTTGATGGACTTACAAAATTAACAAAGCTTTATCCTGTTAGAAACACTAGTACGAGGGAAGTTTTAAAATGCCTAGAAGCTTATTTTGTAACCTACAGCAAGCCGACTCGTATAATTTCGGACAGGGGGAGTTGTTTTACGTCCGAGGAATTTTTTTAATTTTTGTAGTACTAACAACATACAACACATTAAAATCGCCACAAACTCACCTCAATCCAATGGGCAAGTGGAGAGAATCAACAGAAGTGTCACTCCAATGCTAGCTAAAGAGAGCGAAATCGAGCCAGGTGAATGGACCAAGCATTTAGCAAAAGTTGAATTTGCTCTTAATAATGTTGAAAAGAAGAGCACTGGCTCGTGTCCTAGTGTCTTATTATTTGGTGTTAGTCAGAAGGGTGTGGTTTGTGATTAAATCCAAGATCATCTTGTAAGCAACATAATTACGGATGGGCCAAGAGATTTACAGGCGGTGAGACAAGAAGCGCAAAAGAAAATTATTCAAAGCCAGCAATCCAATAAAGAATACTTTGACAAACGGCACAAAACACCATACCCTTACAAAGAAGGTGATTTTGTCATGATTAGAAATTTCTTTAATACTCCCGGTGTTAACAAAAAGCTCATACCTAAGTATAAAGGGCCATACCAAATTGTGAAATGTTTGAGTAATGACAGATACGTTTTGAAGGATCTAGAAAATATTCAGATTTCAAGGATTCCCTACGAAGGTATAGCCTCTCCTGAAAACATGAAACCCTACATCACTTTTAAATGATTTGATTACATACATTCATATGTATATGAAATAAATAAAGCTATTTCGCATGTATCAGTTTTTATAATTTTTATTGACTAATTTAAGATATCTTATTTCAGAATAGTTTCAAATTGTTTTTTGATTATCTATGTGTAAAAAAAAAAAATAAAAAATAATTTCGAGAGCATATTATTTTATATCTTTATAATATACTATAGACTATAGATATCCTAAAATATATCGCATGCTTTCGCATGTTAACGTATCTTGTTAAGCTAATCGTTTTTTTGTAATTTCCTTCAGAATGTATTTGCGTTTATCTTAATGTTCCAAGGATGTTAAATGTATGTTATATTTGTTTATTGTATTTATGCATACGCAAATCGAGGACGATTTATTGTCAGGATGGTCGATTCTGTAAGGGACATTGTGTCCACCCATCACTGTATCATTTTTAAATGGATCCCATCTCTAACTTCTTACATTTGCACTTTCGTTTATATACATTTATTTCAAAGAATTACGTCATTAATCGAATGTTTCATCGTATGTTAAAGATTTAAGTATGTACACTAAAATTTCGACAATTTTACCTTTTAAGTTTATAGAAAGAGTTCAGTTGTAATAAACCTTAAGAAGCGATAAGAACTCTTGTCTTTTATTTTGCCCTTTAATTATCTTACAAAATGAAAGTCGTTTACAAATTTTCCTTTATTGACAGAATGACAGATGACAGTTTCTGAATAATAATATGAAAACTTCTTTTCCTTTTGGTTACAAGGCCTCATTTAGACATTAGACAAGGTACCACTTCTGTTTCAGTTTCAGTTGAGCAATCAGTTAAGCTTCCAAATGTTCGTTTAACTGAAATTGAAACTGAAACTCATGAAACTCCCATTAGTTTTCACTTCATTTCTGAAAATGAAACTGAACCTCGACTGACGACTAAATTCAAAATATTTTTAACTGAAGTAAAAACTGAACTGAAAACTGAACTGATAATAGATCATTAAAAGGGGCCTTAAAATTATTTTATTGACAAGTTCTGAATACAAATGAAATATTCTTTTTGTACTTATTTTTGGGTAGGTATGCCTAAATGTTTCTATGTAAGTATAATATATTTATATGTATAACATATATTATGCTTCACGCGTTAGGATATAAAAATCATACAAAAACAAAGTAGGCAATGGGCAAATGAGGGCTTAAGAAGTTTTTTCCTGGTTTAGAAATATGTACGTATTATATATCAAGAGACAACCAGTTAGCACGACAGTTCGTTTATTAGTCAATTCATATCACAAAGTAAGGCTTAAATCTAGGTATAGAAAATAGAGTAAGTATGTAGGAAATTTGCATGATGTTGTACCGCAATAATTACTAATACAAGTAAGGTTTCTTTAACATTAGAAGTGGGATCTTTACTTCACAATTATGCTTTATACTTTTATTATTAATTTACATCAAGATACATAACATCACCTCCTTTTTAAAAATAAGTATTTTTCATTAATTTCATATTGGATACTTAATAAATAATATTTCAATATTTATATGTTACAGGCTTTCGGTTTCTTAATTTTTTCCGATACTGTTCATTTATAATTTTTATTTTGGCTGTAGGCATTTTCTTTTTTCTTTTATTTATTTCTTCCTCTTTTTCAGTTTTAGCTATGATTTCATTTTCTTCAAAGTCATGTTTAAACTCTTCTTCTTTGTTAAATTCTATATTATCTGGAGGAATGTAAAAATCATATTTGTACTTTTTTAACTGATTTCTATGAACAATTTTCCGTCTGCGGTTACATTCTATTGTATATAACATGTTAGTATTTTGTTTTATAATAATTGCGGGTATATATTTCGCATAGCAATTATTTGGATTTAGATATAACACTTTTTCATTAACAACAAAATCTAGCGAATAATTTTTTTCATCCAAAAATTGTTCATAGACTTCCAGTTTCTTTCTCTTATATTCATTATGTACAAGTTTTATGATTTGTTTTTCTTTATTATTGTTTACATATGTTAATAAAGTTCTAGGTTTAAAAGCAAAAACTACTTCACTTGGTGAAATTCCTGTCACAGTAGTGGGTGTATTTCTGTATTTAAATAAAAAGTTTAAAATTTTTGCTTCGAGGGAGAGTTTATCAGCTATGGTACCATTTAAATAAGAGATTAAAGCTTTCTTGGAAGTACCAACGGCACTTTCGGCTAACCCATTACTTTCCGGATGGTAAACCGGACTCGGCAAATATTCAATTCCATTTGACTTTAAAAACATTTTAAATTCATAACTAGAAAATTGTGGACCGTTATCGCTAACTAGTATTTTACAAAAGCCGAATATGGAAAACAAATTTTTGAGTTTTTCAATAATGGACAACGCCGTAGTCTTCGTTAAAATATAAATTGAAATCCATTTACTATAATCATCTACAGCTATTAAGAAATCGTTTACGCCAAATTGAAAAAGGTCAACATGCATCCGTTCAAATGGAAAATAAGTTTTGTTCCATGTAAAATTTGGACAATCTTTTGTTTTATTTTGCCCTTTTTGACAAATAATACAGCTTTTGACAAATTGTTCTATTTTTGAATCTATTAATGGCCACCAAACACTATCTCTAGCTAATAATTTCATGCGAACTATACCTATATGTTGATCATGCAAAATGTTAAGCATTTTAACTTGAAAAATTGGTGGTATAACAACCCTGTCTCCATAATATAGACAATTATCATTAACACTTATTGATTTTCTCACTTTGTAAAAAGAAGTCAGCAACGCGTTAGGGTTCTTTTTCTCATTATAATTAAGCCAACCTTCTTTTGTACACTCCATGACCGCAAGTAGTGCTGGATCCTTAATTGTGGCAACACCAATTTCTTTGATATCTAAAGGAATACTCCCTTCTTGAGAACTAAAATAATTGACAAAATAATTTACGCCAGTCGGGCTGTTCTGTGGCAAACGCGATAGGCCATCTGCATTTTGCAACTTTTTCCCTGGTCTATATGTAATTTTACAATTATAAGTTGACAAAAACAGTATCCACCTGTGGAACCGAATCGACACTATATTACTTAGTGCTTTTTGATCTCCCAACAAGCTTTCTAGAGGCTTGTGGTCGGTATAGACAATAAATCTATAACCGAAAACAAATTTGTGGAATTTCTTTATTGCAAAGACTACAGCAAGAGCTTCGCGGTCGAGCTGAGAATAATTTTTTTCAGCCGCACTGAGCGTAGCCGATACCATATAACATGGCTTCTCCACTCCTGACTCTACTACGCTTAGAATCGCTCCAACACCGTATGGCGAAGCATCACATGTTATGGTAATCGGAAGCTTGGGATTAAAATATGCTAAGAAACTGTTGTTGGAAAGCAAAAGCTTGCTGTTCTCAAAAGCTTTCATACAGTTTTCATCCCACATGAATTTGACATTTTTGTGCAAAAGTCCATAAAGTGGACTAAAGAGATCAGCTGAGTTCGGCAAAAACTTGGAATAATAATTTATTAAACCTAAATAACTTTGCAACTGTTCTTTGTTTTGTGGCTGAGGTGCAGACAAAATAGCTTCACTTTTTGACTTTGAGGGACTTATTCCGTTTTCTGAAATGTTATGACCAAGGTACTCAAGACTTGATTGAAAAAATTTGCATTTTTCCCAGTTGACTCGAACATTATATTCTTCTAACCGCTTGAGAACATTGCAAAGCCTATTTTTGCATTCTACCGTGGACCTACCTGCAACAAGAATATCGTCTATGTACACCTCGACGCCTTCTAAACCTTTCAAAATTGTGTCCATAGTCTTTTGAAATTCCATTGGCGCTACAGACACTCCATATGGAACCCTTAAAAATTTATAAAGGCCCTGATGGGTGTTTATAACCAAAAAATCTTGAGATGGTTCTTCGACTCTTAATTGAAGGTATGCATGCTTTAAATCTAAAGTGCAAAAAATTTTGTTGCCACTCATTCCAGCCAAAATTTCATCAACTAAAGGAAATGGATATACATTCAATTCAATTACTGGATTTATTGTGACTTTAAAATTTCCACACAATCTAACCGTATTATTTTTCTTTAAAACGCAAACTAATGGTGCTGCCCACCTACTATAACGGATTGGTTCAATTATTTTTTCGTCACACATTCTTCCTAACTCTGCTTCAATCTGCAGCCTCAAACTTAAAGGGGTTGCATACGGCTTACAAAACTTAGCTTTAGCGTTAGGATCTATTATAATTTGAGCCTTGAAATCTTTAATCGGATCTGTTGACTTTTCAAACAATTTTGGGAAACTTACTTTGATTTGTTCAAATAAATTAACTTCGCAATTAAATTCGTTGGTTATCGAGTTCAGCGACGTGTTTTCCAAGAAAATTTCTCTCCAATTAGGTACCATTTTATCGAGCCAATTTCTCCCTAGAAGTGGTTGGAAATTTTTCTTCGACTCGATTATATACAACGGCAATTTAAAACACCGTTCCACTGTGACACAAATGTCGCCAGTGATTTGAACCTCTTCACCTGTAACAACCTGTAATGGAGGCAAATTATTTTCGGAAGATATACTTAAAAATGGGAATAAACTTAAATAATCATATTTGGACATCACCGACACCGCCGCTCCCGTATCAATCTCCATACTGACAACGTTTCCTTCGATGTTAACGTCTCTTACTGCTGGCTTCCCACAACTGTCCATCCAATGAAGAGAACCCAGCTTTAATTCGTTCACATGTGGCTTCTGAATGTGGTTTTTGTATTTTTTTTGCTTATTGTGCTTGAAGAAACAAGCTTTTGATGAGTGGCCTTTCCGTCCGCAACTATAGCAAACCCAATCTTGAGCTGGACAGGCCCCTTTTGCATGCTTCGTGGTACACTTAGTGCATTTTGGAGTACCTTTGCTTGCCGCAACTTGCTTGGGATGCAATTTATGTATATCCAGGGCTGAATTCATGTTTCGCTGCTCTCTGCTGATGAGTTCAAATGACTGGGCAATTTCGTAAGCGCTGTCCCAGGTTAAGTCTTTGGTAGACATTAGTTTGGTTTGGAGTTGTGCGTTATGAACTCTGCTTACCAAACGATCTCGAAGAGCTTCTGATAAGAATGACTTAAATTCACAATTTGCAGCTAATAGCTTTAAATTAAATATGTAGTCTTCTACCGTTTGCCCTTGTTTTTGCGAGCACGTGTAGAACTTGAATCTGTCGGCTATTAAATTTCTTGTAGGAGCGAAATGAGGTTTAATCGCTTTGACTAATTCTTTATACGCTTTTTCATTTATTTGAAACAATTGATCCATCCTCTCCAAGTACTCGTCGAAGTCATCGCCGATTACAAATTGTTCGATGGATCCAATTAATGCCATTTTGACTTCTCAATTCTTTTATATTTTATACAAAATATATTTAATCTGAACTTTTTGATATTTTATACGAAATATTTTTTTGTAATATTTTAACTTTCCGGTTTTTTATACAAAATATTAAAACACTTTTTTTCTAATTATTTGGTACAGTTAAACAACTGTGCAAAGCTTTTTCTATTCACACACGTGATTTCGTAGGTTTACTCGTCGCCAATATTATATATTAAGAGACAACCAGTTAGCACGACAGTTCGTTTATTAGTCAATTCATATCACAAAGTAAGGCTTAAATCTAGGTATAGAAAATAGAGTAAGTATGTAGGAAATTTGCATGATGTTGTACCGCAATAATTACTAATACAAGTAAGGTTTCTTTAACATTAGAAGTGGGATCTTTACTTCACAATTATGCTTTATACTTTTTGTTTATAATTTACATCAAGATACATAACAGTACGTATGTGTGAGAATATACTTAGTTAAAATTAACAACCAACAAAAATTAGGAACAATTTAAGAAAATGGAAACAACACAATTTAAGTGTGAAATTTTTCATTTTACAAAATTTTATCTTATACGTGCGTAAAATAATTGCATTTCACCATGTCGAGCAAGGAGAGTATGTACTAAGTTTGTGTTTTGTATTTGGAATCCATATACGTCATTACATGTGTATCAGAATCCATTCACATTTATTACAACCTACCCTAATGAAATCGTTTTAACTATAATAAACGAAACCTACATATTTACTCAGCAATAAGTTTAACACGCACAAACAAACAACTTTAAATCATATTTCTTTCCAATCCAAATATTAAATATTGGTCTTTAACTAACATGTAGCTTCCCACCAACCAGTGGCGTAGATAGTTTTTCGTTTTGGGGGGTGGGGGTGTGGGGGGATATATCTAGTTCGTTCATTTTTTTTTTGTTTGAAGTTTTAATAACTCGAAAAAAAAAACAAATAACAAACTTCGTTGAATTCATAAGATAATAATCTCTATACAGGATGTCCCAAAATTAAACGATCAGCCGGAACTAGAGGTTTGCCCTATTAATGACTGCATGGAAAAAAAATATAAATAAATCAAACGCCATTTTGTTTCAAATTATAAGAAAACATATAAATTCTCCAAAAAAATAATCTCTCTTGACATTTTTTACTACTGTAGAATCCTAAAGCTAAGTATACACGATTGGAAGATCTTCCAATATTGGCAGATTTTTCAAAACAAATTTTCACCAATTTTCTTTCAATCATGTAAACCCCCAATTATTTTGTCTCCAAACTGACAAAAAAATTGAAAGCCAATTTTCTTCGAATTTTCTATCAAAAACTTGGCTGACTTCTTCCAATCGTGTGAATGTTTGTAAACAAACAATTTTTTCAAATTTTCAAAAAATTGGACGTTTGTCGACTAATTGGTCACTGGATAAAATTCTATCCAAATACTTCGTTCAATTGTTGGAATTGGAAGACAATTTTCATTTGTAGTTGGGAAAAATTAAAAAAAATGTTTGTGTTTTAAACAACGTAAATGGATAAGAAGTCCTACAAGCAAAAAGTTGAGAAGGATTGGACTCGAGAACAAATTATGCAGCTCATTCAGGAGATTGAGAATAGGCGATGTTTGTGGGATGCAGGTTGCGCGGAGTATAAGCAGGGACCGAAAATGATCGCTTGTTGCAAGGAATCGTAGCGTCAGCGCAAGACGTTCACCACCTGAAATACTTTCGCGCATGTTTGTATTTTTCTTTTCGATTAATGGAGTCACTAGCGAAAGAAGGAAATCAAATTGATTTAAGTCCATCCACAAAAAATTCTGATAAAGTTCCGGTCCCCCTCGCAATTCGACGAGCAGTTTACAGTAAACCCCCTCCTCCTTACGACGCGCTACCCAATCTTTCGTCCAAACTTTGCGATGTCTCTTTTGTGACAACTCATCTTCCTCTTCGCTGCTTTTCAACAAATATGCTGCCAAGATAGTCGCTATTTCTCTCTTCATATTTTCCGTTTGTTTTTTAAATTTTGTTCAATATTTTATTTGATTTCTTGCACAACTTCAGAAATATTTCACTTCCGAAATTAAATTTTATATTTCAATCAATTTATTGGAAGAAAATTCTCTTCCAATGGGTCTACCAATTTTTTGTTCACTTAAGACTTTCAATCGTGTAAACAGACAATTTTTAATTGGGTGACAAAAAATTGTCGGCAATTGACAGCCAATTTTCTTCCAATAAATTGACTAATTTTTGGATGAAATTATCCAATCGTATAAACAGACATTTTTCATTTGATAGAAAATCGGCAATTGAAAGCTCATTGGTTGCTGTTGGAAGACTTTTGACTTTTCGGCCAATATTGGAAGATCTTCCAATCGTGTATACTTAGCTTAAGACGTAAAGCATCCTTTCCCAATATCCAAAAATTCCAAACTTTTAGCGGTTTTTCCACGAAAATGAATCAAAAAAGTTGTTTTCCATACAATTTTAAGTTTATTTTAGGTGCAGTCCACTTTCAGTCATCGTGGTTAAAAAAGAAGTATGGACACTACCATGCGACGGTTAAACTTCATAACCTCGTAAGTCGAAAAATTCGAAAAAAATATTATTGATGCAAAAAAATCAGGAGATTCAGAGCCATCTCTTGTTATTTTCAGAACAACAACGTTGTTTTGAATATTTTTCAGGAATGACACAATTCAAAAACCCGTATTATAAATCAAATAAAAATTTAAGCAGTACCTCGTAAGTCTCCTACTACGTAAGTTATTAGATTTGTTTTCACGTCTGCGTAAAGTTTTTCTGTGTTTAAGTGCATAAATAGGTGGTGTTTTTAGTATCATTATGTTATTTATTGTTTATTAGAGATTTTAATTCAACGAATAAATACGAGGTTCTGCTTTGGCCAATTTAAAAAGAAATATATATACTTACGAGGTTCTGCATTAATTAAAAATTACCTCTCGAGCACTGTTAATGCTAAGTTTAGCCTTGAAAAAGGCTCATGATTCGAAATCAAGTTCAAGGATTGATAATGATATTGAGCAAGAATTGTTAAATCATGTGCTCAATGGTATGGACCCATTCATTAAGAATTTTTATCTACGTATATATAAAAATGTTATGTTGGTTTGTGTACGTTGAAATCTCAACAACCGTTTGATCGATTTTCTTAATTTTTGTTTTAAACTAAAGAGAAATAAGGGTAGAAGGTATGTTTAAGGCCCCTGGTGGCACTACACGGCAGGCAATAGCTCTTGTGGATCGGCAGGTATATTTAAGGCCCCTGGTGGCACTACCCGGCAGGCAATAGCTCTGGTGGATCAGCAGGTATATTTAAGGCCCCTGGTGGCACTACACGGCAGGCAATAGCTCTGGTGGATCAGCAGGTATATTTAAGGCCCCTGGTGGCACTACACGGCAGGCAATAGATCCGGTCGATCAGCAGGTTTATTTACGGCCCCTGGTGGCACGCAGCTCGGCAGGCAATAGCCCTGGTCGATCAGCAGGTTTATTTATGGCCCCTGGTGGCACACTGATAAACTACCAGCTTAAGAAATATCTCGAAGACCGAAAGCTTCTTAATGACCGGCAGTACGGCTTTCGCAGCAACAGGTCCACTGCTGATTTGATGGTTTATCTCACCGAACAGTGGAACAAATCTTTACATCGTTTTGGAGAAAGTAAGATTGTTGCACTTGATATTTCAAAGGCATTTGATAAAGTCAGGCATCTTGCTCTTTTATCGTTGGATTAGAAACTTTCTTTCAAGTCGTTCAATACAAGTTGTATTGGACGGATTCAAGTCTGAAACCCACAAAATAAATGCTGGTATGCCCCAGGGCTCCGTTTTATCTCCAACCCTCTTTATCATTTTTATTAATGATCTCTTGTCTGTTACTTCTAATCCAATAAATTGTTTTGCTGACGATAGTCCCCTAAGCTTCTCATATTCGTTTTCAGATTCACATCCCTCCTCTTCGGATGTGGAACTGCAACGGCAAAATATGATAAGCTCATTAAACTCTGACTTAAACAGCATTGTCCAATGGGGAATTAAGAACCGTGTAGAGTGTTGGAGTTTTATCTTAAGGAATCATTTTCGAAATTAAATAATTAATTAAAATTAAAATTAAATTTCGCCTGAGAGAAAATATTCTCTTATACAAATTTCTGTATAAATATCAGTCAAAAAGTGAAATAAAAGACCTCTCTTATTGTTTGTTTGCCAAATTAGTCGACTCGAATTTTTGATTTCGTATTTTTCGAAGGTTTCCGCTTTTTTTAGTAGAAATCTTACATATAAGATAATCGCTCGTTATTTTTTCGTGAACGTTTTTTATTGAAAAAAAAACGTGTAATTAAAAGTCAACCAGGAAAGTTCCTTCTTTTAGTTTGAAAAGAGCTCAAGGATTTTCCGGGTTGACGGTCAAATTCCCTTGATCGTACATTTTGGCGCCCAACGTGCTTAACAAAAAAAAAACCTTAGCCTTAAAAACATTAAATATAAAAAACTATATAAAAAACTTTAAAGACAATTAAAACCCAGAGAACATTATAACCCCAAAAAAACATTGACATTGTCGCGTAGCGTGGTCGGTTTCGGTTCGCGAGTGCATTACGTGAAAGAAAACCAAATACAGTCAATAAACATCAAGCCATCCCAAAAGGAGAGACTCATCATCATCATCGCCGCCGTCCAGAAGAAATTCGTATTGGAAGACGTGGGAGATAAGTATAACACCCTCCCACCTAGGTACCAATGGTCTACATTTATTCGAACGTGCGTTGTGTGTTAATTTACTCTATTCAAAAAAGGAAAAATTAGTAATTTCTACGAAACTGGATAATCAAAGTTATTTGATTAATTTGCATAATTAATAAAACACACCTTTAAATAAAAAGACCTTAAATTAACATACTGTAATATGTATACACTTTTTATTCCTATATCTCTGTATGTCAATCTATTGTAATGTGTACACACTTTGTAACTCCGCCTCTTTATATCTCTATACTTAAATGTGTAAACACTATCTATCTCTGTCACTCTTATATTGTCTAATTGCTGAATAGTTATGTAGCAAAAGTTTTATTTGTAGTTGTAAGTAATTATGTATACACTCTAGTGGTTAAGAGGAGAACTTCGTTAAGCATCGAGAAGTTTCAGCGCCTACTAGCATCTAGTAGTTTCTCGAACTTATTTGAATTATATAAATACCCGCTTGGTGTCGAAAATGAATAAATTGTTTGTTAACTGCTATAAAGTAAAGACACTGTGTTTGAAAGTAATAATTGTAAGTGTTGAATAAATAAGATTGTGAGTGATTTGAATAAAGTGGATTTGTGTTTTATTTGAAAAGTGAATAAGTTTTAATTGTCGGACCAAGCCGAATATTACATTGGTGTCAGAAGTGGGATTAAAACTTATTGAGAATAAAACAGTGATTAAATTATTTTGTGTGAAGTAGTGAAGTTTAAAATAAAAATGAGTAAAGTTTTGAAAGATTTAACTGTCTCTGAGCTAAAGGCCGAACTTAGCAAACGTGGCAAGTGGGACAGGAGTAAAAACCGAACTCGTTAAACGGCTGCAGGAATATCTGGTGCAGCACAATGAAGACCTGAATACATTTGCTTTCGAATTTGAAGCAAAAGTGGAAGAGGTAAATGCAAATGACGCTTTATCTAATGTCTCTTCTTCTAGCCAAATTTGAAGAGAATGAAAAGAATGTACTCAAACAACTACAAACTCAAAAGAGTGATGTTGTCGAACAGCTACTAGCTCAAAGAAATGAACAGAAGCAAGAGCAAGAGCATGTTCTCAAACTACTTGAAGCTCAAGGAAATGAGCAGAAGCAGGAGCAAGAGCATGTTCTCAAACAACTAGAAGGAAATGTTCTAAAACAACTAGAAGCTCAAAGAAATGATGTTCGGGAGCGGTTTGACGAACAGAAAAATCTTCTAGAAAGTAGGTTTGCGGATTTCGAAGAGAAAATTAATACTCTCGACGAGCGCGTCGAAAAACAAAATGCACGTATCGAGAAAATTGACGAGCAAATCGAAACCATCACAAACGAATTGGAAAAAATCCGTAAGATCAAAGCTCGAGAACCTTCTAGTGAGTGCTCAAGGAAGAGAGAAGTGAATCCTCCAAGTTTTGATGGCCAGATTCCGTGGTCAATCTACAAGAAACAGTTTGAAGCAGCAGCGTTAACAAACGGCTGGGACGATGATGAAAAATACATTGCTCTTACGCTTGCTTTAAGAGAAGCAGCTGCTGAGCTGTTACAAACCATCCCAGCAGAGAAAAGTGGTGACTTCACAGTCCTTGTAAACGCAATTGAACATCGATTTGGAGATAGTCACATGACAGAAGTCTTCCGAGTTCAGCTAAACAACAGGGCACAGAAAAGAGGTCAGTCTGCAGAAGCTTCAGGCAGATATCGAGCGATTGGTACACCTGGCATATCCAACAGCTGGCAACGAGATAATAAATCAACTTGCTGTTGAAGCCTTTGTGAGAGCTGTTAGCGATATAAATCTCCAAAGGGCTATTCGCACTGCCGGAAAGAGAACACTACCAGAAGCATTGGCTTTCGCTCTGACTATGGAAGCCGCGGAACAAGCTTCCCAAAATGTACATCGCGTAAGAGAATTAGAGGTCCAAGAATGCTCTTGTCAGAAAGCTACTGTAGAAAGGAGTCAGCAAGACGGACCAGCACGATGCTGGAACTGCAATAAGACTGGGCATCTACAGCGACAGTGCAGATTACCACGAAGAAATTCAACTGGTCAAAGTAACACCAACAATGTGGCTTCCGAAGCTGTTTCCCACCCGGGAAACGAATAAGAACCAACTTCGAGGGGCAGAAGCTGGTTTCTGGTATCGATGGCCCCAGAAACGACATCCAGGTTTCTCAAACCAAACGCGACAACAAGAGCCTGACCGTGGAAGCAAGTATAAACGGCAACAAATGTGTGGCTACCATCGACACCGGTGCCACGGCGTCCATTGTACGGCAGGACCTCGTTAAGAAGACATGGCTCCACAACACCAATAGCTTTTGTCTAAGGACTGCAACTGGAGAAGCCGCAAAAGTTTATGGTGAAGTACAACTTAAGTTCCGGATGGCAGAGTTGGAATTCTCTCACCTGTTCCTGGTAGCCGATATATGCGACGAGTGCATTATTGGTGTTGATTTCATGAAAGAACACGGAGGGATATTGGACATCGGGAACCAAGTCCTGAAATATCGAAACATCGAGATTCCGATGATCTATGGGATCCACTCGTATGAGAACTCGATGTCTCTGAAAACCGTCATCAAAGAAGATCTAACTTTGCCTGCTTCTTCAGAATTATTCGTGTGGACGAAATTGAGGGGTAATCCTGGCAGCCATCGATACCTCATGGTCGAACCAGCATCTGTTAAGTCCTCCCAAAACGTCACCATTGGGAAGACTCTTGTTAGACCTGTAAAGAACATGGTTTCCGTACGAATACTGAACATCAAGCCATACGAAATTAAGCTTAGAAAAGGTGAGATTATCGGACAATGCGAATCTGTATCAGCGATAACAAGGATCAACGAAGAAGAGCCAAGGCAAACCTTGAAGTTTGAAGAGATGAACCCCATCAAGACCAACATTCTCAAGTCATCTAATCTTGGTCGCCAACAACGAAGAACTGCAGAAGATCTCCTCGAAGAATTTGCAGACATCTTTTCGTCATCGCAAGGGAAATATGGCAGAACACAACTGGTTCAACATCGGATCAACACCGGGGATGCAAAGCCGATCCGTCAACCTGCAAGACGCCTCCCACTAGCCAAACAAGGTGAGGTTGAAGAACTGATAACCACCATGAAGGAAGAGGGTCTGATCGAAAACTCTAAAAGCCCTTGGGCGCCTCCAGTGGTCCTGGTAAAGAAGAAAGATGGATCAACCCGCTTTTGCGTGGACTATCGAAGGTTGAATGATGTGACCAAGAAGGATAGCTACCCTCTGCCTAGGATCAGCGATACCCTGGACGCAATGGAAGGAGCAAAATGGTTCTCAACTTTGGACCTGAAGAATGGATACTGGCAAGTAGAAATTCATCCTGAAGACAAAGAGAAGACAGCGTTCTCAACAGGAAACGGGTTGTGGCAGTTCAAAGTGATGCCTTTTGGACTATGCAATGCTCCAGCGACTTTTGAGCGCCTTATGGAATGTGTTATGCAAGGGCTAACATGGAAATCTTGCCTGGTCTATTTGGATGACGTCATTGTATACGGGAAAACCTTTGACGAACACTGTACGAATCTGAGAGCCGTGTTTCAAAGACTTCGAGAAGCCCACCTCAAGCTCAACCCAGAAAAGTGTTCACTCTTCAAAACCGAAGTGAAATATCTGGGACATATCATCTCATCCCAAGGAGTGAAGACGGATCCTGATAAGGTTGACACCGTGAAGAATTGGCCAACACCACAGGACAAGCATCAACTCCGAAGCTTTCTGGGTCTAGCCACCTACTATAGGCGCTTTGTCAAGAACTTTGCTGAGATCGCAAAGAGTCTACATCAGCTAACGGGAAAGCAGTTTAAATGGTCACGAGAGTGCGAGCGCAGCTTTCAAGAGCTCAAGCAACGCTTGTGTAATGCACCAGTGCTGACCTACCCGATGTAGGAACTTTCCAAAAACTTCTAAAAGAAACAACTATTCGCTTTGCCAAATCTTTATTGAGTGCCTAACTTAGAGCTAACATGATTGTCTTAGACTAGGGATTAACCGAGATTTCTTTTACATAGGTAGAACGGATTAATCATTCGATCAAGCAAACCGCTCGAAACATGGTACATGTATTGATCATAGCGTCATAAGAAATATAAGAACTGATTATGATACATAAATTCTGTTGTGAAGCAAATCCACAGTACAAGACTTAAAACTAGTCCAACTTAAAAACATGCAAAAATATAGTGCAGGCTATAAAATCTGAACACATTTAAATATCTTCTACAGATCGGCCAACCTGAACATATAATCGACCCGATTACAGTTTTTTTCTTACGATTACTTTGATTTGATATAGCTCAATATTTTCTTAAAAACAATTTCTAGTTTTAATAAAAATTTATAGATTTTGTTTGCATTTCTATTATGCATATACATACATATGATAATACATTATATAGACGTACATATAAGAAATATTAATTTTAAAGACTAATACATACATTAAACATTTCTATAAAAACGATAATTTATGGAAAAGAGTGGCTTAAATCTGTTTATTTTTTTTTTTTTTTATTTTTGGTTTTTAATATTATCATTGTCAATTTTATCTTGCTCTGGATCTAGATTTGATTGTTTCATTTTGGTCAAAAAAAGTCTCATGTTCGCTGGTGATGAAACTCCCTTATAAGGCAGGCGCGTCAATTGTAAACCGTTAATATCTTTAATGACATACCTATCATTCGGCAAAACTTTCTCGACTTCATATGGTCCTCGATATTTAGCAAATAATTTTTTGTTAATTCCGGGAGTAGTCACTACATTTTTGATCATGACGTAATCACCCTTTTTGTATACCTCTGGCTTCTTGTGACATTTGTTGTAATAAACTTTGTTTGAAATTTGAGCCCTATCTATGTTTTCACTAGCCTTGCATCTAACTTCATCCAAACTAACTCTACTCGGTCCTAACTTTATGTTCAAAAACTCCCTAACCCGATCGCAAAGCTCGCCTTTTTGATTCGTTCCAAATAGGAGTGTACTAGTGCTGCGATTAACGTGTTGTTCAATGCAAATTCAACCTTTGCAATGTGCTTATCCCAGCCACTAGTTGTATCCGGATCTGAAACTTTTGCCAGCATGGGAATTAGTATCCTATTAATTCTCTCTATTTGACCGTTAGACTGAGGGGAATGCGTAGCCACTTTAATGTGTTGAACATTGTTTGAAATCAAAAAATCAGTAAATTCTTTTGACGTGAAACAAGATCCACGATCAGAAATAATACGATTCGGTCGAGAATAGTTCACAAAATAAGAATTCAAACAAAAAATAACTTCTTTAGTGTGAGTCGTTTTAACAGGATAAAGTTTGATAAACTTTGTAAAACCATCGATTACACAAAAGAGATGTTTCTTGCTTCCGTTTGACAAAGGACCTAGGTGATCAATGTGGATTGTATCGAATGGCATGTTCCCCTTCGGTATCGAATGCAATTCGCCCTGGACTTTACCTGATTCCGGAGAATAATAAATGCATTTTAAACAAGCTTTAATATAGTTTTGTACTTTTTCCTTCATTTTAGGGAACCAATAACTTCCGGATAGATGTTCGAAGCATTTCTCAACACCTAAGTGACACATTTCCTCGTGATGTGTTCGAATGACTTGTTCTTCCATACATGAAGGAACGTAAAACAAAACCTTTTCCTTAACTTTACGGTAAATCAAACCATCAATCATTTGGTAAAATGGGCTTTCATTTTTTTCGCGATCCGTAACAATCGAAGTAATTTTCGGGTCTTTTCTCTGCGCAGCCGCTAAGACAAACTCGAAGTTTTCATCATCAACATGAAGGATGTTAAACGATCTACTTAAAGCATCGACATGGCCCATCGTACTGCCTTTACGATGTTCGATCCTATAGTCAAAGCTTTGAAGCTCTAGTGCCCAGCGTGAAATACGAGGATTAAGGGTTTTCTTTTTTAAAGTAAGAGTTAGTGCCTGGCAATCAGTGACTATTTTAAAAGAAATACCTAATAGGTAATTCTTAAACCGTCTCAAAGCATATATAATGGAAAGAGTTTCAAGCTCATAACTGTGATATTTGCTTTCAGACTCAGTTGCACGTTTTGAAAAATACATAACGGGATGGAATTTGTGATCTTTTTGTTTTTGGAGTAGCACAGCTCCAAATCCTGTGCCACTAGCATCACAATGGAGCTCCGTGCTGTTATGTGGACAATAAATAGAGAGAACTGGAGATTCGGTAAGCTTTTTTTTCAGCAAATTAAAAGCTTCTTTCTCTTGTTCACCAAAAACAAACGGTATATTCTTCTTTAAAAGATCGTACAACGCCTTCGCGTGGTTTGAAAAGTTGTTAATAAACTTGCGAAAATAGGAGCAAAGTCCTATAAAACTTTGAACTTCCCTGGTAGACTTGGGAATTGGAAAGGTTCTAATGGCTTCCAAACTCGAATCGTTCGGCTTAATGCCTTTCTCGCTTATTTTATATCCTAAATATTGGATTTCTGTTTTCAAAAAAACACATTTGTCGTATCTAAGATGCAAACCATATTTAATTAAAATTTCAACAACATCTTTTAAGATGTACAAATTCTCTTCGATCGACTCAGTAGCAATCAAAATATCGTCCATGAAAGTCAAAATCTTATTTTTTGAAATTGAGTCTTTAAAAACAAATTTAATGTATCTTTCAAAAACGGATGGACCATTTTTTAGGCCAAATGGCATTTTAACGTACTCGAATTGTCCGAGGGGCGTTGTAAACGACGTATATTTAATGGACTCTTCGGCCATTTGAACATGATGGAAACCATCCTTTAGGTCCAAGGTTGTAAATAACTTTTTATCTTTCAGGCAATCTATGTGATCCTCAATAAGAGGCAAAGGGTAATTGTCTTTGAGAGTCAACTTATTAAGTTCGCGATAATCGACGCAAAGCCTCTGCTCCCCATTCTTCTTCTGCACAAGAACAATGGGCGACGCGAATGAAGAATTTGATTCCCGAATTATGCCTTTAGTCATTAAATCATCTAAAATCTTTTGAAGTTGCAGTTTGTGCACATAGGGCAATCTTCTAGGTGGTGAGTGAAATGGAATTTCTTTAGATAAACATATTTGCATTTTAAAATCCTGACAAGAAGTTTTATGATCATTTGAAATCGAGAAAGTTGGCTTTATTATTTTAGCAACATTTTGCTTAACTATTTCATTTAAATTCTCATTGATTTGTAAGTCAGTCTCACTTACATACAAACAAGCATCGATTTTCATTATCTGATATATAAAGCCGTCATCATCACCTTCGACAATCTGCACTTTTTCTTGAATTTTATCCAGACCATCATGAACATCAGACGTTTCGTGGAGATTCTCATGAAATTCTATTGATAAATTGGTGTTCTTTTGTTGCAGCACTAAACCAGTCTTTTCCATAAAGTCTCTACCTAGAATTATAGGATAACTCATTGAATAATTTTGTACAACTAACATCTGCAAATTTATTAATGAATTTTGATAAGAAATTAAACTATTTATACTTCCCAATATTTCTAAGGGGCTATTATTAACTCCAACATAATTGTGTCTTGTGACGTTCATCTTAGAAATCAAAGCCGCTGGCAAAAATTGGCTCTGGACAAAACTAATAGAGTAGTCGATGATTCCATTTGGCCACTATAAAATCTGTACTTGAGCTGTTCTTCAAATTTGTTGCTAGGTGATCCTCCATCTCTGTCCATTCTGTTACTAAGTGCTTGCTTGCTATTATCAGTGTTCAACAAGTTCATAGAAGTTTGTGTTTGATCAGTTTCACTGACATTCATCACTGCATTTTTCTCAGTACAGTTGGGAGATATGTGGCCAGGCTTTCCGCATTTAAAACACGATACTTCTCTTCTTTCAGAAACAAGTCGAGTATTTTTGCGGTTAGAGTTGAAAGAATTAGTTTCACATCGTTTGGGTTGAATGTTCCGTATATGCAAGTTATGCGAAGCACTTTTAGATGGTCTGTTGTCGAAATGAATGTCTCGGCAGTTAGTCTTGAGCGTTTCATACTTTCGCAAAGCTGATTTAAGTTCGGTTACTCGAACTTATTTGAGTTATATAAATACCCGCTTGGTGTCGAAAATGAATTAATTGTTTGTAAACTGCTATAAAGTAAAGACACTGTGTTTGAAAGTAATAATTGAAAATGTTGAATAAATAAGATTGTTAGTGATTTGAATAAAGTGAATTTGTGTTTTATTTGAAAAGTGAATAAGTTTTAACTGTCGGACCAAGCCGAATATTACAATACTATATTTATTATAAGTACTTACTTACTTAAGGTGGCGCTACAGTCCGTTGTGGACTTGGGCCTCAATCAACAGGCTCCGCCAGCTAGCTCGATCCTTGGCTAGTCGTCTCCAGTTTTGCACTCCGAGTTGATTGAGGTCCTCTTCCACTTGAGTGCGCCACCTGAGTCGCGGTCTTCCTCTACTCCTACGTCCCTCGGGAATAGTGTCGAAGGCTTTCCGGGCCGGAGCATTGGTGTCCATTCGCTCTAAATGACCGAGCCATCTGAGTCTCTGGACCTTGACCCTTCTGGCTAGGTCCATGTCGTTGTACAACCCGTAAAGTTCGCTGTTGTATCTTCTTCGCCATTCCCCTTCAATGCACACGGGGCCAAAGATGACCCGAAGAACTTTCCTCTCGAAACAGCCTAAGGCACTTTCATCCGATTTTGTCAGGGTCCATGCTTCTGCACCATACAGCAGGACTGGGATGATGAGTGTGTTGTACAGTTTTACCTTAGTTGCTCGAGAGAGGGCTTTTCCACTCAATTGCTTTCTAAGCCCAAAGAAACAGCGATTAGCAAGAGTTATTCTTCGTCTGATCTCGGCGCTGGTGTTATTGCCCGTGTTTATAGCGGAGCCTAGGTAGACAAACTCCTCTACTACCTCGAAGTTATACGCGTCTATTGTGACGTTCTGCCCGAGCCGTCGGTGTTGGGTGTCCTTCCTCGAAGACAGCATATACTTCGTTTTTCCCTCATTTACCGCTAAACCCATTTTTGCCGCTTCTGTCTCAATTCTCACAAAGGCGCCATTGACATCACGCTGTGTTCTTCCCATTATATCAATATCATCGGCGTACGCGAGAAGTTGAACAGATTTTTGGAAGATAGTGCCTCTGGTGTTGACGTTGGAGTTCTGCACTATCTTCTCAAGAACGATGTTAAAGAAATCGCATGACAGTGCATCGCCTTGTCTGAATCCTTTTTTGACGTCGAAAGATTCCGTGAGCTCGTTGCCAACCTTGATGGAGCAGCGTGAGTTCTCCATCGTCATTTTGCACAAGCGAACGAGCTTGGCAGGGACGCCAAAACTAGACATAGCTTTGTACAGTTCGTCTCTGTAGATGCTGTCATACGCGGCCTTAAAATCGATGAAAAGGTGGTGGGTATCGATTTGGAGTTCATAGGTCTTTTCCAGGATCTGCCGCAACTTGAAAATTTGGTCGATGGTTGACTTTCCTGGCCTGAAGCCACATTGATAAGGACCAATCAGATTGTTGACGAAAGGCTTCAGACGTTCACATATTACGGCAGAGAGGATCTTGTAGGCGATGTTTAGTAGACTTATTCCTCTATAGTTGGCGCAGTTTAGAGGATCTCCCTTTTTCAGGATCGGGCAAACAATGCTGAGGTTCCATTCATCGGACATGCATTCCTCTGACCATATCTTACAGATGATTTGGTGCATGCTCCTATCTAGCTCGTCGCCTGCTGCTTTGAACAACTCAGCAGCTAGTCCATCTGCTCCAGCGGCTTTGTTGGATTTCAGCCGTGATATTGCGGTTTTCACTTCTTCTTGGTCGGGTTCCGGAATTGTTGGCTATCATCGTGTCCGATGAAAGGCTCCTGTCTGACGGCGGTATTTTGTTCGTCGTCGCCGTTATACAATCTACAGAAGTGGTCTTTCCAAATCCCCAGCATTGACTGCGATTCTACTATGATGTTCCCTTGTTTATCTCTGCAGGCATCAGTTCTTGCTCGATGACCTTGAGCCAGCTGTTTAACCTTTCGGTAAAACCTCCGAACTTCATTCCTGCTGTTGGCTCTCTCAACATCCTCGATCTGACGCTTCTCATGCTCTCTCTTTTTCCTCCTGAGAAGCCGGCGTTCCTCTCTCCTCTTTTGCTCGTAGAGCTCACGAGCAGCTCTTGTCCTTCTATGCAGCGCCGCTTTGTATGCCTCCTACTTGGCTGCATGGGCCTGCCTGCATTCTTCATCAAACCAGGGGTTTCGTTTTGGTGGCTGTGTGAAACCCAGCACATTAGAGGCGGCATCTCTAACTGCTCTTTGGCAATGTTGCCACTGGTCTTCGATACTTGATGTTGGCGGCATAGGACTCCTTAAGAGGTTACTTGACACTCGATCAGAGAATGATCTGGCGATCTCTTGCGATTGTAGCCGTCCGACGTCGAATTTTCTTGCAGCATTTCCTTGTTTTGGCCGTTGGCGGGATATTCGTAGCACTACCTTGGCTACGACGAGGTAGTGGTCCGAGTCGATGTTAGCTCCTCGGAAAGTTCGAACATCTAAAATGCTGGACAAGTGCCTTCCGTCGATCGCAATGTGATCAATCTGGTTGACGGTTGATTGATCAGGAGATCTCCATGTACCTTTATGGATGTTGAGATGAGGGAACCAGGTGCTTGCTACCACAATATTTCGCCCCGCAGCAAAATCGATCAGCCTGAATCCGTTATCGGATGTGGTGTCGTGCAGGCTGTGCTTTCCGACCGTCCCACCAAAGATGTCCTCTTTTCCCAGCTTTGCGTTAATATCGCCGAGGACAATTTTAATGTCATAACTAGGACATTGCTCGTATGTTTTGTCGAGGAGCTTGTAGAACTCGTCTTTGGTGTCGTGGGTTCTGTGGTTCTGTGGGGGCATGCGCACATATTAGGCTGATGTTGCCGAATTTAGCCATGATTCGGATTGTCGTGATGCGTTCGCTCACACATTTGAAGCTCAAGACATTTTGCCTGAGTCTGCTTCCCACGACGAATCCGCATCCAAATAGTCGCTGTTGTTGCTCTCGGTAACAATTACCATAGTAGATGTCGCAGTTTTTCATCCTCCTTTTGCCCGGTCCATCCCATCGCATTTCCTGGATAGCGGTAGTATCTGCTTTGTAGCAGTTGAGGGTCTCCGCTAACTGTTCGGCAGCACGCGGTCTATTAAGGGACCTAACATTCCACGTGCATATCCGAAAATCGTTGTCCTTTGTACATTTGCTTGGGTCGTCATCAGTATATCCGTCCGTTTCCGAGGCCTGTTGTTGCTTCGCAACTAAACTTTTTTCTACGTGGTCGGGAAGTCACCCCAACGCACAACCCCCAACCTGGAGTACCAGGCACTTGATGTGACTCCAAGTGCAAGAGCCGGAAAAACCGCTCCTTTTACGGCCTGGGCTTCAAATAAGTCGAAGTAGCCCGTAAAGGTGTTCACCAAGTAGTTCGGCCTAACTGGAACTGGAGACGCCACCGTTGATTCCAAAGAAGAAATTCATTCGCTGCCGTCCCTCGGTGGGAGTGCCTTGGTGGGAACACTCCTTCGTTGTGGGGTAATTGGTAGTAACAGCCTACTCCGCTTCGACCTGTCGACCATGGGAGGCCCTTCTGCGAAATCAAGTTTCGCGATCGCATAGCTCTAAGCTTCATAGTAGTAGTTACCGTAAGCCGCTCCGCCACGTCAAGGCTTACCCCATGGATTTATTATAAGTATAACATATTAATCTTACAAAACGAACAACATATCACATAATAAATCTGAAAATTAAAAATCCAAAAAGCATTATATACTCAATCATAAATTTTGCCATAAGATCAGCCACACAGCATGTCTGAGATGCTGTCGGTGGACCAAATTTAATACAATCCACAAAAATCATTTAGAATCCACATTTGCTTTGAGAGCACACAAATACACACACGTACGCACCTACACACTTAAAGTACATAAAAATCGCACGCTTCTTTCTCAAATTAAAAATTCACACACACAATTGCACTTATCGTTCATCGTCGTTCGTTTCGCTCATTCGAGTTCTCGTTGGTTTTCCATTGCTGCACAGAGCACAGCTGAATGAATCATACAATCCAGAATCCACTGAATACACACCTGATTTCGATTTCAGTGCATGATCTCAATTTCGCTTAAATTTGTTGTAACATATCGATTACAAATATCATTGTCGTCGTCGCCGGGGGAGATCTTGCTGCATGATCGCTGCACTGAATAAAAGCTTGGTTTGAACCTTTCGCTGGTTGGAATCAGTAACTAAGGTCTGAGTCAAACTTATACTTGCTTGCATCATCTTCATCGTTGCTTTTCATTGCTGTCGTCGTCGTCGTTGTCGTTGTCGCGGCACATAACTAGCATTATCTCTGCATTGAATATTAGATATTTAAGCAAGTTTAACGACAAATTTAAAAATTCAAACAATGTCCCTGGAAGAAGAACAAGCACAACAACAACACCAACAAACTTTAGCAGAACTAAGACAACAAAGGGCTTCAACTAAAGGAAGCATAACAAGAATAAAAAATCTCATAGAAGCTAGTCCTAATACTCTCACACCATGCGAGCTTGAGTGTCGACTGGGAATATTAGAATCATATTTCAAACAAATACTAGTTTATCAGACTAGAATAGAGATTTTAAATCCTTCCGATCAGCATCGTAGTAAAATAGAAGCCCTTAATATTACAGCGAAGTCGAAAATTGTGTCACTATTAGGCCAGTGGCGTAGCAAGCCCGAATATAGGCGTGGGCAAAGTCTCATCCGCGAGGCCATTTCCATGCACATAAATATTACTCACCTTGAGCTATAGTAATACATATCATATTAATTAAAAAATTAAAGCGGGATCTAGGGTTGAAAGTAGATGAGCACACAAATATGAATGAAGAAAACTATGTTTATTTATTTGCAATTTCACAAAAGCAAAGCTTTTAACAGTAATAAAAAAATTCTATTTTGATTTTTTTTCTGGAGAAGCAAAAGGTTCATCAGCAGCTTCGTAATCAAACATTTTCTTTTTAAGGCAAATTCTTTTTTCTTTAAAGGTAGTTGAGATCTCAAACTTGCTTTTTTCAATAAACTCGTTTGATTTTTCAATGCATTCCTCAAAACCTGATTCGCGAAAACTTTGCATCCATGATCGAAAATTGTTCAAATTTTCTTTTGCTACTTTTAAGTTTATATTGACTTTTTGCCAGATTTTGTTGATATTGCTAACACGAATTAAAATTTCGTACCACACATGTATTCTTTACTGAACATTTCAGTAAAAATATCTTTGCAGTCACATAACGTATCAGCATCATCTGATTGATTTTTCAGACAAATCAAACAGTCAATCACGTCATCAAACTGTGATTTTTTGGACAGAACAGAAAAAAAAACCTTTGCGGTGGAAGAAGTATTTGCTGCGTCTACCAAAATGAGGTTCCAGAAAGCCCTAGGATTGATGGCCATTATTCTGGATTTGACACCCTTGTATATACCAACCATATTCGCGCCATTATCGTATCCTTGGTCTCTGCAGTTCTGAATATTTAAGTCATTTTTTTCAAATTCTTTGAGTATCGTGTTTATTAAGAACTCTACTGTTGTTTTGGATACAGCCAAGAAACCAGGAAACAAATCTTAATATAACCGACATTTGTTCGATGCAACTAATGTCCCTCGTACAATCTAGCATTATAGCATAGTACATAGCTTTTTTAACTTTTCCATTCATTTTATTTCAATACGACCGACAGCGGCTTCGCGCGAGGCCCCTCCAGGCGCGAGGCCGTGGGCGGTCGCCCCCACTTGCCCACGCCTAGCTACGCTACTGCTATTAGGAACTGGAAGGCGAAGCAGTGTCGCAGATATGACACTGGCGTTTCCTCAACATAGCATTCATCTTCCAAAACAACTGTTGCCCAGGTTTAGTGGGAAATACTCCGAATACAAGAATTTCATTAGTTCTTTTAACAATTTAATTGAAAATGGCAATGTCCGTAGCTAAGTGGTTAGGTGCGTTGAATGCTAAGCAGAACGTCGTGGGTTCGAATCCTACTCAGGCCCAAAGTTTTTATTTCATCTTTCACGGACACTGTCTCTTGCGAAGAACTGACAAAACTTCCAAGAGTATCATCTGTCATAAAAGAGTGCTTCTCAACTTTGCCGTTCGGAATCGGCGTTAAATTGTAGGTCCCCTCAATTCTTCACACGCACCTAGAGAATTGTTGATGAGAGTAAGCCACTTAGGCCTTGGCTCTTCAAGAGCTGTCGCGCCACTCTATTTTAACACTGGTCTTGTTATTAAAGCTGTGTTTTTTTCGTGCTCTCCGATTAAAGTTAATTACTTTTCGAGTTTTTATTTGTTTTAAAATTTTGTATTTGACTGTATTAAAATAGTTGTGTATACATTTTTTATTAACTCGCGCATTTTTTTGCCACAGTGCTTTTCAAAACAACTAATTTTAATATTAAAATTCTTCCATTCTGAGTAAGTCTGTTCTTTGTTAGTTATTAAGCTATTCATGCATGTCAAGATTGGCTCTCTATAGCTCTATTCACAAATTTTTTTTTTTTTATTTTTTTCCTTGTTTCCTTTTCTTTGGATAGTCTCTTAAAAATATTGTCTCTTTCTTTTTCTAATATTTACCCCTAAAAGTAGGCCCTAATATCTTTTTGTCATATCGTTAAACTTTTGCTAAGCTCCCACACCACCTCTTATTAAATTTATACCAACATTACTTTAGTGGGGTGCTTGGTGCAGTGCGTCTGAGCGTTTGTCTGTATCGCACAATAAATTTTAGCCCCAAGTTCGAATCCTGAGTTGCGCATCTCTTTTTTTTTTTTTTTTTTTTGGTTCTTTTCATTTTCTCAATATAAAGTTAACGTCATGAGTTGCGCAAATACAAATTGTTTGGACAGAACCGGTGCATCCCCTCTTTTCGCGTGCTACGGTCCGTGTGGAAATCTATTCCATGCAAAATGTGTTGATTCAAACAACGCATTTTTAGACAAAATTAATGCATCTAAGATTGCGTTTTGGTATTGTCCAACATGTATTAAAATTTCTTTGGCTCACTTTTCTTTCAAACTGTCTTCACTGAAAGATGAGCTCATAAAAATCACAAAGGGATTCGAAGACTTGAACCTTAATTTCTCAAATTTAGCCACCATCGCTAAAAGCATCCCTAACCCAACACTTATGGTTGACAAATCCTCTGAAATGGATGATATTTTACCATCTGAAGATACCCCCCTTCAAGTTATTTCCAAAAAAAGTAAAAAGAGAGGTAGGGATGTGGCCACCTCACCAGCCAACAAAGGGCCGGCTCCAAAAAAGTCCTCGCTTAAGAGCAACAATTTACCTGATCCCGCCCTTGCAACTTCTCAAGACAGTTGCCCTTCCCTTATTGTACAGGAAACCCTTCAAAATATTTCTGACCTCACTGCCAACGAACCTACTTTAGAACCGATTCCATTAAATACACCCCAAACAAATCTGGCATCAGTCCCAAAACCAAAATATATATTCATTTCTCGTTTACTACCCGAAACAAAGCCTGAAGACATATTGGCTCATTTGGTCGATTCAAAGGTTATCACCAAACCTTCAAGCCTTAAATGTTCTAAAATAAGTAAACCGAATAGTTTTGTAGCCTCATTTAAAATCATTGCCCCTAGTTCTCTTTTTGATCCCATTTGTAATTGTTCCTGGCCTCCTAACACTTTAGTTAAGGAATTCACTGCTCCTTTGAGAAAATCACGTCCCTCAACTTCAAGCCTTAATTCAAAAAACTGCAGAGACTCTCCCTCTACTATCAAAACGTAAGAGGACTTCGAAGTAAAACTACTTCTATTTATAAGAATTCTCAGGCATTTCCACATGATGTTTTTGTTCTCTCTGAAACCTGGCTCAACGCCACAATATTGGACACAGAGCTCTTTGATAAAGAGTTCTCAGTTTTTCGGAAAGACCGTCATGAGGCTGCTATGAACTTAGTTGGCGGGGGAGTCCTTATCGCTGTGAGAAATAGTCTCTCATCTTCCCTTGTTGTTTTCCCATTTACAGTTAATATGGAACTCATCTGTGTTAAGATAACCTTACGGCAAAAATCAATATTTGTATTAAATGTATATATTCCTCCTAAAAGTCCAATGTCTCTGTTCACTGAACTTTCCTTAATCTTAGACTTTGTTTTCAGTATTGCTGATCTTGACAGCTGTATTCTTTTGCTAGGTGATTTCAATCTTCCTCTTATTGATTGGGTTCCCTCTGAAGACGATTCCTATTTTGAAGCTACTACAGTTTCTTCTCAGCTAGAGCTTCAATTGTTGGATAACATTTTTTCTTCCGATTTACAGCAAGTAAGCTGTATCAAAAATAAAATGAATCGAATACTAGACCTAGTATTCTCATCTGACGCAGTAAATACTGCAGTTGTAGAATCTACATCTGCTTTATCAACAATAGATAATTACCACCCTCCCTTAGATATTTTTCTTGACTTGAGCGGTCATTTACTTGAGAATAGTAATCCCCATGATTGCTCATACCAATTTGACTTTCGAAAAGCTGATTTCTTGCAGCTTACAAATAGCTTGCTTAATTCCGGTATCCAAGAATTACCGTCCAGCAATGATATTGACGCAATTATTGCAAATTTCTATTCCTTGCTTATGAGTTGCATTGAAGAGGCAGTTCCTAAGAAGAAATCAACCCACTCTTACACTTTCAGTCATCCTTGGTATACTAAAGAGCTAAAAACACTTCGTAATAAGAGAAATAAGGCCTGGAAAAAATACCTCAAATCCATGACCTTAGAAAACCAAGTAGTTTATATTTCATTTTTTGAAGAATTTAAGAAACTGTCTTATGAACTTTATAGTGAGTATTTACTTACTGTAGGATGCTCTCTGACGTCTGACCCGAAAAGTTTTTGGAAATACATTAATTCGAAGAAGAAATGTGATGTTTATCCAATGAACTTTACTAGCAATAATGTAGCCCTCAACTTAACTTCTGAAATTTGTGAAGAATTTGCAAATAATTTCAGCAAATCATTTATTGATTCCCCCGCCATTGTGGATAAAGATTTTTTTCAGTATTTACGTGGCTGTCCACAAGTATTGTTTAACAACATCTCAGTAGAGACTGATGACATTATAAACATTCTTTCTGTTCTGAAAGATGATTTTTCGAGTGGTCCAGATGGTATTCCACCTGTTGTTTTAAAAAAGTGTAAGTCTATCTTAGCATCTCCCCTCCGTTATATTTTTGAGCTGTCTTTAAAATTAGGAAAATTTCCATCAATTTGGAAAAACGCTTATATTATACCAGTCTATAAGAAAGGTGATAAGGCCAACATCACCAATTATAGACCAATATCTAAGCTCTCCTGCATTCCTAAGGTGTTTGAACAAGTTATTTGTGAAAGTTTGGCATTTCATTGCAGGAACATCATCTGTCACCAACAGCATGGTTTCATGCAGAAACGTTCTACTGTCACAAATCTTCTAGCTTTTATAAATCAATGTGTTAGCACTTTGGAATGTGGTCAGGAAATCGATTGCGTCTATACTGATTTTTCGAAAGCCTTCGACCAACTCTCCCACGCCATCATAAAATTCAAACTAAATGCATATGGCTTCCCCCCATTTTTCATCACTTGGATATCCTCTTATCTCGAGAATAGGTCTTACCAAGTAAAATTCAGGCATTCTATCTCTAAGTCATTTTTTGCTAATTCGGGAGTTCCGCAGGGTAGCCATCTAGGACCTCTACTTTTTAATTTAGCTATAAATGATGCCCCGTTATGTGTACGTAATAGCAAAATTCTCATCTTCGCAGATGATATGAAGATTTACAAAAACATCTCTTCTAGTAATGACCACATTCTTCTACAAGATGACATTAATAGTTTTGCATTGTGGTGTGAGAAAAATAGTTTAAACCTTAATCCAATAAAATGTCAAACAATGACCTTTTCAAGGAAGCGTGCACCGTCTTCATATGACTACGCTATCTCACAGCACGTTCTAACCCGTGTAACTTCCGTAAGAGATCTTGGAGTTTTCTTTACCCCTAAATTAGATTTTTCTGTGCACATTAACAACATCGTGAATAAAGCAAACTCAATGCTTGGATTTATAAAACGTTGGTCAAAGGAGTTCCGCGATCCAAATATAACCCGCGCTTTATATTATTGCTATGTTCGTCCTCACTTAGAATACGCTTCCCAAGTTTGGTCACCTCATTACAATATTCATATTGAGAGGCTAGAATCTGTTCAACGCAATTTTACTCGTTTTGCCCTGAAGGGTATTCTATGGAGTGATCCTTTGAATGTCCCCTCTTATGAAAACCGTTTACTAACTCTCCAAATGGAAACATTGTCAAGTAGACGAAATAACAATGACATGGTATTCTTCCATCAAGTTATTACTGGTGTAACAGATGCACCTGAATTGCTTGGCGCTATATCTTTCAACCATCGGGGTGGCGGTTATAATTTTCGTAGGAAGCACTTGGTACATGAACCAAAACATCGTACCAACTATGGTTTCTATGAGCCCTTGACACGTATGAGTAGGCTTTCAAACTGCAACTCAGACTTATTTGATTTAAATATAAGTAAGAATAAATTGAAGTCTTTGCTCAAAACCAGTGTTATACACTTTTAAATGTTTCTCTGTTTACTTAATGTTTATAATTATTAGTTATGTATTAATCTTGTTTTGTTAACTGTCTTGTTTTTGTTTCATCCATGTGAGTGTTTGTTATGTTATGTTTGCTTACTAACAACTAACACTGCACTAAGTGATGAGCCGGTGGTATAACATTGTCTATCTATGTTGGCAAACGCATTGGTCGTAAGGTACTGTGCTTGCTATAAGCTCTCTTTCGCAACCAATTCTGAATAGTGTAACAAAAAAAAAAAAAAAAACAACGTATACCGGGTCCCAACAAGTTAGTTATTTAAAGCTATGATGCATGCATAATCAAAAAAAAAAAATCATTCTTATTCATACATCGCCCAGCTGTTTAAGGCGGAGTTCTCAGTGACATAACACACGTTCAGTAGAATTTTATAATTATAAAAGATTATCTGCGAAAGATACATTCGGAATCTGCATGCATGCAAGGGTTTGGTAAAACTGTTTGGAAACTCTGTTCACTAGCATAGAATTCAGCCAGAAGGTTAGGTTAGGTTTAGGGGGCTGACAGTTCGATGTTTTTACCGTCACCACTCAGATCTATACAGATCCATTGTGATTAACCCGCGCAGTTTTCGACTACTCTGAGCTCATAAGAAAAACCTTATGTGTTCAGTTAGTCAAGCTCATTTAGAGGCCTTGACGAAGTTCAGGTTGCTAGTACCTGGGCCGTACTAGAGAGTTCTTCTAAACCCCCGAAGAGAAAAGTTGCCTAGCAGTTTCATTCCTTTTGGTGGGCAACCGTGCGGGACAGTGGAACTGTAAGTGCGAAAGTGTCCTCGTATGTACCTCCTCGTCACCGCAATCCTCTGCATAGATCATCTGAACTTTTTAGTCTCAATTTTTTTCATATGATATACCTTAAAACAGAGTATGGCCCAGTGCTAATGCTTACAGAGATCGAATGCGACAAGTGATGCCTCGTTGTGTAGGCTGCATACATTTTTTCCCGTTCTTTGTTTGTATAATAACTGGGCCAGTTCGTTCTTGTTTTTTTTTTTTGTGCCCGCAGGGTGTTCAAGAAGGATTCCAACCTTTCATACGGCCTTGATAGTTTTTCTTTTTGAGATTTCCTGTTTTAAAGAAACAGGCTTGGTGGTTGCTAACTAGCTGACGCTTGGCTTACGTGTAAGCATTGACCCCATACTTGCTAATTCATCGTGCCATTCTCATTGCCTAGTATATCGCTGTGGCCCGGGGGGACTCCTGCTAGAAGTCTAACGTTGTTGCTGTGCGCCATGAACCTTGAGCTCTTTCGCGGCAGCATGAAACTAGCATCGATTTTATCCTCAGTTGCAGTAATCGCTTTTATTGCCAGCTTTGGCTATCAATGTAATAGGTGATATCAGCCTCGTGGTATCGCCATCATTGATAACCTTTTTAGCAGCTGTTGTCACTGCAGGGACCTCCGCTTGGAAGACCCCACTACAACTGTAGTCTGGAAAGCGCTAAACGAGGCGGTTAACTTGAGAGATTCGTAATAGAAGCCTGCTCCTACACCAGTGTGTCCATTTTAGAGCCGATCAGAATAGATAGCCTTATTGACGACTCCACTGGAGTGCGGTTTATATTTTCTATCCATTCCTCTCTGCTTGGGATGGCAGCCTGGAATGGTTTTGTGAAAATCAAGTTCGGGTGTTTTTATAGTCTGGTTGTATGTACTCATGACACCCATGAACTTTTTGAAGGATCTGCGGCATGTCCCATGGAACTATTTTTCCAGACTTTAGGTTTGACTAAGTCCTCAGGGCACTTTTGCCGCGGATTCTTGAA
This sequence comes from Sphaerophoria rueppellii, assembly GCA_920937365.1. Taxonomy (NCBI): domain Eukaryota; kingdom Metazoa; phylum Arthropoda; class Insecta; order Diptera; family Syrphidae; genus Sphaerophoria; species Sphaerophoria rueppellii. Next base: position 28,216,924 of record CAKKXW010000005.1, on the reverse strand, counting down.
CAAAGAGGGTCTACGGGAATAATGTCGAGTATAACTTTCCACCAGCCCGCAGTTGGAGTGGATCTCATTGCCCCAGTAATGCCAGTGCACGCTAATCTTTGCAACTTGTGTCAAAGTTTTCAGGTTTCGTAGCTCTTTTCTTAAAAGCGTTCCACCACTTACCAAATTACGTAGGTATAGTATTGGGTCTAATTATTGCCATAATAACAGCCATCTGAGAATTTTAGGATATGGTCCCCAAGGTTTTTTTTCCGAAAATTCTATTGCAGGAGTCAAAGGCACAGTCGAATGCCTTTTTGAATCTGTCCTGTTGGTCAGTTTATCAGGCCCCAGTATTTAGTTTTTTATCTAAGATCCCACCAAGATACTTTGGCGTGAATCAGGGTGATTTTGGAGAGAGCAGCCTTCAAATTGAAGGTATTTTTACAATCGGGTAATTTGCGTTTGTTAGATAAAATAGCACTAGTTTCTGTTTAGCTGGATTGA
>CAKKXW010000005.1:28094530-28199653 GCA_920937365.1 Sphaerophoria rueppellii | reverse complement strand
TATGCGGAGTGCGTGTTATCGCTGTTTGGTTGTTGTTTGTTTTGCTCCATAAAAAGTATCTGTTTTCTCCTCGAAACAATTGTGAATAATTTTAAATTACTTTAAAAGTGTGACAATAAGTGATCCTGAGCCTTGAGTCAGGATTTGACTTTGTGTATTTCTTTAAATTGTTCAAATTCTTGAAAAACAAACATTTTGTAACATTTTGTGAATTGGTTTTTCTGTGACATTTTACTTTTTTCTCCCACAAGTTTATTTCTCAGAGAAAATAATAATAATAAATATCGTAAACATTATCACTCAAAGTTTCGAAATAATACATACTGTATGAGTACCTCCCTTCACCAAACCTATATTCACTACTATCTGTTTTACGTGTTATATTAACTATCGTTGCATACTTTGAGGAGTAAAAATTCAAATTCAATATCAAAACCGATACCAAATACACGAACCTTTTGCACCCTCCAGCAACGTCGTCACCATAGAGAATCTATTTATCTAGAGTCGCAACTCGCTCTCTTTTTTAAAAAATCACTGTCCAAAAAATGTTGTGGTGAGTCTCTCAATTTACTCTTATTTTTCGTGTCCGTGAATCTGTGAAAGAGGTGAAAAAAATTCAATAAGGACATGACCGCACTCTTTTAAGGGTGAAATAAACTCTGCCAACGTGTTTAAATGTGTTTTTTTAGTTATTTATTCGTAAATCATAGTTGAATTCCATTTAAAAAGCAAAAAACACTATGCACTGCACTTTGTACCGTTATTTAAATACTTAAGATATGAATTTCATACAATAATTTTTTATTTTTTAAATTTTTGAATTCAACTGACTCTTATTTTTGAATTTTGAGCGCAGGCTTTTAAAATTGAGCCTAGGCTTTTCACCTTATTGAGCCCAGCACACAGGCCTACCCATTGCAAATGTATTGGTTCGGCCTCCCATTTGAAATGCATTGAAAAGCCAATACATTTACATTGGGTAGTATATTTTATCAAATTTAATTTTTTTAGTCGAAAGAGAGTAAAATGCCTTGAGTTGCGACTCTAGGTATACCTCCTCTGTGGTCGTCGCTACATACACTCAAGCAAGTATACTATCATTCATACACTTAAGTTAAGTAATAAACTCATCATAATGTCATCTTGCACCATATGCCATCAAACTACGGACTATCTGATTGATTCAATAATATGTCATGGCAACTGTCGACGGTCATATCATATGAAATGTATTGACGCCCCTTATAGTACTATTAAGCTTTTCAAGGAAAGGAAATCTTTTTACTATTTCTGTGACGAGTGCGATCCGTTTGCACAGATTAACATTACTCGCGACATATTACAAAATAAATATAATCTAGAGAAGCTGCATAACCAATTACTTCGCCTTACCGAAAAAGTTGACAAAATAACCACTTTGTCACCAGTAACAAATATTGAATCCCAAAATAACGAAGTCGAAATGACTAATAGTGGATCGCTAAATGACACCTCATCTTTAAACCAATTAACAGAAGAAACTGATACAATTCATAATATGGATTCTCATAGTGTCGAAAATGAAATGACTCATACCCGATCGCTAAACGATGCAGCACCATTAAAGCGGAAAATTGACGAAAGTGACGCCGAATATAGTGAAGCTAATCCCTCAATGAAGAAGCCTGCCAGGTCTGCTTCTCCCTCTGCATCTGTACTTCCTTCTCAACACCTTCAATCAACTTTAACCTTATCTAAATCTTCTGTCCCAATCAAAGCAAAAGCAACTTCACCATCATCAATAGAGCCATTACTCGCAAATACAATCCCATCATCATCAACGTTAGCAAACTCATTGTTATTTTCATCTCTTTCAAACAAAACTCATCCAAACTCACCTATCTCATGCGGATTGAAAGTAGTAGAAGGCCATCGAACTTTATTCTTATCCAAACTTGACCCTTCAACAAACGCCCTCGATATTAAAAACTTTATTTCGAACAAGACTGGTACGTCGCTATTAAAAGTTGAGAAAATGATTCATCGAAACCACTCGAAATATGCATCTTTTAAGATAAGAGTCCCAGATTCAATCTTCCACATTCTAAACTCAACATCGCTTTGGCCAAAAGGGATCATAATACACGGGGTTTAACGACAAATTCTTGACGTGGATCTCGTCTTATCTAAAGAACAGAAGTTATAGCGTTATATTCCGAAATGAACTCTCCGACCAATTTTACGTCAACTCTGGTGTTCCACAGGGTAGCCATTTAGGTCCTTTATTATTTATCTTATATATAAATGACATAACATCCGTTATAAAAAACTCCTCCGTTTTAATATACGCTGATGACATTAAAATTTTCAAATCTATTAGTTCAATTAATGACTGCTCACAGCTTCAAGAAGATCTTCATAGTTTTAGGGAATGGTGCAATACAAACCGACTTTTATTGAATATTGACAAATGTAAAACTATGTGTTTTACACGCAAAAAAACAATTATAGATTATAACTATTTATTAGATTCTTCCTCCCTTTGTAAACTTTCCGTTTTCTCTGATTTAGGTGTTATTCTTGACAGTAAATTAACGTTCTGTGACCATTATAACTTTATAGTTAAAAAAGCTAACAAGATTCTAGGTTTTATTAAACGTTTTTCTCGTGACTTTCGTGACCCCTACGTCTTAAAACTTCTTTATGTATCATTTGTCAGGCCAATACTTGAATATGGCTGTGTTATATGGGCACCATACTATTCAGTCCATATAGACAGACTTGAAAGTATCCAAAAAAGATTTATGCGTTTTTGTCTTCGTTTTCTTCCGTTTTCCCAAGTATTTACACCACCTCCTTATTCTCACAGACTCTTGCTAATAAACCTCCCTACACTTTCAAAACATAGGGCCTTACTAATAATCAGACTCTAATGTCGACTATTAGTAAAACGTAAAGTTAAAATAAAGTGCAGAGCATAGAGAATATATAATACCTAGAGTCGCGACCTTTTCCTCCCTTGCCGAAAACACCCTCAAAATTTTTCTGAGGTCAACTCTTAAATTCCTCTCTTTTTTTCGTGTCCGTGAATCTGTGTAAGAGGTGAACTCTCACAATCTTCACCTTTTTTTCGTCTCCGTGAACCTGTGTAAGAGGTGACAAAAGAGTGAGCACTCAGCCATGACAAAATTTTTTACCTGATGCACAAACCCAAAGTGACAGACCTCCACCACAGGAAATACGAGACTAAACGCACGACTTTTTTCTTATATTTATTAAGATTTTTGATACAAATATTTGTAAATTATAGTGCAATTATGTGTTAAAAGTGCAAAGAAACAACATAACGTATTTATTTTTCATATTACATGCATTTTTTGTATGTTTAAGTTTTTTTTTGAAAATGCTGAGCTCAACGGAATCTTATTTTCGAAATCTGAGCCCATGAAACCCACCTCGACTCCAACCTGAGCATTGTATCTAACTCAGTGAGAATGTATGGGTGCAGTTTCTCATTTAAAAAGCATTGGAAAACTAACACATTCTCACTGGGTTAGTACAAAACGACCAAATTGCAGCTTGTAGGCAAAAAGAGAGCGAACACCCGAAGTCGTTACTCTAGGTATTATATATTCTCTATGATCCTACCAATAAACTATTTAACCTTCTCGTTAACAAATCTTCACATTTTCCTTAAATCTTCTACAATTTCCATCAAGTAATTGTCAAATAAATGTCAAATGAGTGACAAAAATTTTTTTACGAGGTGAAACAATAAATATTTTCAAAAATGAGTTCAAGCAGGTTAGCTGCAAGAGTATGCGTTTTATTCTAATAATGATACAATTGCCTGCATAATAAGAAGCAAGTTTGCTGCAAGAGTATGTGTGTATGAAAATAAGTTTTGTGGTATTTGGAGGGTAAAACGTAGGTAGGTTTCCAATCTTGTTATAACTGATCAGTGCTACCTTACTTCTTGTTAAGTATTGCCGTATCCTTTTTCAACACTACTTTATTGTCAGCACTTATAGTACATCAATTGATTTAAAGTATTGAAAAGCTTTTTTCTTTTCTTCATTTTTTAATAGCCGTGTTTTTGTGCTTTATCTTCGCTTCTTTCTCTGCTAAGATATAATTTCTATGTGAAATACAAAAACAATTTTAACAATAAAGAAATTGAATTTTGAATGTTTGAATTGAATTTTTTATGTTTCCCTTGCTGATTTCATTTGAAAATATAACTTAATGACATATTCCAATATTAAACATTAGACGTGTCTAATTGTCCCTTTCTCTATCTTGCTTATTTTTGTGTCTCGTGCTATTCCTTTTCCTTACACTACTTTCTCTTTTTCGGCTATGAGAGATCCTCCTGCCCGCCAGAGTAAAAACTAGTTTTTGGGTCATTAAAAGTATGACCGATAAATAGGAGGATATCGTGTAGTTATTGTAATTCATTTTTTGATGAACCACATAGATAAGTACGGCTTATGCCAAATTTAACAAACGGCCGGCACAAATCCATTTAAAAAATAAATAAATACAATTTTTACTTCTTTTGAACCAAAAAAAGTGAGACGTAATGAAAATACCAATAGAAATTGAAAAAATACTATGAACAATTTCAGTACATTTAATACTTATTTGTGTACCATAAAATAGCACCACAGAAACACTTCCCTTCAGATGTGATTTTAGTGCACAGCTTAGAGATGGATTTCCGTGTATTAAATTTTGACGTTTTGCTAGTGACTAAACTGGAGACTAAATTCGTTATTGGTATGTGATGTTTCTGAAATCTGGAGATTTTCATTTAACTATTTACTAAATTTGATTATTAGTAAGGCCCATAGACAATATCTCCAATTTTGTTTTATTTTAAAATTAATTAATGGTTCTATTATATCCCCAACAGCTCTGAATCGTCTAAATTTTAGCTATAGTCAAACAAGCATAAGAAGACAGATACCTTTATGTCCGATTTTTAGCAGAACTAACTATGGTACGAATAGCCCTTTAAATCAATTGATTTCAGTCTTCAATAAATTTTATAATTTAATTTCATCTGTTAATGACAATGTTAAAAGTAAACAATTTAAAGAAAGCTTTTTTAATATGTTATAGTATTTATTTATTTCTATGTTAATTAAAATTTTAAATTAAAAATTATGTAAATAGCTATAAGTTTATATTAACGTTAGATAATTAACGGATTAAATAAATAAATATGCTGCTCGGGACTTATTATCCCATTATTGGATAAACTCTGATCCAGCCTGCAAAGATGACAAGCTTGCCACTTTGCTGAATCACGTTGTCTGTTTGATACAAGAAAAAGTAACTGAATAAAATATGTTTGCAGTCTTTTATTTCTTATACCAAAAAAGTATATCTGTACCAAAACAAAAGTTTTGCAACTAAATCGATCACATAATAATTCAGAATTGCAAAACAAATTGAATGAACTTGATCTGGGACATCAACAAAATCAGTTCATGCATTTCCTACATTCTCCTCAATAACAATAACGCATACCTACATAGATTTTTTTATTCGTTTCCTTGTTTAGGACATCCACATCAGCCAGCATTTCGACAACATAATAAAACGACCGCGACGACAAGCTTGCCACCTTGCTGAGTCACGTTTTTTTTTTTTTGTATAAAGAAAAAGAAACTGAATAAGACAGATATATAAATTCAAGTAATTTCTTTGTACAAAAAAGCAGTACAATATCACGTACCAAAACAAAACAATTCCCATTGAAAATATTTGCTATCCTTCTTAACATTCCTCAAAAATAATAACAAAAAAATTAAACCATTCAAATTATGTTGCCAATGTGGCAATCATTAAATGGTATTCCGTATTTTTTTGTTCTCTTTTCTTCGAATAACCCTTACCACCGTCCTGCCATTTATTTCAATTTTCAGAAACCACCACCAATAGACATTGACATGACAGTGTAGAGAACTCAGAGAATGTTCTCAAAAATATACAGAAATGGTCTGCAAATGCAGACGTAATGAAAGCCAAAAGAGCAAATTTTTAACTTGCCACTCGTGTCGCCTCGATCGATACAAAGCTCAAACTGTTTCCTCTTTTGTATTAAGGGTTACTGTCCTTGATTCAAATGTTAACCTTTTGTCGTTGTAGGTTTCGGTATTGGCTATGTCAGCGCTTCTCAACTTAAAAAAAAAAAGACCGCGGCGACCACAACCCCACGGTTCGTGTGTGTGATCGCCGTATAACACCTACCAAAAATTTATAATTGATTTTAATTTATATATTCAATGCATGCATTCAAGATTTATATCATAGAGGACATATATTACCTAGAGTCCCGACTTCGGTGGTTCGCTCTCTTTCGGCCTACAAGCTGAAATTTTCACATTTATACCTTATAAGTGCATAAGTGTTAGTTTCCCAATGCATTTCTTATGGGACCTCTCACTAATCCTTATGCACTTTTAAGGTTTGTGTGCCCACTCCAGTCATGGTGTATATCCTGAGCTCAAATTTCAAAAAAATTGATTCCGTTGAGCTCAAAATTTTTGAAAAAAATTTAAACATACTGTAATATGTATACACCTCTATATTTATATATGTCAATCTATTGTAATGTGTACACACTTTGTAACTCCGCCTCTTTATCTGTATACTTAAATGTGTACACACTATCTATCTCTGTCACTCTAATATTGTCTAATTGCTGAATAGTTATGTAGCAAAAGTTTTATTTGTAGTTGTAAGTAATTGTGTATACACTCTAGTGGTTAAGAGGAGAACTTCGTTAAGCATCGAGAAGTTTCAGCGCCTACTAGAATCTAGTAGTTTCTCGAAATTATTTGAGTTATATAAATACCCGCTTGGTGTCGAAAATGAATTAATTGAATGTGAACTGCTATAAAGTAAAGACACTGTGTTTGAAAGTAATAATTGAAAGTGTTGAATAAATAAGTTTGTGAGTGATTTGAATAAAGTGAATTTGTGTTTTATTTGAAAAGTGAATAAGTTTTAATTGTCGGACCAAGCCGAATATTACATTGGTGTCAGAATAAGGGATTAAGACTTATTGAAGATAAAACAGTGAACAGTGATTAAATTATTGTGTAAAGAAGTGAAATTTAAAATAAATAAAAAAAAAAAAGAAAAAAAAAATGAGTAAAGTGTTGAAAGACTTAACTGTCCCTGAGCTAAAGGCCGAACTAAGCAAACGTGGCTTAAGTGGGGCAGGAGTGAAAAACGAACTCGTTAAACGGCTGCAGGAATATCTAGAGCAGCAAAATGAAGACCCGAATACATTTGCTTTCGAATTTGAAGCAAAAGTGGAAGAGGTAAATGCTAATGATGCCTTATCTAACATGATGTCTCTTATTCTAGCAAAGTTTGAAGAGAATAAGAATGATGTCCGGGAGCAACTACAAGCTCAAAGGAATGAACAAAAGCAGGAGCAAGAGCATGTTCTAAACACTAAAGGAAATGTTCTCAAACAACTAGAAGCTCAAAGAAATGAACAGAAGCAGGAGCAAGAGCATGTTCTCAAACAACTAGAAGGAAATGTTCTCAAACAACTAGAAGCTCAAAGAAATGATGTTCGGGAGCAACTAGAATCTCAAAACAAGAATGTTCTAGAGCGGTTTGACGAACAGAAAAATCTTCTAGAAGGCAGGTTTGCGGATTTCGAAGAGAAAATCAATACTCTCGACGAGCGCGTCGAAAAACAAAATGCACGTTTTGAGAAAATTGACGAACAAATCGAATCCATCACAAACGAACTAGAAAGAGTGCGAAAGTTGAAAGTTCGAGAACCTTCTGGTGAGTGCTCAAGGAAGAGAGAAGTAAATCCTCCAAGCTTTGATGGTCAGATTCCGTGGTCAATCTACAAGAAACAGTTTGAAGCAGCAGCGTTAACAAACGGCTGGGACGATGACGAAAAATACATTGCTCTCACGCTTGCTTTGAGAGGAGCAGCTGCAGAACTGCTACAAACCATCCCAGCAGAGAAGAGTGGTGACTTCACAGTTCTTGTAAATGCAATTGAACAGCGGTTTGGAGATAGCCACATGACAGAAGTCTTCCGAGTTCAGCTAAACAACAGGTCACAGAAAAGAGGTGAAAGTCTACAGCAGCTTCAGGCAGATATCGAGCGATTGGTTCACCTGGCATATCCAACAGCTGGCAACGAGATAATAAATCAACTTGCTGTTGAAGCCTTTGTGAGAGCTGTTAGCGATATAAATCTCCAAAGGGCTATTCGCACTGCCGGAAAGAGAACACTACCAGAAGCATTAGCTTTCGCTCTGACTATGGAAGCCGCGGAACAAGCTTCCCAAAATGTGCATCGCGTAAGAGAATTAGAGGTCCAAGAATGCTCTTGTCAGAAAGCTACTGTAGAAAGGAGTCAGCGAGACAGACCATCACGATGCTGGAGCTGCAATAAGACTGGGCATCTACAGCGACAGTGCAGATTACCGCGAAGAGGAACCACATGTCAACACTGTGGAAACAGAAGTAATTCAAGTGTTCAAAGTAACACCAACAACGTTGCTTCCGAAGCTGTCTCCATTCAGGTTTCCCAAACCAAACGCGACAACAAGAGCCTGACCGTGGAAGCAAGTATAAACGGCAACAAATGTGTGGCTACCATCGACACCGGTGCCACGGCTTCCATTGTACGGCAGGACCTCGTTAAGAAGACATGGCTCCACAACACCAATAGCTATCGTCTAAAGACTGCAACTGGAGAGGCCGCAAAAGTTTATGGTGAGGTACGTCTTAAGATCCGGCTGGCAGAGTTGGAATTCTCTCACCTGTTCCTGGTAGCAGACATATGCGACGAGTGTATTGTCGGTGTCGATTTCATGAAAGAACACGGAGTGATATTGGACATCGGGAACCAGGTCCTGAAATATCGAAACATCGAGATTCCGATGATCTATGGGATCCACTCGTATGAGACTTCGTCTGTGAAAACCGTCATCAAAGAAGATCTCACTTTGCCTGCTTCTTCAGAAGTATTCGTGTGGACGAAATTGAGGGGTAAGCCTGGCAGCCATCGATACCTCATGGTCGAACCAGCATCTGTAAAGTCCTCCCAAAACGTCACAATTGGGAAGACTCTTGTAAGACCTGTAAAGAACATGGTTCCCGTACGAATACTGAACATCAAGCCATACGAAGTTAAGCTTAGAAAAGGTGAGATTGTCGGACAATGCGAATCAGTATCAGCGATAACAAGGATCAACGAAGAAGAGTCAAGGCAAACCGTGAAGTACGAAGAGCTGAGTTCCATAAAGACCAACATTCTCAAGTCATCTAATCTTGGTCACCAACAACGAAGAACTGCAGAAGGTCTCCTCGAAGAATTTGCAGACATCTTTTCGTCCTCGCAAGGGAAATATGGCAGAACACAACTGGTTCAACATCGGATCAACACAGGGGATGCAAAGCCGATTCGTCAACCTGCAAGACGTCTTCCACTAGCCAAACAAGGTGAGGTTGAAGAACTGATAACCACCATGAAAGAAGAGGGTCTGATCGAAAACTCTAAAAGCCCTTGGGCGTCTCCAGTGGTCCTGGTAAAGAAGAAAGACGGATCAACCCGCTTTTGCGTGGACTATCGAAGATTGAACGATGTGACCAAGAAAGATAGCTACCCTCTGCCTAGGATCAGTGATACTCTGGACGCAATGGAAGGAGCAAAGTGGTTCTCAACTTTGGACCTGAAGAGTGGATACTGGCAAGTAGAAATCCATCCTGAAGATAAAGAGAAGACAGCGTTCTCAACAGGAAACGGGTTGTGGCAGTTCAAAGTGATGCCTTTTGGACTATGCAATGCTCCAGCGACTTTTGAGCGCCTTATGGAATGCGTCCTGCAAGGACTGACATGGAAATCTTGCCTGGTCTATTTGGATGACGTCATTGTATACGGGAAAACCTTTGACGAACACTGTACGAATCTGAAAGCCGTGTTTCAAAGACTTCGAGAAGCTCACCTCAAGCTCAACCCAGAAAAGTGTTCACTCTTCAAAACCGAAGTGAAATATCTGGGACATATCATCTCATCCCAAGGAGTGAAGACGGATCCTGATAAGGTTGACACCGTGAAGAATTGGCCAACACCACAGGACAAGCATCAACTCCGAAGCTTTCTGGGTCTAGCCACTTACTATAGGCGCTTTGTCAAGAACTTTGCTGAGATCGCAAAGAGTCTACATCAGCTTACGGAAAAGGGAAAGCAGTTTAAATGGTCAGGTGAGTGCGAGCGCAGCTTTCAAGAGCTCAAGCAACGCTTGTGTAATGCACCAGTGCTGACCTACCCGACTCCCGGAAAACCGTTCATCATTGATGCTGATGCTAGCAATGTCGGGATTGGTGCTGTATTGTCACAGGTACATGATGGCGAAGAAAAGGTAGTTGCCTATTACAGCAAGGTACTTTCCAAGTCGGAAAGAAACTATTGTGTGACCAGAAGAGAACTTCTTGCACTGATCTTGGCAACAAAGCACTTCCATAAGTATCTCTATGGACAAAAGTTTCTTCTCCGAACCGACCATGGAGCACTAAACTGGCTTTTGAATTTCAAGAATCCAGAGGGTCAAGTGGCGAGATGGATTGAGAGGCTACAGACGTACGACTATGAAATCCAACATCGGAAGGGGAAGCTGCACTCAAATGCTGATGCACTATCTCGGAGACCATGCAAACAAGACTGTAAGCATTGCAGACGCCAAGAAGAAAAAGAAGTGGTTACTGTCCAACGAACCAGAGCGGATCCCATATGTGGCTGGAGCAACGACGAGTTGAGGAAGGCTCAACAAGAGGACCCAGATATCGCACCCATCCTCGCATGGAAAGTAGTAGAAGGCCATCGAACTTTATTCTTATCCAAACTTGACCCTTCAACAAACGCCCTCGATATATATATATAAACTTTATTTCGAACAAGACTGGTACGTCGCTATTAAAAGTTGAGAAAATGATTCATCGAAACCACTCGAAATATGCATCTTTTAAGATAAGAGTCCCAGATTCAATCTTCCACATTCTAAACTCAACATCGCTTTGGCCAAAAGGGATCATAATACACGGGGTTTAACGACAAATTCTTGACGTGGATCTCGTCTTATCTAAAGAACAGAAGTTATAGCGTTATATTCCGAAATGAACTCTCCGACCAATTTTACGTCAACTCTGGTGTTCCACAGGGTAGCCATTTAGGTCCTTTATTATTTATCTTATATATAAATGACATAACATCCGTTATAAAAAACTCCTCCGTTTTAATATACGCTGATGACATTAAAATTTTCAAATCTATTAGTTCAATTAATGACTGCTCACAGCTTCAAGAAGATCTTCATAGTTTTAGGGAATGGTGCAATACAAACCGACTTTTATTGAATATTGACAAATGTAAAAACTATGTGTTTTACACGCAAAAAAACAATTATAGATTATAACTATTTATTAGATTCTTCCTCCCTTTGTAAACTTTCCGTTTTTCTTGATTTAGGTGTTATTCTTGACAGTAAATTAACGTTCTGTGACCATTATAACTTTTATAGTAAAAAAAGCTAACAGATGTCTAGGTTTTTTTAAACGTTTTTCTCGTGACTTTCGTGACCCCTACGTCTTAAAACTTCTTTATGTATCATTTGTCAGGCCAATACTTGAATATGGCTGTGTTTATATGGGCACCATACTATATTCAGTCCATATTGACAGACTTGAAAGTATCCCAAAAAGATTTATGCGTTTTTGTCTTCGTTTTCTTCCGTTTTCCCAAGTATTTACACCACCTCCTTATTCTCACAGACTCTTGCTAATAAACCTCCCTACACTTTCAAAACATAGGGCCTTACTAATAATCAGACTCTAATGTCGACTATTAGTAAAACGTAAAGTTTAAAATAAAGTGCAGAGCTTAAACAGAATCTACCAATAAACTATTTAACCTTCTCGTTAACAAATCTTCACATTTTCCTTAAATCTACTACAATTTCCATCAAGTAATTGTCAAATAAATTTCAAATGAGTGACACAAATTTTTTTACGAGGTGAAACAATAAATATTTTCAAAAATGAGTTCAAGCAGGTTAGCTGCAAGAGTATGCGTTTTATTCTAATAATGATACAATTGCCTGCATAATAAGAAACAAGTTTGCTGCAAGAGTATGTGTGTATGAAAATAAGTTTTGTGGTATTTGGAGGGTAAACCGTAGGTAGGTTTCCAATCTTGTTATAACTGATCAGTGCTACCTTACTTCTTGTTAAGTATTGCCGTATCCTTTTTCAAACATACTTTATTGTCAGCACTTACAGTACATCAATTGGTTTAAAGTATTGAAAGCTTTTTTCTTTTCTTCATTTTTTAATAGCCGTTTTCTGTGCTTTATCTTCGCTTCTTTCTCTGCTAAGATATAATTTCTATGTGAAATACAAAAACAATTTTAACAATAAAGAAATTGAATTTTGAATGTTTGAATTGAATTTTTTATGTTTCCCTTGCTGATTTCATTTGAAAATATAACTTAATGACATATTCCATATTAAACATTAGACGTGTCTAATTGTCCCTTTCTCTATCTTGCTTATTTTTGTGTCTCTTTTCCTTACACTACTTTCTCTTTTTCGGCTATGAGAGATCCTCCTGCCGCCAGTGTAAAAACTAGTTTTTGGGTCTTTAAAAGTATGACGATAAATAGGAGGATATCGTGTAGTTATTGTAATTCATTTTTTGATGAACCACATAGATAAGTACGGCTTATGCCAAATTTAACAAACGGCCGGCACAAATCCATTTAAAAAATAAATAAATACAATTTTTACTTCTTTTGAACCAAAAAAAGTGAGACGTAATGAAAATACAATAGAAATTGAAAAAATACTATGAACAATTTCAGTACATTTAATACTTATTTGTGTACCATAAAATAGCACCACAGAAACACTTCCCTTCAGATGTGATTTAAGTGCACAGCTTAGAGATGGATTTCCGTGTATTAAATTTTGACGTTTTGCTAGTGACTAAACTGGAGACTAAATTCGTTATTGGTATGTGATGTTTCTGAAATCCGGAGATTTTCATTTAACTATTTACTAAATTTGATTATTAGTAAGGCCCATAGACAATATCTCCAATTTTGTTTTATTTTAAAATTAATTAATGGTTCTATTATATCCCCAACAGCTCTGAATCGTCTAAATTTTAGCTATAGTCAAACAAGCATAAGAAGACAGATACCTTTATGTCCGATTTTTAGCAGAACTAACTATGGTACGAATAGCCCTTTAAATCAATTGATTTTCAGTCTTCAATAAATTTTATAATTTAATTTCATCTGTTAATGACAACGTTAAAGTAAACAATTTAAAGAAAGCTTTTTAATATGTTATAGTATTTATTTATTTCTATGTTAATTAAAATTTTAAATTAAAAAATTATGTAAATAGCTATAAGTTTATATTAACGTTAGATAATTAACGGATTAAATAAATAAATATGCTGCTCGGGACTTATTATCCCATTATTGGATAAACTCTGATCCAGCCTGCAAAGATGACAAGCTTGCCACTTTGCTGAATCACGTTGTCTGTTTGATACAAGAAAAAGTAACTGAATAAAATATGTTTGCAGTCTTTTATTTCTTATACCAAAAAAGTATATCTGTACCAAAACAAAAGTTTTGCAACTAAATCGATCACATAATAATTCAGAATTGCAAAACAAATTGAATGAACTTGATCTGGGACATCAACAAAATCAGTTCATGCATTTCCTACATTCTCCTCAAAAACAATAACGCATACCTACATAGATTTTTTTATTCGTTTCCTTGTTTAGGACATCCACATCAGCCAGCATTTCGACAACATAATAAAACGACCGCGACGACAAGCTTTGCCACCTTGCTGAGTCGCGTTTTTTTTTTTTTGTATAAAGAAAAAGAAACTGAATAAGACAGATATATAAATTCAAGTAATTTCTTTGTACAAAAAAGCAGTACAATATCACGTACCAAAACAAAAACAATTCCCATTGAAAATATTTGCTATCCTTCTTAACATTCCTCAAAAATAATAACAAAAAAATTAAACCATTCAAATTATGTTGCCAATGTGGCAATCATTAAATGGTATTCGTATTTTTTTGTTCTCTTTTCTTCGAATAACCCTTACCACCGTCCTGCCATTTATGTCAATTTTCAGGAACCACCACCAATAGACATTGACATGACAGTGTAGAGAACTCAGAGAATGTTCTCAAAAATATACAGAAAATGGTCTGCAAATGCAGGACGTAATGAAAGCCAAAGAGCAAATTTTTAACTTGCCACTCGTGTCGCCTCGATCGATACAAAGCTCAAACTGTTTCCTCTTTTGTATTAAGGGTTACTGTCCTTGATTCAAATGTTAACCTTTTGTCGTTGTAGGTTTCGGTATTGGCTATGTCAGCGCTTCTCAACTTAAAAAAAAAAGACCGCGGCGACCACAACCCCACGGTTCGTGTGTGTGATCGCCGTATAACACCTACAAAAATTTATAATTGATTTTAATTTATATATTCAATGCATGCATTCAAGATTTATATCATAGAGGACATATATTACCTAGAGTCCCGACTTCGGTGGTTCGCTCTCTTTCGGCCTACAAGCTGAAATTTTCACATTTATACCTTATAAGTGCATAAGTGTTAGTTTCCCAATGCATTTCTTATGGGACCTCTCACTAATCCTTATGCACTTTTAAGGTTTGTGTGCCCACTCCAGTCTGGTGTATATCCTGAGCTTCAAATTTCAAAAAAATTGATTCCGTTGAGCTCAAAATTTTTGAAAAAAATTTAAACATACTGTAATATGTATACACCTCTATATTTATATATGTCAATCTATTGTAATGTGTACACACTTTGTAACTCCGCCTCTTTATATCTCTATACTTAAATGTGTACACACTATCTATCTCTGTCACTCTAATATTGTCTAATTGCTGAATAGTTATGTAGCAAAAGTTTTATTTGTAGTTGTAAGTAATTGTGTATACACTCTAGTGGTTAAGAGGAGAACTTCGTTAAGCATCGAGAAGTTTCAGCGCCTACTAGAATCTAGTAGTTTCTCGAAATTATTTGAGTTATATAAATACCCGCTTGGTGTCGAAAATGAATTAATTGAATGTGAACTGCTATAAAGTAAAGACACTGTGTTTGAAAGTAATAATTGAAAGTGTTGAATAAATAAGTTTGTGAGTGATTTGAATAAAGTGAATTTGTGTTTTATTTGAAAAGTGAATAAGTTTTAATTGTCGGACCAAGCCGAATATTACATTGGTGTCAGAATAAGGGATTAAGACTTATTGAAGATAAAACAGTGAACAGTGATTAAATTATTGTGTAAAGAAGTGAAATTTAAAATAAATAAAAAAAAAAAGAAAAAAAAAATGAGTAAAGTGTTGAAAGACTTAACTGTCCCTGAGCTAAAGGCCGAACTAAGCAAACGTGGCTTAAGTGGGGCAGGAGTGAAAAACGAACTCGTTAAACGGCTGCAGGAATATCTAGAGCAGCAAAATGAAGACCCGAATACATTTGCTTTCGAATTTGAAGCAAAAGTGGAAGAGGTAAATGCTAATGATGCTTATCTAACATGATGTCTCTTATTCTAGCAAAGTTTGAAGAGAATAAGAATGATGTCCGGGAGCAACTTCAAGCTCAAAGGAATGAACAGAAGCAGGAGCAAGAGATGTTCAAACAACTAGAGGAAATGTTCTCAAACAACTAGAAGCACAAAGAAATGAACAGAAGCAGGAGCAAGAGCATGTTCTCAAACAACTAGAAGGAAATGTTCTCAAACAACTAGAAGCTCAAAGAAATGATGTTCGGGAGCAACTAGAATCTCAAAACAAGAATGTTCTAGAGCGGTTTGACGAACAGAAAAATCTTCTAGAAGGCAGGTTTGCGGATTTCGAAGAGAAAATCAATACTCTCGACGAGCGCGTCGAAAAACAAAATGCACGTTTTGAGAAAATTGACGAACAAATCGAATCCATCACAAACGAACTAGAAAGAGTGCGAAAGTTGAAAGTTCGAGAACCTTCTGGTGAGTGCTCAAGGAAGAGAGAAGTAAATCCTCCAAGCTTTGATGGTCAGATTCCGTGGTCAATCTACAAGAAACAGTTTGAAGCAGCAGCGTTAACAAACGGCTGGGACGATGACGAAAAATACATTGCTCTCACGCTTGCTTTAAGAGGAGCAGCTGCAGAACTGCTACAAACCATCCCAGCAGAGAAGAGTGGTGACTTCACAGTTCTTGTAAACGCAATTGAACAGCGGTTTGGAGATAGCCACATGACAGAAGTCTTCCGAGTTCAGCTAAACAACAGGTCACAGAAAAGAGGTGAAAGTCTACAGCAGCTTCAGGCAGATATCGAGCGATTGGTTCACCTGGCATATCCAACAGCTGGCAACGAGATAATAAATCAACTTGCTGTTGAAGCCTTTGTGAGAGCTGTTAGCGATATAAATCTCCAAAGGGCTATTCGCACTGCCGGAAAGAGAACACTACCAGAAGCATTAGCTTTCGCTCTGACTATGGAAGCCGCGGAACAAGCTTCCCAAAATGTGCATCGCGTAAGAGAATTAGAGGTCCAAGAATGCTCTTGTCAGAAAGCTACTATAGAAAGGAGTCAGCGAGACAGACCAGCACGATGCTGGAGCTGCAATAAGACTGGGCATCTACAGCGACAGTGCAGATTACCGCGAA
This sequence comes from Sphaerophoria rueppellii, assembly GCA_920937365.1. Classification (NCBI taxonomy): domain Eukaryota; kingdom Metazoa; phylum Arthropoda; class Insecta; order Diptera; family Syrphidae; genus Sphaerophoria; species Sphaerophoria rueppellii. The sequence continues at coordinate 28,182,911 of CAKKXW010000005.1, read as the reverse complement.
GAGGAACCACATGTCAACACTGTGGAAACAGAAGTAATTCAAGTGTTCAAAGTAACACCAACAACGTTGCTTCCGAAGCTGTCTCCATTCAGGTTTCCCAAACCAAACGCGACAACAAGAGCCTGACCGTGGAAGCAAGTATAAACGGCAACAAATGTGTGGCTACCATCGACACCGGTGCCACGGCTTCCATTGTACGGCAGGACCTCGTTAAGAAGACATGGCTCCACAACACCAATAGCTATCGTCTAAAGACTGCAACTGGAGAGGCCGCAAAAGTTTATGGTGAGGTACGTCTTAAGATCCGGCTGGCAGAGTTGGAATTCTCTCACCTGTTCCTGGTAGCAGACATATGCGACGAGTGTATTGTCGGTGTCGATTTCATGAAAGAACACGGAGTGATATTGGACATCGGGAACCAGGTCCTGAAATATCGAAACATCGAGATTCCGATGATCTATGGGATCCACTCGTATGAGACTTCGTCTGTGAAAACCGTCATCAAAGAAGATCTCACTTTGCCTGCTTCTTCAGAAGTATTCGTGTGGACGAAATTGAGGGGTAAGCCTGGCAGCCATCGATACCTCATGGTCGAACCAGCATCTGTAAAGTCCTCCCAAAACGTCACAATTGGGAAGACTCTTGTAAGACCTGTAAAGAACATGGTTCCCGTACGAATACTGAACATCAAGCCATACGAAGTTAAGCTTAGAAAAGGTGAGATTGTCGGACAATGCGAATCAGTATCAGCGATAACAAGGATCAACGAAGAAGAGTCAAGGCAAACCGTGAAGTACGAAGAGCTGAGTTCCATAAAGACCAACATTCTCAAGTCATCTAATCTTGGTCACCAACAACGAAGAACTGCAGAAGGTCTCCTCGAAGAATTTGCAGACATCTTTTCGTCCTCGCAAGGGAAATATGGCAGAACACAACTGGTTCAACATCGGATCAACACAGGGGATGCAAAGCCGATTCGTCAACCTGCAAGACGTCTTCCACTAGCCAAACAAGGTGAGGTTGAAGAACTGATAACCACCATGAAAGAAGAGGGTCTGATCGAAAACTCTAAAAGCCCTTGGGCGTCTCCAGTGGTCCTGGTAAAGAAGAAAGACGGATCAACCCGCTTTTGCGTGGACTATCGAAGATTGAACGATGTGACCAAGAAAGATAGCTACCCTCTGCCTAGGATCAGTGATACTCTGGACGCAATGGAAGGAGCAAAGTGGTTCTCAACTTTGGACCTGAAGAGTGGATACTGGCAAGTAGAAATCCATCCTGAAGATAAAGAGAAGACAGCGTTCTCAACAGGAAACGGGTTGTGGCAGTTCAAAGTGATGCCTTTTGGACTATGCAATGCTCCAGCGACTTTTGAGCGCCTTATGGAATGCGTCCTGCAAGGACTGACATGGAAATCTTGCCTGGTCTATTTGGATGACGTCATTGTATACGGGAAAACCTTTGACGAACACTGTACGAATCTGAAAGCCGTGTTTCAAAGACTTCGAGAAGCTCACCTCAAGCTCAACCCAGAAAAGTGTTCACTCTTCAAAACCGAAGTGAAATATCTGGGACATATCATCTCATCCCAAGGAGTGAAGACGGATCCTGATAAGGTTGACACCGTGAAGAATTGGCCAACACCACAGGACAAGCATCAACTCCGAAGCTTTCTGGGTCTAGCCACTTACTATAGGCGCTTTGTCAAGAACTTTGCTGAGATCGCAAAGAGTCTACATCAGCTTACGGAAAAGGGAAAGCAGTTTAAATGGTCAGGTGAGTGCGAGCGCAGCTTTCAAGAGCTCAAGCAACGCTTGTGTAATGCACCAGTGCTGACCTACCCGACTCCCGGAAAACCGTTCATCATTGATGCTGATGCTAGCAATGTCGGGATTGGTGCTGTATTGTCACAGGTACATGATGGCGAAGAAAAGGTAGTTGCCTATTACAGCAAGGTACTTTCCAAGTCGGAAAGAAACTATTGTGTGACCAGAAGAGAACTTCTTGCACTGATCTTGGCAACAAAGCACTTCCATAAGTATCTCTATGGACAAAAGTTTCTTCTCCGAACCGACCATGGAGCACTAAACTGGCTTTTGAATTTCAAGAATCCAGAGGGTCAAGTGGCGAGATGGATTGAGAGGCTACAGACGTACGACTATGAAATCCAACATCGGAAGGGGAAGCTGCACTCAAATGCTGATGCACTATCTCGGAGACCATGCAAACAAGACTGTAAGCATTGCAGACGCCAAGAAGAAAAAGAAGTGGTTACTGTCCAACGAACCAGAGCGGATCCCATATGTGGCTGGAGCAACGACGAGTTGAGGAAGGCTCAACAAGAGGACCCAGATATCGAACCCATCCTCGCATGGAAGGAACACCAGGAAAAACCAGAATGGGCTGATATCTCCGACAGAAGTCCGGCTCTGAAGGCCTATTGGGCACAGTGGGACTCGCTTCATGTCCAAGAGGGTGTCCTTCGGCGTAAGTGGGAATCAGCTGACGGGAAGTCCTATGTAATGCAGCTAGTCTTACCGAAATCAAAGGTTATGGACGTTCTGCGAGAGATGCATGATGGAATTTCGGGAGGCCATCTAGGAGTAAACAAGACGTTAGAAAAGGTTCGACAACGATTCTACTGGCTACATGCAAGGGAAGATGTCGAGAAGTGGTGCCGAAAATGCATTACCTGTGCTGCCACCAAAGGCCCGAACAAAAGGAATCACAGCCAAATGCAGCAGTATAATGTCGGAGCACCCTTCGAAAGAATTGCAGTAGACGTGGCGGGTCCATTTCCGGAAACAAGTAATGGAAATCGTTATATTCTGGTCGTCATGGATTACTTCAGTAAGTGGCCTGAGGCATACGGCATTCCAAATCAAGAAGCCAAAACAGTCGCAGACCAAATTGTGTTCAACTGGGTGAGCAGATTCGGCGTTCCATTAGAGCTGCATTCCGACCAGGGAAGGAATTTTGAATCAAACATATTCCAGGAAGTTTGTGGGCTTCTTCACATCAAGAAGACAAGAACAACACCACTCCACCCACAATCTGATGGCATGGTCGAACGATTCAACCGAACCCTGAAGGAACATCTTTGCAAAGTCGTGGACGACAACCAGCGAGATTGGGATCGGCACATTCCTCTGTTTTTGATGGCGTATCGAAGTGCAAGGCATAGCTCAACTGGCCATACACCGTCCGAGATTTTGATGGGAAAGAACATCAGACTGCCGAGCGAAATAAAATTTGGGTGTCCCACATCGGAGCCGCAAGCCGAGGACGACTACATGGACGAACTTAAAGAAAGACTCCTTCAGATCCACGACGATACCAGGTTGAAAATAAAGATGTTCAGTGACCGAATGAAGACACGCTACGATATACGAGCGACAACAACAGAGTTCCAAGCAGGAGATCGAGTGTGGCTTTACAATCCCCATCGGCAAAAAGGGTTGTCACCGAAACTTCAACGGGACTGGGAAGGTCCATATACAGTCATTACAAAAATCAACGACGTCGTGTACCGGATACAAAAGGGAGTCAGAGGAAAACCTAAAGTTGTACATCGCGACCGGCTACATCGCTACAGTGGTGATGAGAATGATGGATTTGTTCGGGACGATCAATCCTAAGGAGGGGGCAATGTAATATGTATACACCTCTATATTTATATATGTCAATCTATTGTAATGTGTACACACTTTGTAACTCCGCCTCTTTATATCTCTATACTTAAATGTGTACACACTATCTATCTCTGTCACTCTAATATTGTCTAATTGCTGAATAGTTATGTAGCAAAAGTTTTATTTGTAGTTGTAAGTAATTGTGTATACACTCTAGTGGTTAAGAGGAGAACTTCGTTAAGCATCGAGAAGTTTCAGCGCCTACTAGAATCTAGTAGTTTCTCGAAATTATTTGAGTTATATAAATACCCGCTTGGTGTCGAAAATGAATTAATTGAATGTGAACTGCTATAAAGTAAAGACACTGTGTTTGAAAGTAATAATTGAAAGTGTTGAATAAATAAGTTTGTGAGTGATTTGAATAAAGTGAATTTGTGTTTTATTTGAAAAGTGAATAAGTTTTAATTGTCGGACCAAGCCGAATATTACAATACAAAAAAATTCATTTAACATGAAAAATTAATATATATCTTTGTTTCTTTGCACTTGTAGCATATAATTACAATATTATTTACCATTATTTGTACGAAAAATATCATAAATCTTAAAAAGAACACAACAAAATGTCGAAATATTGTGCGTAAACCTTAAGGAACATACAATTGCGCCTTAAGTCTCGTATTTGCTGTGGTGAAATTTTGACAGCTAATGTCAACAATATTTGACGTAATCAAAGTTTATTTAAGTGAAAAGTGTTAATTGTGCGTTATTTTATTGAAAAAAAACGATAAAAGAAAATAAATGTGTGTTTGTTAATTATGCTAATAAATTCGGGCGTGTTTTCTTTTCAGGTTTAAAGTGAATGAAAATGTGTAGTCTTAAGTTTTAGCGACATAAATTGTCCCGGGACAAATTTACAGGCGCGAGTTTTTTAATTTGTGTTCTAAATCCTAACTCGATATTGATGATTGGAGCGGTTCTGAGTCCGTATTCATGTGCTCCAACTTTTCTAAAATAGTTTTTTTTTTACAATAGAATCAAAACTGAAAAAAAATCTCATTAAAAAGTCAATCATTCAGGTTCATTGCGTACAAACAAGTTCCGAAATGAATTTCGTATAGGATTTTTTTTCAATTTTGATTTTATTGTAAAAAACTAGTGTGGAATAGTTGGAGCACATAAAAACGGACTCATAAGCGTTTCAATTGTTAAAATCGAGTAAGTAGATTTGAAATTACAGAAGAATATGTGTCGCACTATCAGCAAATTTTCAAGCAATTGAAGAAAAAATTTGAAACTGCAAGACATATTCCATTGTAATTCTTAATATACCTACTCGATTTTCAAGATTGAAACGGTTCTAAGTCCGTTTTTATGTGCTCCAACTATTCCACACTAGTTTTTTACAATAGAATCAAAATTGAAAAAAAATCTCATTAAAAAGTCAATCATTCAGGTTCATGGCGTACAACCAAGTTCCGGAATGAATTTTGTATGGGATTTTTTTCCAATTTTGATTTTATTGTGTTAAATTGGAGCACATAAAAACGGACTTAGAACCGTTTCAATCTTGAAAATCGAGTAAGTATATTAAGGAATTACAATGGAATAATGTCGTGCAGTTTCAAATTTTTTCTTTCAATTGCTTGAAAATTTGCTGATAGTATCGACACATATTCTTCTGTAATTTCAATCTACTTACTCGATTTTCACGCTTATGAGTCCGTTTTTATGTGCTCCAACTATTCCACACTAGTTTTTTACAATAAAATCCAAATTGAAAAAAAATCCTATACAAAATTCATTCCGGAACTTGGTTGTACCCATGTCGTTTTCCATTGACTTTTGAGATTTGTTGTGTAAGAATCTCAGAATCTCCACTGCAAATGAAACAAGAAATCTCGAATCTTTTTTGTAATGTGTGCGTGAAATTTCAAATTTTAATCGATAAAAGCAGTGTTAGGAGACGTAAGCAACAATATCAATTTCTGACAAATAAAAACAATACATTTCCTTAAATATTGTTGAAAAAGCCAAATATGCGTGATCTAGAGTCACACCACAACTGATTCGGCGCCTACAAAACCTGAACTCGACGTTCCGGTTTTGGAATTTGATCTCGTGCAAAAAACACTGTCGCCCATCGATTAAGTAGTACACAAAGCATCTTTTTATATGTAAGAGACGCAAATTATTTGTTTAAAACAGAAAATGAACCTCTTGCATTTTTATAATAAACCATTGCCTTCGGTGTGGCCAAGTCTTTAAAGTTATTAGTTTTTATGAAAGTTCCCACGATGAGGGAAATTTTTGGGGATTTTATAATAGAACTTTTTTCTATGTATGAACACTAACGTATCAGGTCAAAAAAAATTTTGATATTTTTAAGGAATCGAAGCATCGAAAAACAATAAACCTATATAAAAAAAGGATATATCAATGGAAGATTATTTTATTAATCAAAAAACACAAATACCTTGTGACAATTGTAAAAATACGGGAATCGTGGAAACTTACTCGATAGGGCCCACGTACAACTCAAACAATTTTTGTCCGGCATATCACAGATACCCTGTAACGTGATGGAAATTAGTCCATGCCGTTCACATATGTGGACCAAATTTAATGGGCTGGTTACGGATGTATATGTAAGCCGTCTAGCAACCAAATCGATAATTACAACCTGCAAGCTAAAATAATTTCTGGAGTATTTGTAGGCAAATAGTAACACATAGTTCGATTACCTTCAAACTCGCGACTCGTCCGTCCATTTCCGAATTCCGTCCCTGGCATTTAATTAGTCCGGAGAAATTTCGAATAGGAATTCTAAAAATGCACTTTTGTTTCTATAGCACATGACAGGTCACATCGAACAATTTGATACCTCCCTTAGGAATTTTTTTTCCCGCTAAACGACGTCGAAACTAAAACAACAAGAAAAACATATTTACTAAATATATCATAATTATTACTTACTTCTTCATCTGTGATTTAAAACAACATCCAGGACGAAAATTTTCACAGAGAGTCTCTCATTCCTCACCTTGAAAAATCTGTCCAACTCTACAAATCTCCATCCGCATCAGTTGTAAAAAAACAGTCTGTATCAGAAGAAGAGAAGATGACGATGAAGATTAAACAAATTTGCTTATCACCATTAATAAACTTGGCATCAACATCTTATTAACTTTTTTAAATGAATAACTTTTATTAGCAAAAACTTTTAACAAATTCCATTAAAGCAACCGAGGAGCTACAGCTTCAAACAACAAATAAGACATGAAAAACATTCACGTTTGACGTTTCGCACATGTCACTATTTTGACAGTGTTGTGAAATGTCAGTGTGCAAATAGGTGTGAATCTGTTCAGCAAATCAGATACAGATTTCTGATTCTCAGATTACAATTATTTTGTCAAATATTTGTGGACTCTCAAGAACGCAAAATAGAACATGAAATCTGAGATTTTCCCACAATTTCCCCCCCTCTTCCACTGCAAATAAACATGAATCTCGAATCTTTTTTTGTAATTGTGTGCGTGGAAATCAAATTAATCGATAAACGCAGTGTTAGGAAGACGTAAGCAAATTATCATTTTCTGACAAATAAAAACAAGTTACATTATTCATTTAATATTGTTGAAATCGCAAATAATCGTGATGCTAGAGTCACAACCACAACTGATTCCGCCTACACCTGAACGTCGCTATCGTGTTTGGAATTTTGTCTCGTGCAACAACACTGTCGCCAGCGTTTTAATAGATACTCAAAGCATCTTTTTTAAGTAATAGTATACGCAAATATTTGTTAAACAGAAAATGAACCTCACCTGCAATTTTTAATAATCCATGAAGCCTTCGTGTGCCAAGTCTTATAACGTTAATTGTTTTTTTTTGAATAATTCCCGATCGATGAGGGCATTATTGGGAGATTTATAATAGAAAATAATTTCAAAGTATGAACACTAACGTAACAGGTCAAATAAATATTATGATAAATTTTAAGGTAAATCGGAAGCAAGACAACAATAAACAGAATATAAAGAATGGAAATGAACAATGAAATTATGATTTAAATCAAAAAATACACAAAACATAGGTTGACAATTGTAAATGACTGGGAAAACGTGGATCTATAACACGATGGCCCACGTAAACGTTCTACACATTTTTGACGGCATCACAGATACCCTGTAACGTGATGGGAAAATAGTCCATTCCGGTTCACATAAGTGGACCTAATTTTATGGACTGGTTACGGATGTAATGTAGTCCGACTATGCAACCCAAAACATTTTTACAACCCTGCAAGCTAAAATAATTTATGAGTATTTTGAATCAAATAGTAAATCTTAGTTCGATTACCTTTTCAAACACGCTGCTCTTCTTCACTATTCCGAAATCGTCCCTGGCATTATTAATGTAGTCCGGTGAAATTTCGAATAGGGAATACAAAAATGCACTTTGTATTTCTATAGCACAGTGACAGGGTCACATCGAACAAATTAGAAGTACTTCGCGGAAGGAATTTATGATTTCCCGCTAAACGACGTCGAAACTAAAACACAGAAATCATTATTTACTATAATTAATCATAAAATAAACCTACTTCTTCCATCTGTGTAGTTTAAAACTACTCCAGACGAAATAATTCACAAGAGTGTCTCTCCTTCGTCACTCTCCTTGAAAAATCAGTCCAACTCTACAAAACTCATCCGAATCAGTTTTGTAAAAAAAACAGTCTGTATCAGAAGAAGAAGAAGATACGATGAAGATTGAAACTAATTTGCTTATCACCATTAAATAAACTTGCAACATCCATCTTTTAACTTTTTTTAATAATAACTTTTTAGCAATAACTTTTAAACAATCAATTTAAAGCAACCGAGGAGCAACAGCGACAATCAACAAATAAGAACTTGAAAAAAAATTCACGTTTTGACGTTTCGCACATGTCCACTTTTTGAAAGTGTGTGTGAAAGTCCGTGTTCAAATAGGTGTGAATCTGTTTCAAAAATCCAGATTCAGATTCTGATTCTCAGATTCCTTTTTTTTGTCAATTTTTTGAATCTCAAGACGCAAATAGAAATGAAATCTGATATTTACCCACTATTTCCCCTCTTCCCACTGCAAATAGAACATGAAAACTCGAATCATTTTTGTATTAGTGTGCGTGAAATGTCAAATTTTAATCGATTAAAAGCAGTGTTAGAGACGAAAGCAAAATATCAATTTCTACAAAAAAAACAATTTACAATTTTCATATAATATTGAAGAAATAGCCAAATATGCGTGACTAAGTCACACCACAACTGTTCGCCTACACCTGAAGTCGAACGTTCGGTTTGGAATTTGTCTCGTGCAAAAACACTGTCGTCCCAGCGTTTAAGTAGTACACAAATGCCTCTTTTTTTATGTAAGAGTACGCAAATTATTTTGTTTAAAAACAAAAATGAACCTCTCAGGCCAAAAATTTTAATTAATTATCCCATGTAGCCTTCGAGTTGCCAAGTCATTAAAGTTAATTGTTTTTGTTGAAAATCCCATCGATGCGGGAAAAGTTTGGATTTTATAATAGAACTTTAGTTCTAATGATATGAACACTAACGTATCCAGAGTCAAATAATATTATGATATTTTTCAATAAAATCCAAATTGAAAAAAAATCCTATACAAAATTCATTCCGGAACTTGGTTGTACCCAATGAACCTGAATGATTGACTTTCAAGTGATTTTTTTTTTCAATTTTGATTTTTTATTGAAATATAACTAACGATTAGTCGAAGCACATAAAATAAGACTTTGAAACCTTTCCAGTTCGAAACTCGAAAGCACAAATTAAAAAAAAAAAAAACTCGCTACAAAAGTAAATTTGTCCCGGGACAATTTATATAGCTACAACTAAAGACTACACATGTATAATTGTATACAATATACAATTGAGTTTGTCACAGGGCTTGATGTTTGCAAATTGTGCCTGCCCCAGCAGAAGGGAATTCTTCATCCGTTGAGCGAAAAACGATCTTTTTAGAACGTGGACGGTAAGATGAATTTACATTCTGAAGTGATAACATAAAAGTGATAATTAACTGAATTGCTTACAGATCCATTGAACTTATCTTTGGGAAGAGATTTCATTGATCGCGTCAACGGAAAGAGGAGTTGAAATCACTCTCCACAAAGAGAACAAACAATTCTCGGTTTGTGTTCATCGTCGGAAAGTCAACATAAAGTTGTGACCATACCGCAACGTCTCTCCAAGAAGTCATACACGCATATTCATTTATTAGTCATTTTATTTCACATCTTCCTCATAAATCATAAAGCTTTTTCGTGCTTTCCATTAAATAATAACGTATAAATATTGTAAATCGATTTTTTGTAAACGAAAAGATTTTTTTTCTATTTTTTATTGTTGCTTACTTTAAAATAAAAAAGTATATATACTTGAAAAGGGTGTATGTGCCTTATTTATTGACAAGATAGTAAAATTCTGAAAACCAATCTTGAGGTGCTGAAATCAGGGGCCCCTTCCATAGAGGACATATGTGAAGGTAGCAATTCCCTTGTCCGAGTTCTTGGTCATCTAAAGGCTCAAAACAATTGTGTTATTGTAAAACAATGCTGATTGCTGTGGGTATTCTGCAAGAATTTCTCATGATGCGTTGGCTATCAACTATTCACTAAGATCACCGTCAACCGAACCAGCATGTCGGATTATTTTTTCCATCAAATGGATAAGTTCCTAGAACGCAAAATAAGTTGTACAAAACATTCACTATTTGTACTGAATTTCTTACCATTTCAGTGCTATTTTGTTCGACTATTAGTCATTTCGTGCAAATCCTTGGATATCGTCCACAGAATCGATTCCGGAACAAAATATAAAACTTGTCTGTGAACTAGACTACGGCTAGATCGCTATCCTCGTTGATAAGCAGTGAATCGGCTAAAACGTTATGTAAATTCAGGACATTTTTAACCAGCGTTGATTCGTGCATTTTGTGCATTGTTTGGAACGGGTTACGATGAAATTATCATTCTTCGGACGCTTCTGGTTTCAAAACGGAAGCGTTCTGCTCTCCTCAGAAGCATTCCGTCTGTCAAAGTCAGTCCAATGGTATGGTTTCAGAAGACATCTGGACTCTTCCGAATGCTTCTGGACTCTTCCGAATGCTTCTGGACGACCAATGGAATAGCATTCAAGACGATTGAATATCTAGTCTGTGGGATCGTCGATGTTTGAGTTTGCCAACAATGTTCATGACAATGAGATATTCCTTATTGTATTTGACTTCTTTGAGACTCTGGAATAGATCATGAATTCGCAGTTCTTTGAGTTCGTTGATCCATTGCTGGAGGTCTTTATTTGCTTCGCAAATAGCAATTTGAGTGCTTCCTTCGATGTTTTGTAGGAGGTATTTGACCTGCAAATATGGCAATTTTGGAAACAAGGAACAAACAGCGTAAACTCGAAAATCGTCAGGACTTTGGAATTTCGCTTATTGATTAAATTAACTTATCTCTGTTATGAGCGTTTCACCTTTCTAAAAATACAATTCGTTGCTTGATAAATTCAAAAATTCGAGATTAGTTTTGATTTCATCTTGAAGAAATAAACAAAAACAAATGATTTTTTTTCACACGATTGCCTTCTGTCACTTTGGGCCAAGAAAAAAATTTACCCACAGCTGAGGTGAATTTTGTTTTTTTTTTTCTTTCTAAAAGTTTCACGGACACGAAAAAAAGAGGGGATCGTGAGAGTTCACCTCAGAGGAGATCTGCGGGTGTTTTCGGAAAGGGACGAGGAAAGTCGGGACTCTAGGTAATATATGTCCTCTATGATTTATATGCACTAAGTTTCAATATTTGAAATACACATTTTTAGTACAATTTGTACGTAAAGATATAAAGATAAGACTGCACTCACCAGTATGGAATATATTTCCGTTCTTATGTTTAATTTGTAATCCTGTTACTTTGTGTGCACCTGACAGTGACAGTGTTTGTTATTTCTTATTTCCTTGTTTCTTTCCTTTTATGTTTGTGTTTGTTTGATGTTTATTGTTAGGTTTCATGGTACACTATTCTTATAAATGTGGCCACTAACAAAAACTTGCAAAAAAAAAACTGTGTACAAAAAATAAAAAACTGTCGTGTTCTTGTTGGAACTTGTTAATAATGAGACGCCGATCTTAAACCAAACGCGTCTATAATAATATCTTTATTCAACTGTCTTTTGTATGTATAAGATGTATACCAATTAGGATGTTTGGTCTTTGCTCTTTTTGGTATAATATAAAGTAGTGCCAAATACTTCAAACATTACATTTCTCCCTTGCTTAATATTAAAAATGAAATGAAATGAATATTTATATGAGTTTGTTTTCTTAAAAATTATTCTAATATGTAATCATTAAAACGCAGCGGTTTCTTCGATCTAGTACTTGTGTTCATATCTTTATTGCTGTGGTGAATTTGGTGCTGGGTGAAAACTTCAACTTCCTCAGATACATGCATAAATACAAACACAGAGATGAATCTCTGTTGTTTGTATCTATGGCAATTTCAAATTCAGCTGGGGTGGAATCGTGTAAGGTGATTTGTGACTATCACCTTTGTGACTATCAAATGTGATCACATTTTATTTTCCTTCTGTGTAAGGTGATCACTAAAAATTATTTGCAACTTGGCACTACTTCCAAAAATAAACATTTGACGTTTCGTTATTGACCTAAGAATAGTTGGTATGTATATGGCAAACTAGCAATCGATCATCGCGCCATCTACTTACAAGCTGAGAAAGCTATTTTTTGTACATAAGTTGGTATTGAGAAGAAAAAAAAAACACGATTCTCGATACTACTAGGTATTTCATATACACAGCAGGAGTCAACCGTCCGATTTATTGATTGCGAGGTTATATAAATACATAGACATTATACATTCAAATACAAATCCAAAATTTGGGGGATATAATATGAAAACGTTTACAAATGTTTTTCAGGAAATATAAACAATCTTGGTAAACACAAACCAAGCTTTGTATTTAGAAGTACAAACATATTTATTTTGTTTCGCTGGTTAACCTTTTTTTTATTCATTTTCTCGCTACCCATTATTTTAATTTTTGTTTAAATAATTGTACTGGAACAGACACGTTCACTTTCCACGAAAATTTTAGAAAAAAACACAATAATTTAAAAGCGCGAACAATTTTATATGAATGTGATAACAAAATAGCTGTCACAAGAAAAAGTATCAATTTGGTGATTGTCACATGTGACTATCACCTTACGCAGACAAAATTTGTGATTTGTGACTATCACCGATCACAAATCACCTTACACGATTCCACCCCAGGGGTGGAATCGGCTAAATTCAAAAATGACTATCACATTTGTGATAGTCACATGTGATAAATTGAAATTTTCCTTCTGCGTAAAGTTATCACCAAAAAATTTGTTATTTTTGGAATCACTTGGCCAAACTGACATTTTTAATTATTTTTTTAAAACTATTTCGTTAGATTTCTGTTTGTGTTACGAATGGCAACACTGGCCATTCATGTCAGCACTTAAGTCAGAGAATTCAGGAGAATTCAGCTCATCAGCATTTTTGGCTTTTCCTTTGTTATGTAATTTATATGAGTTTTAGTCTTGCTTTGTCCATCAGACGAACAAGTCATGTTTTGCAGCCCTTTTAAACCGGAGAGATAATAAAATGTGTGGTTTTATTTAATAAAGGGACTGAAACATTATGGTCCTTCGAGTCGCGATAAAAAAAAAAAAAATCGGAGTGAAAAGAAATTTTTTTTAGTGAAGTGCATCAAGACCAGGAGGCCAAGGACAAAGCCAGGAGGCAAAGGAGAAGGTGCAAGGTATAAGTGGATAGAAACTACGCATAGGGATATGCGCAGCTCATCCACACAATATATTTTATACTCACTAAATAAATAAATTTCTTTGGTGCCTTACAAACACCATTTTTCAGCTTTAACGGTGCCTTACAACCACCACATAATTTTTTTTGCGTTGCGTCTAATGGTGCCTTACAACCACCATATAATTTTTTTTGCGTTGCGTCTAATGGTGCCTTACAACCACCATATAATTTTTTTTGCGTTGCGTCTAATGGTGCCTTACAACCACCATATAATTTTTTTTGCGTTGCGTCTAATGGTGCCTTACAACCACCATATAATTTTTTTTGCGTTGCGTCTAATGGTGCCTTATAACCACCATATATTTTTTTTGCGTTGCGTCTAATGGTGCCTTACAACCACCATATAATTTTTTTGCGTTGCGTCTAATGGTGCCTTACAACCACCATATAATTTTTTTTGCGTTGCGTCTAATGGTGCCTTACAACCACCATATAATTTTTTTTGCGTTGCGTCTAATGGTGCCTTACAACCACCATATAATTTTTTTTGCGTTGCGTCTAATGGTGCCTTATAATCACCATATAATTCTTTTTGGGTTTTGTACGTTTTTATGGTGATGACCATATTTAAACGAGATTCCATTTATTCATTAAGGCTCCGAAAAAGTGAGCAAAGGGTAATGTTTAATTTCAGGTATTTTGGATTTACAGGCAGGTAAATAATAAACCCTAATAAACAACGACAGTCTGCTGAATTGACACACACAGCAAATATAAACTGTTATTAAAACTGTACAAAGCACGAAGGAGCATGCAAATAGATTCAAATCGGAGAATAATCATGTAGGAACATGCAAAATAGGTCACTAACCACCTCACATAAAAATCTTCGGAGAAGAATCATGTAGGAACATGCAAAATATGTGCTCAAAAACACACATCTGTAAAGAATATTTCAGGAGAAATAATTTCAACGGAAAATTCCAATACATGCAGCATGCGCGCGCAGCCAACAAAAAAAATTATAAGATCTGGAATCGGAATGTTCTCGAACAAATTTACGTATCCACCACAGGCAGTGGCTGGGCAGACATAAAAAAACAAAAAAAAGAGAAAAACAACCACCAAAATGCAAACTGTTGCTGAAAGCTGAAGTCGACACAGTTGCAAATTCTCAGATCTCAAAAGAGAAGAGAGAATACAAATGCAAAAGGAATGAAAAATCATACCTCTGGCACTGGCATTTGCTTCAGTTCAGAATTGAATTTTAAAGTGCGCGGTCGTAGTAGTGAAAAAAAAACAATAATAAAGAAAAAACAACAAGGACAAAGAAATACAAACAATAAAATATAAAAAGAAAAATGCCCAAAAGAGGTATGTAAATATTTTAACAACAATCAATAACAATTAGTGAATATATGACAGTGAATTCAACTTGTAAAGTGTGTGTGTGTGTAGAACAAGCAATGGCGTGCGTCGCGTCGTCGCCGTCAGCTTGAGAAATATAGTGGCAGTGTAGTAGGTATAATTTCTTCAGAATTCAGGAGAATTTCGTTATGTTCATGGAATGAACAGTGCTAGGAAGCAAATCAAATTTTTTTTATGTAAAGCTAGGAAGCAATCGGAATATATCTTTGACGGATTCACGAAAAGAGAAATTGACTATGCTAGGAACGGATTTACAACTTTAATTTCCATTATTTAATTTAGGTAGGGAAGTGTATTGCTGCAAGCATGAAACAGTGTCAGTGTTTAGAATAAAATGAATTTTGCCTTGAGGAAAGAGGACAAGGAAATATCTCCCCGGAGGAATTTTGATTATACATTCAGGAGAATTTCACTAGGAAGTGATTATAATATATTCAGGAGAATTTCACTAGGAAGTGATAACATATCCAGGAGGATTTCATAAATAGCTAGGAAGCAAGAGATAATCCAGGAGGATTTAGGAAATAGCTAGGAAGCTTGGGACAATCTTTAAAAGTTTTTTTGGTGTGAGTCAGGTAGGCAATGACATGCGTCGTCGCAGTCATCTTAGGGTGAGTGGGAATGGAAATATGTTTTGGAAATCGGAAAATTATTTCCTTTAAAACCATGCTAGGAAGCAATTCGAATTTTATAATTTTCCTTCTGTATGGATTCAAAGAAAAACAGAAAATTTAATTATGCTAGGAAGCAATTTGGAAATTTATTTCTTTTCTGAAAGGATTCAGAGGAAAAAGAAGGAATTAATTTATGCTAGGAAGCAGGAATTTAAATCACGTATTTAATTTAGGTAGGGAAATGGAAAAATACTTGATGAAAAGTATAGAAGTACTAATTCAAATATTGGACTTGAGGACAAGTATTGAAAGTCTTGGAAGGACTGGTAAATAAGTGAGAAAATTCTGAATACCTGAATAGCATGTTCTAGGAAGAATAAAATTATAAAATAATAAGAGGTTACTATTAATTTTCGTTGTCAACGTAACACACACACAGACATTTCGCATAAATCTTCTTTAAGAGAAATGAAATTCATCCAGGGATATATGAAATAAAAAGAAGTATTTTTTTTGTTGTTCTCTCATTGTACAAGGTAAAAAGAAGCAGGCGGCGCAAGAATTGCCTAATCAGCAACCAGACCAAGCACAGGAGTGCCAACTCGAACAAGCACAGGAGTGCCAGCAGGCAAAGCGATTCGCCACTCTACAGAGAGCCATCGCGAGGACCTTAGCGCATGTGGAGTCAGAAGAGACCAGTTCCGCATCCAGGGCGGGTATCTTATTAAGGACGGATCGATTGCTGCAACTTTGGGAGAAGGCCAATGAGTTATTCCTACAGCTCGTTGGAGAGGCTACCGACGAAGGATTGTCGGACATAGAGAATTCTATGGCCTTGCTAGAAGAGGACTACTTCAAGGCAGCCGAAATTCTAAGAAGTAAGTTAGCGACATTGGCCAGGAAGGACAAAGACCTAACCAAGGATGGAGAGAGACAGGAGTCTCCAATCAATGTCAGGCTGACACTGCCCGTGCAGTAACATGACATCAAAAATACTTGGGGCGAATTTGACGGGTCGCTCCTCAAATGGATTGGGTTCCGTGATCGCTTTAAGAGCGCGATCCACGACAATCAAGAAATTTCCTCGGCATATAAATATGCCTACCTAAGGAAATCCTTAACGGGCAAGGCTGCCAGAGCTCTAGGCGAGAGCAATGAAACGGAAGAAAGCTACCAGGAGGCATGGGACAGGCTCGTCCAACTCTTTGAGAAGCCATACTTAATAGCGAAGGAACATTTAAACCAGTTCTACAAATTACCCATGCTTCAGGAGAAGCCGAACGGAAATGATTTGTCAAGGATGGCAAATGTAACATACGAGACAATCCGTCAGCTTAAAGCCCTAAATGTTCCGGTAGAACATTGGGACTTAGTTTTTGTATTCGGGCTACACGAGCGACTGGATCCCGAGACAAGGAAGCAGTGGGAACTGCATAGGAAGACAGAAAACCCAAAAGTCGGGGAACTATTGGACTTCCTCGATAAACAGGCAGGAGCCTTGGAAGCAACCAGGCCGGTAGCAGCAGGAGCTGCAGGAAGCGTCCATCAAAGCAACAGGTACGGAACAAAACCGTCGTCATCATATCCAGGAGGAGTATCGAAACCAACAGGGCCATGCGAGGCTTGCGGAACGGATTCCCACCCATTATTCAAGAGGCCTCGAGTGGATACAACTAACTCCGCGCAAATTAAACCAGGAGGTAAAAAATTTAACAAAATAAAGAGGGAAGCGGGGTAGTTTAAACAGTATCTATAAGGCTAATAAAATTTGTTAAGATATATTTTTATCTTTCTTATTTTTTGGATTTTTCAGGAGGGCAAATGAATTTTATGCCTACTATTTTTAGTAGGAATAGAAGAGGCAGGAATTCAATATGGACCAGTTAGGGGGCTTTTAGATACTGGTTCACAACTTAACATAATAACCTACCAATTAGTACAAGAATACAAACTGAGGACATCAGCCTCTGTCAGGAAGGCAGTACCATTTGAAATTAATCAAAAAATCAAACTTAAAATACTGCCATGGTACAGTTCCAATTTAGAGGAGAATTTTGAGGAGATTTTCTGGGTATTACCCAAAGAAAGCAATTGGAAACCTACAATACCTTCTCAGGCATTGAATCCTATGATGATTCATAATCCATCAAACATTTCATGGGCGGACCCAGAGGAATATAGGGGGAATGACATTAATAGAAACGCTAGTAGGGATTGTGGTTTTTGGAACACAATCAGAACCGTTGGACGATTTGACAGGCCAGTCTACTTCGTGCATCATCAGTTGGATAAATAATTGGAAAGACTTTGGCAACAAGATCAAGTCAATTCATGTCCACAATGGACAGAAAAGGAAATTTTTGTGGAAAACCACTTTATGAAAACGTATACACGGGAAGAGTCAGGAAGATTCATAGTTAAAATTCCGTTAAATGAGGACATTAAAGAACTAGGAAGTTCAAGGGAGATTGCTTTAAAACGTTTCTTATATTTAGAGAGGCGGTAAGCAAAACATCAGGTGATAAAAAGAATCTATGTAGAAAAGATGAGGGAGGAAATTCAGATAGGTCATCTGAAATTGGTCACGGAGAGACCACAGATAGGAGAAATGGTGTATTATATACCGCATCACTGCATTCCAAAGGATAATAGGATTGTTTTTGACGCAAGTTGCAAAACTGACAAATCAATGACATTCAATTACTCGGGCCAAAATTGCAAAAGGATTTGCATGAAACTATTATGAGGTTTCGTAGACATAAGGTAGCAATATATGCAGATATTCGCAAGATGTTTAATCAGGTAGGGCTTGACAGGAGTCAATGGAATTTACAAAGGATATTTTGGAGAGAGGACTCTAACCAAAGATTACAGGAGTATTGGTTGACAGTAGTCACTTTCGGTCTTACAGCATCACCATATGTTGCAGTTAGATCAGTTATTGAAACTGCTAGGATGGCAAAAGAAGAATCTCCAATCGCTTGTAAAGCAATAGAAGAGGACTTCTATATGGACGATTGTGTGACAGGATCTCACACGGAGAAATCAGCTATCAAATTAGCCAAAGAGATTGATATTGCACTAAAAACAGCAAAATTTGAATTGCGCAAATGGAAATCAAACAGCCAGGCGGTTGTTAGAGCTATGGATTCTGAGACTGAAAAAACTATGTTGGGGAAGGCACAACTATTTTAGGACTAAAATGGTTGATAGAAGAAGACAGGTTCACCTTTACGGTAAAGAACGCAAAATTTGAAGGTGTAATAACAAAAAGGAAAATTGTTAGTCATGTAGCACAGCTATATGACCCAAATGGATATATATCACCAGTAACAATTATCGGGAAGATATTAATTCAGGACTTATGGAAATTAAAAATCAATTGGGATGAAAGACCACCCATAGATATAGAAAACAAATGGATCGAATTTTGGAATTCAATTATACACTTGGAAAAATTCCAAATAGATAGGTGGTTGGGAGCGGGGAGTTATTCAAAAATACAAATTCATGGTTTCTCTGACAGCAGTGAATCCGCATTAGGGGCGGTGATATACGTTAGGGTTGAAAATGTAAATGGTATGATAACAAGCAAGTTACTAACTTCAAGAACCAGAGTAGCTCCATTAAAGATGGTGACTATTCCTCGATTGGAATTATCAGCAGCGGAGCTGCTTTCAAGAATGGTAAAAGGAGTTATCGAATCAATGGAATGGCCAACCGCTGAGTATGTGCTGTGGCTTGATTCTAGCCCTGCATATTTTTGGATAAGAAAGGAGACAAGAGATCTCAGAACATATGTTGCGAACAGAGTCGCTTCGATACAATCAAATACAGATATAAAATGCTGGCGTCATATTGATGGCAAGGAGAACCCAGCTGATCTACTTACAAGAGGAGCTTTACCAAAGGATTTGGTAAACAATAATTTATGTCTACATGGACCTAGTTGGATAACAATGGAACAAGCAAAATGGCCAAGGAGCAAAATTATGGAAGAGATTCATCAGGAGATGGAAAAGGAGATGAAGATATTCTCAGTGTCATACTTCAAGGAACCACTGCAGATAAGATTAAGAGGATCCAAAAAATGTGTTCCATTAATTGAATATGTAGGAACATTAGAAATAGCGATAAATATTCTCAGTTATGCCGGGAGGTACATACAGAATTGGATTAATTGGAGAAAACGACTTAAGGAAACATTAGGGGGAAAGAGACAGAAATCTCAAAGAGGTATGGTTCAACAGGATGTTTTACCACCCACTATAGAGGAGAAAGCGGGAGCTATGTTATATCTGATACGGAAAAATCAGCAATGAAAATTATAACAAGGAAATAACTGCCTTGAGTGCGGGAAAGCACATACCGGACAGGAGTCCAATACAAGGTTTGAAACCAATTATAGATAAAGACGGGTTACTTAGGGTAGGTGGCAGGCTAGGTAGGTCGGAATTGGATTATGAAATGAAACATCCAGTAATTATTGCTAATGGTTCAAGGTTGGCGGAATTACTAATGGATAGCGCTCATCGACAGATGAAGCATGGAGGCATCCAAGTAATGATGCAATTTATAAGACAAAGGTACTGGATACCAAAATTAAGAGATGGATTAAGAAATCACATTCATAAATGTGTTGTTTGTGTGCGATTAAATGCACGAATGGAGGGACAACTGATGGCGGAACTACCATCAGAAAGGGTCCAGGTTGGGAAACCATTTTTAGCTACAGGAGTAGATTATGCTGGCCCTTTTGAATTAAAGGTCACCAGTGGGGAAGGAAGGAAGAATAGAAGAAAATGTTGGGCTTCAATATTTGTCTGCGTGAGGACTAGAGCAGTTCATATTGAGGTCGTAGGAGATTTATCTACAACGGCCTTCATTTCTTGCTTTGAACGGTTTATAGCTAGAAGAGCTTCCTCTTGAAAAATTGTTTAGCGACAACGGAACAGCTTTCGTTGGCGCATCTAAAGAACTAAATAAAGCTTTAAAAGTCTTTTCAGATAAAGAAGCATTGGAGCATTTACATAACAAAGAAACAGAATGGCATTTTATGACCCCAGCTGCACCACACCAAGGAGGTATATATGAGGCTGCGGTAAAATCCATGAAGTTTCATTTAAAAAGGATAGTTGGGCAAAGGATATTGCCTTATGAGGAGTTTGGAACACTTCTTACCCAGATAGAAGCCATCCTAAACACTAGACCTCTGCACCCTCTAAGTGACGATCCAATGGACGTTCAGGCGTTAACGCCGGGACATTTTCTGGTAGGTGAACCTCTAATTTTACCTCTTCCTTTCAGATTCGATGGAAGACCAGATACAGCAGGAGCTAAGCTATGGAAAGAGCGACAACAAATGGTTAATCATTTCTGGGCTAGATGGCAGTCAGAATATTTGACCACTCTGCAGGAGCGGAAAAAATGGAGGAAAATCAAGGAGAACTTAAAAGTAGGACAATTAGTAGTTCTCAAGAGTGAGAACTTCCCACCAGCTAGCTGGGCAATGGCTAGGATATGCGAACTGCTCCCAGGTCGGGACGGTTTGGTCAGAAACGTCATAGTGCAAACTGCAACCAACAAATTTAAGCGGCCCGTGCAAAAGCTATGCATTTGACCGGTTCGCCAGGAGGCGGAATCATAAAAACAGGATGTTTTTAGCCGGGACTGTTACGAATGGCAACACTGGCCATTCATGTCAGCACTTAAGTCAGAGAATTCAGGAGAATTCAGCTCATCAGCATTTTTGGCTTTTCCTTTGTTATGTAATTTATATGAGTTTTAGTCTTGCTTTGTCCATCAGACGAACAAGTCATGTTTTGCATCCCTTTTAAACCGGAGATAATAAATGTGGGTTTTTTAATAATATTTTTCCAACAATAAAAGTCGTACCGTATTTTATTTAATAAAGGGACTGAAACAGTTTGTTTTTGCTTATTTAAAGCGTTCAATTTTAAGATACTTATGTATCTATGTACCTACAGGTTGTTTATATCTATGTAAGGGAATATCCGGCTCGCAGGGTGCGAGCAAAATATATGTTTTTTTATGTGCTTTATTGAATAGTGAGAATTGCATTAAGCAATGCGTTTTTGATAAACAATATTTTTGGCCATATTATGTCGGACGGTTAACCAACACGATATATGTTGATAGAAATGATTAAATCGCCTTGCATCAAATGTACGCAGTTTATACTGCGATGGTTGTCATATAACGTGTTAGTTTATCAATAACGCATTGCTTATTGCAATACAAACTATTCAATAAACACATACAAAATTTACATTTGCTTGGGCACAAAAATATTCATTTTTTTTTTTTTGATTTCATGAAAACAAAAGCAAATTTTGTATGAAAGTGACTACTAACAGACTGTCACAGAAAAAAATCACAAAAAAGTGATTGTCACAAGTGATAATCACCTTACACAGACAAATTTTGTGATATGTGATTATCATTTATCACAAATAACCTTAGCCGATTCCACCCCAGGGGGCCAATTCTGGTTCCATGAATAAGTGAAACGAAAAGCTTTTCACTTGTTCATTTATAAATTTGATTCTCGTTCTGTGAAAAAATGAAAAAAAAACATCAAAAATATTCATATGAATATTTTTCTTTCACTAAATTATTCGATTGTGAAAATCGAATAATATGGATAATATTTTGAAAAAAAAAGTAAAGGAAAGAGCGTCACACAAGCCCAAAAACATTTTTTTTTTTAATAAAAAAATTGCACACGACAAATAAGAAAACTATTTTTAAAAATGATATCGCGTTTTAATGATTTTCGTAGATTTGTATCGGTAGATGGAGCTCGTCAAAGGGATAATACCTGCAAAACATTGGCATCTAAATGCTTTGGGAGGAGCTAACAAAACATATGAACAGTGGAAGAAGACTTGGGGCGACTTAAAGAAAGTAACTGAGCTAGTTTTGTGGTCATTTGAATGAATTTTACATTTTTTGTGTAGAAGAAACAGCAATAAAAAATATGCAGATATTAAAGAAGCTCAAAACCGCTTTAGTTTGCGCTGGAAGTGCATGTATCCTTGATGATGATTCAAGAAATGGGATTATTTCATCTATTAGAACTCTGCATAAATGTTTTGGAAAGCGGTATAGCTGTTTGAAATGTTCCTCCTTTATCATCGTTTCGTTGTCTCTTACATTTCTTCTGATTAGTCTCATGTTATTTCTAGAAGAGAATAAATCTATTTGTATGGTAATACAGCACATATTTATGTATCGAAAGATTGCGTATTCCTCCCATTTGTTTGAATTAGAAGTCTAACATAAATTGAAGGTTATGAAGGTTAGTGAATGAATTGAAAAAAGAATTTAAAAATATTTTTTTTCGTTTTGACATTTGAAACAGTTCAAAATCACAATCCCAGTAGAAAAAAATATTCACCAATGTGAAAGTTTTTGAATTCAACACGATGTTTTCATTCGCAGGACGAGAATCGCTTTTTCATTTCAAATGAATTGAAGAAGTGAAAAGAATGTGTGAAAGCTAAAATGAAAAGTTTTTTTTCGATTCACGTGTTCACAGAACCAGAATTGGCCCCCAGGTCTTCTTGGTACGCTTCTCATTTGCTTGATGTTGGACTTAACGAAATTCTTGAAAAACGAAGAATTTCTTACCAATGTTTTGGTCTCTCCTTCTCTTCTGGCCCAAATTTGCGAACCAGTGATTTTGATGATTTCCATCGGGTCAGGATCATACGCGGTGTAGCTTATTTATTTTCTTTGCTTGCAAATTATTGAATGCGACTTTGAATGCTGTGGCTATAGTGTGCTTCGTTTATCTGTGTATGTTTATTTTGAGTTTATTGTTTTGTTCTTTGTTGACATTTTTTGTTGTTTTTCTTTTTAATGTTGGCAGAAAATTATTCATCATCGTCTTCTTGGTACGCTTCTCATTTGCTTGATGTTGGACTTAACGAAATTCTTGAAAAACGAAGAAATTTTTCTTACCAATGTTTTGGTCCTCTCCCTTCTCTTCTGGCCCAAATTTTGCGAACCAGTGGATTTTTGATGATTACCATCGGCTCAGGATCATACCCGGGGGAGTAAGCTTATTTATTTGTCTTTGCATTGCAAAATACTTGATCGCCGACTTTGAATGCTGCTGGCTTAGTGTGTCTTCGTTTATCTGTGTATCGTTTATTTTTGAGTTTATTGTTTTGTTCTTTGTTGACATTTTTTGTTGTTTTCTCTTTTAATGTTGGCAGAAAATTATTCATCATCGTCTTCTTGGTACGCTTCTCATTTGCTTGATGTTGGACTTAACGAAATTCTTGAAAAACGAAGAATTTCTTACCAATGTTTTGGTCTCTCCTTCTCTTCTGGCCCAAATTTGCGAACCAGTGATTTTGATGATTTCCATCGGCTCAGGATCATACGGCGGAGTAAGCTTATTTATTTTTCTTTGCTTGCAAATTACTTGATCGCCGACTTTGAATGCTGCTGGCTTAGTGTGTCTTCGTTTATCTGTGTATCGTTTATTTTTGAGTTTATTGTTTTGTTCTTTGTTGACATTTTTTGTTGTTTTCTCTTTTAATGTTGGCAGAAAATTATTCATCATCCTGTTGAATCATCAATTCGAATGGAGATACTTCAGTTGTTGCTTGTGGAGTTGAACGATAGTCCATCAAGAACATGCCCAGTTGTGACAAACAATTACGGTGTTCTAGCTCGGATGAAATGAGAGACTTTTTGATTGTTTTCAGCATACGTTCTGCTGCTCCATTTGCCTCTGGCCAATACGGAGTTGTTTTGTGATGTTGAATGTTCTGGGAATCCATGAATTCCTTAAACTCGTGGCTGCTTAATGGTGGTCCATTGTCGGATTTCAAATTCAAAGGAGTACCGAATGCAGAAAATATTTTTGTTAATACTTTCTTCACATCAATGAATTTTGTTGAGTGTATTTGTTCGACGAATGGATACTTCGAATACTCATCGACCAAAATGAGTAAGTACTTCCCATCCGAAAGCGGTCCAGCGAAATCCATCGATACTTTCTCAAATGGTATTGACGCTAGTTCGACAATTGAAAGTGGTGGCAAATGTGACACTGTGACACGGTTTCTTCAACTTTTTCGTCGAGATCAGGAAACCAAATTTTTATTCTTAGCAATCGTTTTGTTTTAACTATCCCCATGTGAGATTTATGTGCTAAAGCGATGGCACATTGAACTAGCATATGGGGCAAAAGTATCCTTCTGCTATGGATAGTTTGTTTGCAGTTCCATTGAGTGTTGTTGTTGGAGGTTATTGCTTTCATGAGAAGTTGTAAAATTGGATCTTGTTTTGTTTCTTGTTGTATTGTTTGTAAGGAGATCGCTTTCGGTATTGAATTATTGATGATGAAATTTACGTACTGCTCTATTATGTTATTTTTGTTTTAACTGTTGTTGCTGTTGTTGTTTGGATGTCGGGAAAAGTAGTCTGCTGGATTTGAATTGCTTTGTTGATGTTTAAAACAAAATTCTTGTGTTTTGATTAATAGTCGCTCAATTCTGCTGGTTGCCTTGGACAAAGGATTTTTAAAGATGCTTATCAACGGCATGTGATCTGTATGGAGCGTGAACTTAGTCCCATACAGATAGATCTTGAAATGTTCCATTGCCCATGTTGCTGCTAACATTTCTTTCTCTGTTTGACTGTATCTTTTCTCGAACGCAGTAAGTGCATGGCTTGCGTAGGCCACGATCTCATATCTATTGTTGTGGTGTTGCGACAAAATACCAGAAAGACCTTCAGGACCCGCGTCGACATGTAGATGTGTTGGCTTGTTCATGTCATAGTAGGCAAGTTTTGATGCATCTCCCATTAGCTTCTTCAAGAAAATTAATGCTTCTTCGTGCTTCTGCTTCCAAACGAACTCGGTGTTTTTTGGATGAGTTCTCGTAATGGTTGGGTATTTGTTGCTTGTTCTGGAAGAAAAGGTAAAGCAAAATTTAACATGCCAAGAATGCTGCGGACTTCTGAAACGTTGTTGGGTGTTTTGAGTTGTTCAAAAACTGTTACTTTCTCGGGGTCAGGTTGGATGCTGTCCTTTGAGAAAACGAAACCGAAAAACTTCAGCTGGGGTTGGCTGAAAACACATTTTTTCTCGTTGACTGTAAGGTTGTTTGCACGAAGTCGTTGAAATACCTCTTCAAGTGCTTTATCATGTTCGGCTTGCGTTTTTCCATAAATGAATATGTCATCACTCACATTTAGGACGTTTTTGATGTTGTTGAGCGTCTGTCGGATGATGTCTTGGAACTCTTCGGCTCCTGTGTTGACACCGAAGTTCAGCCTTTTGTATCTGTAGACTCCACAGTGTGTGCTGAAAGTCGTGATGAAACGAGATTCTTCATCCAACTCGACGATATCCTTCGTTCAGGTCGATTTTGCTATAGACTGTTGTGCCGTTAAGGGATGTTATTATGTCTTGCAGAGTTGGTGTTATTTTTCTGACACGTTGAATGACTTTGTTGGCTGCTCGCATGTCAATGCACATCCGAATAGCTGTTGGGTTGTGAATTTTTGGTACAATAACCACTGGTGATACCCAAGGTGTTGGACCCGTTGCTTTTTCAATTATGTCTGCTTTGAGAAGGCGGTTGATTTCATCTTCAACTGATGGCCTTAGATGAAACGGAATCCGGCGAAAACGTTGTGCGACTGGCGGTACTTCTTTGTCGATGAAAAGATATACTTATAGATAAGATATACTGTGTTTGTTGTGTTTCCCGATTCCTCTGAAAACTTCAGGGTATTTCTGTTTGATGTTGAGATTGATGTTGTTTGATAACTGTTGAACAATGTGGATTATGTTGAGTTGTGTTGATGCATTGTAACTAAGGATGGATATTACTTGGCTGTCTATTACGTAAACTGTCTCGTCTATGGAATGTTGTTTAAAAGTAAAACTAGCAGTGAATTTTCCTATTATCGGCAATGAAATTGTGGAGTTATATGGAATTATTTTTCCTCTATGTTTTGTTAATGTTGGTCTGTTTGTTAGTTTGTTGAATATATTGTTGATTATTATTGTTGCGGTTAACCCTGTGTCAATTGTGAAATTTGTTGGTGTTTTGTTGATAGAAACTGTTATGGTTGGAAAATTGTTATTAGTAGCATCATTTATGTTAAATACGGAATCTTGTGTTTCATCATTTTCTGTTTGTTTCACATTGTTTATCTTGAAAGTATTCGAATACTTCGGTTTCATACATACATTAGCAAAATGTCCCTTCTTCTTGCAAAAATTGCAGAAAATATTTCTTGCTGGACATTGTTGAAGCCCACCAGAATGCCATTTGTTACCACAGTTCCTACAGTTAGGATTCTTGTTCGAATATTTTTGTGTTTGCGAGGCTTTGTTGTTTGTGTTTG
The DNA here is from genome assembly GCA_920937365.1 of Sphaerophoria rueppellii. NCBI lineage: Eukaryota > Metazoa > Arthropoda > Insecta > Diptera > Syrphidae > Sphaerophoria > Sphaerophoria rueppellii. The sequence goes on along the minus strand of CAKKXW010000005.1, from coordinate 28,155,951 downwards.
TGTTGGTGCGCTTTGTTTTAAGCTAGGCATACACGGTGAACATGTTGGTGTGATTTGTTGGGGTTGGGCTGAAAATTATTCGTGTATGGGCATGTTGGCCAACAAATCCACGGTTTATGAAATATTGGGCCAGTTCCACCTAACAACATCTCACTGAGATCTCAATGTCACTTTGACTGAGGCAAAATCATTTGGTGGAACAAAATTCTCAGTTCTCATTGAGATAAAATGGTTACCTTACAAATTGTTGTTGTTGAGAAATCGAATCCAATAAATTTTCATTTTAGAAATCTCAGAAAAAAATCTCACTTCTCAGCTGAGATTTTTTGTTCCACCAAAAAAATCTCAGAGATCTCTGAGATCTCAGTGAGATGTTGTTAGGTGGAACTGGCCTATTTTGTAAACCGTGAACTTACGGCCAACATGTTGGCTGTGTATGGGCAAGTTTACACCAAATTTTGAAATTTATCAAGATGTTCGTCCAGTATGGCGTTGCGTGACAACAATTCGTCATTTGTGTAGTTATTTTCATTGCGTTAACATGTCGCAAGGCAAACAATTAGACATGCTATTGCATCATCCGCACTTTTATCGCACATCGTGCCTTCACGACAGTCACACGAAAAATGAAGTTTATAAACATGTTGGTCAGTGTATGGCGAAGCGCTGCCCAACAAATCACACCAACATGTTCGCCGTGTATGCCTAGCTTTATGGTGTTGTTTCGCTCTCGCAAGATGATTGCATTGTTCTATTGTATGTTTTAATTAAGTGTTCCTCAGACATTTCAATTGTTTTTGCCTCTTCTAACAACTTTTGAAGCGTTGCCTTTGTATGATTTGAGACTTGATTTGTTTGTCTCTGTCTGAGAATTCACAATACGAACTTAATTTTAAAAGACGTGCATAAAACTGTCCAATTGTTTCGTTGGGAATCTGCTTTGCCTGCTGAAAAGAAAATACTTCGAATTCAATACTATATTTATTCAACTGTCTTGTGTATGTATAAGATGTGTACCAATTAGGATGTTTGGTCTTTGCTCTTTTTGGTATAATATAAAGTAGTGCCAATTACTTCAAACATTACATAAACTTTACGCACTTAAGGCCGTGTGTGAATTGCGTTAAAATGTGTATTAAAACTTGACACTAGCGTGGTGAATAAAATGGGTTAAAATTTATCCTGCTGTGGAGCAGGTTAAATGGGTTAGTATTTTGACGTGTTTTTTTTCATGAATGATAGAGAAATGTGCTTCTATTTTGTTGTTCTGTTGTTCTCTTGTGCGTTTTATTTAGTTTTATGTAATAACATAAATTAATTGCATTGATATTTCAAGAATTTGAAATAAAATGTTTTAAATTCATCATATTTTAAAATCGAAAATTGTTCTTTGTTTTGATAATAATAACAGATGTCAGCTATGAAAACATGTTTTGCAGTGTTACCACACGGAAAAAATAATTATCCAAACAGGGAAATTTTTGTTTGAAGACTTGCTTATTGTTGCTTTAAAATATCATATTACCACTGCAAAATCTAGAACAATTAATAAAACAAAGTTTGTTTGTTATTTTTAGTGACTTTTCATGAAATTTGTTGCTTAAAGCCTAGTATACAGTTCTTTGTGAAAAAAATTAGGAGGTGAAGCAGCAAATTTTTTTTCATGAAAAAATTTCTGAGAAATAAATTAGCTGTCACTGTCGAATATTTTAAATTTTTTTCTGCCAAAACAATGAGATTCACATTGTTTTGTACGAAAAAAAGTCGAGGTGAGCATAATTTTTTTTTTGATTTTGGTTTACAGCTCGGATCACAGTGGTGAAAATAAAAATATTTTTTTTCGGCAAAAACCTCTCTCATAAGAAACACATTAGTTTTTTTTTTTTGAAGAACTGTATACTAGGCTTAAAGTTTGATTTTGTATACAAAATTATTTTACCTAGAAGAATAAAAACATTTTTGTGTTGAAGGACATTTCTTAAATCATGAGGGAAATGTCTCAGTACTACACAAAAATGTTGGTTAAAAAAATCCCTTTTAACGCAATTCACACAGCAAATGGCTAAATTCGTTCCCTTTCTTAACCAAGCGTCAAGTTTTAATACACATTTTAACGCAATTCACACACGACCGAAATGACTTCGTTATGTCAGTTTCAAAGCACTAGTGACGGTTTCACAGCTTTGTCTTGCATCGCTCCCTAGAATTCGCATTGCAGCATAGTAGTTCTTATTTTTGTTGTTAGAAAATTCAGTTACTATTTAAACATTTCGATTTAAATGCCCAATCAAAAATTTCCACATTAAGGCCGTGTGCGAATTGGATGAACTGTGGTTAAAAATGGATGAATTTTTAACCACTACTGTCATATTTTAACCTGCTCCACAGCTAGTCTAATTTTGAACACATTTTATTTGATGCGAAGTGTCAAAGTTTAACCAAACGTCAAATTTTAACCACTTTTTAACCCAATTCGCACACGGCCTTACAGACAAAATAACTCAATTCGGGAGCTTTGTCCAGAGATGGAGTTTACAGACATCAACGCCCCATGAAACTATCGATAGTCGTACTAAACAGTCATACCCGTATGAATTTTATTATACAAATCAAACACTACCCATTGGCACCTAAAGATTGTGCATGTGTTTGTCATGTATCATTGCCATAATGAATATTATTATCAATGGTAAGTATAACTTTTCTACCTAATGGTAGAGATGGCATTCAGATTGAGAAAATATGTCATCCTGACCTTTCTATCTCTTTTGTAATATTCGTGCCCATTGTCATACTATACATGGACTGCCAGTAGCCAACTTCACGATGATTCCACTTGTAACGGACGAAACAGTAGCCCTCGAAATTTGCGTAGCGTCGATTAGATGAACTAATTTGTTTGACGTTTGATGTTGGCGGTTTTTTTAAAATTAATTTTTGATTTGGTGTTAACGAATTTAAAACTGAATTTTTCAATTCCAAATTTTTAAATTTCATTTTGATTTGGTTGTATACATCTGTTTCGAAGTGTTTTCAAACTGAATTTTTCACACTGTGAACAAAGTAAATTATTGATTTTGAATAAAGACCACTAAACTTAATTTTTCAATTCATTGTATCAAAACTTTTTTTTATTAAACATGGTATGACAATTTCCAAAATTGTTGTGTTTTTTAGAGGTTGTGGGTTTATTCTTTGATATTTACTCTGGGAAGTTATCAAATATTTTTGCCATATCTCCAATGAATTCCCATTAACATTTCTCCTGTGCCGGAGAAGCAAGGCTATGCAAATGTAAGTGGGTGATTGATTATGGAAACAAGAAATTCACATACACATTTTTTTGTTTGTTTTCTTTTCAGATGTGGATGTGCGTCTTCCTGGGTGATGGGGATCTACGACAAGAAGGTAAGTAAACAAATCATATTAGGCATCTATTAATCAAAGTATTTTTCTTGTATTTTTTTTTCAGGTCCACAACAAAACTCTGGTCGAGAAAGAGCACGCAGTAAAAAAGCGAGATCAGTGAATATGGACATAAAAAAAAGTGAGTAGAGTTCTTTGTTTATTGATATTACCAAACATTTATGTGAAGCTTTACGATCTTGCTTGAGTTAGACAATTAGACTTATGTTTCTTGTATCACGTCTAAGATTATATTTACTTAATGAACTTGAATTAATTTCAGTGGTTTTGTTCGTTTTCTTATGCCGAACTACTATGCATACCGCCAGCTTTCATTCATTCATTTTTTAGTTGTGACATGAAGTAGTTCCTGAACGTTCTTAATTTATATAAGTGATCGTGGGGCTGATTAAATAATAGATGTTGATCAATGTGGGGAAGAATCCCACAGTGCCGGGAACACAATCTGACGTACTTTGTGAGGGGCATTCTCTTGTATTATTTGAAATGCTTCATGTTTCCTGAATGCCAGGGACACGTCAATGAATTAAAAGAATGACTTGTTTCGGATGCGTTTAGCATGTAGAAAATTAAACAGGAGAACAAAATTGCTGAATAGGTTTTATTAAATATAAAAAGTTAAGATTAGTATAGTGACTAGTAAGTAAAGTTAATAAATATATAAATAAAACGACAAAATATTGTACCGTGTATAAAAAAGTATAGTAAATATCACAGTTCTTTGCTTAGAGCCCAAAAGGCTTGGTGTTAGTAAGTAAGTAAATATCACAGATTGTAAAATACGTTAATGGGATAAAAAGGTTGAAAGGTTAGTATATATCACAGATTGAATAAATAGTAAATATGCTTAAAATTACTATCACAGGCTTTTAGGGACGTCACTAGTTTATAAATTAACACACAAATAAATAAATTAATAAATATGGTCAAGTAATAAAATGAAATAATAAATAACCGAGAGATACACAGGCTTATAAACAGAATTTTGAAGTGTTGTTAGATGAAAAAGGACATGCAAGGTTTAGTACGCGGTTATAATTCAGTTTAATTCATTGCTTAATGTCCTTAGCATGGAAGACACCAATGATTTTTCCTGAAAGGTTTTCTAATTCATAGAGGTTATTCCCTACCGCTTTGACGACTCTACATTTCACAAATTTGGGACAAAGTTTAGCATTGAGATATTTAGAACTATCACTTAACACGAAATTTCTTCGACAGACTTCTTGCCCAGGTGTAAATCGAATATTTCTGGTGCGAGTATTGTATTTTTCCGCGCTTTTAGCGTTTGCTTTTAACATACGTTTTTGAATTTTGTCTCTCATTATTTTCATTCGAATAAGAATCGATAATATCATCAACTCTTCATCTTCGATGGAGTTTAATTTTTGTGCAAGCTCGTAATATCTTAAGGCCAAAAAGGGCGAAATAAGGGGAAACACTTGTAGAAGAGTGAACCGAACTCCTGATAGCACAAGCTATGTCGCTTAAATGCAGATCCCAATTTCACTGGTCTTCTTCGAGATACGCGCGAATTGCTGCGAGGAGAGTTCGATTAACTCTCTCAGAAGCGTTTGATTGTGGGGAATAGTTTGCGGTTTTAAAGTGTCTTACACCATACGTTTGCAAGAAACTTTGGAAGTCTTTGGATTGGAATTGCTTCCCATTGTCGGAATGCAAAATTTGTGGGACACCAAAAATGTGAAACACACTCTCCTGTAAAAATTTGATGACACTATTAGTGTTCGCCCTGGGTAAGGATTTAAAAAGAACAAATTTAGAGAGATTCTCAAAGACAACAAAAACAAACCAATTGCCGGACTTTGAACGTGGATATGGACAACATATAGCTTTTGAAATGGACGATCGACATTGTAAACGCTTGACATTGGTGGACGTTAGACTTGGTTTGTGCGTTTGCATTGAATGCAAATATCACAGTTGGTTACGTAATTTTTGATTTGAATAGTCATGTTAGGCCAATAAAAGAATTCTCTTACCCGAATACGGGACGCTGGGGAGGAGCCTATTTGAATAGAATTCAGCCTCTCTTGATATTACAAAAGCGTATTTTGAAATTGATTTTCAGGAAGCATCGTCTGTACCCTAGTTTTCCACTGTTCAAAGATCTGAAAGTTCTTCCGGTATGCCACTTGTATTGCTTTAAGGTGCTAAACATTTTCTTTAGAAGGTCGGGGAATCTTAATTGTAGACTCATCAATAATTATAGTTTACGGACTAACTCTCATCATTTAGTATCCATACCCAGGTATCGCACTACTGCTTCCCGAAACTTCTATGATATCGTGTCGTGTCGTTTGTTCAACAAACTTCCATATGATTTGAGAGTTCTTACAAATGTCAACTCTTTTGTAAAAACCGTTAAAAAAGTGGCTTTTTAGTCATGATATAAAAAGTATTGAATTGCTTCTCAATGTCCTTCATTGATATTTTGGTTTTTCTCTATTGACTTGCTGTTTATTGTTGTCTTTTCTGCAGATTTTTATCTAATAATAATATTAAGAAAAAATAGTTTAAATTTTGAGGATGGGTACCCATATGATTTTATTTACATGTATAAGTTTTTTTTTTTAATTTGATGTGGCATTACTTCTATTTCTCTTAAAGAAATATTTATGTCACTATTATTTCTTAGTTACCTACTTATTGAAAAATTGTTATAAATTTGAATTGTTACCTAGAAATAATAAAATAAATACTATACATACATACATATATGTGAAAAATTCAATTCAAAATATCAACAAATACCCTAATTTTGAATTGAAAATTCACGTGCAACTTCACGAACAACTAAACAAATATATACATTGCTATCGAAAATAGTCTCAGAAAATGCAAAAAAATGAAAAAATCGAATTCGGTTTTATTTTGCAACAATCGATGTAACCGTAGTGTTTTGTCCATAATCATGTATCTCTGTTATCAGATCTTTGCTATTTAACATTTTTCCATAAGATCTCTAGTTTTGCCGGAAATCAAGATAAAGCATTTTTCCCACTTAACACCCGCCCCCCACCCACTGTTTCGGCAGAACATATACTAAAATTGGAACGATACAGAGAAGATTAGCATGGCCACTGCACAAGGATGACACGCAAAATCGTGAGGCGTTCCACATTTTTAAGCTCCAGTGGACAGCAGAGAACCGAGACGTATTTCTGATAGCTTAAATTGATCCTGAGGAAGCCGTCTTAGACGATGAGTTCTTTGTGATTGAAGAACCGCAGGAGAAAGTGGAGACAGTTGGTTCTGCTTTCCAGCAAGTGTATAAGGTGAATGCTTGCACTCACCCGAACCACGACCTGGAAAACAGAGCTTTACTTCATCACTTCTACCTGAGGAATGATATTTCGAACTGGCGATCTGAGAACCGTGGTCTTACACGATTTGATGACGACTTCTTAGCAAACGCTATAATTGCCGATCGAACGGGCCCAAGTCCCTTGCTCATCACGAAGGTAGAACTCCAGCTCATCTTCGATTCAATAAAGAATAAGAAGTTAGCAGGAGTAGATGGTATATCCAACATTGTACTAAGACACTTACCGATTGAGGCAATAGACATCTACACCACACTGTTCAACAAGGCTCTGAATAATGAATATTATCCAGTGCGTTGGAAGACAGCTGTGGTTCATCCTCTCCCGAAAAAGGGAAATGACAACTCCAATCCGTCAAATCTTCGGTCGATAAGTCTTCTCCCAAGTTTCAGTAAGATATTTGAAAAGATCATCAATAGAACTCTGATTAAGTGGTCTGCGGACAACACAATGATTCTGGATAATCAGTTCGGGTTCAAGGCAGGACATGACACTATTCATGCCGCGTCTAAGCTCGTTTCTGACGTCCAATGGAACAAGTCCAAGAAACAATTCACGGGTGCTGTTCTGGTGGATTAGAGAAGGCCTTCGACACCGTATGGTTTGAAGGGTTGTACCTAAAACTCACCAGACCTTCTCTAAATCCACCAGAACAGCACCCGTGCATTATTTTTTGGACTTGTTCGATCATCTCACTGGTTACTTGAGCTGTAGGTATAAAGCTGAGTGTTAAGGGCTTGGATCTGGAAAATTTCTTCATCAATAATATGAACGTCAGCTGGAGGCTCTTCGACAGGGTTTCTAGAGAAATAGTCGGCATTCACGTTTTGGTCACCATTTCGGTGAACTATTTCGTAGTTGAAATTTGACAAGAATGATGCATATCTCAATAATCTGGCCGCTGTCATGGGAGGTAAATTTTTGTGTTGATGAAATATTCTTGCTAAAGGTTTATTATCTGTGATAAGAGTAAACTTTCTGCCAAACAGATAAGTGTACAATCGGTCAAGCGCAAACACAATGGCTAGGGCCTCACGGTCAATCTGGCTGTAATTTTTCTCTGATTTAGAAAGGGACCTCGACACAAAACATATTGGTTTCTCTATTTCATCAATGACGTGAGATAGAACAGCGGCTACTCCCACTGGACTGGCGTCACAAGCAACGGTGACTGGCAATGATGGTATGGTACTAAAGTCTGTTCACTTCCAATATGGTTTTTTAGTCTGATGAACGCAGCTTCACAATTTGCGGACCAGAAAAAATCTGAGTCTGTACAGAGCAGCTCTCGAATTGGTGCTGTGAGCGTTGAATGATTTGGAATGAACTTGCTGTAATACGTAACAAGGCCAAGAAACTGCTTGACTTCCTTTTCATTTATTGGTCTGGGTGCTTCGAGGATAGCTTGAACTTTTTTTGGATCTTTGTCAATTGTTTTGTAGGAAATGTAATATCCGAGGTATGATATTTTTGTAGCAAAAAACTTGCATTTGGCTTTGTTCAGATGGAGATCGTTGTCTTCAAGTCTCTTAAAACATTTCATGAGATTCTCTTCACAGTCATTAAGTTATTCTCCATGAACGATAATGTCGTCAAAATACGACACAATTCCTTTCAAACCGCTTAGAACTTGATCAAGCATTCTGTGGAGCTCACTTGGGGCTGATTTAATGCCAAAACTTAGACGGTTCATTTTGAAGGTTCCTTTGTGTGTTGAAATTGTCTGTATAATAGCACTCGTTTCGTCGACTTCTATGTGGAGGTATGCCTTATATAGGTCAAGTTTGCAAAAGTACCTGGAGTTTCGGAGTTTGCTCACCAATTCGTCGATACGGGGAATAGGGTAATGTGAGTCTGTTAGTTGCTTGTTGACTGCAACTTTGTAGTCGAAACATAACCTCACATTCCCATCCGCTTTGGGAACGACTACGACAGGTGAACCCCAATCACTTTTTTCAATAGGTGTGATTATTCCATCTTTTCCAAGCATAGACAGCTCACGTTCGGACTTATCTCTAATGGCAAAAGGAATCGTTCGTGCCTTGATGAATACTGGCCTGGAATTGCTTCTTAATTGTAATCAGCATTTGACTCCTTTAATTTTCCCTACGGATTGTTCGAATATTTTCGGAAACATTTTCTCAAATTCATCCATTGACTTTATCTGGAGTACATTTGGAGCAGTGCTTGTGATAGGGCGGCTGGTTTTGTCGATTTCTTGAAGGCTGATGTTTAGATGACGAACCCACGTTCTGCCCAATAAAGGTGAAAATCCATCAGGCACGATGTAAAGTTGTTGAATGGACTCTGAATTGTTGTATCTCACCGGTACATTGACGACTCATATAGGTGACACTATTCCTGAATCATAAGTTCTGAAGTTATTTATTTGGGTGATTTTAACCTGGCAACTATAAGATGGACTTTCGACTCAGTTTCTAAAAGCGTAATACCAAGTAACTATACGTCTCGTAAAGCGGAATCGCTTTTGCTATCAACATCCTTTTGTAATTTCTCACAATACAATGATATAAAAAATTGCGATGATAATTTGCTTGATTTGGTATTTTCAACCATACGTTCTCCAAATATAACGGTTTCTTTAAGCAATGACGTTCTTTCCAAAATTGATACATACCACCCACCACTTTTAATAAAATGCAAATTCCATGTGGAAAGATATCTGAGAGAATCTGTCATTCAACAAAAAAACTTTCATCGAGCAAATTTTCAGGACTTAAATTCATTTTTAGCTGACACAAATTGGTCTTCTTTGAACTCATTAGAAACAAACTTAGCTTTTCCAGTTTCATTGAAACCATACAAAATGGAATCAATTTACATGTTCCCTTAAAAAAGAAACGCAATGTGTCTTACCCTAAATGGTATTCATTCAATCTAATTAATACCATTAAAGAAAAAAATTGTTTGCTTAAGACAGTTCGGAAATTCCATAGGCCTGACGATATAATAACTTTTAAGTATCTTCGTACGTTAGTCAAAAAACAAATAAGAGAATGCTATTATCAGTACCTTAATAACGTTGAAAATAATCTTAAAACAAATACGAAATTCTTTTGGTCATATTCTAAGGAATTGCGGAAATCTGATAAGATTCCCAACACAATGTTACTCGATGATGAAATTTATTCAACTAGTACAAATATAACAAAAGCTTTTGCATCATATTTTCAACGTAATTATAATTACAATCAAGCAAATTATTCACCAAACAACAGAAATTTAAACAATAATTCAAATTCCCACCTAACTGATATATCTGTTCCATTTATAACATCAGATAATGTGAATTATGTATTAAGAAATCTCGATGTTAGTAAAAACCCAGGACCAGATGGCATACCCAACTCTTTTTATAAAAACTGCCAAGCAACAATTGTTACACCCTTATGTATTCTATTTAATAAATCTCTGCATGATCAAACGTTTCCAACATGTCTTAAATTTTCATTTGTTACACCAATCTTTAAGGATGGTAATCCTTCTGATGTGAAAAACTATCGCCCAGTGTCAATTTTAAACGCTTTATCATTAATCTTTGAAAAATGCTTGTACAACTCTATTATTTCTAACATTCTACCATATCTAAGCGTCAGTCAACACGGTTTTGTTCGAGGCCGTTCAACGGTCTCCAATCTTGTTTTGTTTTCACATTCGATTGCAGAAGCATTGGATAGAGGTACACAGGTTGATGTGGTGTATACAGATTTCTCGAAAGCTTTTGACCGAATTTGTCATGCAACACTCGTTCTGAAGTTAAGGGAATTTGGTTTTCAAGAAAGGCTAGTAATGTGGTTCAAGTCATATCTTACAGATAGACAGCAAAATGTAGTCCTCAACTATGTTACATCCAGACCATTCATCCCTCCTTCTGGTGTGCCACAAGGATCAATTTTAGGACCGTTACTTTTCAATATTTATGTTAACGATATCACACAAAATATTTCCTCTATGTCATTAGCTTACGCGGACGATTTAAAAATTTTCAAAGTTGTAAATACTGTAAGGGATTGTATATCATTACAAAAAGATCTTGATGCGTTATTTGAATGGTGTATTAAAAACAAATTAGATTTAAACATAAACAAATGTTCAATTATGTCTTATTCTAGAAAACTCATCTCTATTGACTTTGAATATAGGATTAACTCCATCGAACTAAATAGAGTGACAGAGCATAAGGACCTTGGAATAATATTTGATTCCAAACTTTTATTTAAATCCCATTATGATTACATAATTAAAAAAGCGTCAAAATGCATGGGCTTCATTTTCAGAGTAGGCAAGTTTTTCAAAAAATCTGAGTCTTTTCTTCATCTATATAACATGTTATGTAGGAGTATATTAGAATACGGTGCTGTTGTATGGTCTCCTATTTATAAAACTCACAATGACACAATAGAAAGAGTTCAGCGGAAATTTACCAGATACCTTCAGTACAAATTATTTTCAGAACACAACGATTACGAAGAGCGAATGAATCTTTTCAACATGCTTTCATTATCTCAGCGAAGGTTGATACTAACCGAAACTTACTTAAGGCAAATATTAACAGGTAGCATTCGCTCTTCGTTATTATTGGCTGATATAAACATAAGATGTCCATCTCGGTCCACTCGCCATTCATTGCAAACATTTCAACCACCATGTGCACGAACAAACATACTTTTAAAATCACCAATCATCCGGATGCAGATATATCACAATCATTACTTCCTGTCGTTCGATATCCTCAATTTTGATTTGAATGAAAATTACATAAAATATCAAATATTGCCTCTTGTACCTTCACATTCTTCCTCATTGCCATCTTTCTGATTTCTGATCTCCAGTTTGCCTTTGCCTTTCTTTTCTAATTTCTAATTTCTATACTTTCAAGCATTTTCGATCATTTTCTAGTTTTAACTTTTCATTTTCATCCTTTTTTCTTTTTTTCTTTTTTTCAAATAGTAGATATTAATAATTGCGACAGATTGAATAAATATTTTATTATATAAACTTTGTAAGTTTAACTGTAGCTTGTAATTGGTTTTTTTGTTAAACTGTTAGCTACATATATAAATAAAAAATAAAAAAATAAAAAAAAAAAATTTAACAAAACATTTTTGTGGCTTAGCTTCCAAATTTAAGAGTTTGAATTCATTGTTGGGTAACAAAGTGTATCCGGATCCAGAGTCTACCTCAAATTTTACATTTTTGTTCGCGATTGAAATATCAATTTCGTATTTCTTTGTGGCCATGTCCGTGGCAAACAAATCAATAATTTCTACTTTGTTGAGGTCGTTTTGACCATAAGTTACATTGACTGGAAATCTTCAAAATCTGTCACATTTGAAATGTTTCTGGAATTTGACTGGCTTGACGATGACGAAGCATTCTTGTTTTTTACGAGCGTCCTAATGCAAACTTTTTCCACATGTCCTTGTTTCTGACATGACGAGCATTTAAGTTTGTGTGAAGCAATTTTGCAGTCTGAGGTTTATGATTGTTCTTACCGCACTTGATGCACAGGTCGCTGATGCCGATGTCTCGGAAATCCACACGGTAACTGGACTTCCTGCCGTGGAATGCACTTCGGCCTCTTGAAAATGAACGACCCCTGACTGACTTATTTGATCTTGATATTTTGTTAACAGACATATGCGATGCACTGGTTGAGGTGGATGGGCATTGAGCTACTTCGTGAGCATTTAGCTTGGCAGTTTCGGATGCAATGGCTTTTTGCACGATGGCATTGAATTCTAAATCTTCCTGAAGCATTTGTTCTCTGATGTTATTGTCTTTGAGGCCTCTAATAAATTGAGCTCTTAAGAACAAATTTGCTACAGATTTACCACAAGAACAATTTAGTTTGCAGTCAACCACCAGCTTTTGTAGAGCAGCACTGTATTCTGCGCAATTCTCATTTGAATGTTGTACCCTCATGAGAGGTCGATGCTGACCCACTAGTTGGTTAACTGGAGGAGCAATGTGAACTTGCAATGCCTTCACAATATCGCCGTAAGTCAACTCATCGATGGTTTTTGGTGCTATTAAGCATTTGCATTTGTTTTACAGCTTAGGACCAATCGAGTTGAGGAACGTCCTCTTCCGAATTGCCTCGTCGGTTATGCTTTTTAATGCACAATAGTTATCGAATCTCTCGACGTATTGTTGGAAATTTTCTTGTTCGGCATTGAAAACTTCAAAATTTGCAGCGATGATGGTAGTTGTAGTGGCGGGGGCAGCAGCAGCAGCAGGTTGAGGAAGCAGTTCTCTCATTGCCTGGAGAAATTGACTAAATTGAGCCGCGTTCATAGTAGGTATTCCTGTTCAGCCTCGTCACCAAAATGCTGTGTATGAACTGATTGAAAAAGATACTTCAAAAGTAACAACAGTTTATTTAAGAAGTAAATATAATGTGTTAATTAAACAATATTGGGTTTTCTGAATATAAAATATCACATTAAAAACGTGTTGACTCGATGGCGAATTATTCTAGACTGAATAATGAAAAAAGTCGATGATATTAAAATCAAAGATTAAAAAAGTAAAGTCGATGTGTTCAGTTTTACGTCAAGTATTATCTTGATCACAACAGGGTCATATTTCAAGAGCTATGACTTTGACAAATAATTTGAAGTTTGGGGTGTTCTATCCGAACGACGAATATTTTGATAGTGCACGCTTGAGCAGCTTCATTCTACCAGAGGCATTCCTCTATTTAGATAGATGCGGTCTGATACAGGACAGATTTGGCGGTGGCGCTTATCTACCACGTCAGGCGAAGAACCGTCGATCGGCGACTCCTTTACAGTCGAGACGTCCTCACACAAGACGGAGGAGAGCTCCTTCGGTTCAGTAGGGCTGTGTTCGAACGGGACCGAAACGATAGGGGCTTCAGTCAGCACTTAACAATGAGTAGTCGGGGTGGGGTCTTGGGCCTTGGTCGGCTTACATACTTGTTTTAGTTTAGGGGTTTTGGGTTTAGGTTTAAGTAGAGTAGGCATGGTGGCACATATTTGGACAAAGACAAAAATTATAAAATACAAAAATAAAAAGGAAATAAAAAGAATATTAAAAATAGAAAAAATTAATCCAAAAAAAAAAGAAAAACAAAATGTATACAAAATGAATTCAAAATGATAGAGATTTGCTGCTGTGGTTGTTCTAGTTTGTAAGCAGTTGTTAGGTAGAATAGGTAATTTTAGTTAATTTTATTTTTTAAGGACTTAATTTTAAGTAGCATGTAAGGACAAAATTAAAAATGATATGGTGTTAGTTTTTTGTAATCTTTCTAACAAATAACAAATAATGAAAACAAAAAAGAATATCTAGTTCATAGGCCGAAAGGCATTAATCTTAAGACGATCATGAATTTCTTAGAGCGCCAGGTTGGGGCCAGTAAGTTAAATAAAAGATCTTAGATAATTGCTTCACTTAGTAGGGTTTCATGAGCCTAATCGTAACTTACCAAACAATCGTTTATTTCATTTGCCAGAGTTAATTATGGAACCAATGAACCTTTAACTCGTTGCCTAAGACAAGCCAATTCTGCATGTGATGTCATTGATTTTCATTTAAATTTAAGTAGAGAATGTTTTAAACAAAAATTGTTATTAATTATTTATTTTGGTGGTTAATTTTATTTATTGTAACTAATTTTCTTGTATCTAGCTTATAAGAGCTCTGACTCTGATTGATAATAAATAAATAAATAAATAATAAGCTAATTTGAATTCTATTATCTAGTAATAAGTAGTTATAAGTGAAATTGAATAAAAAATGTTGTTTCCATTTCGTTGTAAACATCTCAACAAAATCCAGCAAAAATATTGGGTGCTTACAGTTCTGAAGTCATTAAGGGCCATTTATCAATTTATTGCAGCGAATATTCTTAATTTCATTTGTACTGATTTTGCTCCTAATTTCAACCATAAAACTTGGGTTTTCTTATAATTCTTACTGAAAGGTGTTAACAAAGGACAAGACAAAAGTATACAACATTATTCGTTACTAGGAAACAATATCCACTGTTTGCTTACCAATACTTTCCAGTTCAATGTTAACAACTGCTAAAGTGCGTAGTTATTCAGTAGATATAAACAAGAAAATGTCCTCACATATGGGGACGATTTTTTTAAATTCCTGCATAAAAGTACCAATCGATCCTTGTAATAACTGTCCAGCTCCAGTGTATAACCGTCCAAAGATTTTTCTCAGTCATGAATCACCACCAAACAAATTTATAACTTCAAATAAAAAATCGAATTGTGATTTAGAGATAGATACTGCTAATGGAATGCGTTCTTTAGCGACCTTCTATCACAGTATACCAGGTAAATAAATAACAAAAAAGGAATCGATACAAGTCTTCACATTTCTTACTATTATTTACTTTTCTTAGACTATTGTGAGATAAATCATTTATCAGAAAATGAATTCTATTCAACATTGGATGACCTTAAAATGACTTACCAACAATTAAAGTCAAAACCAAATGTACCTGATTGTTTGAAAGGCGATGATTATGGAGTAGCCAATCACGGCAGAAGAAAGTCTGTTGCTTCAAAACGTAATAAAAAGAAAGTAACATCAAGGAAAAGTTCTGCCAAAAAAGACAATAGGACTTCGGGAGCTAGCCAAGGAAAATTCCTTTACATGGATTTTTGGGAAAGGATGAGACTTTTTGAGTTTGTGATTTATTTTAAGCGTATATAGAATGTTTTGCATATTTACCTACAAATTTTTAAATTTGAAAATCATTCAAATTCTTTCGATATGATAGAAAGACAAGTAGTGCAATCTTCAAATTTAAAGTAAAGTCTAAATTTTTATTTTTTGTTGGTCCAGAAACAACAGTTTCTAACGCAAGTGTACCTTTTGTTCTAAATCCTTTTTTACACTTTCAATTGTATGCACTCTTAACCAACTGTTAGTCTAGCTCGTAGTGTTCGTGGCTTAGTGGTTAGGTGCGTTGGCTGCTAAGCAGTACGTCGGACACTGGGGATTTTGCGGAAAAAAGTCATAAACATATAGTTTTGAAAACAAAATTTGTGATGATATTTTCAGATTTCAGATTAAAATCTGAACCTATAAATCAGAAAGAATTATTGAAATCGGACCATTGGTTTCGTTTTATAGCTTTTTAAAGACAAAACTTGTTAGTGGTAATTGATTATATGGTAAAAAAGCACTTAGGCGCTTATTTCATAAGCGTGGATAATTATCGCCGCTAACTAAGCGGATATAGAAATTTATTGTTGTTGCATTTGCATGCAAATATTTTCTTAAGCGTATATACGCGTGCAAAAAAACACACCTATTGTATGATTATTTTAAGAAAGCACTCAAAAATTTGTATTTTTTTTATATTTTTGGACATACAATTTTAGCTACATTTGCCTACAGTCAGAGACTAGTGTCATCTTAATCCTTTCAAGTTTTTCTTTCGATAGGTACGAAATTTAGGTGTCACCAGGTGCCACCCTGTGTTTTATTGCAAATGGAAAACGGCAATTAGTCACAAAATAATCTAAAAAAGGTTATAATTTAAAAAAAAAGTTTTGTTTGTGTTACAAAATCTATTTTAGTAAATTATTTTTGCATTTTTGACAAAAAATGTGGAAGTGCATCAATATTGAAACAATATTTTAAAAAAATCACTAAAAATTTGATCGAATGATCCGCCATTTAGTTTTTAATGAATTTAAGAAGCTGCTCATAGCTGGCTCAATTTTGATGATAGAGGAAAATCACCTTCGACAAAATTGTAGAAAATTTAATTTCCTACAAAATTTGTGAAGACACTTTCTTAAAACTTATCGTTTAAGAGCTATGGTACATCAACAATCACATTTTTTTCTTAAATTCAACGAAAAGCTCTATGCTAATGCATTTAGGTATTATACAATATAATTGAAAAAAGAGTAGATTTGCCACCAAAAACTTGTTTAATGTAATGTGTCAATTTGAGCTTGGCTCAAAGAAAAAATGGTCCATTATCTTTTGCAAACACATTTATTGAAATCTTTCGAAGTCAATAATTTGTGGAAAAGTGGTTTTAAAATTTTCTTGATTGAAAATAATTATTGATCCATAATGGAATGTTTAACGATTTCATTTCATACAAAGATTTAAGCAGTAAGCTAATAGAATGTGACACAGATAAAATAAAATTTCTTGGATGATTAAAATTATCAATTAAATGATATCCAAATTGACTGCATTGTGGACCAAGTGTAAAAACGTTCTTATTCTCAATTTAAGAAGAGGTAAGTCCAAAATACTTTTTTTAAACATTTTATGGAACTTGTAACATCTTCATGATACTGTTCTGTAGATCTTAAAAAAAAGTAAGAACCAAGTACCCAAACAAATATGGGGATTTTTGTATGAATACCGCCAAAAAGTATGTCGTGCTGTACCATTGGTACAATATGCCAGCCACTCTTCACAAAATTCTGATACATGGAAAAGAAATAATGGATAAATGTATTTTTCCTGCTGTCTGAAGAGGCTCAAGAATGTCGGAATAAGGACTATAAAAAAATACCGACTTAGACATTCTCGGAAATGTAGCCGCATCGCAACGAATCAGGATGTAATGAACCGATTGATGGTGACATCTGACCCCTAAATCTAAAACCACTACCCTTTTTTTACCATGAAAAAGCATGATCAGTTAAGTGAAGAAGTTGTGGCTCTTCTACGAGACTAAAATTTCAATAAAATGCAATAAAAGTGTTTTTTTTTGTATTTTTTTCCACTACACTTTCTCGTGGTTCATTTTATAATCTGTATTTGCGATGACTAATATTATATTATAGTAATATTTTATAGCATTTTAAACATTTTTCATGGAATTTATTTAAATTTTTTATAATTCTGAGAAAAAAAAATATTTTGTTTAATAATAAGGGGCGTGGCAATGGGCGGGAATTAATTATTTTGAATTCTTACGTGCCATTCCTGAAAATTTCATCCAAATCCATCAAGTGATTCAGTTTTTATAGAATTTTTTTCCGCACTCCCATACTAATTTTCCCAGTGTGCGTCCTGGGTTCGAGTCCTACTCGTGCCCATAGTTTTTATTTCATCTTTCCAAGAGTATCAATCTGTCATGAAAAAGTGCTTCTCAACGTTTGAAATTGGCGTTAAATTGTAGGTCCCCTCTATTCTTCAGACGCATCCAGAGAATTGTTGATGAGAGTAAGCCACTTAGGTCTTGGCTCTTCAAGAGCTGTCGCACCGCTCTATTTTATTTATTTACAGCTTGATTCTCGCCCTTGTGAGAAATCACAAGTCATAAGCCCTTGTGACTATTTCTTGTGGGATTGTTGTGATTCGACATTTGTCGGATTCTCCCATAACCCTCACAAGAAAAGTCACAATGAAACTCACCACAGCAATTCATTGGTCATTGATGTCTCTCATCTCTCATAGTTAATAAGCCGTCTTCGCTGCAAACTCATCAATTTTATTAGTTTGTTTCAAATAATGTACTGTCGTAAAATTCTTACTATTCATTTTCGGAGGAAACTTCGTCAATAATATGCGCCATAATCATTTCAACTTCCATTTTTTTCACTACTCAAAAATCAAAATGTAAAATCAGCGCTACCGAAACTACTACGTTCGGTGTACTCCCGTACTCCGCTATATTATTTCCCCTTGGAAACTTAAAGGAACATTATAAAATTAAAATGTGTTTGTATCATTATTTGAGCGAACACAACTAATGGTGTTAAATCGCACGAACGAGGCGGGCAAAAGGCAGCGATTTTTTCGACACCTCGACCTATTCACTGTCTCACTGGCACGGCAACATCACCCAAATTTTTGCACTCAACTTGTTATTGCCGGGTGGAATTGTGTAAGCTGATTTTTAGTAGTTGACACTCAATTTTCTGTTCTATTTTTTTCCTGAATTTGACTGTCAACTATCAAAAATGAGCTTATACGATTAATCCCCCCCGTCTCCTAGGGCGAGAATTATAACCGCTCTTAAACTTGTGGTCATTGACTCCGAATTTCGACAGAGAGCAAACTTCGTTCGTTGGTGCACTTTAGCATAGTGAAAATGTTTAGTGATTCATTAATGAAAGGGTAATGGGTTAGAATGGTGCTTCAATCACGCCGTTTTGATACCATAAACTCGAAGTTACCTAAAAAGAACAAACTATAAAAAGATAGGCACCGTACAAGGCATAATAGAGATTTGTAGTGTTTACATCCAATTGGTTTTGTTAAGATAGAGAATCAAGTTCCTAATCTTAATATTTGCGAGTTCGCTAAGCTCGCGTAAGAAGGGAGTACATAAAGCCATTGTGCTGTTATTTAGAAGGGCCGGGCACTCACACAAAAAATACTGGAGTGTTTTCCCTCCCTCTGAACCGTATCTCTACAGCTGCGACAAAATTCAAGGCATGTTGTCCGACTGGCCAGTGGCCTGTGCAAATGGCAACTATTCTGCCAATGTTTGACCTATAGGTATTTTTCCATCTTACGTTATATTTTTTTAAGAAAATGGTTTTGAATATCCGTTTTCATGACTCCTAAGGGAATCCTAACTTCCTCAGCAAGGGATATTTGAAGGCTTGATCCCGTCCAGGCCAGTTCGCCAGCGATTTCATAACCTTGAATGTCGCTGTGCCCCGGTACACAGACTAGATTGACATTTTATATTGTCAATCTCTTGCTTACAATCTCTAAAGATTCTGGACTTATTCAGGTTGCTGTTTAAAGCCCTGAAAGCTGCTTGGCTATCAATTAAGATTGAAACTTTTTTTATAATTTCGTCAGATTTGACTGCTTGTTTTAGAATCCTATATACTTATCTAATCACTAGAACTTCAGCTTCAAATACGCTACATCTGTCGGGCAGTCTAAAGGATTTATTAATACCCAGTTCTACGGAGAAGATACCAGACCATCAGTGTAAACTGTGTTACAAATATTTCAAAATAAGCCCATCTTGCCAAACCCGAACACGCAGAAAATTAAAAGCGGAAGATCACTGTGGCGTATACTTACTTTTATTATTTCAGAAAATTACTTGAATTTAGAATGTCGATTTTTTGTTCAATTCAAGATGCCCAATAAAAGAAATAAAGAGCAAGATTCCTCATCTCGAGTCTAATGAGTGTAACAAAATTGGATCATTGATTTTCAATAGAGTATTACAAAAAACAAGTAATTTCGTTGGGCGCACTCTGCGTTTGCGTGTGGAATTCGAAATTCCAAAACTCTTATATTTTTTCACTGAATCCATTCAGGAAACAGTGAGTGCCAACTTTATTGAAGGCGGTAGCTTGCCGTCAAAATTCTAAGTATAGTTCTTTTCCGTGGTGACCACCAAGCAGATAACTTTTCCTAAAAGGTACGTTCTGACATCAAATATAATAAATTATATTAAAGGCAATTTAGTAAAGCCCTCGGTTAGATATTTCATTGAATAGAATTCGACTTCCTTATAGTTATTTCCAATCCAAAACGAAAAAGAAATTAAAGAAATAGAAAGATTTAAACATTGGTCGTATGAAGAAACCGAGCTCCGCAAACCAAAGTGCGAGGGAAATTGAGGAAAAGTAAAATAACTAGGCTGCACCATAATCATCTCACCAGGTAAACTTACACTTTTTTTTATAGAAAAATACCTTTAAATTAGCCTATGCAAAATCAAAATGCATGGTTAAGAGTTTTTTGGTGAAACTAAGATGTGTGTTGATTTCCATCCAGGCGCTCTTGTTCAGAGCTTTTGAGAATTGCACTCACCACGTGCTCTGCTGCGTCGCTGCTGTGTCTCTCAATTCCGCAATCACAAAATTGGACAGCAAAGTAAGTCTTAGAAGAAGGGAATCCAAGTTCAAGTTCAAGGCCAAGGGGATCCACCTCTCAGTAACGGTTCTTTTCCAGTGAAATACCGAGACAAATACTGGACGAGTTTCTTCAAAAGCCCAAACTCAAGTCCAATTCAGTGCAGCGAAGGACAGTAAGCGACGCGATTGTCTCAAGCACAAGCTTTAGATCGGTGAGGTGCAGTATAGGCAGTGAGAGGTAAGCGTCTGTGTTGCGCATGTTTCGGTTCGTGGGAGAAATTAATTAAGGAGTCGGAATCTATCCAGAAAGTCGCATTACACCGGACTTATAAAAAAAAAGATCAATCGTAACAAAGAAAAATCATTTTTGGATTTTAAAAATCGATAATTAATGTCACAAGTGCGTGCATGGTAATTTAAGTATTAGATTTAGAAAAAAAGCTTTGTTTAAAAATACCAACTTGAGTGTGTACATACATATTTATAATTATCTTTAAATTTAAAAGCAGTGTATTGTGATAGACTTGGTTTGAACAGTATTATCACCTAAGCTTTCACTCAAGATTTTACTCAATTGGAACCCTGTGGAAATTGTGCACAAAATCCCCGTAAGCGGTAAGTTTCCAAAAAGTACTTTTATTTACATTCTCCGTAACAAGCCAAACTATCATCAACGTTTTAGTGCTCATCATATTATGATATTGTATTTTTTTATTTATTTGGTTGAAATATTGAATTAAGTATATTACTTGCATTTATTTAAAAATTAGAGCTTCATACATTTACATTGCTTCACTTAAGACTATGAAATTTTAATGAATACGTAAAACTAGAATTCGAACGTAAAAATACCAAAGCTTGCACACATTGTTTTAATATAAAACATATAGGGATAAGAATATGCATGAACGCTAACTTACCTGCACCATGAATTCAAATAATTAAAGATGTTACTTAAACCTACGTTGCTTACCAATTAAATAAACATGCATACAATTTAAGTTATGTTTTGAATTTGAAAGACCATGGCGGCGAGTGGGGGAGATTATAGTGCCAATTTAAAAGGTTTTGTGTAACCCGAAACGTAAGTCACATCTGGGACAAATCGCCCATAATTACAAGAGGTACGCGATCTGTCAAGGAGTTCGCGAAAGCTAATAGGGAGGGTAATAGGTACCTCAGGCGATCACAACATCCGTCGCCCTTGAGAGCTTGTGCAGGTAGAAAAGATGTCCGTCAGCAGTTTCTGAACAAATCCAAATCTTGGCATGATGTAGATTTTTCTTTTGATGCGTTTGGTTTTCGATGAGCAAGAACTACCGCCCTAATCCGACTTCACCTAGCTGTGCAGATGCAAGCATGCCAAGTGAGCTCTAAGAATACCACTCTGAGACAAACCGCAGCAAAGAAATTGCTCCCACCGTGCAGGCTTTTTGAAAGCCTCATTGTAGTTTTGGTGTTTATAGTTTTCATCAGTATTGTCCTGGCATTAACATATACTTTTATTGTTTTCCACGTTGCGACTGAATGATTTCCTGTAAGCCATAGCTATATTTTCAGTTCACAGTGTCTGACTCCTTCCGGAGGAAGAGTTATTGCACGTGAATGCGTACTTTAATTATAAATTTTTAAATAGTATGATCCATTGACTGGATTATTACTGGTCAATGTTGCTACTATCGCATCTTTTCTAACCAAAGCAAGCTTTCAAATTTATGCTTCTAGCATAGTCCGTCCGATAAAGTTACACAAAACAAAACAAAATATAATTTTCAATTTTGAAGAATAATAAAACATCAAGGCACAAATATAATCGACCACACTAGCCCCAAATCAATGAATGAAATAAATCCTCATAAATCCTTTATAATAATTTTAAATAAGAAATCGGAAAGTGAAACGAAATATGAAAATGAACAATACGAATGCACCTTTTACTCGACAAAGAGGTAGACTAAATAATTCTAGGGGTCGAGGTCCTTCCAATGTCAATGGAAACATTAACAATTCTCAGAATGCTAGTAACGGTATGGCTTCTAGACCACTAGTTAATAGAACACCTCCCAGCAATGATAATAGAGACCAATCAAACGATCCTCAAGGTTCTCGTGATGTCATTCCTCCAAATCCTCGGAATGTTCATATACATGGAGAAGATTTTCTTCCTCCAAATAATGATCCCATGGCAATTGATGGTAATGGGAACGCCAATGACCAAAATTTGCAAGAAGCACAGGCTCAAGATGGACAGCAGGGAGCAGAGGCTCACTATGTTCAACTTCCATTTCGTCAAAATGCTGAAAATATTAATGTACAAATACCGACCCTTCAGGCAAGCAATACAGGCATCGAAGCATTAACTAATGCGTTTAAGCTTATACTTGAAGCGAATCAGAAGGAATTCATAAAAGAAATGAAAGAAATTAAAACGACCTTAGTTGAACGCTTAGATGTCATGAGCAACCCTAACGTAACTCAGCAAGAAGTTCGACCTTCAAGCGCTTTCGAACAGTTTTTAAATAATGCGTCATTTTCAACGCAACATAGATTAGCACCACCAGTTAGTGCACAAACTTCTCAAACTAGCACAACCTCGTCAAATTCCAGCTGCAAGATTGAAAAGTGGCAAATTTCCTTTGATGGGTCCGATCACGTCCATGATTTTTTGTTCAAGGTAGAGACACTCAAAGAACGCTTTGGTTGCAGTTGGGAACAGGTTCTCGCAAATTTTCATGTCCTTTTAAAGGGGAAAGCGGAAACTTGGTTCTGGTTTTATCTCAAGAAAAATCCTCAGGCTACCTACGAGAATTTGAAACATGCCATAATAAAAGAGTATAGCAAGGTTGAAAACGACCATGAGAAAATTCTTCAAATGTTGTCCAGGAAGCAAGGCTATAAGGAAACATTTGATGATTTTTACTCCGATCTTTTGCGTCTGAATTCTCGAATGAAGGAACCGCTAAGTGATACTAAGATGATAGACATGATAAAGAAAAATGCCAAAGAAAACATAGGATCGCTTTTATTCTCATACCAAGTCGGAAGCTTAGACAATTTACGTGATGTGGCAAGACAAGCTGAGAAATTTCTTTGCCATCAGATGGCACAGAGGTATCAGAATTACAAGCGGGTAAATGCGATAGAGGAAGCACTTATAGATGAAGAGAAAAACAATTTTGAAGATCCAAAGGTTGCAGCTATCTCAAATAGATTTGGTTATGGTCGAGAACCACTGGATACTAGTAAGTTCCAATGCTGGAACTGTGACCAAGTAGGCCATTCTTTTTATGACTGTCCCTCAGATAGGCGTAATTTGTTCTGCTTCAGGTGCGGAGAGAAGAATGTTTCGACACCCAAATGTCGTAAACATACGTTAAACCCCAAGGTGAGCGAGATGACAGCCGGGGACTCTCGTTCCATACCTCTAACCCCGAGCCAATAAAAGTGACCAACGATTCCTTACATAGCCATAGGCAGTGCAAGGATTCACCACTACCTGAAAGTACAGCTCAAAATAATATAAGTCCAAAACACTTTTCTAAACTTTCTCTACACGAGAGGATTCTACGTTATCGAGAAGCGAAGAAAAGAATTTTTGGAGATGCAATTAATCGGAAAATAAAGAAAAAAATACTTGACTGCAGGAATCGTTATCGAGTTAGGAAAACTAAAAGGAAAACCTTAGAGGCAGCCATAATAGACGACGTCAATGATTCAAGACTTTATTTGAATATAAAAATAGGCAACGAGAAGGTTCTTGCCTTATTAGACTCAGGTGCATCAGTAAGTGTTCTTGGAAGAGGGAGTTTAGAACTTCTTGAGCGCAATTCAATTCCAAGCAAGCCATTGAAATCAACTATCAGCACAGCAGATGGTACAAAACGGAATATTCATAGCTTTTGTCGAATCCCAGTTTGCTTAAATAATGTCACCAAGGTAATTGATTTCTATGTTGTACCAAGTCTTCAACAACCTGCTTACCTAGGAATTGATTTCTGGAAAAGCTTTAACATTATTCCACAAGTTGTAGTTCCGCAAGTCTCCTCCATTGACAAGAACAAGAATATACTAAATGCAAATACCATTGAATTAACTCAAGATCAGACTAGTGATTTATTTAAGACCATTGAAGAATTTCCGTCTTTTGCTAAGGCAGGACTTGGAAAGACTCACTTAGAGGAGCATTATATAGACACGGGAGATGCTGTTCCCATCAAATCGAAGTACTACCCACTGTCACCTCCTCGTGAAGCTGAAGTTTACGCTGAAATTGAGCGTTTACGTTCGCTTGGCATAGTCGTTGAGAGTGAAAGTGCGTGGAGTTCCCCGATCGTTGTAGTTCGTAAACCTGATGGTAAGATCAGACTATGCATAGACTTCCGAAAATTAAATAGCGTTACAAAAAAGGATGCATATCCCCTCCAACATATAGGTGGTTTATTGAGTAGGGTCAAAAACACGCATTATATGAGTAAGATAGATCTCCAGCAAGCTTTCCATCAGATTCCTCTCGAAAAAAGTTCCAGGGAAAAGACAGCTTTTGCAGTCCCAGGTTTGCCATTATTGGAGTTCACAGTGATGCCCTTTGGGCTCTGTAACGCCTCGCAAAGGCTCGTCCGCCTTTTGGATAAAGTTATCCCAAACAAGTTTCGCGACAACGTTTTCATCTACTTGGATGATCTGTTGGTTTGCACCGCCACTTTTGACGAGCATATCTATATCCTTCGAAGTCTAGCGAAATGTCTAAGAGACGCAAACCTGACAATAAACATGGAGAAGAGTGAGTTTTGCAAAAAGGAAATACAATATTTAGGCTACATAATAGGGCAAGGCTGCTTGAAGACCGATCCCTCAAAGTTGGACGCGATAACCAATTTTCCTCTGCCCAAAACTGCTCGGCAGGTTCGCAGATTTGTTGGCATGACAGGGTGGTATCGCCAGTTCATACCCAACTTTGCGAGTCTATCTGCACCTATTACCGATTGCCTTCGAAAAGGTAAGGAGTTTTCCCTGACTGAAGAGGCGGAAGAATCATTTCAGAAGTTAAAAGAAGCGTTAACTACTGCCCCAGTGTTGGCACAGCCGAATTTTGCCAAACCGTTTGTGATTCAATGCGATGCGTCAAGCCTTGGTGTAGGAGGCGTTCTGTACCAGTTAGATGATGATGGGAAGGAGCATCCAATTGCATATGTATCGCAAAAATTAAACAAAGCACAAAGAAACTACACTGTTTCGGAACAGGAATGCCTAGCGGCCATCGTTTGCGTTAATAAGTTTAGACCCTATATAGAAGGTCTACCTTTCAAAATAGTCACCGACCACTCAAGTCTCAAGTGGTTAATGTCACAAAAAGATTTGAGTGGGCGACTCGCCAGGTGGAGCTTAAAGCTCCAAGCGTTTGATTTTTCGATGGAACATCGCAAGGGCTCATTAAACGTGGTACCAGATGCGCTCTCCAGACTTGACATGTGTGAACTAATACCGACTGTTAGACAGTCCGAGATTGACCTGAAGTCCGAGTTCTTTAAATCATTGGATTATGAAAACTTAAAAAAAAATATAGAAGAAAATAAGGCATCTCTGCCAGACGTTTGCATCTCAGATGGGTATATATATAAGCGAACAAAATTTAGGACAGGTTCTTTGGACGAGGAAGAAAGTTTGTGGCGGTTATGGTTACCGAGAGAACTGACAGAGGAAGCCATTAGCAATGAGCATTGTTCTGCACCAGGATTACATGGTGGTCTCGAAAAGACGCTCTTTCGGCTTAGGCAAAAATATTATTGGCCAGATATGGTGAAGCAAACTAAGTCTTTTATAAGTTCTTGCGATGTCTGCAAGGAAGTTAAACCTGTCAATTCTACGATGAGACCGAAAATGGGTAACCAGATCATTACCGAAAGGCCAATGCAAAGGCTATACGTTGATCTTCTCGGGCCATATCCCCGTACTAAGCTAGGACATACTACAATTTTCATAGCTATCGACCATTTTTCAAAGTATACTTTCTTGAAACCATTGCGTAAAGCCACCGCGACAGCTATTTGTAAGTACTTGGAAGAAGACATCTTTCATTTGTTTGGAACCCCGGAATTTATTCATAGCGATAACGGGAAGCAGTTCGTTTCTAAAGAGTTCTCCAAACAGATGGAGATGTACAAGATTCAGCATGTGAAAACGGGCTTAACTCTCCTCAGGCCAATAGCTCAGAGCGAGTAAACAGAGAGATAATCGCAAAAATTAGAGTATTTGTAGGGGAAAAGCACACAGAGTGGGACAAGTATGTCTCAACTATTGCTGCAACTCTTCGGAGTGACTATCATTCTACAATTAATAGCTCACCCTATTATGCCTTATTTGGGCAGAATATGATTTTGAGTGGTTGTGAATATCCTATTCTAAAGAGTTTGAAAGCTCTAACTGACCCTGAAATAAGCACAATTCCATCTGCAGACCGAATGCAGCTCCTGAGAACTCAAATTAAGCAAAATCTAGACAAAGCTCATCTGAAATCTGAGAAGATATATAACCGTAGGGCAACCAATGTTCGATTCGTAGAAGGACAAGAAGTCTTTCGACGTAATTTTGGACAGAGTTCATTCCCTAAGCAAGAAACTGCCAAATTTATGCCAAAATTTCTCAAGTGTAGGGTAAGGAAGAGGGTGGGAAATTGCTTATATGACCTAGAGGGTTTAAACGGGAAATATATTGGAAGATTCCACGCAAAGGATATTCGACAATAAGGCAAGCGAAGTGCGCATGGATTATAAACCTCCTGAATATTCGATTTCCTTCTCGTTTCTTCCAAAATATTCTCGAAACAAAGAAGGTTTGTTACGAATATTTCAAAATAAGCCCATCTTGCCAAACCCGAACACGCAGAAAATTAAAAGCGGAAGATCACTGTGGCGTATACTTACTTTTATTATTTCAGAAAATTGCTTGAATTTAGAATGTCGATTTTTTGTTCAATTCAAGATGCCCAATAAAAGAAATAAAGAGCAAGATTCCTCATCTCGAGTCTAAGGAGTGTAACAAATTGGATCATTGATCAGAATCGCTCTTACAGCCAAGCTACTTTAAAAGGTTCATTCCTTCGTGAAAGCACCAGTAGCTAGACAATATATGCAAATATTACTCCCAATAGCCTAAATAATACCCTTGCTTGATTTTCAATAGAGTATTACAAAAAAAAAGTAATATCGTTGGACGCACTCTGCGTTTGCGTGTGGAATTCGAAATTCGAAAACTCTTATATTTTTTCACTGAATCCATTCAGGAAACAGTGAGTGCCAACTTTATTGAAGGCGGTAGCTTGCCGTCAAAATTCTAAGTATAGTTCTTTTCCGTAGTGACCACCAAGCTGATAACTTCTCCTGAAAGGTACGTTCTGACATCAAATATAATAAAATAAATTAAAGGCAATTTAGTAAAGCCCTCGGTTAGATATTTCATTAAATAGAATTCGACTCCCTTATAGTTATTTCCGATCCAAAAAGAAAAAGAAATTAAAGAAATAGAAAGTGTAAACATTGGTCGCATGAAGAAACCGAGCTCCGCAAACCAAAGTACGAGGGAAATTGAGGAAAAGTAAAATAACTAGGCTGTACCATAGTCATCTCACCAGGTAAACTTACACTTTTTTTTATAGAAAAATACCTTTAAATTAGCCTATGCAAAATCAATATGCATGGTTAATAGTTTTTTTGGTGAAACTAAGATGTGTGTTGATTTCCATCCAGGCGCTCTTGTTCAGAGCTTTTGAGAATTGCACTCACCACGTGCTCTGCTGCGTCGCTGCTGTGTCTCTCAATTCCGCAATCACAAAATTGGACAGCAAAGTAAGCTTTAGAAGAAGGGAATCCAAGTTCAAGTTCAAGGCCAAGGGGATCCAGTTTGGATCTCGTGAACTAGAACTCAACTAGAACGCAACTACACCTCTCAGTAACGGTTCCTTTCCAGTGAAATACCGAGACAAATACTGGACGAGTTTCTTCAAAAGCCCAAACTCAAGTCCAATTCAGTGCAGCGAAGGACAGTAAGCGACGCGATTGTCTCAAGCTACGGCTTTAGATCGGTGAGGTGCAGTATAGGCAGTGAGAGGTAAGCGTCTGTGTTGCGCATATTTCGGTTCGTGGGAGAAATTAATTAAGGAGTCAGAATCTATCCAGAAAGTCGCATTACACCGGATTAAAACAAAAAAAAAAAGATCAATCGTAAAAAAAAAAAAAAAAAATAACAAAGAAAAATCATTTTTGGATTTTTAAAAATCATAATTAATGTCACAAGTGCGTGCATGGTAATTTAAGTATTAAATTTAGAAAAAAAGCTTTGTTTAAAAATACCAACTTGAGTGTGTACATACATATTTATAATTAGCTTTAAATTTAAAAGCAGTGTATTGTGATAGGCTTGGTTTGAACAGTATTATCACCTAAGCTTTCACTCAAGATTTTACTCAATTGGAACCCTGTGGAAATTGTGCACAAAATCCCCGTAAGCGGTAAGTTTCCAAAGCCAAACTATCAGTACATTTTAGTGCTCATTATATTATGATATTGTATTTTTTTATTTATTTAGTTGAGACATTGAATTAAGTATATTACTTGCATTTATTTAAAAATTAGAGCTTCATACATTTACATTTGCTTCACTTAAGACTATGAAACTTTAATGAATACGTAAAACTAGAATTCGAACGTAAAAATACCAAAGCTTGCACACATTTTTTAATATAAAACATATAGGGATAAGAATATGCATGAACGCTAACTTACCTGCACCAGAATCAAATAATTAAAGATGTTACTTAAACCTACGTTACTTACCAATTAAATAAACATGCATACAATTTAAGTAATGTTTTGAATTTGAAAGACCATGGCGGCGAGTGGGGAAGATTATAGTGCCAACTTAAAAGGTTTTGTGTAACCCGAAACGTAAGTCACATCTGGGACAAATCGCCCATAATTACAAGAGGTACGCGATCTGTCAAGGAGTTCGCGAAAGCTAATAGGGAGGGTAATAGGTACCTCAGGCGATCACAACATCCGTCGCCCTTGAGAGCTTGTGCAGGTAGAAAAGATGTCCGTCTGCAGTTTCTGAACAAATCCAAATCTTGGCATGATGTAGATTTTTCTTTTGATGCGTTTGGTTTTCGATGAGCAAGAACTACCGCCCTAATCCGACTTCACCTAGCTGTGCAGATGCAAGCATGCCAAGTGAGCTCTAAGAATACCACTCTGAGACAAACCGCAACAACTGTGATGTCCAAATCCTTTGTAGGGCTACTAATTTTCCAATTTTGCCTAATTCGAATTTCATACTTCCAAGGCATAGGTTTAGAATTTTACTATGACCAAAAGACTTTGCAGTATATGGACCCGACTCTCTCAGTCTTAATGCACCACAGGAGACTGTTTCGTGAATGTTAATGTCTATCTAAAAGAGATTCAGAATGACTGTGAGTGCATCAGCGTGGCAAGATCTAATTGCTCCCATCGCACCAATCCAGGCAGTTCTTTGAATTCTTTTTAGCTTATCGATGTTATAGTTTTTATCTAGGGCAGACCACCAAACAATTTATCCATATTACTTGATTTTTTTTCTTATTCCCAATTAAAAAGTGTTCCTTTAAGAAACAACGTTTTGTTTGTGTACTCCCTTCAATAGCAAAATACTCCCATCTAGAACTTGAAAGTACTCCTCTGTGAAAATTTGAAACGGCAGCCCTGTCAAATCTCAAATAATTTTCTAGTTATGACCAGAGTATATCTAAAGCTGGCTACAGGTACCTTGCCAATTGATTTTTAAGTTGCTGCAACCGTTGCCGAAAAATTAAAACATTTTGATTTTTTCGTTCGGTTGCTGCAACCAGAGTATATCTAATAATGAGTAGGGACACTCTCCACGTGGTTTATTTCCGGCGGACAATGGTCTGTGTATGTATTAGTTCTTCCAGTAGAAGAGAATAGTGCAAAAGTATTAGGTTTAGAAAAATTCGAAAGAAAGAAAGAGTTCACAACAAACAATGCGAGCCCTAACACATTCGTTTTCTTGTGTACGATACATTAAATCCATAATGCTTTTTTAATGGAGCGGCCAATGGTCGTTGTTGACAACCCTGCCTTTCGCTAGACCGCAGCCAACACACACGCATAAAATTTTCTCGAATGTGACAACTGGTAAAACCGCGCCGTATTCGTGTGACTGATTTAAGGTTATATTTCTGGCTGAATCATTTTGATAAAAACTTCGATACCCGTAAATTTAATGAATTTAAGTAGAAAGAAAACAAGTTATTTGAAGAACAGACTAAAAGTATGTAAATATTTCTCTATTATTATCATTACAATATTGTTTATATTATTGTAGGAATTTTGTAACCTATTAAATAAACACCAAATAATTGGACCAACAAGTATTTTATTTGAGGGTTACAAAATCTGAAAGAAAAGCCAACATTACAAAATTCTTTTAATTCATCATTACAATGAATCGCAGGAAACCAGCAAAAGAAAATCCACAGGTTAACCCAGCAGCGCCAGAAAGCGAAGCAGAACAACATAATTGCAAAGCGTGTAGCGCGCCGGATTCTATGGATGATATGGTGTTGTGCGACAACCCATCGTGCGGCTCTTGGTATCACTACAAGTGTGTAGGCGTCGATAGTTCTGCCCTTCGTCCATGGATGTGTTCAGCATGTACCCGAAGCAACACTGATTCTGCAGGAACCTCACAAGCAGCAGTAGCTGCCCTCGCAACTGCACACGTAAGTTCCCGGTCTCATTTCTCCAGGTCTTCAAAGACTTCACACAGCAAAAGTCTCCAACTTGAACTTCAAAAGTTAGATGAGGAACGTGAGTATATCAATAAGAAGTACAAGATTTTGAGCCTGATGGAAGACTCAAGCAACGACTCCGAGGAAGATGAAGTTCATTCATTAGCAGCTACGATTCAAGACAGAACGCGTAACTGGATTAACGACCCGAAATCGAAGTCTGAAAGCACCAATCTTCACAACCAACCTCGTCTAGATAAAACGAAGGCAATAAATCAAGAAATAATAATAATGGCAAATAATGTTTTGCCATCGGGAGCGAATTTTATGAACTTCGACTCGCTTAGTTCGGAAGCAAGCCAAATTTGCGACAATATACAACAACAATCACTGCAACGATCAGCACCGCCACCGCCGCCGCAACCGTCATCACAAACGCAGCAGCCACATACTCAAAATTCACCACCGCTACAAAATGCAACTGCTCGAATACAACAACAACGTAATGATATTATTCAGCCGTTAGAGCTCGCCGAAAATCCCACTGCAATGATCACCAAAAATCAGTTGGCAGCTCGCCATTCCCTTTCGAAAGAGCTGAAAAGCTTTAGTGGAGACCCTGATGAATGGCCCCTATTCATACGAAGCTTTGAGAGAAGCACAGAACTGTGTGGGTTCTCAAGCGAAGAGAATCTTATGCGCCTTCAACAATCTCTTAAAGGGAAGGCTCTGGAAGCAGTTAAGAGTTTACTCATTCAACCCGACTGTGTCCCCCGAGTCATTTCGACTCTGAAAATGCTGTTTGGCAGACCAGAATTTATTATTGAAACGCTCGTGAATAAAATTAACGCCACTCCACCACCGAAGGCCGATAAGCTCGAAAGTATTGTGAATTTTGCCATTACCGTCCAAAACCTTTGTGCAACAATAGAAGCAATGGGATTTTCTATTTATCTGGGCAATCCTACTCTTCTACGTGAGTTAATAGAAAAGCTTCCTCCATCGATCCGTCTCAACTGGGCAATGCACACGCAGACACTCTCAGATGCTAATCATACGCTATCCAGCTTTAGCCTTTGGCTATACAAGATGGCTGAAGCCGTAAATCTTGTTAGCTTACCAAGTGAACTGAGAAGAGACAAGGGATTTTTGCATGTTCATTCTCAAGCCGATAACGTGAACAGTTGTTTCATCTGTAAGGGACATTGCAAATCGATTCCGGACTGCCAACAATTTAGGAATCTGACCCTCTCCCTTAAATGGGCAGTTGTGCGCGATCGGAGATTATGCAGGCGTTGCCTCACTAAGCATGGAAGCAAAGATGTAAGGTTGAGACTGTGTGTGGAATGAATGATTGTGTTTTATTTAAACACCACCAACTTTTGCACAACAATGAAAAAGACCCCCACACGCTTAAATCAGAAATCGCAAACAAGATTGTTGAGGAAGCATCCACACATCATGATGATCATCTGCACCACCACAATTTCGAAGCAGTCCTTTTCCGGGTAATTCCAGTGACTCTTTATGGAAACTGTACCCAAACAAACATATTCGCCCTGTTTGACGAAGGCTCGTCAGTCACCTTACTTGATGAAGAAATAGCACGTAAACTGAATGTGAGAGGTGTCGCGTCTCCATTGCGTCTTAAATGGACTGCAGATGAACATCGATGTGAAGACGACTCAGAATGCATGGACCTCAAAATATCAGGTATTTCCTTTCAAAATAAAAAATATACTCTGGAAAATGTCCATACTGTTAAGGGTCTCAAACTACCTCATCAATCCGTAAACAACGAAAAACTTCAAGCGAAATACAATTATTTGAGAGGTCTTCCTATAAGCTCATTTTCCAATGAAAGACCACGGTTACTCATCGGTATTAACAACTGGAAGCTAGGTCTACCTTTGAAATTTAGAGAAGGTGGCGCTAGACAACCTGTAGCCACGAAGACACGGCTTGGGTGGACTGTTCATGGTTGTTTGAAAGACGAACCCAGAAAACAAGAACTAACAACTACAGAAGCCGACTATAATCTTCATGTCTGCGATTGCGATCGATGTGATGACGGAAATCTTCAAGACCTTGTTAAACAGTTTTTATGCAACGACGCCCTTGGACTTTCTCAACCAAAAAATATATTAATGCCTGTTGAAGACGAACGTGCCTTAGCCTTACTTAGAGAAGTAACGAACCGAAAAGAAGGATATTTCGAGACTGGCCTTCTCTGGAAAAACAGTAATGTTAAATTGCCAGATAGTTTTGAAATGGCTTTCAAACGTTTTGAGAATCTGCAAAGACGAATGGCAAAAAACCCAGACCTAAGGGAAGCCCTTCAAAACAAAATCGAACATTATCTTCAAAAAGGCTACGCTCGAAAATTGAGCAGTCAGGATCTTGAAGTGAAGCGTGATCGCATGTGGTATTTACCAATATTTCCCGTGACGAACCCGAATAAGCCATCTAAACTTCGAATTGTATGGGATGCCGCAGCCAAAGTACGCGGCACGTCTTTAAACTCATTTCTCATGAAGGGCCCAGACCAGCTGACCAGCCTAACCTCCGTGCTTTTTAAGTTCAGAGAGAAAAAGATAGCTATTGGTGGGGACATCATGGAGATGTTTTACCAAGTGAAAATCCGAGTCGAAGATCAATACTCTCAATTATTTTTATGGAGTAATACCGAAACCAATTCTCCCGAGATCTATGCGATGACTGTTATGACGTTTGGGGCATGTTGCTCACCCGCCTTTCGCTGACGTCTTCCCAGCTGCCGTTAAGGCAATTCTTGAAAACCACTACGTCGATGACCTTCTAGTTAGCGTCGACACTCAACAAGAAGCAGTAGAACTGGCAAGAAATATTCGTTTCATCCACAGCCAAGCCGGGTTCCATATACGGAACTGGATATCGAACTCAAAAGGAGTATTGAATGATCTGCAATCTATCACCACTGATACTGAATTTAAAAACCTGAACATGGATCCGGAACTCCTATCAGAGAAGGTTTTGGGTATGTGGTGGAGCATCAACAAGGACATGTTCATTTTCAAACCAACAAGTAACTCAACATTTTCATCTTTACTCTCTTTAAATCGTCGTCCGACCAAACGAGATATCTTACGGATATTGATGACCATATTCGATCCACTAGGGCTAATCGCTCATTTCCTAATGTATCTAAAAATCTTATTGCAGGAGATCTGGAGATCAGGGATCGGATGGGAAGAAGACCAACATCACAAATGGTTGAAGTGGGTTCAACACCTGTCAAAAGTTAGAGATCTTCAAATACCCAGATGCTACATTACGGAAAGATTCACAATCCAGCCCTCAACACAGCTACATCTATTTGTTGACGCAAGTGAGGAAGGGTATGCTGCTGTAGCCTACTGGAGGTTCTCAGATGGTACATTTACTAAAGTTTCTCTGATCGGAGCAAAAACCCGAGTGGCCCCATTAAAAAGTCTATCAATACCGAGGCTGGAGTTGCAAGCAGCAACCCTAGGAGCTCGTTTGGCAAAAGCGATCACTGAGTCACATAACATCACGTTTGTCAGCAAAGTCTTTTGGTCGGACTCGAAGAATGTACTCTCCTGGCTCCGATCAGACCATCGTAAGTATAAGCAATTTGTAGCTTTCCGAGTTAGCGAGATTTTGGAACTTTCCGATGTCTCAGAGTGGCGTTGGATTCCTTCAAAGGAGAACGTGGCCGATGAGGCCACGAAAGGCTGTAAAATTGTGGATCTCTGTTCCACGAGCCGCTGGTTTACAGGACCATCATTCTTACTTGAACGTCCCGAAACATGGCCTATAGAAAAATGTAACATCGAACACAACACCGAAGACCTCAGAAGCCAGTATCTCAACGTACACATCATAGATCAAGAAGATATTTTCCCCGAAGATCACTTTTCATCGTGGACAAAATTACACCGAAGCTGCGCCTTTGTCCAACGGTTTATCAAGAAAACCCGAGCAAGAGCAGAACTCAGGCGAATCCTCTGCAAAAGTTTCGCCCCATCAAAGGAACAACTAGAGGAAATCAAGCAAGTTCAAGATGAAGCAAGCCAAGCCGGAAATTTCACTCAAACCGAATTACAACGAGCAGAACAAATTTTACTGAGGAAGGTGCAGTCTTCAACATACCCAGACGAAATATATTCTCTCTCAAATAATAAAACGGTAAGCAATTCAAGTCCTGTTTTTAAGCTCTGTCCGTACCTAGATGAAAATAAATTAATACGTGCCAGCGGAAGAGCGCAGAGTTCTAAAGATGTTACACTTGACTTCAAGAATCCAATCCTTCTTCCGGGCAAACACTTCATCACAAGATTAATTATCCTGGATCACTATGAAAGATACAAGCATCAACATCACGAAACAGCTTTGAATGAAATTCGTCAGCGATTTCATATCACAAGCTTGAGAACCGTCTTTGGCTCTGTTCGGCGATCTTGTCAAACTTGTAAGATCCTTGGAGCACAGCCGAAGCCACCGATTATGGCTCAGCTACCACCAGCCAGACTTGCTACTTTCAGTCGACCTTTCTCATTTGTGGGCGTTGATTACTTCGGGCCATTAAACGTCACGATTCTCCGAAGGACCGAAAAAAGATGGGGTGTTTTATTCACCTGCTTGACAACAAGAGGTGTTCATATCGAGGTCGCCCACTCACTGTCAACCGACTCGTGCATACTCGCCATAAGAAATTTTACTTCGCGACGAGGCATGCCGATTGAGTTTCATTCCGATAATGGTACAAATTTCAGAGGCGCTGAGCGAGAGCTGAGCGAAGCTTACGAAAATTTGAATAAACAAAAACTAACCGAGACATTCACATCAACCACGACAAAATGGATTTTCATTCCACCTGGTGCCCCACACATGGGCGGTAGCTGGGAGAGGTTAGTCAGGTCTATATAATCCACGTTAAATCGTATTATGCTAACTCGAAACCCGTCCGACGAACTTCTCCGAAGCTCATTAATTGAAGCCGAACATATTATAAATTCACGTCCTCTAACCTATCTGCCAATTACAAACGAACATGAAGATGCACTAACCCCTAATCATTTTCTTCTCGGATCATCCAGTGGAGTAAAACCCATTGCAATTTTCAAAGATGACGGGTTAGTCTTGAAAAAAAACTGGATGATTAGTCAGCAGTATGCAGACCAATTTTGGAGGCGTTGGATACAGGAATACCTTCCTTCCATTACCCGACGTTCGAAGTGGTTCAGCCCTGTTAAACCAATTGAAGTTGGAAGTATAGTAATAATCGTAGATCCAAACAACCCACGAAATTCCTGGCCTAAGGGAAGAGTCATCAGTACGAAAATTTCCAAAGACGGGCAGGTACGAAGTGCCACTATCCAAACAGCTTCGGGAATCTATGAACGGCCTACTGCTAAGCTGGCTGTGTTAGATGTCGGCGGTACGGAATTGGTAAGGTCCACTTCTCCTAGTGGCCATACTGGGGGGAGTGTTGACAACCCTGCCTTTCGCTAGACCGCAGCCAACATACACGCATAAAATTTTCTCGAATGTGACAACTGGTAAAACCGCGCCGTATTCGTGTGACTGATTTAAGGTTATATTTCTGGCTGAATCATTTTGATAAAAACTTCGATACCCGTAAATTTAATGAATTTAAGTAGAAAGAAAACAAGTAATTTGAAGAACAGACTAAAAGTATGTAAATATTTCTCTATTATTATCATTACAATATTGTTTACATTATTGTAGGAATTTTGTAACCTATTAAATAAACACCAAATAATTGGATAAACAAGTATTTTATTTGAGGGTTACAAAATCTGAAAGAAAAGCCAACAGTCGTGTATGTATTAGTGTTCTAGCTTCTTTTTTCTGACAATCTGAAAAGGAGTAGAGTGACCACACTAGTCTATTATAAGATCACTTTATTTTTCATTTCAAGCAATTGTTATTTTTTACTTACAAAGTCATATAAAGAATGCAAAATATAAATACTTCACTCTAGAATATATGTTAACTGTTAAATGAGCTGTTATGATTTCGGAAGATATAACATTTTACGATTTAAACTTCAATTATCAACCCTCCTAACATGTTTTTTATGAATGAACGTGGTCACACTAATTGAGGGTTGAAATGAAGATGTTTTTTCTTGCTTTGTTTTATCTCCTTCTTACTATAACACTTTACATCACCGTCTATTTCTCGTGTACGTGAGACCTTACGGGATCCGAAAATGTAAACAAAAATGAACCACCAGAGTGTCCCTACTCATTATTAGATATACTTTGGCTGCAACCGTTGCCCCGTCTGTATCGTTGTTGCTTGCGTACAAAGGTTCAGTTCATTTTATACCACCTAAGTGGAAACATGTTCTTAGCGAAATCACCATCTGAAATTCTGCCATTTGTGCCAATTTCCACAATGAGAAATTCGGAGATGCTATTAACTGACGCCATCAGTACAATGCTGAATGTCTTCTTGTAGTTGAAATAATTGGAGCCGGAATGTGGTGGCTTCTTTATTTTAATGTGCTTTCCATCTATGGCTCCAAGGCAATGGCAAAACTTGCTTTTTACGTAAAATTTTTCTGCTTCCACTAACCATTCAGCCGAAGTCTTCGGTAGCTAGAACATCTTGAAATTATTTTCAAATTCTTATGTAAAAACGAGAATTGGCAAACCTTAATGAAGTTCTTTAAAGCATCATTGATGGCCTCACAAGTCTCAATGACAATGTTCCCAATAGATTGGGGAGACACCGCTGTTGAAAATTTCATGTCTGCGAATAAGTTTTCCGTTGCAAGATACCGCAAAGTTATTGATTTGAAAATAGTGAAATCAATTCCTTATGTAAAACTGCCTGCGCAAGAAGAAATGACTACACGTTCATCCCTTGCAACTTTCCCTTTTTCCCTAATAGCTTTTCAAAGGCGGTCCCGACTTGAATATATGTATTTTTTAGTTACTTTCAAATAAAAATCAATTTCTAATGGAAACTGCCTGCGCAAGAAGAAATTACTATACGTACATTACTTGCTTCTTTCCCTTTTTCTCTTATAGATTTTCAAAGGCGGTCCGACATGATTGTCATAAATTGTGAAAACAATATTCGATAAAATAAAAACTGGTCATAACCAGAGTATGTCTAATAATGAGTAGGGAAACTCATAAAAATTCACCTGTTGATTCACACATATTTTCACACAGACATGAGAAATAGATGCCAATGAGGAACTTGTAGGAAAGAGAGGGAAACAAAATAAAATTTTTTGACAGACAAACCCGGTTTTTATTTTCGAATATTTTTTCACAATTTATGACAGTCAAGTCGGACCGCTTTTGAAAATCTATTAGGGAAAGCAAGTAATGTACGTGTAGTCACATCTTCTTGCGCAGGCAGTTTTACATAAGGAATTGATTTGACTATTTTCACTTATGGCATTTTTGTTGTGTGTTTTTTCGAAAATTAATGATTGTATAGTAGTGCCAACTACATTTACAAAAGAGTTTCCCTACTCATTATTAGATATACTCTGGTTATGACCTGTTCTGAACTCTGAAGGCGATCACAATTTCGATTGTTTTTGTGACTCTCACAAGTTGTGACTTTAGGGGAGATTACGAAAAAGCCACAAAATCAATTTCACCTCTTGTTATGACTTGTGAGGTATCAGTGATGATGGGGAGAATCGGGCTGTTAGTCTAGCTCTAGACTCGATTTTGATTAAACATAATATTTGGTGGTTAGACCTCGAAATATTTCTTTAGAAATTTATTAAAACCAAACATAATTTAACCATAATAAAATCAATTTTTCTTAACATATTTTCCAAGATGTTTAGATAACCCCACAAACGCTGAGGATTTGCGAATTTGAAATAGTATTCATTAGTTTATCATTATTATTATCTAGATACAACAGAGATGACATTGAAGATGGCAGACTTTCTAAGGAACCGCTAGGCAGAACCGATCGAAATTCACCTTCGTTGTACAAATCATTGTCAATGCACCAATTGTTAAAAGACGATATTGAAACAGAAAAAGAACATTCTGTAAAAGCAACAAAAATCGTTGAAAAGAAACAATCAATTACACAGAAGGTGTGTAAGACTCTCAGTAAGGATACTCTGAAGAAATCGTTTTCATACAATGATTTGAGTACAAAATATTTGCAAGACAAATCAAATGAAGGAACTAGTATTACCATTAATCGGTAGGTTGTGTAGAATAAAAAAAACATTGTTTATTTAACTGCTTTAACATATACATTGTACATATTTACTTATTTTGTTAAATTCAGTGCAACAATCAATAGTTGCTACAAATGTATATGTACTTTGTTGATAAAATCTTAAAATAAGAAAGTATTGGTATATTTTTTTCCTAGGACTCCAGAAACGAATAGCGCCGATGTCCCAAAAAT
This sequence comes from Sphaerophoria rueppellii, assembly GCA_920937365.1. NCBI lineage: Eukaryota > Metazoa > Arthropoda > Insecta > Diptera > Syrphidae > Sphaerophoria > Sphaerophoria rueppellii. Next base: position 28,116,151 of record CAKKXW010000005.1, on the reverse strand, counting down.
AAATTTACAACCTCCTGGCCCAACAAATTTAGACGACAATAAAAGTAGTGGAAAAAGTACAGGCAAAAACAAATGTCGAAAAGTAACAAAATCAAAAGTTCCATTTTCCTTTTTTGGAGTAAATGATTACACAATCAACGGAAAGGTAAATTCTTGCGTTAACAAATTGTAAAATAGTATTGTATATATTGCATAATGTGCATACGTAATAACTACTACTTTTACTTATACTTACTTATCCGACTCATAATTCATGCAGTATCTCAGCCTGAGATATTGCAACCTTTCATCGTGATCGCTCCCCCGCATGCACTCTCCAATCACCGAAACCAAGCGCTCTGGCATCCGCAGTCACTTGGTCTTTATACCGTAGGTTCGGTCTTCCTTGGCGTCTCTAACCTGGGGGCTGGAATGAGAAGACTTTCTTGGCTGGAGCGTTGTCTTCCATTCGCTCGATGTGACCGAGCCAATGTAGTCGGCTTTTCTTGGCCTTCTGGAGTACATTCACATCTTGGTACAGCTCGTACAGTTCTCGGTTGAACCTTCTTCTCCATTCGCCATCGTCGCATACGGGACCAAAAATTCGTCGAAGAATTTTTCTTTCGAAAGTGCCCAGTATCAATTCTCTTTTTTTACTCATCGTCCAGCACTCGGCGCCCTAGATTAGGACTCGTAAAATCAATGTTTTGTATAGCAGACACTTTGTCTTTCGAGTGAGGAGTTTTGAACCCAGTTTTTTTGCCAATTAAATCTTCTTCGGATCTCCGCTAAGGTGTCCTTTGTGGGATTGATGTTTGTTCCAAGGTAGGTGAATTGCTTAACTACCTCGCTGGATCAGTTTGTTCGGGATCCCGATTTCAGACATTGGCATTGGCTATCATAAGCAGCGTTGAAGTCGATGAAAAGATGATGGGTTTCGACTTGAAATTCGTTGGTCTTTTCCAAGATCTGCCTCAGTGTGAATATTTGGTCTATCGTTGTTCTTCCTTGGCTAAAGCCACACTGGTATGTGCCGATTATTGTGTTGCAGAAAGGTTTAAGACGCTCACACAGTAAGTTATATAGGAATTTGTATGCAACATTAAGCAGGGATATGCCACGGTAGTTTTTGCATGAAATCGGATCGATTTTTTTGTAGATGAGGCATATGAAGCCCCAGTCAGTGGGCATGCATTCTTCCTTCCATACTTTGTTGGTGAACTGGTACATGCGGTTCATCAAAAGGCCTCCTCCATATTTAAAGACTTCCGCAGGTATGCCATCCGCCCCGGTGGACATGTTATTTTTTAGCTTTTGGATGGCTCTTTCTAACTCTTCTGCGCTGGGGACTGGGACTGGGACTTCATAGACTGGTATTGCTTCTCTTTTATTTCATTAGCTCGCTTGACATTTTGCGCATTCAGCAGCTGTTGCAAGTGCTGCTTAAAAATGTCTACAATTCCCTGTGCTTCGGTGTTGTTCTTGGCCCGAGACACTTCTAGACATTTGAGCTGAGAAACTGCGGATGCTCTTTTCTTCCTTCGCAGGGTCTTTTTCTCATTTCTCCTTTTTGTTCGATACTCTTCTCTTGCTGCTATTGTTTTCCTTTGCAGCATCTGCAAACGTGCATTTTCCGTCTCTCTTTTCAATAATGTGCATTCATCATCATACCAAGGGTCTTTTTCGAGGTCGGCTGGTAGGTAACCTATGGTGGTCTCAGCTACATTTTTTGTTATTTCGCGATATTGGTTCTACAAGGTGTTGACATCTGTGGTATTTGGGAGGACGGCGGAGAGTCGCTCACTCAGGCGCTCACTGTAGTCTCTGGCGTTGTCCGGAGTGCCAGGGCAACCGATGTTGAACTTCTTTCTTTGGGCCGCACGTGTTTTTTTGTCATAGTAGAGCTCTAAACTTAGCCACTACCAGAAAGCGGTCAGAGTCGATATTTGCTCCTCGGAAAGTGCGCACGTTCAAGATGTTGGATACGTGCTTTGCGCCGATTAGCACATAGTCGATTTGGGTGGTGGTCCGCCCATCCGGAGATCGCTAGGTTGCTGTGTTGATCTTTCGTTGAGCTGCAGCAAAGATTAGTCGTCCTTCCCTATTTTTGCACTAAAGTCTACGAGTACTATTTTGACGTCGTGCTCTTGACAGGCTCCGTAGGCTCTATCCAGGAGGTCGTAAAAATCCTCCTTGCTAGACTCCTCAGCATCATCGGTAGGGGTGTGCGCACATATTATACTAATGTTTTGTAGTGTGGCCTTGATGCAGATTACAGCCAGGCGATCACTAATTGGCTTGAAATCCATGACTTTCGATCCAAGCTGATTTCCCACGACAAATCCGCATCCAAATATGCGCATTCTTTGATGACAGCTGTAATAAATGTTACAATTTTTCCTTTTTATTGTCCCTAATTCTATCCATCGTATCTTTTTCCTAGATCGCAGTAATATCTGCCAACTTGAACAGATTTTGTGACATTGATAAATACCACAAATCAGGTACATACGTTAGTACTTATGTATTTTACACTTTCTTTCTCACGGATAGATAGATAGATCCTTATTCAATATAATAAATAGTACATAAAGTCATTGAGAAAAGCTTGAGTATTTAAAGGCATGACATATCTGCCGTCTGCCCAAGTGGCAAATTTGCTTGAATCTTTCACAGAATTTTGTTTTTTGTTTTTTGAATAGTTCATATGTCAAACTGGTGTTCCGCAAGGCTGTGTCTTAAGTCCTTTGCTATTCTCCTTATTTATTAATGATATTGAAAATCATATCCCAGGAGGTGTTGCAATAGGCGATGTAAATATTAAAGTTCTTCTCTATGCAGAACGATCTTGTTATCCTGTCAGATAGGCCGCTTACTTTACAGCTTCAAATAAATAAGCTACAACAATATTGTAATAGTTGGGATCTAAAAATTAACAGTGCGAAATCGAAAATTATGGTTTTTAGATCACAAAACAGATCTATTGGTTATAACCGAAACTGGACTCTAGGGAACGATGTCTTAGAAGTCGTGGATGAATTTAAATTTCTGGGATATGTACTAACTTACAACCTTAATACGCATACACATGCTAAAGAAAAAATAAAATCTGCTAAAGTTGCCTTAAACAGCATGTGGTCTAACTTTTTCAGCAATTTGTTTATAGACCCAGCTTCCAAATTCAAAGTATTCAATACTACAGTGAATAGTTGCCTCTGCTACGGATGCGAAGTGTATGGGTATGAACAGTTAGAAGAGCTAGAAAATGTTCAAAGATATTTCTTCAAACGAATTTTCCGGCTTCCAAACAACACTCCAAACTATGCCATTCATGTAGAGTCTGGCTTACCACAAATATTTTTGAGAAACTTAAAGGCCAACGCAGACTACATTGTCAAAGTATTGAATAGAACAGACCAAAACCTCCAAAAGCGGATCCTTAAGATATGTTTTGATAATGTTTATAGTCCAATCAAAAATTGGTATGATCTAGCTGTTACACACGACTTTCGCATCTCGTTACGAACCGACAATAATGAGGAACTAAAATTGACTCTTTACGACTGCATAGCTCGTATCGATGAGAGGCTATTTCAGAATGCTATTGAACGTGGCTATCATTCAGCTTCAAGAAGTATCTATCGTCAATTAAGTTTAACTCTTGGTGACAATAATTATTTTAGAAATGAGTTTTCAGTTTCAGAAATGAGCTTAATTTTCAAAGTCAGAACTGAAATGCTGGATTTAAATTATAAACCACATAGATCTGACTTAAATCCCATCTGCTCGCTTTGCAACCTTGCAGAAAATGAGAATGTCTTACATTTTACAGCTGTTTGTCCAGTCTTACAAGAGATCCGAAGACTCTACTTTTCCGTAAGTTTTCTTTCATTAGAAGAATGTATAAACATTTTGAACGGTGGTCGTGGATGGAAGTCACTTATAAGATATGTTTCGCATGCAAAAAAATATCGAGATGATTATTTGAACATGTTTTGAAGAAAAAGATACAAAAGATACAACGATTGTTTGAATAGTTTCTCAAAAGCTCACTTTGCAGATTATTTTCGTTTTAGCTAAACTAAAAGCTCTTTTTTTTGTTTTGACTAAACTAAAAGTCCAGATTAATTTGTTTTCTTTTTTTTCCATACATTAAACTTTTGTAAAATATAACCTAAATTAATTTATCCTTGTTTTGATCAAACTATAAGTAAACAATCACTGCATAACAATAACTTTTTTTTTATTATTTATTAGAGTGGCTCAAAAATGTTATGTTAAAGCAAACTCTCTTTTTATGTTGACAATTTTTATTCTTTATTTTTATTTTTTATCTTTTATGTTGATTATTTATTTTATCTTTTACGGCAGACGGCATATTTGCCATGCTTTATAAATATGTAAAATTGTATTTGTATTGTTTATTTCTTTATATATAAAATAAACGAATTGAATTGAATTGAATAGTTAATAGGACTTTTAGTTTAGTTAAAACAAAATTTAGAGATACTTTTTACACATCACGAGATTTTTTTTTATATATATGTACAGACAATTTTTTATAGTAAATAGGACTTTTATAGTTTAGCTAAAACAAAATTGAGAGTTACTTTATACGCATCTTGAAATTGTAAGACTTTTTTTTAATTTCAAATTGATTCTTTCCTACATTTTTTAATAGGCTCCATTAATTATTTTGGATCCATAAGTGCGGGCGTCAATATAATAATCAAAAAGTAGCTTCCAACTTCCACCATTGAGAAAAACATGTACCTATTCCTCCTTTAAAACATTTTTCCGAAATAGACTCGCTTTATTTCCTTTAGAATTGGACATATTCCGATGAAGTGATACACATCTTCCCGTGCTTGTAGCACAGACAAGTAATTAATTATAGAGATGTCTCATCCATGTGAAAAAAAAGTGTCCTATGAAATCTAAATTCGCTAAAAAAAGTTTTTTTTTCAAAGCTTGCATGAAAATCTTTCTTTTTCTTTTGTTTATGAACACGAAAAGACAATCTGCTTATTTTTTTCGTTTTCTTTATTTCTTTATTCTTTTTCAACCCTTATATTATTTCCCGCACACGAAAACCATACAATCTAATGAATAATATGTCTTCCTGTTGTGATCTGCTTATAATTGATCACACAAGGAAAAAAGGCATCTACCTGCCTACACATGCAGTCCGTAACATCCCAGTGGCAAATTTCATCCTTGGTGACAAATTTTGGTGAAAAGAGCAAGGAATTCATTCCACACTTTTAAGAGGAAAAATAAAGAAATGATTTCATAGGAATAAAGTAGTGTCCTTTTTCCTCTGTACAATTTCTCCGTTCTATTAACGCTTTCGTTTCTTCGCATGCCTAAACGTTGTGATTTCAGTAAAGAAAAGTCCTGCACAGCTTCACCAGTTCGCAATTGGCATTGAGCACTGTGTGTTGTATTCATAAGAAGAAGAATAAACGAACAAAAAAGAAACAAAAATATTGTCTAGCTTCTAGCGCAGCTGCTAGTTTTTTTATTTTCTTTTAAGGGTGGAAATGACCTGCAAGAATCCGTGTATATAAACATTATGTACTTTCAACTTTTATTCATCCAGGATGACGCGACGACGACCGGTGACGACGCAATGGTTTTGGTTTTTTCCACTATTTTTATCTGCGATCGTTCTATGTTCAATCAGTGCAATCGAAATCTTGGTTAAAAACAGTTGATGTGAAGAATGTGAAAGTTATTTTAAAGGTGAATTAATAATTTTAAACAGCACAAGAAAAAACATGTAATCCTCAAATACAAATAGGTATTTATTTTCGACATTTAAAAAATGAAATAAAACTAAGTATCTAAACATTTTTTAAAGGTATTCTGGAATCTGGAATGTGGAGCATCTAAAAAGGAGTCGTTTAGCGGCAATAAATTAAAAAAAAAAAATAGAAGATCCAGACTATTATTTATCTTTCAGAAATATTTCAATAAAAAAAATTATACATTTGTTTGGATATTTACATTTGGTGATTCTTGATTTCACAGCTGCATTTTCAAAGTATTTTTCAGTCATGAAAAAAGTAGTGGAAAATTCAACTTTCAAAAAAGGGATGAGTTCACCAACGAACTATCATTTAACATTTCATCGGAGTTAGAGAACAAATGAAAACACAGCATACTTTTATTCAATGATTTCACGGATGCATATTCACCAAGAAATTCACTTGGTGAACCCCAATGACAGCCCTGTGTAAATTTCACCAAATGATTCACCTTCAAATTCATGAGTGAAGCTTCCATTCCTTGGTGAATCGCATGGTGATTCCTTGGTGAAAATTGGGAAATTTGCCACTGGGATTTGAATAGCCTTACACGTACCTGCTTTTAAGATCAGCAGTTTTTTGTTGCTTTTTGATGTAGACATATGAAATTATATGATGTGTTGAAAGGTAGAGATTAGTTCTTCAGATTGAGAGATATTTCAAATAATTTTGAATAGCTAACAGAAAATGTCTGAGACTATTTCGTTTGGATGCACTAAAATGTTACTTTTTTTTGTAACATTAGAATAGAATCACTTTGTGTATCTTAGTAGTTATGATAAAAAGAGGACTATTTTTGTGCTAATAAAAATGTTTTTATTTATTTATTAAATTATTTTAATATTTTGCACAACCTCCCTTATTTTGAATAACATCAAAAATGCGGTCTTTTAATGAATCATACAATGATTTTAGAAGGTCAAGGGAAATACTAGCCCAGGTCAGTTTTATACCTGCAACAAGCTCTTCTTTGTTCTTGTACTGCTTCCTGCCTTCATACACCTTTCGTGTCAACCAACCCCACACATTTTCAATGATGTTCAAATCTGGTGAGTAAAGTGGCCAGGCAAGTTGTTGTATATTTTGGCCCTGTAACCAAGCTTTAATTATTCCAGCGGTGTGAATTGGCGCGTTGTCTTGCTGGAAAATAATCGGTACCGGTCCAAAAATATCCTGAAATTGAGGTAAAGCCATTTCCAGTACAGTTTTATAATAAGGTGCAGTCATTTTGCAGTTCACAAAAACCAAATCAATGGTTCCATATTATGATATGGCTCCCCACACCATAACGCCTCCCTCTCGACTGTGGTGACGGTCCAAAAATAGCTTTTCCTTCCTCAAATCATGAAAATAATAATTGGCCCATCAAGGTTGAATTTCTTTTCATCCGAAAATATCACTTTTTTCTAATCGTTTGGGTGACTACTTCCATCAGTATTCCAAGCCATGTGCGATCTTGAAAAATTTAGCCCCTGTTGTTTTCGCACTTTGTTAAGTGGCGGTTTTTTTTTTCATTTTTTGGCGCTTAAGGTGTCCGGCACTCTTAATAACTCTACTAATCGTCATTCGGCTCTTTTCTACCCCAGCTTTGTACCTGATTTTACTAAGAGAATCAGTTGAAATCGATGCTAACCTTATAATCTTCCCTTTATCACGACTTGAAAGCTCGGTGCAGGTACGGACTTTGTAATTTTTTCCATAAGACAATGGATCTCTAAAATAGCTGTTCACAACTTTTGGACTTCGATTAATTTTCTTGGCTATAGCGCGATTAAAAAAGTTTTGTTCATGAAAGACCTGTATTTTAGCAATTTCCGTTGCACTTAAAGATTTTTTTCTACCCATTTTAAAAGAAAACAATGTTATTTCCACAAAAAATAAACCGATTTTCTTTCCCTATAGCTTTCCGATGATCGCGCCATTTATTTTCGCTTTAAATAAGTAAGAATGTAAGATGAGGCTATTCTATTGTTACAAAAAATAAATTCATTTTTGAACGGATGCATACAAAATAAGCTTAAAAGGTCCAGTTAGCTTAAAAAATGACGAACGTTCTCTTGATCTCAGAAACTCTCGCTCTCACCATGAAAGCTAATGCATAATTTTTTGGATTAAAATCAAAGAGCTCTCAAAACAGGTTCTCAACAAGAAAAAACAATACATGAGGCTATCCAAATGTTACGGACTGTACGTATTATAGGAAAAAAAACTATTTAAAGCGAAAACAGAATTGGTAGAGTAAAAACTAAAAACAATTTTACTTTTTTTGATAGTCGTTTGCAGATTCTTTGTTTTATTATGTTTTTTTTTTTTTTTTGGAAAATGTGGATATGTATGTAATTATATTTTAAATTCAAAACTCTTTAGGTGCATTATTTATAAAATAAAACATAAACTTACAAGTGTCTATAATTTATAAATTTACGCTAGTCAAACAAATTAAAGGAACACTTGAAAAGCTCACAAATTGAATGGTTTTTTATAGGGCTGTATCTCAGTAGAAAAAATGTGCACGACTTGGTCGTACGAACTTGGTCCTGCATGCTAAAACTAAATATTTATGATTACTTAAATTGCAAAAAGTAGTGTTAGAATAAGAGATATACTTTAAGCAATTCTGATTACACTCTTACTTACAGCTTACACTTAACTCACAAAAAAAAAACTCAATATATAAAAATAATTAGAATTCATTAAGAAAATTGAAATTTGAAAATGTACCTCGTAAATACATTTCATTCCAAAAATTTAAATGCCAAACTAATTCAAACCTTATACTTGATTTATTGATTTTTTTTTTTTTTGAAAATCGTCGGAGCCGTTTTTTTAAATTAATTTTTTATATATAAAATTTTTCAAAAATGTCTTCAAACTAATTTGGGTATGCAGTTTTCAAGACCATGTAAATATACATATTACACTCCAATTTGGATTTTTAAAATTGATCCGTTTTTTAGATACAGAATTTTGAAAAATAAAAGTTAAAAATATTTTTTGTTAAATCCAAAAAAAATTTGAAATTTTTTTTTAAACAAAATATTATTTGAACAATATATACGTACTTTTGAAAAAAAAAACTTACGCTGATCGGACTTTCAGTTTTCGAGAAAATCTAATAACAAAAAAACGGTTCTATGGGAGGTACCGTTTTGGAGCAATACAAACATTTTTTTTACATAAAATACATGAATGTTTAAAAAAATAAAACTTGAGGAAGTTTAAAAAAAAATCGTAGGAGCCGTTTTGGAGAAAAAAAAAGTTTTGGTTTTTGGCCAAAAAAATCGTATGGTGGCTACCCTAAATTTTGATCTTAAAACAAAAATAAAAAAAATTGGGATATGAGTGTTTGCTCAAACCTCTAATTTTCATATTTGAAGTCAATCGGACCAGTAGTTAAGCCTTTAGATGCCTGTAAACTTTCCGACAGACAGACAGACGGAATCGCCGGACCCACGTTTTTCGATTTCTCTTTCATCGTAATGCTATATCTCATCCTCATCTAAATTTTTTTTTTACGAATTCAATAGTTGCCATATTATTCTATATGTCGCAAGTCGGATGAAGTGGAATAAAAAGTTTTTCAAAAGTTATAATTTTTTTATTTTCAAATCATTTTGAGTTGAGAAAATAACGTTAGTCATTTTCGCTTGAGCTTAAAAATGTTCATTCAATTCCAAAATAAAAAAAAATAAGTTTGGTTTGTTATAAAGTGAGCGGAATTTTTTTTTCAATCCAACCGATTTAAGATTCAATTTGAGAATTTTGTTGGCATTAATTCCCTGTTTGTTTTAGATCGCTACAATTTGTTTTCTAATCAAAAAATGGGTTTAAATGCGAAAACACAATTTTGATTTTGGACCCTAACATCTCTGCTAAAAATTAACTTACAAAAGAAAAGACAGATTTGAAAAATCTTTTAAATTTTCTACACAAAAACATTTTGAAAAAATAAAAATATTGTTTTTTTTTCAATCATTTCTATCAGATGATTCAAAATATGCATTTTTAACTTTTTCATAAAAACTGCCGTTATTTTATGGCACTTAGCGATTTAAATCATCTATAAGGCTTCATTACTAAAGCCCATACAATTTCCTTGATTTTAGTAAAAATTTCGAATCAATACAATTAACCGTTTCTCTGTTTCGATCACTCAAACTTACCAAACATTGTTTCGGCATGTTAATCTGCCTGACGATATCATGTTGGGGATGGTATTCCATATGGGGAGCACGTTAGACCGATGACAATTTTCTTAATGTCCCGATGTATTGGACATCGTAAAAATGAAATATGGAATTCAATTCCCAACTTGATATTGTCAGGTGGATTAACATGCGAACAAAATTTTTTGTTGAAAATGGACTCGGAAAACTCATTGGTTTTCAAAAGGAAAATTGTTATTTTAGGTGCACTGTTTTTCAAATGGTAAAAAGAAATTTGTTTGATTGGGAATTCGGAAAACTCTGCGAGAGCATGAAGAACTTCAGGACCTTAAATCAAGGTTTTGCATGGGATTTAAGGTGCATTGTTTTGTTTGTATGTTTGGTAAAGACTCCTTATTATCCGCTTAATCCTCAATGAATTTTTATAATATTTTCACTGTAGATATAGCCTGAGTAAAAACTATTTTTGGGACAATATTACGGGAAATTCAGCAAATAAAGAGACAATGTTAAGCTGTTTGGAATTCCGATTTTTGTGAAATAGTCAAAACACACCTTAGTGTCCTTGGCTTAGTGGTAAGATGCGTTGTCTGCTAAGCAGAACGTCGTGGGTTCGAGTCCATGATTTTATTTCATCTTTCACGGGCACTGCCTCTTGCGAAGAACTGTACATTTTTTCGTTCCTTCCTCTTAAAAGTCAGTAAACCAATTTCGATTAGATCTTAATCAGTTCTTAAGAAAGTTATTGTGCGTCAAATGAGACCAATTTCATGTCAATATCAAGAAAGCACATACGTCAATACGCACCTACGAAAATACATACGAACATACACACACACGCATAAAAAGAGTTGATTCGAATTCTAGTGACCTCGAAACATGGATATATGCAAAAATTAGCGATTCACAATCACCCCATTACATTTACTTCCTCTAAAAAATAATGAAGTTTCAAAATCATTAGAAGAACAACTTATTACAGTCTTTTTTTCTTCAAATTCACCCTTTTACAAATCAAATTCACCCTTTTACAAACCAAATTCACCCGGTATTTGTAAGTGAATTATTTGAAGAGCTACAGAGACAAAATTTAATATTTGTGTGGTTAATACTTGATAATGCTAGTATTCACAAGAAGGACGAAGCTCTTAACCTTGTTGATCAACCAAATCATTCACTTAATTTTTTACCACCGTACTTCTTAAGAAGTTTTTTTTTTCGAAAATTAAAACCTTACTAACCGATCCAATAACCGAAGTTTGGTTGAGATAGTAGACACTTCTGAGGAGACGGTAACTTCCGAAAATTGTCACAATTATTACATGAATATGTATGCAGAGCTACCCACTGTAGCTGCAGGAGAAGGTTTGTAATACTATTAACAATAAAAATGAATACAATAAAGTGTATATTTCTTATCTTACATAGAAACGATCATTTGTGATTTTATTTTTACAAATACTGGGTGAAATTGAATTGTAAAAGGTTGAATTTGGAGTAAAAAAAACTGTATACGTACATACGTAAGTAATCATCTTATGATTTTATTTTCATTACTACAAAAAAAAACCTGTTTTGTTTTGATTCATAATGCATTGAAGCATTCGAAACGAATCAAGTATATTAAAAATTTTACATAACTTTTTTTTTTAAAGATAATTTCTTTAGGGACAGCATTTTTTGTTGATAATTAGAAACATGTTCTTATAAGCCGTAGTTTTAATTTCAATAAATATAGGCAATTGTTATGCTGTAAACTGTCAAACTGCAATTTCAAGTGAATAGGTGATTAAAATAACATTGACAAAAAAAAAACAAAAGAAAAAAAACATTAAAACGCACTTTGCTTTTTAACCAACCTGCTCTCACCTTTCTCACCTTCAGAGCCACGAGCTACTCTTATTTTATTAAATCACAAATCACAATTCAATCTTTAATTTACTTTAAACTGCTAATAAAAAGAATATTAAACTCAGTCTATATTAAATAGATACATATAATATAATAGAAGAATAAAAAGCAATATGAAAAAAATATCACACACAGATGCAAAAGTAAACAAGACAAAACAGATACATTTGTATCTACTTTACTCATTATAAATTATTATATTCTTATCGGCAGACCTCAGAAAAGGAAACGAAACGATTTGAGAGAAAGAGGAAACAGAGAGAACATTTCAATTTTTCAATAAATCAAGAGAGCCTTTAAAGGTTTCGTAAGACCAGGCAAGGGCAAAGAACTTTTTTGCCTGTTCATAGTCGATCGTCAAGAAAAAAATATGAGCCACTTTTTACTATGGGGATGAGACATCTGTATTATTACTTGTCTAGTAATAGTAAGAACACCTTTACGGGCTACTTCGACTTCTTTGAAGCCCAGGCCGTAAAAGGAGCGGTTTTTCCGGCTCTTGCACTTGGAGTCACATCACGTGCCTGGTACTCCAGGTTGGGGGTTGTGCGTCGGGGTGACTTCCCGACCACGTAGAAAAAATTTTAGTTGCGAAGCAACAACAGGCATCGGAAACGGACGGATACACTGATGACGACCCAAGCAAATGTACAAAGGACAACGAATTTCGGATATGCACGTGGAATGTTAGGTCCCTTAACAGACCGCGTGCTGCCGAGACCCTCAACTGCTACAAAGCAGACATTACCGCTATCCAGGAAATGTGATGGGATGGACCGGGCAAAAGGAGGATGAGAAACTGCGACATCTACTATGGTAATTGTTACCGAGAGCAACAACAGCGACTCTTTGGATGCGGATTCGTCGTGGGGAGCAGACTCATGCAAAAAGTCTTGAGCTTCAAATGTGTGAGCGAGCGCAACACAACAATCCGAATCAAGGCTAAATTCGGCAACATCAGCCTAATATGTGCGCATGCCCCCACAGAAGAGATAAAGGACAACACCAAAGACGAGTTCTACGAGATCCTTGACAAAACATACGAGCAATGTCCTAGTTATGACATTAAAATTGTCCTCAGCGATTTTAACGCAAAGCTGGGGAAAGAGCATATCTTTGGTGGAACAGTCGGAAAGCACAGCCTGCACTACACCACTTCCGATAACGGATTCAGGCTGATCGATTTTGCTGCGGGGTGAAATGTTGTGGTAGCAAGCGCCTGGTTCGTTCATCTCAACATCCATAAAGGTACATGGAGATCTCGTGATCAATCAACCGTCAACCAGATCATATTGATTCATCACATTGCGATCGACGGAAGGCACTTGTCCAGCCAAGTCGTAGCCAAGGTAGTGCTACGAATATCCCGACAAAGGCCAAACAAGGAAATGCTGCAAGAAAATTCGACGTCGGACGGCTACAATCGCAAGAGATCGCCAGATCCTTCTCTGATCGAGTGTCAAGTAACCTCTTAAGGAGTCCTATGCCGCCAACATCAAGTATCGAAGACCAGTGGCAACACTGCCAGAGAGCATTTAGAGATGCCGCCTCTAATATGCTGGGTTTCACACAGCCACCAAAACGAGACCCCTGGTTTGACGAAGAATGCAGGCAGGCCCATGCAGCCAAGCAGGAGGCATACAAAGCGGCGCTGCATAGAAGGACAAGAGCTGCTCGTGAGCTCTACGAGCAAAAGAGGAGAGAGGAACGCCGGCTTCTCAGGAGAAAAAAGAGAGAGCATGAGAAGCGTCAGATCGAGGATGTTGAGAGAGCCAACAGCAGGAATGAAGTTCGGAGGTTTTACCGAAAGGTTAAACAGCTGGCTCAAGGTCATCGAGCAAGAACCGATGCCTGCAGAGATAAACAAGGGAACATCATAGTACAATCGCAGTCAATGCTGGGGATTTGGAAAGACCACTTCTGTAGACTGTATAACGGCGACGATGAACAAAATACCGCCGTCAGACAGGAGCCTTTCATCGGACACGATGATAGCCAACAATTCCGTGAACCCGACCTAGAAGAAGTGAAAACCGCAATATCACGGCTGAAATCCAAAGCAGCAGGCGACGAGCTAGATAGGAGCATGCACCAAATCATCTGTAAGATATGGTCAGCATTGTTTGCCCAATCCTGAAAAAGGGAGATCCTCTAAACTGCGCCAACTATAGATACGGTGACCATATTTTTCGAGACCAAATAATGAACTGTACCCGAAAAATGAAAAATGTTGACCAGTTTTCGAGGTTTTTTTTTTATTTAATTCAGTAATAGTAAATAAATATAATATAGTACAATTATATTTATAAAATAAACAGAAAAGGAACTTTCATCGATAATAAACAAAACAAACAAATAAAAATAACACAGATTCTTACAATCTCTAACTTATTTACAAATCAAAAAGTTGTACGTGTCAGCTCCGACGCGTGACTAGAGTTCACTCAATATTATTTTAAAGTATTTATAATACGAAAAGGATTGAATGCATATATTCATAAATCTATTCATAATAATTTGATAAAATATATTACTTAAATTCTTATGGTAAGCAATATGAATGTCAACAACTTTGTTTAAAATGTTCTTACGTATTTTTGAATAAATCAATGTAGTTACTTCTACAAAAATTTTTGTAAAGAAATCAAAATTTTCATTAATTAATGATGAAAATACAATTGGGCCAACATTTATCATGGATTATTGCATAAATTTAATTATATGTTGATAAATTCTAAATCGAATTAAAGCCTGAACCCTGAAGCCTTGTGCTTCTTAAGAGACCTTAATCTTGATGATCCGATTATATTAGAACGCACGCTAGGACGCTTGTTATGGAATAACATTGATCGAATTTTGGCCATAGCGGGATTCTCCCACAGATGATGTTTCATTTCGAATGCACCAAGCAGGTCGTTTGTGTGCAATTATAGTTATTTTAAATTCAAGATTGTGATGCTATCAAAATCACCGTCATTTCACGTAGATTACGCATATGGAATTTTTGACAACTTGTATATATAAGCAAATTTATGTGAAATTGTCAACATTGACCATTTGTATGAGTAACCGTTATAATAAGAGTAGTATAAATTGAAGAGCATGAAATTCGGTATTACTCAATGTCCGCTCATTGAATAAGAAGTACAGGAAGCGGTGTTAGCTACATGTACAGTGTACGTGAGTGAAGCAACAAAAATGTCTGATGATGTCCATTTTTTGGTATGTGCTGTCATTTTTTAGGGTATGTGCTGTCAAACTTTGACTGTGTTGTCCAGTCGAGTTCAGGGTGTATTATTTTCTGTTCGTGATCGGTTTAAGGCGACTGCAATTCGTTTGAGTTCCCCGTAGTTGTGGCACGGTTGTTTTGAATTAGTTTTTCCATCGTGTTTCGAAACGTTTTTTATTTGTATGATTGTATTACAAAAGGCGTAATAAACGTGATTGAATTACGGATGTAAAATGAAGAAATGTACTGAAAATAGAAAAAAATAAACAGTAAAAACGTGCAGTGGCACCTTTAGTGTTAAAACAACCATGCTTCCCAAAAAAAGAAATTGTAGATTGAAAAAAAAAAGTTGATCAGCAAAATCGATGAAATCTTGGATTCAACTCAAATTTCGCTTGGCGCCCCTGAAGATTAACCCATTCAACTGCAGACCATCCCTGATGTAATGCGGTTGTGATTTGTGGAAACTCACACTTACTTAGGACTAAAATGCTTCAATTCTTGTTCATAAGACCCCTTCCTGTACTTCTTATTCAATTGTGTCCGCTACACCGTTAGACACTACAGAGTGTGGTGCCGTGGCAATATCGCCGATCGAAATATCGCCGAATTTTGAAATACGGACTTATTTCACTTTGCAAAAGAGAATAAAATTGGGTTGTGAAAAAAAAAACATTTAGAATTCGGCGTTATTTCGCTCGGCGTTATTGCACGGCACCTACAAAGTGTGGTATATCAGATTCATAATTTTTTGTTGTTAAGGCTAGTAAACATAATCACTGTATCTTGACAGTACGACTGAATTTGGGTTAGTAAGCAGTCCCTGGACCACGAATTCTACACTCATCTCTTAATGAGATTTTTCCCATACACGAATACCTATATTTTTGTTTACAATTCATTCATTTCATTTTTTTTTGTTTACTATTTCTTGTTTTCAAGTCCCCTTCAACAAATTTTCCAGTTTCGCGTTGGAAGCCAAATGATTTTCTCGAGTCCTATCGAAAACCTCTTTAGAAATGTTCCAGTTTTCCATTTTGAAAACCACTGCACCTACAATCTACAATGCAATATTCCCATTGAAAAAGCAATCAATTAGTTTTCCGATTCCATTCGAAAAACCATTTTGAAATTTTCCAGTTTTCATTTGATTTTCCATCTTTCCACTTGAAAATCAAGCATCCACAATTTCATAGCAATTTTGTTTTGAAAACAATGAGTTTTCCGAGTTTTTCATCAAGAACTTTCTATTTGTCCATTCGAAAACCCATTTTGAACAAAAAAATTCAAAGCAAAAAATATAATTTCCGAACCTTTGATTCGGTTTTTTCCAGTATTTCCCGGACGCAGTGGATAGTTTTTTTGCTCAATTTTTTTTTTTCACAAAATCATCACTGAAATACAACAGTATCAACCATGAAAATTTCACATAGATATCTGTTGGCCATTTCGGAGTCCATAATAAGACATTACAAACAAACACACATCCATTTATATATATATAGAGAAATAGAGAATAGAGATTAAAACTTAATAAGCAAATTTATTGTGAAATGTCTACACGTGATCTCATATTGTGCATGCAGTAAAGCCGCTATAATAAAGAGTAGCATAAAATTGAAGGAGCATGAAATTCGAGGGTATCATGATGTTTCTACGTCTGCCATCTCTTGATTCAATAAAATAGGTTCGAACGTGGCTAATAAACTATCACCGCCATATTTTTAACACCCCTCCCACAGTTAATCCAATATGTATTAAACTGTTTTGAATAGTCGCTACATAGTCAAAAGCCATATACATACGTTTTAAACTATCAAGCTCATCGAACCTCCATCCAACTTTGACCTATTATTTCAACCCTTGTGACCCTTTCAACCCTTTTATGCGTAAAAAATACCTATGCCCTTTCTCGGTTCTAGTCTATCTTTGTACAATTGCATTTAAATCGATCCAGTAGGTTAGACGATATTAAGAGTTAAAATAGACGTTAGAGTCAATTTTTGTAACGCTTTTTTCAATGTTAGAATATCCATATTGTTTTTTATACCGGGTCTATTAATGAATAGATTCTAAGGAAGTTAACTCCAAAAAATTAACAAATAATGAACAATTTCTAAAATAATGAACATTCTTATGTTTTCCGACACACAATAATTCATAATGAACATTTTCTTCAAATAATGAACTGTTCATTATAATAATGAACGGATGGTCACCGTATATAATATATTATGTGTTGGTTCGGGATGTTGTTCGTCAAAAAAAAAAATAAATAGGCGACCGAATACAAGGATCATGTCAACTACAATCAACGTGGGACGCGAACCCACTTATGCTAGACGGGCACTTGATTCAAAAATCGTCAGATAAGTACTTTTTATAAGTTTTAAAAAAGAAAGCGATGCTTTGTGAAATGTAATATTTTTCTTTCCAGCTTTTATTGCCGTATGTCTTTGGCATGGAAAACGCCAAGAGGTTTACCGGACCGTGATTCCAGCTCATACATACAATTTCCTACAACTCTTTTTATACGGGATTTAAGAAATTTTGGTAGCAATTTGGCATTAATTCCCTGTACGAAATTGCTTTGAGCGAAGTTGCGATGAAACACTTCTTGTCCTTCCTGGTAAGTGACGTTTCTCGTACGTTTGTTATATGTATCTCTAGACTTAACGTATGCCCTGTCCAAATTCTCCGACAACTTCTGTCGTGTCAAGGAAAATTTCAGTGCGCGGGGAGTGACCAACATTTCAGGATCGGGTAAGGCGTTCATCTTCCTAAGCAGTGCATACGTTGAACCATGAGTGACCATGTTCTGACCGAACATAGCGAAGTAGGGCTGACATTTTAGGGAGTCGTGTGTGTCGGAACGCAACGCACAGGCTATACTAGACAGATGGATGTCCCAGTCGTTCTGTTGCTATGAAATCAAAATTCTTAGTTTGCTAAGTAGACTTCGATTTACCCTCTCCGAAATGTTGCGCTGCGGTGAATGTATAGGTGTACGTAAATGCTTAACCCTGTACTCGTCCAGAAATTCCCTGAAATCCTTGGACAAAAACTGACGTCCGTTGTCGGAATGAATTTGTTCAGAGGTCCCGAAAGTGTGGAAAATTGCAGATTCAAGGTATTGAATCACCCGCTTTGAAGTTGCTTTCGGTAAAGCCTTGAAAAACATAAATTTGGTGAAATGATCCACCACTATGAATATGAAAATATTACCGCTTTTGGTACGCGGGTACGGAGCTAAAAAATCTATGTAAATTCGTTGCATTGGTCTCTCGGTTTTATTTTGGCTAACAATAGGTGGGCGAAGAGTTTCATTTGGAGCTTTCACCATCTTACAAACCTCACAATTTATGACGTGATCTCTCACTTCCTTTGCCATTTTAGGCCAGTAATATTTGGCTGCTATGCGCGAATAGGTTTTGTCAAAACCACTGTGACAACTTAGCTTCCTATTATGACTCATCTCGATACATTTGCCAGTCAGAATTTCAGGTAGCCACAAGCGCCGAAGTGAATCCTCTTCATTGACATTTCCCTCTCTAAATCGAACTCTCCGATAAATGTATTTACCAGAAACTATGACATCTGGTAGATTCGACTGGTTCTGGACAATGTGCTCTCTCAGGTTGATGTATGAATCGGAATCGAAATCGGTTGAATCCAAATCGATCTCACCCCAGGTGGACATCGGCGAACCCTCCCAAATCCCACCGTCACCGGCGTTGCCACTCGCTGCGATTTCGTCCAAGTTTATCCGAGATAAACAAGCAGGAACAACGTTTAGCGACCCCTTACGATGCAGGATGGAGAAATTATAATCTTGGAGTTCTAAACTCCATCGAGCTAATCTGCCTGACAACTCTTTCATTGACATGAGCCATTTGAGGCTCGAATGATCGGTTATAATCGTAAAGGGTAGCCCGTCAACGTAGGCTCGAAACTTTCGGACGCTCAACACAGCTGCAAGACATTCTCGCTCGGTGACGGTGTAATTTTTCTGGGACTTATTAAGTTTCTTGGACATGAAGGCAATGGGTTTTTCGTTACCGTCCTCATCCACTTGAAAGAGGACACCCCCTACTCCCTCAGACGACGCGTCACACTGTATGGTAAATGGTTTGGAGAAATTCGGTTCAGATAAAACAGGCGCCGTCGATAGGGCAGTTTTGAGCTGCTCGAAAGCTTCCACTGCTTCAGGCGTTAGTTCAAATTTGGTTTTCTTCTGAAGACAATTGGTCAGGAGAGCGGCTAGATCGGCATAGTTCCTAATGAACCTCCTATACCATCCCGTAAGACCCAAGAACCTCCTTACTTGCCTAACCGTTGTTGGAACAGGGAAATTGACCATAGCCTCTATCGGGGTTAGTTTTTTAAATTTCCTTGACCTACGATAAATCCCAAGAACTTATCTCCTTCATACAAAATTTGCTTTTCTCGAGATTTATAGTCAGGTTAGCACGACGAAGACAACTTGCCACTTCTTTAAGGATGCGCATATTTTCCTCAAAGGTAGAAGTACAAATCAGTAAGTCGTCTAAATACACAAACACACGAGATGATCGGATGACTTATCCATTACTGGACAAAGAGTTTGACCAGCGTTACTTAGGCCAAACGGCATTACCTTAAATTGGTAGAGAGGCCTACCAGGAACTGCAAAGGCAGTCTTCTCCCTTGAATTCTCGTGTAATGGAATTTGCCAGTACGCGTCTCTTAAATCGATCCCCGTGATAAAATGCGTGTCCTTTATACGACTTAGCAAACCTTCGACGTGGGGCAACGGATACGCATCCTTAATGGTAACTTCGTTAACCTTTCGGAAATCGAGGCAAAGGCGATTTTTCCCCGGTTTTCTGACGAGTACGACAGGACAGCTCCAAGAAGAGTTACTGACTTCAATAACCCCTAGCTCCAACACCCTGTCTAGCTCCTTATAAACTTCGCCTTGACGAACGGGGGACAAGGGATAGTGTCGGGATTTGATTGGGTTAGCGTTTCCCGTGTCAACACTGTGGCACCCGAAGTCAGTTTTTCCTAACCCCAATACAACAAAATTTGGAAATTGCTTCTTCACACTTTCCAATTGAAGAGTCTCTTCCGATGAAGATTTTATCAACTCGGCTTCGCTCTTGCAATTCTCTTCCTCTTTCCTATCATCTGAGTTTAAACCTAACTCTAGCTCACTGACTTGAGGCAACAAATTGAAACTACGCCAAAAATTCATGCCGAAATATAGTCTTTGAGTCAGGTTTGGAATTAGATAAAATGTCAAGGTTTTATTTAAGCCGTTATACTTTGTCTCTACTTGACAATGTACTTCAATATTATGAGACTTACCGTCTGCCGTCCGTACAACATTATTGTATGGTAAAACTTGTACTCCGAGTTTTCGGACTAACTCCCAACAGCCTTTTCCTAATACTGAGATAGAAGCCCCGCTATCGAGGAGTCCAAAAACTGACTCGTTATTCAACAGGACATAAGCGGCCATCTATCTCAGATGATATAATGGTCTCGATTATTTCTTTCGGAACTTTTTTCGCTCTCGGAAGCGATGACGATATTTCTGGATTTGCGAACTGGTTGGCTTTTTGTTGGTTGCGAAAATTTGAGCCCTAACCTTTTCATAATTTAGTTTTCGCTCGTGAAGAGACTTAAGCTGATGTGATTCATATGGATGAAAATCATTGACATTGACATTGGGTTTTTCATTTTTCAAAATTTTAATCGGAATTGAATCTTCGTTAGTTATATATAAGTTGCTTGTTGGATCATGGGTGTTTAATTTTGCAAGTGGTTCGGAGGATTCCTTGAGGAACGAACCTCTCCACTCCTCGTTTCGTCCCTCGGAAAGTTTCCTGTTTTATGTTTACCACATTGGATTGTGGTGACACCTTTTGCTCCACATAGGAAACAAAATAAATTTCTGGTGGACGATGGACAGAAGTGATAGGCGTGGCCTTTCTGGTCACAGTTCCAACAAATGTAATTTGCCGTTGAAACCGGCTTTCTTGAAGAGTACATCGCCGTGACTTCATGTACCTCCGATTCTTCATCGAGTGAATCGTTTTCCACAGCAATCTCATTGACGGATCGATGACTGACTGTTCGTTTGTTTAAAAATCGTTCAGCCTCGCAAGCTTTCTGCCGAAGCTGTTCTAGATTTTTGATCTCAGCTGACAGAAGAATCTCACCCAATCTCTCTTTGGCGTTACCCCTGATGATTTCGATAAGCTTTTTATCATCGAAAGAGTCCTTCAGACGGTCGTTTAATCCGCACACCGAGGCGTAAAAATCATCGAAAGATTCCTTCGCCCCCTGCTTTCGACACATTAATCTCATATAAATGTCTATCTCGGACTCCATCTTACCAAACTCTTTCTTCATAGCTTCTTTAATGGCTGACAGATCTGCGTTAGGATGCTTTTTGACGAAACGCCAAAACCATTTATTTGGCTTACCTTCCAGCAAAATGTGGAAGTTAGCGGCGATCTGTTCGTCACTATACCCTGAT
>CAKKXW010000005.1:27950015-28094030 GCA_920937365.1 Sphaerophoria rueppellii | reverse complement strand
CGTTTCTTGATTGACTCCACTTTTAAGTTCTCTGAGCACAATCTGGCGCTGGCATTCCGAACTGCGTCTAGCAGCCGGAATGACAGAATTGAATTAAGACCATGATTAAGGTCAAAGCAATGGTTATGAGTCCCCTAGACAAAAAATGTGTGTTGCTATTTGATGAAATGGCGATCAAAAGAGAGCTGAAGTATAACATCGAGGATGATATCATATACGGCCTCATTGATTTTGGAGATTTCGGGCGAGAAAACGTCATAGCCTCATGGTTTTTACGCAGAGAAGAGTCAATAACAATTGGAAACAGATCATTTGTTATTTCGTAGGATCTCCAAAGCGTGCCATACTTTCAAAAATGATAGTGCAGAGTGTCAACGATTGTGGACTTCAAATTTTTGGCACTTGCTGCGATCAAGGCCTCGTGAATGTTTGAGCATATAACTTGCTTATGGAACAATCAAAGGGAGCCTAGGTAGACGTTGGAGGTCGTTGACATATGTGGATATGTATGTTTAAGAGTGTTAGGAACATTCTTTTGAATAACCGGATCAAAATTCTTGACTGGAAAATTCTTGAGAAAGTTTATGCGATGGACATGAAAAGTCCTTCGTTCAGCATTCTAAGTAAATTAAATAAAAGACATGTTCATCCAAATAATTTTGAAAAGCTGTCAGTGAAGCATGCAACTCAGGTACTAAGCCATACCTAAGCAGCAGGAATTCACCCAGCTATTAGGTTCAACGCGTTCGAAGACTTTGAGGAAAAAAAAGACGAGGCAACTGCTTCATTCTGTAACAGAAAGAACGACTTATTTGATCGCCTTAATACAGCTGAATTATTTTCTAGGAACACAAACAAGGAAGTCCGCTCTGCCTCAACGAACACCTTAAGTTTTCTCCATGATGCGAAGTTATGGATAAAAACTTGTCGTTCCAGTGGTTTCATACAAGTTCCACCTTGTTTTAATGGACTCTACCACACCATTATGGCAATGGAGGAAATGTGGGAGTACCAGAAAGGAAAAGGACAAGAATGCCTTCTTCTGTCCCGTATTAACACTGACGTTGCCGAAAATTTTTTTTCTATGCTTTGTATATGAACAGAGGTTCTTATGAAAAAATTCCGTCAGCGTGGCGGTTTATGAGAAATCTCAAAGAGATCATATTCCACAAACTAGGCTCGGCTGTACATTCCGGTTATACTGACGCGAAAGCTGCACCTTTGTTAGATATGGCTTATTAAAAAAAAAACCAAGGACCTCGAGGGACAGGAGCTAGAAGACTTTGAGACCGACAGTCTAGCGGCGAACATGATGGAGCATCGAATGGAATGCTGTCCAAGGTGCGGACTGCATTGCCCGTGAAGACGAAGAAGATAATGACGAACAGGATTTACACGAAGCCGAGGACAGAAAAGAAAGCATCATCGCAATATACTACAAGTCACTTCTTCCACAAGAGAAGCTTCAGAGTGCAGTGGCATTGTATTATGCCGGATTTGCAGCAGCTAAACTTGTAAAAAAACTCTTTTGCCAAATCTGTTCTCAAAACCTTATTGAGAATAATATCAGGGAACGTCAACAAACACTTTTTGTGGAACTAAAAGCTTATAACACTGTCTCAAATACGTCCAAGTTCGGGAACTTATAATTCTTTCGGTCATTTTCATAGAAACTGTAAGGAAAGTTGAGACAATTTTTAAAGCTGACTTATCCAAGTACCAAACAAAGCCAAAAATCATGAAAACTTGGTTCACTGACATTAGTATTTCAAATGAGGGAATGTTTAGCAACATGCTGCTGTGAAGAGCACAAGGAGAAAATTCTGCGATTCATTTTAACTGTTCTGGTCATATTTACTCTCAATCTATACTAATATATAAAGTGAGACTTTTGTTTGTTTGTCGGTTGCATGTTTGTAGTCGATAAACTAACAAACAAACAAAAATCTCACTTTATAAATGATGGGCAATTGCTCTTCTATGCACTGATTGTGCAGTAGGAGGTTCTGAAAATAAAAGAAATAATTATTAAGAGCAAAAAACATTGATTTCAATTTACTTACTCGGAAATTTTGTTTTTAAATTCAGGCAACTGACAGCCGACCTCAGTTTTCTTAAATGTCTCTCCATTCTCATTTCATTTCATTTCATTTCCTATTCATTCTTTTGTTTTATATTTAAGGCTGAACTCCTACTTAAGCTTTTACACCAAGACAATGTTTACACGCGAATTCTTGGGTAAGATTTTCTGTACAAAAGAAAATTTAAAAAAAAAACTTTGAAACCTCATTGGTTTTTAACGGGAAAATTGCATGTAATTGTAGGTGCATTGGTTTTCAAATGGAAAACTGGAAAATTTCAAAATCGGTTTTCGAATTAAAAATAGAAAGTTCTTGATGAAAATCTAGCAAACCTCATTGCTTTTCATAGAAAAAATTATTAATTTTGTATAGCGAATTAGCAAAATTCTGCGAGAGCACGAAGATAATAATTATAATTCTAAGGTTGCTCTGAAAGGTGCGAGACGAGGGTCGCAGGGTCGGCTAGTAATACAAATAAGGAGCTTAGTAATAAGTCATCTAGTAAATATCTTTAAGTA
The DNA here is from genome assembly GCA_920937365.1 of Sphaerophoria rueppellii. Classification (NCBI taxonomy): domain Eukaryota; kingdom Metazoa; phylum Arthropoda; class Insecta; order Diptera; family Syrphidae; genus Sphaerophoria; species Sphaerophoria rueppellii. Next base: position 28,091,431 of record CAKKXW010000005.1, on the reverse strand, counting down.
AAATTATCCATATGATTTAATTGTTAAAATAGTGCGTAAACTGTTTTATACTATATATTATTATATATCTGTACATTAGTTGCAATGATAGTAAGTAATACAAAAATATATATTTATTTTCTGTGATTGTGTTAATTTTTTAATTGTAAATTGGCATATATGTACCTGAAATAAGCAATTATGTACAGGGATTATGCCTAATGGGGATACCCTTAAAAAAACGCATTTGGTATTCTACCTCCTAGAAAAGAATACGATTTTGAATATAAAAAAATGTTTCAAACATTCTGTTAAGTTTTTTTCTTAAATTTAAAATGAGAGATCATCATAGAGCTGTTTCGAATATTGAACCTGTTTAAAAATAAAAAATGTCAAACTCATTGAAAACTGAATAAATGTATGTACCTTTCAAAAATATAAAAATGTATTCATTTGAACCAGTTTCATACTTTAGCTAAGCCAACACCTTTTTTCAGAACAGCAGGTTTTTAATGACATTAAAGGTTCAAAACAAGAAATGATCGAAATATTCAATTTGAAAAGAAATTTCTGCAGCCTCAACCTCAATATTCTATCGAATAGCCAGGCCTTTACTTGTAGTTGAATATTAAAACTGTATTTCTGGCACACATTATGAAATCCTGCAACAAAGAATATCAATCAGAGTATATCTAATAAGGCGTAAAGACACTCTCTACGTGGTTAATTTTTTTTCTTACATTTTTGGTCTCACATACCTGGGAAATAGACGGTAAATCTAAAGTGTTATAGGGAGAAGGAGACAAAACATAAGGAATAAAAAAAAACAAGTGGAAAGTTGAAAATTCATCCTAAAAAAAATGCCATAAAAACTTGTTCTTGTTCATTTCAACCCTCAATTAGTGTGACCTTCAATCAAGTTCAATCAAATAAAACATGTTGCAAGAATTGATAATTGAAGTTTATATCGTAATATATTATATCTTACGAAGTTATCACTACCCACACATTAGTTAATTTATACTCTAGAGCAAAATATTTATATTTTGTATTCATTTATATGGCTTTGTTAGAAAAAAAAAAAAAAAATTACTTAAAATACAAAATAAAGTGATCTTGAAATAGATTATCTTGGTCACTCCAATCCTTTTCAGATTGTGTGGAAGAAAAACAAGAACACATGTACAGACCATCAACCAGACCAGCATTTTGGGAAATTCCGATTTTATGTATCGTACACAAGCAACGCTCGCTCTATTTGTTGTGAGCTAGAATTATTTTCTGTTTTTAGCGTTTTTTATTGTATTAGATATACTCTGATCTAATATCAATAGCCTTAAGAACTTCCTTCATAGGTATAAAATTCATAAAGGCATTTAAATCACATGTGTTTGCTGCCTCTTTTGTTATTGCCTTTGCATTGCCTTCCTTTTATTCTCTTGCCATCATGCGTTTCGTTTATTCTACTCTCTCATTTGCAACCAAATTACCAAACAAGAAAAGTTCCCTGTTCCCTCTCTTTCCTTGGCTTAGTTCTTCCTGTAAATCTGATTCTCTGAGAGCGACTGTCGGCTCCAAAAAGAGAATGACAGCAAATTACAAGTGGCGCCACCCCTTCGATTTGACGGCAGCATAGTGCGTAACAAAATTCAAGCACGTGGAAGTACTGTAGGATTATATATGCAAAGACAACAACACTGTTTCCTCATACAATTTGTTTTGATTTATTTTGAAAAGCAAGCGTACATCCCCCTATGACCTGCCATTCGCACGGCTAACGCCATTCTGATTTTGTGCTCGTTTTTGCAAAGCTCTTTCTGTTTGACAAAACAAACATATAAATCAGCGTTGCCAGGAAATAATAATGCTTACTTTTATTTCGATTCTGTAAAGGGGCCGACCCATAGAATCCGTCAATCCGTCATACGTTGCTGCCCACGTATTTGCCGGATTGAATCGTCCCATAGAATACGTTGTAAACTTTGACAGTCTCATTTGTTTGATGTAAAAATTAATCCCAAAACCGCAAATCTGAACAAAAAAAAAATAAATAAAAATATCAAAATCATATCAAAATTATTTGTTTGCACATAATTTTGATAATTCATTGCTTTTCCTTGTTGCTGTGGGAACACATTGAATTGACTGCTCGTCAAATTCAGTTGTCAACGGATCAACGGACGCAAAAAGTAGAAAGTTGAGCAACTCTATCCGTCGTATCCGTCACATGCGTTGCTTATGGGACGAGTTTCATTAGAAAATGTATATTCTATTGTGCTGTCAGTTGAAATCGTCAACGCTGACGCACTGACGGATTCTATGGGTCGGCCCCTTAAGGGAGCTTTCAAGAATCGTAGCTTCTTCTTAGGTAATCATTGCCAGCCCATTTTTTTTTTTTTTTTTTTTGCAATAAAAACTTAAAATCTGTTAAAAAAAAAAGAGTAGGCTTATTCAATGCAGAGAAATATTTATTAATTTGAAGTTTAGTGCGATTTTAATTTTTTTGTTTGAATTACGAAATTCAAATTTATTTTATGTTCCTATTAAATATTTTTTCTGAATGAAAATTTTTGTTTAAGACAATGCAAATAAAATATAGAAGGCTACTCTTTCGATTTTTTCGAGAGCTTTTTACAGTTTTAGTATATAACCTACGGTAACCCTTGCCAATTTTTTCTTTCACACAACGTAATGGAATTCCTCTACAGATAGAGTGAGAGATGAATGTCCTATCTTCCCTGTACTGCAGATTTGTTTTGGACGAAGTATAGACACCCGTTTACGATATTCATTTTGAGAGGTTCTCGAAAGAATTCTATGGCCTTGTTCACACGTGAAGAAAATTGAAATTTTTCTTTGATTAGTGATGGAAAGCGGGGTTGCTTGCAGAAGACGTAAGGGGAAGAAAAAAATCAAAAAATTTAAAAAGATTGAGTGCATAAATTTGACGTTTTTCTTTTTGTTTTTTATCATCGTCCTTTGTTTTTTTTTTCTCTTCAAAACTGAATAAAAAACAGATACAAACACAAAATTTTATTTAAAAAAAAAATAAAAACATAAAGGAGTAAGCAAAATCTACAGAAGAAAAATACTCACATATGAACACAATCGTTCTTCATATGTGAACAAGGCCTATAGGATGATCGACTTAGCGCTTGGATGGAAACATGGTCACATTAAATTGAGTCCAACAAATAATTCCAAATGTTACGCACTCACAAGAGCGATGAAACGATCCAGAGTGAAAATTGTAATTATTAAAATTCATGAACACCTTTGTTTACTTCTCTTAATTGGACAGATGTCTTATTTTCAGCTGTCTATTTGCAGCCGAATGTAGTAGATAAAGTAATAGAGCTTATTTAGTAAAACACGTTTTTAACTTCTTTATTAGTAACAACACATTTAAATACGGCTTTAAAACTAAAGCAGGCATCTAACTAAATGCGTGTTTAATGCTTGTTTATTAGTAAGGCCCATTGAGAATAAAAAAACTTAGATAACGTCAAATATTGTTGACATTAGCTGTCAAAAATTTCACCACAGCAAATACGAGAATAAAGGCGCAATTGTATGTTCCTTAAGGTTAACGCATAATATTTCGACTTTTTGTTGTGTTCTTTTTAAGATTTTTGATTTTTTTCATACAAATAATGGTAAATAATAATGTAATTATATGCAACAAGTGCAAAGAAACAAAGATATGTATTAATTTTTCATATTAAATGAATTTGTTTGTAAGTAGTAAGTAAGTAATTCATTTATTTTCTAGTTGTTAATACATTGTTTGACAAAAAAGAATGTATAAGCTATGGCTTTGCCGTCAGCTCGGTTAGCAAATTTAATAAACAAACAAAAAATTTTGGAAATGTATTACATAAATTCGGTTATTAGTAGCATTCTATAATTATAGATTTCATTTAAAAAGTTGAAGAGGCGCTTGTACTCGTTTAAAATTCGTATTGTTTCTTGCATCGTTAATGTTTTTTTTCCGAAGTAAGTAAGTCGTTGCGGTGAAAATATTGTCCATATGCTTAAAAAATGAAAACAGTCTTCTTTAGATTTGAGATTGCACAAAGAACAAAATTGATTAAAGCTTCCATTGTAAGGAGTCCCATTGAGACCAAGAAGTTCACACCTAGTTTTAAAAATGAGAGAAATTTCTCGTTATGTATATTGGTCATGAAAGTAGTTTTTTTCAGTTAAGTTGGTATTTAGCTGTGAGTATATAATTCTACTCTCCGATTCTCTAGCTTTCATTATAAAGGCGTCTCGCACAGAGTTTTCATACTTCTGAATAATACGGTAGACATTTTCTTTAACTAAGTTAATGTTTTCTGTTTCTATCGAGAAGTCTTCTCCACAGGCATTGCCTATACTTTTCCACTTTGACATCCACCAATCCTCGTTCCTTAACTCATACAGAACCATTTTCTTGGAAAGTCGTTCATCTTGAGAAGAAAGTACCTTTGAAATGTAATCCGCTTGTGACTTCAAAGTATAAGTAACTAGCTTAGATAGTCCTGTTTCAAGATAGATCGCGTAATTTGGCGTTTTGAGGGGTAAGTTAAAGATTTTTTTAAGAAAATTTCTTTGAACCTGTTTGATGACCTCGAATTCTTCACCTCCCCACACTTGCGAAGCGTAACACAAAGTTGATTCAACCACAGCATCAAATATTTTATATTTCGTCGAAAGTATGATCCGGTTATTTACAAAGATACTTTGCCACGTGAGATTGATCAGACTTTGTGAAGTATTTGATTTTTCAGTGAGATGGTTGCTGAAATCAAGTGTTCTGTTCAGTTTTATTCCAAGGTATTTATATTCACTAACAACTTCCAATCTTGCACCATTGAAGTTCCAATTGTATGCGTCCCTGCTTCTTGTTGATCTAGAGAAATCCATGACTTTTGATTTGTCTGTGTTGATTACTAGGTCCCATTTGTGGCAATATTCGGCTTACCTATTAATCATTAGTTGCAGGCTTTCTGGTGATTCTGCAAGTAGCACTAAGTCATCAGCATACAATAACACATTGATGTTCGAATCTGCTATTCGGATTCCTCCAGGAAGGCAGGTTACGACATCGTTTATAAAAAGTGCAAACAAAAAAGCACTGAGGAGGCATCCCTGTTTTACACCATTGTCAGTCCTGAACCATTCAGAATACGACGTGCCATCCCAAACAGCTGCATTTGTCTCAGTATACAATTCCTTTATGACATGAATAAACTTCGTAGAAATTCCAAACTCGGATAGTTTGTAAAACAGAGCATTTCGATTTATAAGATCGAAGGCAGCTTTGAAATCAACAAAAAAGATATATACTTTCCTATTTCTGGCTTAAAACGCTTTAGCAATAGATGTTAGTGCAAAGATGTGGTCAACTGTCGAATAGTTTTTTCTAAATCCCGCTTGGAAGTCTGAGATGATATGGTAAGAGTCTGTCCATGTTTCGAGTCTTTGCACAAGTATGCCGCAAAATAGTTTTGCTAGAACATTCATGAAGAAGATTCCGCTATAGTTTTCAACCTGGTTCGAATCTCCTTTTTTGTGAATGGGAAAGATGACTGATCTCTTGAATGATAATGGGATATTTTCTGTTATGAACACTTTATTAAAAAATATTTGGAGCTGCGACAAAAAAGATACAGTAGAGTTCTTGAAGAATTCATATGGAATCCGATCTTCGCCAGGAGCTTTTCCATTTTTTGCATTTATAATTACAGCATTTACCTCTGCTAAAGTGATTTCAGTGTCCAAAATTTCATCCATAATCATCGGTTCAGCATACGAAAATTTTGTTACTGATTTGTTACATAAGAGACTTTGGAAGTATAAAGATAGGACATCAGCGGATATGCTTGTTCCAATGGTTTGATTTGTGCCATTTATCTCTCTAGCCTTATTCCAAAATTCTTTTGAATTTTTACAATGGCCAAGTTTAAAAGCTTGATTGTTTTCATAATCCGTTTTTTTTCTTATACACAGATTTTTATAACTTGCATTTGCAGCACAATACCACTTTTTAATATTTTGGCAATTTGAGTTTCGCAGTGCTTTCAATAGAGTAAATGACTTTTTCCGGGCAAGCATACATTCGTTATCGAACCATTTGCGTTTAAAGTTGTGAACTCTTTTTGCAATCATGTTGCTTGCAGAACTCCTTATACAAGAAATAAGTATGTGTGCATCATTTTCTACTGTTTCAGTCATCACATTCAAGTTCAAGTTGAATTCATCTAAATTTTGCTGATATACAATAACATTGTTCTCTTTCCATTTCAAACGGGGTAACGGTTTGATATTTTTTGATGTTCTTGCACAATAATAGTCTAACCATTCTACAACAATGGGCATGTGATCAGAAAATTTTTTGCACTGTACTTCAAACTTATTCACCAGATCATTCCAATCATTGTTAACCGCACCATAGTCATTGACAGATTTGCCTTGTCCTCCGATAAATGTTAGGTGGCCCTCAGTGTCACCGTTCGTACAGCCATTTAAAACAATGCAATCATATATCTGGAAAAGTTCTAACAGGTTCTTGCCATTTTGGTTACAAATTGCGTCCATTGAACATCTACTGCTTCGATTTATTTTCGTGTTGTTTGAACTTCGCATTGAAGTAACTTGCAACTGACCAATTCTTGCATTGAAATCACCAATTAACAATACACTCTTGTTAGCGAGGTACATCATGATGTTGATAAGTCGTTCGAAATCAGCATTCCACTTGTTGCAGTTAATATAGTAAGGTATAATGTACATATCCTTTTTTAGTAAAAGCCTTACAAAGGTGACTCCTTGATGATCCTCGAAACCATATTTGTTTAACATAGATGTTTTTATTCCGTATAAACTACCACCACTAGCACGCCCTTTCGTAAATGTTTTGATTGCAGAATACCAGACTAATTTGAAACCATTAAAATATTTTGCAAACTTATTAAAATTTTCTAAGATTACATGCGTTTCATATAAAAAAAATACATCAAAACTTTTGATATACTCAAAAAAATCAATAAAAAGAAACTTATTATTGAGACCTGATACATCGTAAGATAAAATTTTATTAGTAATTAAATTTATATGGCTGACGGCATCACAATTTCAATTTTGTATCAAGTTACTACTACTTGCAATATTTTGATAAAGTGGGATCACTGGAACAGCAGGATGAACCGGCTTTGACCAACTTTTTTGACGTTCATTTGACAGCGACAGGAGTTTGACAGATTCGAAGTTTAATTCACCGAACATTTCTCGAAGATGTTGCTCGCCATCCTCATTTTTACAAATTAGTTTATTTTGATTGTTTAAATAAAATAATTTGTCAGAAATTATCAAAGAGTTGTTTTTAATTTGTACTGCTTGATTTGAGCTTTTTGTTTTGATTATTTTTCGGTAGCTAAGAAGAATTCTGCGTTTAGACTGCATCTGTTTTGACAGGTCTCGTTGGATAAAAACACCTGTGCCTCTTTATTTCGAAGAGTTTTTTAGCATCTTTGTCGCAATTTCGTTTGAGCCGGTATCTAATTTAAACTTGATTCTTGTGCTATTTTCACTAAGCTTTGTCGTCTCTGCTATTTCATGTGGTTCGCCAAGTAGAATTTGGTTAATGCTTTTTATCTTTTCTTGTGTGTCAACATGATCATTTGGCAAGGTTACAATAACGTTTGTATGTTTAAATATATTTCAAAAATTTTGAGCTCAACGGATTCTATTTATTTGAAATTTGAGCTCAGGATATACACCATGACTGGAGTGAGCACAAAGTCCTTAAAAGTGCATAAGTATTAGTGAGAGGTCCCATAAGAAATGCAATGGGAAACTAACACTTATGCACTTTTAAGGTATAAATGTGAAAATTTCAGCTTGTAGACCGAAAGAGAGCGAACAACCGAAGTGGGGACTCTAGGTAATATATGCTTTGTAAACCCTCTATGGGTTTCGACCAACGAAGCCAGTTTCTTTTTTTCCTCCGAAGAGAAATCAATTTTTTTCTTTGGTTTATTTTTTGGAAGTTGAAGTTCACTGCTTGTCTTCACTTCTTCCACATCAACAATACATTCTTCAACATCCCGAGTTTCCCACTCAGAAATGTATTGCTGGAAAAACTCAGAAAAATCCATTTTTATTCAAAACTGTATCAAAATGAAAAACACCGAATGTCACGATCAATAGTAAACAATTTTTTTTCAGTAAAAAAATTAAACGTCAAAATTTCGCAAGCAATTAATATGCAGGGCAATTAAATTGAGAACGAAAAGAGTGGAGAATTGTACTAAGAAATCTAGTACATCTATCCACTAAAATGACACATTTCGTGAGTCGATCTTTGACTTTCGAGCAAGAAAGACTTTAGCAGTGGAGTATTTTTACAAGTGTTGTGATAAGTACAAAAGTTATAAATTGTCAGTTAGAAACTAAAAATTTAACTTGTTCGATAGCGCAGAGTTAGCGCATCGGCTTATCAATCAGTAGGTCGTGGGATCGAAACCAGGTCGGAGCACAAAAGCAAAGATTAAATAAGTAACAAGATGGGAAACTGACTTACGTTTCACTCCCTAGATCCCGCAATTTTCATTTTCTTTCATTTTATTTTCTTTCCTTGTACATGAATAATAAAAAAACAAAAAACTGTGTAAAAACACGCATACTTTCACAAAAACTATGGTCCAAACTGTGATAGTGTTGGTAAAACCACGCATACTTTGAAAGAAACTATGGTCCAAACTGTGATAGTATTGGTAAAAACGCTTGTAGGCATCTGTCATTTTGACAGCTTAGTTTCCCATCTCCTTACCTTATATCATCTCTGCACAAAAGTGTTTTTATTCCGTGCATGTTTCGATTTCACCAAATGGTGAAGGGGAAGGCGGCAGCGGCATCGAAAGATGATGCTGTTGCAAAACCGAAAACGAGGTAGCAACGAAAAGGAGGCGGAGCTTGAAACCTACGCCGAATTTGGATTGCTAAAGGCCAGCCACCACCTCAGCTCAGCTGCAAGCTGGGGTGGTTGACATCAGAGCAGCGAAAACAACAGCAAATAAAAAAATAGCAAGGCAGATGACAACGGACTCGTCATCAGATGAAGAGATGGAATATGTGTGGAATATGTGGAAGAAGGAGAAGGTTTGTACAGGTCCGGAGGCAGTAACAAGTTCGCCCCCCTGTCGTCAGACCTCTCGGACGAAGAAGTTGAGGAGGCCCTCCAATTCAAGCAAAGTAAAATAAGCGAGTGTGAGGAGCTGCTGAAGAAGCTCAAGGAGGATATGAAGCCCCTGCTAAATATACTAAGACAAAAACAGGAGGCGCGCCGGCAAACAGAGGCAGCCGAAAAAATAAAAAAGCAGCAACAAAAGCAGCAGCAACCAGAACAACAACAACAAGTACAACCGCAAGCCCAAACGAAAAACAAACAAAATCCAAATTCGGTGCAGGTTTCAAAGAAACAGCAAGAACAACCACAGCAGCAAATTATTATGGAAAAACAAAGCACAGGAGCGGTGCAATCAGGAAAATCTGCAGCGGTGGAAACAGGCCCTTATGCAGAGGGCCCAACGACATCGGCTGCAGCAATGAAGCAGCAACAACAACAGCAACAACAACTGCAACAACAACAGCAACAGCAACAACAACAACAACAACAACGACAACAACAACAACAGCAACACCAGAAGCGGCCACAGCCAAAAAATAACAAAAATGTGCCACCAATCAGGACCCACAAAATAGACCTGGACGACATAAAACAGGTATGTAAGTCGGCCACGAATGGTAATTTTTATATTAAATTCATTAATGAAAAAGAAAAAAGGTATTCGGTGCAATGCTTTACATTGCCCGAATATAATATGGTTAAAGAGTGCTTGAAGGAGGCAACTGCTGAGTTCTTCAGCTTCACGCTTCGAAGCGAGAAATTGAAGACGGTCCTTCTTAAAGGCATCAGTTCCTGCACGGAACCTGAGGCGCTCTTAGATGAGCTCCGTCAAAAAGCGAGTGACGATCTCGAGTTTATCGGGGTCAAGCCGTTTTCCACGGTCAAGTCCAGACGTGGGGGTTACAAACTTCCAATGTTCCTGGTCACGTTATCGCCCCAAAGTAAATTGGACAGTTTAAGGAATATTTCAGTCCTTGACTTCCAAGTTATAAGATGGGAGAAATTAATGCGACACGACGACATGCTACAATGCATGCGGTGCCAGAGGTTCGGCCATGCCGCAGCCAACTGCGAAATGCAGATGCGCTGCGTCAAGTGCGCAGAAACCCACATAAGAGGGAAATGCAGGTTAGGAACGGAGCGGGTTGAAGACTTAACCCAGCTCAAGTGCATTATTTGTGGGAACGAGGGGCACCCTGCCAATTATAGGGGCTGCCCTAAGGTCCAACAAATCAAAGAAAAACAGGCCAGTCAGAAGGCCGTAGAAAGTCGACCAGTACGACAAGCTCCGACAGCAAATTCGCTCGTTCGACCCAATCTTTCTTACGCCAACTCTGCGAAAGAATGGGAAAGACGGTACAGGCTCCACCAAAGGTTGCCCCACAGGCCCCAGCGCCTAAGGAGCCGATGGTGCAGCCAGACATTGTGGCCCTGTTGGTTGCCAGTCAAGGCCAACTAGCAGGACTGCAAAGTCAGATCTGGGAGCAAGCCTCAAGAGTGGATCACCTCCACTCTTTGATGACTGGCCAAGCGCAACGTCACGGTTAAGGGCGCGCTGCCGGAGACGCGCCAAGGATCCTAGCTGTGAATGTAAATTCACTGATCAGGATTGAACGCCGAGCTAATTTGTTCCAGTTGTTGAAAGACCACAGTCCCGATGTGTTCATGGCTAGCGAAACCAAGCTAAACCAGAAACATAAACTGACTAATAACAATTACAATATCGTAAGAAGGGGTCGACCCGGCTCTACTCAAGGAGGCGGTGTTGCAATCTTCATACGTAAGGGCATTAATTATAAATTCATATACAATAATGATTTGCGAAAGTTCAAGACGCTAGAAGTCTGCGTCATATGCATCTCTCTCACTCAAGGGAAGCGGATGTATATGATTGCGGCTTATGCGGCTGAAGCTCCGCAGGCTACTGTCTTTATTTCAGAGCTCGAGATTCTTTTCAGGGTACTAAAACTGAGCTTGGAAGAAAACTACTTCGTCATGGCCGGAGATTTGAACGCTAGACATGAAGATTGGGGAAATCAAAATAATAATCCAAGAGGTAATCATCTTTTTAATTTGATGAATCTTTGCAGTGTTGAATATGGTGTCGATCTGCTGGCTACAGAAAGGCCATCGTTCCCAAGGAGCGGTTCCTTCCTGGATCTTTTGCTGTACGATACCAGACTGACAATAACGGACAAAGTGGGTAATCACCCTCGAAACTGCTTACAGACAGTCGAGTACGACAGTGACCACTGCGGACTCGCTGCTGTAATTCAGATTCCGAACGAGCGCATGGAGTTAGATGAATACGTTCCGACGCATTCTTACAATTACAGTAAGATGCGCTGGCTTCGTTTCACCAACGTCCTAGCGAGAGAACTTCGTTCGAGTGACATAGCCCCACCAAACAACAGAAACTTGACAAATACAGAAATCGACCAACACCTTGAACAGATGGACAACATAATAAAACAGACAATGGAACGGACAATACTGAAGTACAAGGAACGCGACCAAAACAACGTCTACAGTAACGCGACTATAGACGCACTGCACAGACAGAAAAGCGGACTACTGACAAGACTTAAAAACTTGTACAGACGATTTACAGACCCGAACGACCTGCAGATTAGGACACTGAAGTCGTCGATTGAGAACGTCAACACCCTGATCAAGGAAAACTACAGGTTATCTATTAATTTGTACTGGGACAAGAAAATTCGGGCCGTTAATTCTAGCGACCCGAGTATGTTCCCTCAAATTAATAAGATATTTAGGTCCAAGAATCAGAACGACCTTCCGTGTCTTAAGCTCCAGAGGACAGTAGAGAACAGAGACGTACTTCTGACAGCGCAAATTGATCCTGAGGAAGCCGTCTTGGACGATGACTTCTTTATTGTCGAAGACCCGCAGGAGAAAGTGGAGACAGTGGGAGCTGCTTTTCAGCAAGTGTATAAGGTGAATGCTAGCATTCCAGCTAGCTCCAGCTCATCTTCGATTCAATGAAGAATAAGAAGTCAGCAGGTGTTGATGGTATATCCAACATTGTACTAAGACACTTACCGATTGAGGCAATATACATCTACACCACCCTGTTTAACAACGCGCTGAATAATGCATATTATCCAGTGCGTTGGAAGACAGCTGTGGTTCATCCTCTCCCGAAAAAGGGAAAGGACAACTCCAATCCGTCAAATCTTCGGTCGATAAGTCTTCTACTAAGCATCAGCAAGATATTCGGAAAGGTAATCAATAGGGCTCTGAGTGAGTGGGCTGCGGACAACAAAATAATTCCGGATAATCATTTCGGGTTCAAGGCGGGACATGACACCATTCATGCCGCGTCTAAGCTCGTTTCTGATATCCAATGGAATAAGTCCAAGAAACAATGCACGGGTGCTGTTCTGGTTGATTTAGAGAAGGCCTTCGACACCGTATGGTTAGAAGGTTTGTATCTAAAACTCACCAGACTAGGCATCAGTAAACCATTGTTGTATATGCTTTATGATATGCTCAACGGTAGAAAGTTTGTTGTCAAAAGTGGCAATGTAACTTCTACCACCACCTTTGAAATCAAAAACGGTCTTCAACAGGGAGCAGTTAATTCGCCGATTCTCTTCAGTATTTACACCAGCGATCTGATAGGTAGCCTTATCCAGGCAATTGCGTATGCCGACGACCTGATTGCGTACAGAACTGCCCCAAAGGTCGAAGTCATTAGAATTCTCTTGCAACGTGATTTCGAGAAGATTCAGCGATATTGCGATGACTGGAAACTGAAAATAAATGTCCAGAAATGCGAGACGATTCTGTTCCGGACCCCGCTGGCTAGGGCCATGAGGGATACGCGCAAGAATTGGCGCAAGATGGTCATCGTTGGGCCTCACGGACAGCGATTAACGAGCAAAAGTGAAGTGAAGTACCTCGGTATCTGGTTGGACCAGTATCTGTATTTCGACAGACATATAGATGCTGCTCTGACTAAGGCCAGAGGAGCCTTCGCTCTGACGAAACGGCTGTTTTACAGTAGTCGGCTTGACTCCAGAGTGAAGGTAATTTGCTACATGGCCCTCTTACGGCCGATGATCGTTTATGGCTGTCCAGTGTGGTTCAACGTTGCACCATCTCAAATGGAGAAGCTTCGGGTGTTCGAGAGGCAGTGTCTTCGGCGCTGACTTATGACTTCGACGAATAATTTGATCTTTGGGGCGTTCTATCCGAACGACGAATATTTTGATAGTGCACGCTTGAGCGGCTTCATTCCACCACAGGCATTCCTCTATTTAGATAGATGCGGTCTGATACAGGACAGATTGGCGGTGCCGCTAATCTACCACGTCAGGCGAAGAACCGTCGATCGGCGGCTCCTTTACAGTCGAGACGTCCTCGCACAAGACGGAGCAGAGCTCCTTCGGTTCAGTAGGGCTGTGTCCGAACGGGACCGAATCGATAGGGTGAAGCAGGAGAACCAGTCCTGGTGGCTTCAGTCAGCACTTGATAATGAGTAGTCGGGGTGGGGTTTTGAGCCTTGGCCGGCTTACATACTTGTTTTAGTTTAAGGGTTTTGGGTTTAGGTTTAAGTAGAGTAGGCATGCATGGTGGCACAAACATTGACAAGGACAACAAATATAATAAAAAAAAATGTGCACGACTGGGTCGTACGAACTTGCTCCTGCATGCTAAAACTAAATATTTATGATTATTTAAATTGCAAAAAGTAGTGTTAAAATAAGAGATATACTTTAAGCAATTCTGATTACACTCTTACTTACAGCTTACACTTAACTCAAAAAAAAAAAAACTCAATATATAAAAATAATTAGAATTCATTAAGAAAATTAAAATTTGAAAATGAACCTCGTAAAAACATTTCATTCCAAAAATTTAAATTCCAAACAAATTCAAACCTTATTCTTGATTTATTGAATTTTTTTTTTGAAAATCGTCGGAGCCGTTTTTTTTTTTAATTAATTTTTTATATATAAAATTTTTCAAAAATGTTTTAAAATTAATTTGGGTATGCAGTTTTTAAGACTATGTAAATATACATATTATACTCCAATTTGGATTTTTAAAATTGATCCGTTTTTGAGATACAGAATTTTGAAAAAAAAAGTTAAAAATATTTTTTAAAAATCCAAAAAAAAATTTGAAATTTTTTTGAAAACAAAATATTATTTGAACAATATATACATACTTTCGAAAAAAAACTTACGCTGATCGGACTTTCAGTTTTCGAGAAAATCTAATAACAAAAAAACGGTTCTATGGGAGGTACCGTTTTGGAGCAATACAAAAATTTTTTTTTCACATAAGATACATGAATGTTTAAAAAAATTAAACTCGAGAAAGTTTAAAAAAAATCTATCGGGCCGTTTTGGAGAAAAAAAATTGTTTTGGTTTTTGGCCAAAAAAATCGTATGGTGGCTACCCTAAATTTTGATCTTAAAACAAAAATAAAAAAATTGGGATATGACTTTTTGCTCAAACCTCTAATTTTCAAATTTAAAGTCAATCGGACCAGTAGTTAAGGCTGTAGATGCCTGTAAACTTTCCGACAGACAGACAGACGGAATCGCCGGACCCACTTTTTTCGACTTCTCTATCATCGTAATGTCATATCTCATCCTCATCTCAAATTTTTTTTTTTTTACGAATTCAATACTTGCCATATATTCTATATGTCGCAAGTAAAAATGATAGAGATTTGCTGCTGTGGTTGTTCTAGTTCGTAAGTAGTGTTAGGTAGAGTAGGTAGTTTTATTTAATTGTAAGTTTTATTTTTAAGTATCTATTTTTAAGTAGCACGTAAGAAACAAACAAAAATGATATCCTGTTAGTTTTTTCAATTTTTCTAACAAAAAAAAAACATTCAAAAATAAATAATATAGTTCATAGGCCAAAAGGCATTAATTTTAAGTTGATCATGAATTCCTTAGAGCGCCCGGTTGGGGCCAGTAAGTTAATTATAAGATTTTAGATAATGAGCTAGTTTGAATTCTTTGTCTAGTAATAAGTAGTTTTAAGTGAAATGAATAAAAATGAATTTTGAACAAAAAAAAAAAAAATGACACATTTCGTCGTTCAGCAGCGTACTGAAAAACGAAAAGCACAGCGAAATGTTTCGTTAATGATTTCGTCATGTCATTTTTGTATGGGAATTTTCGTTTCGCATCAGCAGCGTACTAGCAAAGACCATATAACAAGCAAAGATGTCGCACGTAGAACAAAAATCTGTGCCTGCTTTTTTCCGCCATCCCTTTTTTACAATGGGTCCAAAACATGAGTCTAGGAATTGGAAACATTTCACATGTTGTGGATACACACTGTGCGAAAAAAGAGCGTTGCTATTTATACTGAAAAGGTAGAGGGAGAAACAATGTATTTCATGTTTATGAGTAGAAAAAACAACAACAAAACCTATGCCTTCTCAATGGGTCCAAAACATTGTTGCTAGATTTGTAATAATTGTATGAAGCAGAAGAGAGAAAAATGATTTTTTTGTCATATGCACAAGCAAGTTAGGTTGATTGTTGATGATCGAGTTAAATGAAAGAAGGGTGAGTTGATGTCCTACACCTGTATGTGTATTCATATTTCATATTGCGTCTGATTTTGTTTTTGTAAGCTTCGTAGGAAAATTGCGAACGTATTTTATTTTTTTTTCTTGAAGGATAAAAAAACTTGAAAAGTGAGTTTTGATCTGAATTGATGAATGTTCTTGGACAATGACTTGTTGAAGTTATGCTTTGTTTTTTGTTTTTGCTTCTTGGGGTTTGTTGTGAATTGTGATTTGAAAATCATATTCATTCTCATAATTTCAATGTAGGTCAAAAAAATATTGACATATTGTTGTGATAGTGATTTGTGAGGCGATTGATTTATACGTAAGTTAAGTGGGTAAGTATGTCTATGTATATTTGTAAGTTTTTGGTCTCAATAAGTAAATTTTATTTATTTTTTGGTTCGCTACCATAGAGGTCGGTAATGGATCAATTAAATGGGTAGGTAGAAAACTAATATAATTTTATTTAACACAATGCAGTATGTAAATAGTTGCAAAACATATAGGAATATAATGCAGCTTTGAACTAAAATTCCAAGTCTTCAAAATGTTCAAATAAGCTGTAGTTCGAGAAAATAATTTTGAATGTTGTAAAAGTGGTGATTTTTTGCCAATCGCTGATCGAGTACTGAGTACTTGCGACATATAGAATATACATATGGCAAGTATTGAATTCGTAAAAAAAAAATTTGAGATGATGATGAGAAATTACATTACGATGATAGAGAAGTCGAAAAAAGTGTGTCCGGTGATTCCATCTGTCTGCCTGTCTGGAAGTTTACAGGCATCAACAGCCTTAGCCCTTAACTATTGGTCTGATTTACTTCAAATTTGTAAATAAGATGTTTGAGCAAAAACAGTTTTTTTATTTTTGTTTTAAGATCAAAATTTATGGTAGCCACCATACGATTTGTTTGGCTAAAAAACAAAACATTCAATTTTCTCCAAAACGGCTCCTACGATTTTTTTTAAACTTCCTCGAGTTTTATTATTTTAAACATTCATGCATTTTATAGAAAAAAGAAAATGTTTGTATTGCTCCAAAACGGTACCTCCGATAGAACCGTTTTTTTGTTATTAGATTTTCTCGAAAAATGAAAGTCCGATCAGCGTAAGTTTTTTTTTTGAAAGTACGTATATATTGTTCAAATAATATTTTGTATTCAAAAAAATTTGGATTTTTAAAAAATATTTTTAATTTTTTTTCAAAATTCTGTATCTCAAAAACGGATCAATTTTAAAAATCCAAATTGAAGTATAATATGCATATTTACATGGTCTTGAAAACTGCATACCCAAATTAATTTTAAGACATTTTTGAAAAATGTTATATATAAACAATTAATTAAAAAAAAAAAAACGGCTCCGACGATTTTCAAAAAAAAAATAAATAAATAAATCAAGAATAAGGTTAGAATTTGTTTGGCGTTTAGATTTTTGGAATTAAATGTATTTACGAGGTACATTTTGAATTTTAGTTTTTCAATAAATTCTTATTTCATTTTTATGTATTGAGTTTTTTGTGTGAGTTCAGTGTAAGCTGTAAGTAAGAGTGTGATCAGAATTGCTTAAAGTATATCTCTTATTTGAACACTACTTTTTGCAAATTTTGGAACAAAAGTAATCATAAATATTTAGTCTTAGCATGCAGGAGCAAGTTTGTACGACCCAGTCGTGCACATTTTTTTTTTTTTTTTTTGTAAGCTTCAGCTTTTTTCTCCTTAAAAATATGAAAAATGTTAAAAGTGAGCTTAGAAGGGAATTGAATGTACCTACCTGCATGTCCAACCTATTTTTCATACTTTTTTTTTTACTTGTAGTGTTTTAATTTGTATTCTTTTATAGGTTAATTTACGAAAACAGAATTGATGCATTTTTTTTTAAACACATCCGAGGTTAGCCTTTTTTTTTGAATCGGCAAAAAGTGATGTCAAAGTTCAAATTCAGGCTTTACTGTAGCACAATTTTTTCTTAGAATATGACCAGGAATCAGATCCCAAAGTATGGCAAACGATTAACCATATCGTATTAATACAGGTGAAGGCTGTAAGGACAGGTTGAGGTAGAGACATCCTATCATCAAAATAGCTGCTCGCTTCCTTGCATTAAGCATAAAATCACCACATTAAAAAAATGCCCATTACTGTTTTGTTGGCAAAATTATTTTCTCGGACCACAGGTCATGCATTTTTTACATTTTGAAAATTTTTAGTTTTAATCTAAAAGCTCAATTTAAATCGTCTATTTTCTTGCAACCATTACATTTGTATGTATTTGAAAAATAAAAAGTGAAATAAATAGAATTTAAAACGTACCTACCTACCCATTTAATTGATCCATTACCGACTTCTATGGTAGCGAACCAAAAAATAAATAAAATGACCTTATTGAGATCAAAAACTTACAAATATACATAGACATACTTACCCACTTCACTTACATATAAATCAATTTCCTCACAAATCACTATCACAACAATATGTCAATGTTTTTTTGACCTACATTGAAATTATGTGAATGAATACGATTTTCAAATCACAATTCACAACCAACCCCAAGAAGCATAAACAAAAAACAAAGCAAAACTACAACAAGTCATTGCCCAAGAACATTCATCAATTCAGATCAAAACTCACTTTTCAAGTTTTTTATCCTTCAAGAAAAAAAAATAAAATACGTTCGCAATTTTCCTACGAAGCTTACAAAAACAAAATCAGACGCAATATGAAATATGAATACACATACAGGTGTAGGACATCAACTCACCCTTCTTTCATTAAACTCGATCATCAACAATCAACCTAACTTGCTTGTGCATATGACAAAAAAATCATTTTTCTCTCTTCTGCTTCATACAATTATTACAAATCTAGCAACAATGTTTTGGACCCATTGAGAAGGCATAGGTTTTGTTGTTGTTTTTTCAACTCATAAACATGAAATACATTGTTTCTCCCTCTACCTTTTCAGTATAAATAGCAACGCTCTTTTTCGCACAGTGTGTATCCACAACATGTGAAATGTTTCCAATTCCTAGACTCATGTTTTGAACCCATTGTAAAAAAGGGATGACGGAAAAAAGCAGGCACAGATTTTTGTTCTACGTGCGACATCTTTGCTTGTTATATGGTCTTTGGTACTAGGCTTGAAAAAAAAATATTTGCTAGTGCTTTTTCTGATTGCAAAGTCGAGGTTAGGGTGACCAGTGGGTCAACATTATAATAAAAACTTTTGAAGCTAATGTATTTAAAAAATAATATTACATTTGTTAACTTTGTTTTAAAATTCTTTTGTTTTTACGATATTGTGTACAGCCTAATTTTTTTCTTTAATTTAATTCCTGATTAATTTTTTTTTTGTATGCTTAATATTTGTATTGAATTTGCTACTTTTCTTTTTGCTGCTTGGGCGTGAAGGAAACGAATTCTTCAAGGCAATTTTGTTTGTATTTAGTGTATTCGTTAATTTTTTTTGTGGCACTCACATTAAGGTGACCCGGAAAGAAACTTCTTGTTGTTTGTTTTCCTTTACTTTTTTTTGCATCATTTGGTTTTCCTCACTGATCTCTATTATATCCAGTTATAATAGAGATCAGTGGAAGTGGATAGGAGCAAAAAGTTTGACTCCCATAGAAGACTGTTATAATTGTAAAGGTACCATCCAAGTATAACAATTATACCAAAATATAACACTTCTCCACTGACAGCTTAAAAAAAAAAACAAAGACGCTGTGCTGCGAAACTTCTCAAATGATTAATAATAGGTAAGTACTTTGCTGCTTTAATATTTAATTGTTATTTATTTTAATTAGTTTTTATTTGTAGTTTCGTTCATGTTTATTTTTGGATGGAGCTATCCAGTTATGGAACATCTTCCAATGCAACACACAACACAAAGTTGGGAAGTTGAAAATCTTTTGACAAAGTGTTATCAGGAAGTGAATTTGAGGTTATAACTCTATAGAAAACCCTTGTTGAACTTGGAGCTTGGAAATACGCTAATTCATTTAGAAAGATAAATTCAAGACCTGGTTCAAGAGATCAAAACATGTTGATAAACTGATAATGGATTTAGAATTAGCATTTGAATAAGAAGAATGTCGCGCTCATGAAGATAATAGAAAATGTGCACGTATGTTTGATCTGTAAATAGAATCTTTGGGTCGCTTCCACACTACCCCAAGCAGACAAAAATTTACATCAACGCATTGTGAACTTGTTCTTGTGGTGAAATAGTTTTGAATCATTACAGGCATTGATGTGACCCTGGGCCGGAATCATGTAACGCGATAGTTGATTATCAAAATTTGTTTATCGTTTTTGATTATCAACTTTACTTTGGTCTATGTAAGCTGATCAAAAAAAAACTTTGATTTTTTGGCATCACTGACTTTGACGAAACTATTTTGTTCTGTACTGACCAAAGATTAAATAAGTAACAAGATGGGAAACAAGGCTGTCAAAGTGACAGTTGCCTACAAGCTTCGGACCATAGTTACTGTGAAAGTATGCGTGGTTTTACCAATACTATCACGGTTTGGACCATAGTTTTTGTGAAAGTATGCGTGTTTTTACACAGTAAATATAGTCCTACAAAATATTGTTTTTGTTTTTATATTATTCATGTACAAGTAAAGAAAATAAAATGAAAGAAAATGAAAATTGCGGGATCTAGGGAGTGAAACGTAAGTCAGTTTCCCATCTTGTTACTTATTTAATCTTTGGTACTGACATTTGAAATTAGTCTTAACCCCGATACAGACTGGGATTGAAATCTTTTCTAAGGTCTGGGTTACACTTTTCACTAATAAGAGTTCACAAAATCCAATAATAATAAGACTGCTATTACACGATGACTCATGAGTCATGACTCTTTCTCGGGTTTTCTTTTAAATTTCAATCCTTTGAGTCGAACACAATTACACCATGACTCTTAAGTAACGATTCAAATTTCAAATTCAAATGAAATGAAAAACATTCTTTCCCACTTTGTCAACTAGAAAAGTATACTCGTGAACTCCAAGCAAGACGATTTTAAATAAAACAAAATTCAAAAATTTTGAATTAAGAATTGAAGAACTTCAAAAATGTTTATTTAAGTTGTTTGTTTAAGTTATATAAAAATTTGAAGAGATATTTTTCTCCTTTAAAAGTGACAGTACAATTCTTGAGTAAAAGAACAGAAAAGTGTGAGAATTTAAGCGTTTTCGGGAGTTTTCAGTAGTTTTAGGGAGTAATAGAACAGACTTAATATAAATTTAATTGTTTTATTTGATTTTATTTTCGCCTCAAACTTGTCAGATAGTGTTTAAATATATATTATAAGCATATGCAATGTTAATATTCATTTGAATTTTTATTAAAACTACATAAATATTTGAAAACGACACCTAAATAGGTATCAAATGAAATTATCGCAGATAACTGACTATCAATTTGATAATCAGCTTACATAGAGCAAAAATCCTGATTTTGATTATCAAGTATGGCTTATCGTGTTACGTGATTCCAGCCCTGTTTTCGTTTTGTGTAAAGATAATTTGTGATTTGATTTTGTTATTGTATTCAAGGTACAATGGTCCAGTTGCAACATCTTCAGTACTCAAGACAATGCCGCCGCTGCATTTGTTGCTGCTGGTATTCCAGTCTACGCATGGAAAGGGAAAGGTGAAACCGACGAAGAATACTCTTGGTATGTAAATTCAATCCTTTACTACGGACCACTCATTAATGAGGTTTTCATTTCCAGGTGCATTGAACAAACAATTATGTTCAAGGACATGAACATGAACATGAATCCTCGACCTCACCAACTTGGTCCACTAGAAATATCCCCAATTCTTGAAGGATATTCGTGGACTCAGTGAAGAAACCACAACGGGAGTTCACAACTTGTACAAAATGTTCAAAGAAGGTCGCCTCGGTGTGCCAGCCATCAATGTCAACGATTCAGTCACAAAAGTAGGTCCTGCATATTTTTGAAGTCGTTTTCACTGTTCTGATTGATTTCTTCCTTTTTAGAGCAAATTCGACAACTTGTACGGTTACCGTGAGTCCCTGATCGATGGTATCAAGCGCGCCACCGACCGCGACGTCATGATTGCCGGTACAGTTTGCTGCGGATACGGTGATGTTGGCAAGGGCTGTGCCCAAGCTCTGCGTGCCTTCGGTGGACGTGTTATTATCACCACAGTTGACCCCATTATTGCCCTGCAAGCAGCTATGGAAGGCTGCGAAGTCACAACAATGGATGAAGCCAGCAAAGAAGCAACCATATTCGTCTCAACCGCCGGCTGCGAAAACATCATCTTTAGCCATCATTTCCGCATTGGTGTTTTGAATCTTTTGATAAAACGATTTGTTTTAACTTGAAAAAATGTGTTTCAATTGTTAGGAGCTTGGAGCGATTGTCCTCTTAGCAAGAGGACTCTTTTGATATAATTCTAGTGGAAACAACCAATATTCTGAAAACTTATCCCATGAAAAATTTACAAAAACTGTTTTTGCTTTTAAACATTTTTTATTTATCAAATTTCGAAAACTTTTTCAGAATTGGCGTATCTGTTAACGATCAACCAAACTTTTACAGAATAAGACATTTTAAAATCAATCAACTTTGTATTTTTTTTTTCAAAACATTGATAATTATGACTTTATTTAAAAAAAAATATAGTCAAATAATAATAATAGCCACTGATAGTGAGACGAATTCGGTATGGTTTAAGTCCGTTATTCATTCCGCACTGAAAACCATATTTAATATGAATGGATTAATGATCCCTTTACTCAGAAAAAGAGTTGCTTGACAATAGCCAGTCGGGCACAATACTTAGGAAAAAGGTGACGAAAAAATGACAGCGGTATTGGGCAGGATCGACTTCAAAGCTGCTAATGATAGCATCCACCGCCAAGAGCTTATGATGGCGATGTGTAATTCGGGATCCCGAACAAACTGATCCAGCTGTGCCGCATACGCAGTGCAGTGTGCAAATGGGTAACAGCTCATCCGAGTTATTTCAAATATGCGCAGGTTTTACCCAAGGAGATGTGTTGTCATGTGACTTCTTCAACATAGTCCTGGAGCAGATATTGCACAAGACAGGTGTGAGCACGGAAAACACAATCTTCAACAAATTCACCCAGCTCCTAGGCTATGCGGACGACATAGACATCATCGGTCGATCCAAGAGAGCTGTGCTTCAGGCCTTCACAGCGATTGAAGAACATGCGAAACTAGTTGGTCTTGAAGTGAATGAGGACAAAACAAAGTACACGTTATCAAAAAACAAAGCAACATTTGTCCACCGCCTAGGACAAAACGTCACTGTTGGTAGCAGCAATTTCGAGGTAGTTAAGGAGTTCACCTACCTTGGAACAAACATCAATCCCACGAACGACACCGTAGTGAAGATCCGAAGAAGAATTTCCGCTGCTGCTTCGATTTGGCCAAACAACTGGGTTCAAAACTCCTCACTCGAAAGACAAAGTGTCTGGTATACAAAACTTTGATTTAACTAGTCCTACTCTACGGCGCCGAGTGCTGGACGATAAGTAAATAAGGAGAACTGATACTGGGCACTTTCGAAAGAAAAATTCTTCGACAGATTTTTGGTCCCGTATGCGACGATGGCGAATGGAGAAGAAGGTACAACCGACAACTGTATGAGCTGTATCAAGATGTGGATGTAGTCCAGAAGGCCAAGAAGACGACTACATTTGCTCCAGCCAAGAAAGTCTTCTCATCCCAGCCCCCAGGTTCTAGACGACAAGGAAGACCGAACCTACGGTACAAGGACCAAATGACTGCGGATGCCAGAGCGCTTGGTCTCGGTGACTGGAGAGTGCACGAGGGATCGTTCACGATGGAAGGCTGCAGTATCCCAGGCTGAGATCCTTCGTAGATTGTGAGCCGGATAAGTAAGTATGTTAAATATTAAAAAATAAATTTAGAACCTACCCATGAAGTGTTCTGCCGTCACTCCCACCTTTTTTGTTGCAATATTTGCAAACTCGTACCATTTTGAAATTAGTTTTAATTTAGATAATCGCTTTTAAAATTAGTGACAAAACAAATAACTTGTTCAATATTGCGATTAAAAATTTGAAAATATTTAGATAACTCACGGCAAACGCAAACGTCACTTTTTTTGTCATCAAAACATCAATTAACTCTGTCTCACTTTTTAGGTTTATAAAGAAAGAGATGCACAAGTGTAAGAGTACCATGTCAAAATCAATAGGAGTCAAAAAAACTGTTATAATTTGTATGGAATCCACTATCCAGTGTATTATAGAGATCAGTGGTTTTCCTTTGTTTTATTATATCATTCGGAGTGGGGACTGAAATTTAATTCGATTTTAGGTAGGGAATCCTGGTCCCTGATTAACAATTTCAAATTCCAAAAGGAGCTTAATGAGAAGGAAGCAGGAATAAGAAGCCAAATTTAAAATAATTTAATAAACATTGAAATAAATATATTAGAATGTTCGTTTTCCAGAAACGCTAAGTCCATTTGTTTAATTTCACGATTTTAGTGTAGCTAATTTTGGCATTCATTATTGTTTAAATTGTTCAATCTGTATTTTATTAGGTTAATATATTACTTTGTTTAAATTTTGATGTTTATAATTTTTTTTTAATGTGAATTATATGCGCTTTTATGATCAAGTGAACAAAAATGGAAATTTCTGTTTTTCTTTGTCAAGCCAAAGGCTTGATGGCTTTTTGATTTAAATATTTTCAGGGGAAGCGAAGGATGATGTAAACGATGATGATGGACTGAGCTGCGAAAGATGAAGGTGAGTCATATTAGGGGAAGTCCAAACAATATTGGGCCAACAGACTTCCATGGTAGGGTGGGATACGCCACCTAGACGTTAGACGTAAAAAAGTCGAAAAGGGACTATCCAGTGTAATATAGAGATCAGTGTGTATTACCTACAAAGTATAACAGTTTTTTGACTCCATTTGAAGATGACAGTCAATGTCCCTTTTCGTCTTTTTGACGTCTAACCAACAAAAAAAAAGCAAAAAAAATAAGGCGTTTTTCTTTTTTACATCTGAACAGAGCCTGAACAATGAATAGAAATTTTTAGAATAATTAAAATGGTGAAGGAAACAAGTTGTTATGGCTGAGAAAATCAGTTTTGTAATTAATAATGGTCTATTATATTATTTATTCATACAATTATACAAATGAAAAAACACCTTAATGTTAATTCTCCATATACAATGCTCCGAACTAAAATAGAAAAACGCCTATTCATGAAAGCAAACTACTCTGTTCTTTGCACCGCCGATACAGAGATCAGTAATATAGAGATAAGGGTATCTTTGTCGTTTATTTCTGTTATACTGTTATACGAATTTTTCCCTTTTCGACCTTATAACAATCTTCAAATGGAGTCACTTTTTCTGTATGGATACACTATCCAGTGTTTATAGAGATCAATTGCACTAGTTCACCAAAAATCACTGTCAGATGGGGCCCTTAGGTTAGTAAGGATAGCATTTTTCGGTTTCTTCTATAATCCTCACAACTTAAAGTCACAACAAAACTCGCCACAGCTAAGGTGAATATGGAAATGTCAACCGCTTCTTGTTGAACAAAATTTAAAGATTTCATATTTGCCAATCAACAACTCAGCTCTACAAACTGAAGTTCACTAATCTAAATCAAAATGTCAAACATCAAATAATTTGCTAGTTAGGACCTGCTCTGAAGGAGATCACAATTTCAATTGTTTTGCGATTCTCACCAGTTGTGACTTTGGTGAAAAAGCAACAAAATCAATTTCACGTCTTCTTAGGACTTGTGGGGTATCAGTCATAGAGAATATATAATACCTAGAGTCGCGACCTTTTCCTCCCTTGCCGAAAACACCCTCAAAATGTTTCTGAGGTGAACTCTCACAATCCTCTCTTTTTTTCGTGTCCGTGAATCTGTGTAAGAGGTGAACTCTCACAATCCTCTCTTTTTTTCGTGTCCGTGAACCTGTGTTAGAGGTGACAAAAGAGTGAGCACTCAGCCGTGACAAAATTTTTTTCCTGATGCACAAACCCAAAGTGACAGACTTCCACCACAGCAAATACGAGACTAAACGCACGACTTTTTTTAAAGATTTATTAAGATTTTTGATACAAATATTGGTAAATTATAGTGCAATTATATGTTAAAAGTGCAAAGAAACAATATAACGTATTTATTTTTCATATTACATGCATTTTTTGTATGTTTAAGTTTTTTTTTGAAAATGCTGAGCTCAACGGAATCTTATTTTCGAAATCTGAGCCCATGAAACCCACCTCGACTCCAACCTGAGCATTGTATCTAACTCAGTGCGAATGTATGGGTGCAGTTTCTCATTTAAAAAGCATTGGAAAACTAACACATTCTCACTGAGTTAGTACAAAACGACCAAAATGCAGCTTGTAGGCAAAAAGAGAGCGAACACCCGATGTCGTGACTCTAGGTATTACATATTCCCTATGGTATCAGTGATGATAGGGAGAACCATAGAGAATCTATTTACCTATAATTTAAATATAATTTGAATGACATCATCTTCATCTTCTTCAAATCCAAACTCCGGATCAACGGCGCATGTAAGGGTTTTTGTCATCATTTTGTCCATCATGGGTTCCTCATCCACTTCATCGACCTCTTCGATGTGCAAGTCTTTTTCTGACAGAAGACATTCCGCTCCTGCATCTGTATATCCAGAATATTTTGCCGCATTCAGATTCTGGAAAATGACTTGCTTGAGATTTCTAACGAATCTCAGTGCAGACGGGTTCTGTTCATAAGAACCTCTGTTACATCGAATGATTGAAAATAAGTTTTCTATCGGGTCGGAGTTTAAATGAGCAGTCAGCAAGTATTGTTGCTCCTTATCCTTTCTGAAGTGATCCCACAGCAATTCCATGCCTCTAAGGGTTTGCTGTAGTTCTCTGAAGCAAGGATGAACCGGCATCTTTTTAAGGCTCGATTTCCATGTAGATATCCATTGCCTTGCACTTTGAAATGATTCTATTGTTGTTGTAGAATCTGAAACAACTTGCTGGTTCGGGTTTTTCGAGTACAGCTGACCATTGTTTAGGCTATCGAAGAGATCATTCATCCTCTTAATGAATCTGGCCGTTTCGTTAGCTGTTCTTTCTTCTTCTCCGGCTTCGAAACAGTTCGTGCTAATAGCATAGAATATGCCTGACACGACACTGTCACTAAACACTTGTGTGGCCAACTTTACTGAAAATATATCAAAGCTGTTGGGATATAAATGCTCTTTCTTAAGTTTAAAAAACACCCGAAAAGTTCCAGCTTTATGATCCTCATCCATGAGTTTTTTCAAAATGTTGAAATCTACCTTTTCGTCTCCGATGTGTGTTTTTCAACAGTGTATTCCTTACACTTTTAAAAAGATTAGGGTAATCGAAAAGAAGGAATACCCTTTGCCCATCTATATCCACATAAGATGATTCTTTTAGGGAATTGCATAGTATGCTATAAGCTCTCCGGTTCGTACTTCCTTGGTCGGAACTTGTAGCTACAATTGTAAGTCCGGTAGCATGTATTTTCTGTATGACATTAACAATGAGTTTCGACAAAACATTGCTACTAGGTGAACCAACAAAATAGCAAATAGCTTGCTTCCAATTTTTGTTGATGCCTCTTAACATGAAGACTGTCACTTTAGATGCAATGGTGCTGGTTCTTCCGAATTCGCCGAAATCCGATAATCCGTATATCAAATCGTCTTTGGAATTGTATTCAAGCTCCCTTTTTATTGCCATTTCATCGAAAATACATATGCTATTAATTTAAAATCAAAAAGCTTACTTTGTAGTTTTTATTGCTCACTTCCTCCTCACTTCTCTCTCCTTTCCTTTAAACGATCCTTTCCTTTCCTTTTTAAAAAAATGTTTTGAACTATTGAAGCACTACACTTTGAATGTTGTTTTTTTTTTCTAATAAAAAATTTAAACTCAATCCACACTTTCAATGTTGTTTTTTTTTAATTCAACATTTTAAACTGAATCCACAACACAAAAAACAACACAAACGCTTTTTTCAAGCGCGAAAGCAAATTTTTGGCGCGCCGATAAAAAACCGCGAAATTCGTCACTTTGCCGTCGGCAAACCGAAAAGGAATAAAAGTTATCTTTTTAATAAAAGTGCGAAGTTGTAATCAACAGTTTAACTTAAACTAATCCCGAACACAAATTTTCTGTGCTTAACGCGACGGAAAACTGAACGCACAACACAAAATTCACTGCTAAAAAAATTTAAAAGAAATATCGAACAAAACACTGAAATGAATTTTTCACTCCGATATTATTTGTTTGTAATGAAAATTACAATTTTAACTCGCACTAACCACAAATTTTCAATTTAAAATCTCAATTATTTGAAATCGCGCAAAGCAAAAATTTTCAATAGAATAATTTTAAAACGCGCTGCTGATTTTATAATAAAGAGCAAATTTGAATTTGAATATGAACTTCACAAACACACAATACAATCAACGAAAACCGTTATTAGACCTTGTCGGTTTTCTCTCAATGCCACTTTTTCACCAGCACAATTTATTAAGGAATTCACAAAGAAATACTCTTTCTAACAACCACAACTCCATATATTGTGTTCTCTTTTTTAATTTTTTTGCTTTATGTTCATTTTCTACCTATTCTCATCTCTCCACAACAACATTAACTCTTTCCTTTACCCCCCAAAAATCTCCAAATCCCTGTCAAATTAGTTCTTGAGGTACACTTTAGACGGCGCTTGTGTTTTAGTACCCCTTTCCGCTACTAGATTTTATATATACAAAGCTGGCGGTGGCAAACTGGCGGTGGCAAACTGGCGGTGTCAAACTGTCCGGTGGTGAACTGGCGGTGGTGAACTGGCGGTGGCAAACCGGCGGCGTCAAACAGTCCTGATTCGGATTAGATCGCCGTTCAATGTTCATATTAACAATACAAACACGCTACACATAATATCCGTCGTCAAGTACCTATACATGCTAATACAGGGGTTGTTTTGGTATTTCATATTCATTCGTTCCATTTGTGTGTGTATAGTGGTATATGGTTTTTGATTTCACAGCTGCATTTTCATAATATTTTTCAGCCATGAAAAAAGTACTTAGTGGAAAATTCAACTTTCAAAAAAGGGATGAGTTCACCAATGAACTATCATTTAACATTTCATCGGAGTTAGAGAACAAATGAAAACACAGGATACTTTTATTCAATGATTTCACTGATTCATATTCACCAAGAAATTCACTTGGTGAACTCCAATGACAGCCCTGTGTAAATTTCACCTAATGATTCACCTTCAAATTCATGAGTGAAGCTTCCATTCCTTGGTGAATCGCATGGTGATTCCTTGGTGAAAATTGGAAAATTTGCCACTGGGATGCCTCAACTCTCAAGCACATAAGATCGCGAGTTTCACAAACGATGGCTTGGGTGTGTGTATTGTGTATTGTGTTACTTTTTACATGATACATTTCTTCTTTCCACTTTCATACTGAGGAGAATATCAGGAGATAGGAAGGATTGATTGTGTTTTTTAAATAAAGCAAACGACAACTTTTTTTTTTTTTAATTTAAGTAATTATATAAATGTATTTATAAAAGGGGTTCGGGTTTAATTATCTTGGGTAACTGTACTGTACATACATTTTTATATAAGGAAAAAAAATGGGTAACTGTATAAATATTCAAGTTAGGATTAGGAAAAAGGGTTACGTCTTACACAAGCTCTGAATCAACAATGAATGCCAAAGAAAGAAATAAGCTTAAGCTAACATTAGATTACAATTGAGTGCAATTTATAAATGAGTTAAAGTAATGTTTAGCAAATAAGTAAATGAGAAAATGAGTAAAAATAATGTTTAATATAGGGTGTTCTTTGCTGCAATCGGTTCATCAGGTTCGGTTCCAAAACATACAGCCCCCTCTGAAAGATTAGGGTCTTTCAGAAAAAGGCAGTGGTGACATCTTAACGACTGGTCTGAGGTACTCTTCAAATTTGGTTTTTACAGTCACGACTCTGACCTTTCCGTCTTCTCCAGGGTGTGTTTGTGTTATTCGACCGATGATCCATTTGGATGGTGGCAAGTTAGCCTCCTTCAATAGAACAACATCGTCAACTTGGAGGGAAGTCAAATATTCGCGATGCCAGCGAGTCCAAAAGCCTTGGAACATTGCCTGTAGGAGACACCATTTAGTTGTCTTAGGAATAATGGAATTATGAACAGCAGGTTGAGGAACACTTGTATAACGTTCTCCTATCAAAAAATGTGCAGGAATCAGCTGTTGCCCACATGGGGCGAGAGTTAAGTAATGACTCTATTTTGACCAATAGTGTATACAACTCTTCATAAGTGAGTTTTGAATCACCTATGACCCGTTTTAAATGTAGTTTGACTGATTTTACACCAGACTCCCACAACCCGCCAAAATGTAGTGCGGATGGTGGTATAAATTTCCAATCAACTCCGTCATTAGCAAGATGATCCGCGACGGTGGTATTGTGATGTTGGTTCCAAAGTAGTTTATGCATTTCGTCTAGCAAACGCTTCGCCCCTCGAAAAATTTGTGCCGTTGTCGCTCCAAATTTCATAAGGCTTACTGCGACGCGCGACAAAACGATCCAATGCGAGTAAAAATGCGGCTGAAGACAAATCTCCCACAAGCTCAATGAGAATAGCTTTGGTAACAAAACACACGAATAACGATATGTAGCATTTCGTAAATTGAGGGGTTTCTTCCTCGATTTGAAAGCACCGTAATTGGACCTGCGTAGTCACATCCAACCTTACTAAAAGGCCTCGAGTACCGAATACGCTCGACCGGAAGATCTCCCATAAGTTGCTGGGTTGTGGTCAAACGTTCGCGGAAGCATCTAATGCAATCGTGTACAATTTTGCGTGCAAGATTTATACCTCAAATCCATGACCTTAGAAAACCAAGTAGTTTATATTTCATTTTTTGAAGAATTTAAGAAACTGTCTTATGAACTTTATAGTGAGTATTTACTTACTGTAGGATGCTCTCTGACGTCTGACCCGAAAAGTTTTTGGAAATACATTAATTCGAAGAAGAAATGTGATGTTTATCCAATGAACTTTACTAGCAATAATGTAGCCATCAACTTAACTTCTGAAATTTGTGAAGAATTTGCAAATAATTTCAGCAAATCATTTATTGATTCCCCCGCCATTGTGGATAAAGATTTTTTTCAGTATTTACGTGGCTGTCCACAAGTATTGTTTAACAACATCTCAGTAGAGACTGATGACATTATAAACATTCTTTCTGTTCTGAAAGATGATTTTTCGAGTGGTCCAGATGGTATTCCACCTGTTGTTTTAAAAAAGTGTAAGTCTATCTTAGCATCTCCCCTCCGTTATATTTTTGAGCTGTCTTTAAAATTAGGAAAATGTCCATCAATTTGGAAAAACGCTTATATTATACCAGTCTATAAGAAAGGTGATAAGGCCAACATCACCAATTATAGACCAATATCTAAGCTCTCCTGCATTCCTAAGGTGTTTGAACAAGTTATTTGTGAAAGTTTGGCATTTCATTGCAGGAACATCATCTGTCACCAACAGCATGGTTTCATGCAGAAACGTTCTACTGTCACAAATCTTCTTGCTTTTATAAATCAATGTGTTAGCACTTTGGAATGTGGTCAGGAAATCGATTGCGTCTATACTTATTTTTCGACAGCCTTCGACCAGCTCTCCCACGCCATCATAAAATTCAAACTAAATGCATATGGCTTCCCCCCATTTTTCATCACTTGGATATCCTCTTATCTCGAGAATAGGTCTTACCAAGTAAAATTCAGGCATTCTATCTCTAAGTCATTTTTTGCTAATTCGGGAGTTCCGCAGGGTAGCCATCTAGGACCTCTACTTTTTAATTTAGCTATAAATGATGCCCCGTTATGTGTACCTACGTAATAGCAAAATTCTCATCTTCGCAGATGATATGAAGATTTATAAAAACATCTGTTCTAGTAATGACCACATTCTTCTACAAGATGACATTAATAGTTTTGCATTGTGGTGTGAGAAAAATAGTTTAAACCTTAATCCAATAAAATGTCAAACAATGACCTTTTCAAGGAAGCGTGCACCGTCTTCATATGACTACGCTATCTCACAGCACATTCTAACCCGTGTAACTTCCGTAAGAGATCTTGGAGTTTTCTTTACCCCTAAATTAGATTTTTCTGTGCACATTAACAACATCGTGAATAAAGCAAACTCAATGCTTGGATTTATAAAGCGTTGGTCAAAGGAGTTCCGCGATCCAAATATAACCCGCGCTTTATATTATTGCTATGTTCGTCCTCACTTAGAATACGCTTCCCAAGTTTGGTCACCTCATTACAATATTCATATTGAGAGGCTAGAATCTGTTCAACGAAATTTTACTCGTTTTGCCCTGAAGGGTATTCTATGGAGTGATCCTTTGAATGTCCCCTCTTATGAAAACCGTTTACTAACTCTCCAAATGGAAACATTGTCAAGTAGACGAAATAACAATGACATGGTATTCTTCCATCAAGTTATTACTGGTGTAACAGATGCACCTGAATTGCTTGGCGCTATATCTTTCAACCATCGGGGTGGCGGTTATAATTTTCGTAGGAAGCACTTGGTACATGAACCAAAACATCGTACCAACTATGGTTTCTATGAGCCCTTGACACGTATGAGTAGGCTTTCAAACTGCAACTCAGACTTATTTGATTTAAATATAAGTAAGAATAAATTGAAGTCTTTGCTCAAGACCAGTGTTATACACTTTTAAATGTTTCTCTGTTTACTTAATGTTTATAATTATTAGTTATGTATTAATCTTGTTTTGTTAACTGTCTTGTTTTTGTTTCATCCATGTGAGTGTTTGTTATGTTATGTTTGCTTACTAACAACTAACACTGCACTAAGTGATGAGCCGGTGGTATAACATAGTCTACTATGTTGGCAAACCATTGGTCGTAAGACTGTGCTTGCTATAAGCTCTCTTCGACCAATTCTGATAGTGTAAAAAAAAAAAAAAAAAAGATTTCTACATCCTAGTACGTAGTAATTTTGTTTAGTTAATGCGAACAATACCGATACGCCCGGATGTAAATGTTTTTCATGAAGAAAACTCACTATAAGCTTAGAAATATGATGTGAACTGCACAATATAATAGAGTGCTTTTCCGAGTATAAAAGTTCTGAATTTTCTAAGCGGCCACTGACCCGAAGTACACCGCAAGAGTCAATAAAGGGGCTTAAAGAACGAAGCTTATTTTTGGGAGGAAGATCCTTCCCTAATTTTAAAAGTTCAATTTATCTTGATCAATTTAGTTTTAACATGGTTCAATTCTTCGGTTGATAACGGATTTAAATTACGATCTTCTTCATTTTATTTATAACGAATAGCATATGCAACGACTCGAATCAAACGAAACCAATTCGATGCATTTTGTATAAGTGATTCTACAAAGTTAGTTTGATATATATTTGATACGAATACGTGTACTTTTCTTTCTTCTACGTGCTCGATATTTATATTATCCTCCAAGCTAGATACGGGCCACTGATCTACTTCCTGGCTCAGCCAGATAGGTGGAATGGCCACCACAAACTCGCTGAAGCTAGAGATGTTGGGGATATTCCTCGGGTTGCCAGGTCTGCCGGATTAGCATTGGTTGGTACATGGTTCCATTGCTTGAAGTGTATGGAACTCAGAGTTTCTGACGTTCTATTGGCA
This sequence comes from Sphaerophoria rueppellii, assembly GCA_920937365.1. Taxonomy (NCBI): domain Eukaryota; kingdom Metazoa; phylum Arthropoda; class Insecta; order Diptera; family Syrphidae; genus Sphaerophoria; species Sphaerophoria rueppellii. The sequence continues at coordinate 28,057,928 of CAKKXW010000005.1, read as the reverse complement.
ATGAATACCGACCACTTCTTCGGAGGTGCAGATAGCCAATGAAGCACAATGGAAGAGTCGGTCCAGGCGAATGTTTTAATATCAGGTTCCTGCAAAGATAGCTTAATTTTGTTTATTAGACGAGTCAGTAATAAAGCCCCACATAACTCGAGCCGAGGCAAAGATAAAACCTTTAGAGGATCAACCCTTGATTTGGCAGCTACAAGTTCTACAGAGATCGTACCATCTGATGAAATACTTCGGCAATAGACACTCGCAGCGTACGCATCCAATGAAGCGTCACAGAAACCATGGAGTTCCCAATTTAATTTATTTTTTACCATTAACCTTGGGATAGACAATGATTCAAGAGTGGGAAGCTCATCTCGTGTGGCGGTCCATTGAATAGCCAAATCCCTTGGAACCTCGTCATCCCACTTTAATTTTCGTCTCAACAGCTCTTGAAACATAATCTTAACGCCGACAATAACAGGCGCTAAAAATCCGAGCGGATCAAATAAACGCGACGCGTCCGAAAGTATTCGATGTTTCGTACAAACAACACTATCCCTTGATGGACACCACTGTAAACCAAGAATTTTAACCGAGTTCGAGTTCTCAAAATCAACTGGAGAGAGCTCGCGTTGATTTTCCGGCAACCTTAACAGAAGAGTGTGGCAGTTGGTTGTCCATTTACGAAGGTTAAATCCTGCAGAACCCAATAACTTTACCAATTCAGATTGAAGAGCAAATACTTCATCGACACTCTCCGCTCCTGTTACGACATCGTCGACATAAAAATCACTAAGCAAGGCCTTTGATGCAAGAGGATTAGTTGCGGATGAATCCAGGGCTAGTTGCTTCAAAACACGAAAGGAGGAAAATGGAGCTGAGGCTGTGCCGTAGGTTACAGTAAGTAAACGATAGTGTTTCAATGCTTCTGTCAAACTACACCGCCAAACAATGCGTTGAAAATCTGTGTGGGCCTTTGTAATCCAAATCTGCCTATACATTTTTTCTATATCTCCATATAAAACGAATTGATGTAGGCGATAGCGAAGACAAATTGAAAATAGGTTACGCTGTATGGTCGGTCCGCACCAATGCTCCGGCCCGGAAAGCCTTCGACACTATTCCCGAGGGACGTAGGAGGAGAGGAAGACCGCGACTCAGGTGGCGCACTCAAGTGGAAGAGGACCTCAATCAACTTGGAGTGCAAAACTGGAGACGACTAGCTAAGGATCGAGCTAGCTGGCGGAGCCTGTTGATTGAGGCCCAAGTCCACAACGGACTGTAGCGCCACCTTAAGAAGGTAAGTAAGTATGGTCGGTCCAACGAGAAGAGAATCATTTAATGAAATTGAATTATTTGACCTAGCAGATGCATCGAAAACAATCCTTATTTTCGTTGTTGTGCTATCATCCTTGAAAATAGCATGGTGAGGAAGATAATAGACATTTTTATCTGTTTTCAATTCGTCAGGTGGAATTTCGTCTATATGGCCTAGAGCCAAGTACTCGTTGATGAATCCACAGTACTGTGATCTTAAATCCTCATTATATTTGAACCTTTCCTCAAGTGTATAAAATCGACTAATTGCGGTTCCAGGCGAATTACCAAAATCGAAGGCTTAAAGGGTAGAGCAACTTCGTATCTACCGTCCAAACGCCGAGTTGTGTTTTTTACAAATAAATCTTCAGCTAATTGTTCTTCCACTGACAAGGGAATTTCACTTAAGATTTCTTCAAGTTTCCAAAAACGTTCCAGGTCAAATTCCTGACTATAGTCTAAGCTAGTATGAAAAGAAGTAACCTCTTCACTATGATCAGACACTGCCATTGTTCCTCCAGCCAGCTATGATAACACCAAACATGGTTGGAATCGACACCAAGTTTGAATTTGAAATTAACTTAGATCCCCCCTTAATGACATCAAAAAATTTATCAGCACCTATTAAAATGTCGATAGGGCCTGGTTCATAATAAGCTGGATCAGCAAGCTCGATGCCTACGAAATTTTGAGGTTTATGATTCATAGAAAATGCTAGTAAGTTTGATGTCAATTTTTGAAACACATGGCAATCAACAGTTAAAGATTCAGCGCTATAATTCGAAAGCAAATTTAAAGAAACCTTTGGTGACATCTGCAGAGGCAGAACTTATTCCAATTATTGGGATGCGAAACCGTTTACGAGAAAGCCCCATACGACGAACTGTTCCTTCAAATACAAATGATGCTTGCGATCCCGAATCGAGAAGCATACGAACTTTGTGATAATTTCCAGATTTGTCCTTAATCCTAGCAACAGCGGTAGGTAAAATAGTTATGGAACGACAACGCGAAGACTCAATAGAATAGTTAGCAACGACAGGTTGTTCAGAATTCTCTTTCGATATGGGAGAATTAAGACTTGATGAATCTGAAGGCAAAGAAGATGTATTTTCAGACGGATGTACTAAATTATGATGCCTAGCATTGCACAGGCTACAACGAGAGTAAGACCGACATCTCCTGGACGGTATGCCTTTGCCTCAAACAATTAAAACATAGAGAAGAGTTTTTTAGTAAATTCGCGACGTGCAGCTACTGTCAAAGCCTTAAACTCTGGATACTGTGAAAGTTAAATGGTCCTTTTTACATTTAAGACATACTGAACGATTCTCAACGACATGTGATAAAACAGCCTTAGATGACATTACAGCGCGATTTTGACTGGGATGTGCGATTGGTTGACAGGTTTCTAAACATCGACATCTTACTTGCAGAAAGTATAGAAAGTCATCTATCTTACGATCATCTCTCGAACCTTTTTCTGCAGCCCAAGCCTTTTTGGTTTCAAAGTCCAATTTTTCATGCAATATATAAATTAGCCAAGGGTCCCTGCTATTACAATCAAGTGCGTTAAGACCTCTTACAACTTCTTCTGCTCCGTCCGCTATCTTATTCAACGATCCGATGTTACCGTTAGAACAGTTTGGAAGCGAGATAAATGAGTCTATGAAAGATTTAACAATTAAGGGGAAGGGGAGGTCTCACGAAAATGCGAACTCAAAACTCAAGTAAAAGTGTGCCCATGTATTGGTGCGTTATATTGCTCTCTTAATTGCAAACATTTTTTGTGTTATGAAACTATGAGAGCAAATATTTTCCTTCTTGCTTCTCTTCATTATATTCCATTTTGCTTTCGTATAGCAGATCTTCATAAGTAGGTAAGGTACATACAAAATCAAAGATCAACGAAGCACCAAGGCGACAACGATGTACGATGTCTATTTTGATGTCTCCTGTTTGTATTCGTAGCATCTCGTTTCGGTGTCGGCCGGCGCACAGTGTGACATTTCACTAATCTAGCGGAATTTAACTAAAAAAATCACTTTCAAGAATCAATCCAAAAACCAGTTTTATGTGCAGCTAATACCTTGTACTAAGTAAATATAAATAAATTTTTAGGTTACGGTTAGGCAACAAAAAACCGAAATTGATCTTAAAGTCGGATTTTATGATCATTTTAGATAAAATCGAGTTATAAGGGCGCTTTGGTAAATATGAATTTACCCGGATTTTTTCATTTGTTATTAGGGACTTTGTTTTATTTTTCTTAAATATAATATAAGAGAATGTAAAAACAAGTAAAACCTTATTTCATATGATGTTCAATATTTTGTTATTGTGCTCGAAAGTTGAAAAATTGAGTTTTTTGTGTTAATTTTTACATTAAGTGGAGAAAATTTTCCGCATTATTCCGATGGCAATTTATATGATTTATAAAGCTTAATATATAAGCTTTAATTCTGCATTTAAAGTTGCTGCGCATAAGTGCGACACCCATACATTTTTTTCTTATTTTCGAAGTTACTTCCAATTTAATTTCTTACATAATGATGTTGTAATATCAATTTAAAAACAAAACCAAGGCACAAAACAAAAAGAACTATAAAATAAATGCATAAACATATTTAAATACATAAATAAATGCATATATTTACATATATATGTATTTATATGAATAAATATTTGAGAAATTATGTGTTTTATGCAATGTTTGGTTCGTTGCTATCCTTGAAAAGTTTAAATCGATTCAAAAGGAACTTTATGTTATAAATATATATGTATATATAATGCAACAACAAAGAGATGATAAAACTTACTGCTTAGCACAAAAATAACAATTTATTATAGGGTAAATTAGAAATGTTTTCCAAAATTTTCCAAAAAAATCAACGGCCACGAAACTAAAACTATTAGTAGAGGATTGATTATGATTATGAAGGATGCTGTGCATCGGGGTAGAAATTGGCTGCTCTATTGGTGTTGGGGAAGGCAAAGTGGTGAAAGTTCTATTAAGCTCATTGGGATCTATGTTGTTGAGGTTATTACTCTTTTGTTTTCCTATTCCTATTTGTTTCAAATTTTTCCAAAGTTTATGTTTAGCTTGACCAGGGTCTAATAGTGGAGCATAAAAACACCGTTTCGCTTCACGTACTTCTAAGGTAACTCTATTTCTTAGCTCTCTGTATTTATCATGAAAGACATCAAGGCGGAACCGTTTCCAAAGCTTATACGCTCTGTCGCGTTCGTTAATCAAACACTTTATATTATTCGTAAACCATGACGGACGATTCACGCGATAAGATTTAGTTTTAATCGGTACGTGGGCGTCAAAAAGATGACGAATGTTACTTTCGATGAAAGATAGTTGTTCATCAACTGAAGAAATCGCGTAAACACGAAACCATTCGATCGAACTAAGATCCATCTCTAATAGGTTTCGATTTACATTTTTGAAATCACGAAAACTATAAGTGTTCTCAAATTTGCAGGGTTCACATTCAAAAGTTAAAAGTATGAGATCATGGTGCGAAAAACAAGGAGCTGAAAGTTGGTTGAAGTACAAAGCTTTGAAAGGTTGACTTACGAAAAATACATCAAGAAGACTGCTGCTAGACGTTGTAAAGTGTGTGGGCGAAGATGTGTTGACCGGATGAAGGCCAGATGCCCGCAAACAATTTACCAAACTAGAATCCTGTAGGATATTACAATTAAAGTCACCGACTAGTACTATGTATGGAGACACATTAGATAATTCATCCAAAATGTTAACTATTGGTGTTAAATCAATATTGGTTTTGTCAAAATATGAATTAAATTAAATTTGAATCAATTTTATACAATTTTTGGATAATTTATATAGTAATCAATAATTTTTAAGTGTCAATTACAAATTTTCGATTGCATCAGATCCATTTATAGCAAGTAAAATTCATATTCTTATAAATGAAGTCCTGGAACTTTTAAATGTTACAATATAAAAAATCTAAGCTGCTTGAGGGATTCAGAGCAAATTTTTGATAAAAATGTTATAAACGTTGTCTATTATTATATATTTTTATGTTTTTTTTTATTTTTTTTTTTTTTTTCAAATCTAAACAAAAAATAAGCAACAGGATTTTTGGTCAGAATTTTTTATCTGTACAATATGTGTGTATTAAACATGCACTTTCACAGGTCCGTTCGTTCCTAATTTTAGAAACTATAAAAATCTTTGTAATTCAGCTACATTTAAATACATATTTATTATCAATACATATTCATTATGAATACTAAAAAAAAAACAGCTTGGGGAGAAAAATTTACTTTTTAGTAACGGTCTGTCAAAGTGCAAAAAACACTTGAGTTGAAAGGTCTTTAAGCCAAAAATATGAATCGATATGTACAAAAATTGCAGTTTAACTTGTTTTTGTACTTATTTGTTATGAATCTGACACATAAAATTTAAAATCAGAAAAAAAAAATACAACCTTCATTCACTCTTTGATATGAGTCTAACATAGGCAAATAACATGTACATTCTGATCTCTGCATATTAAAAATTTGGCTGTTAAAATAAATAGAATAATAGAGTGGCGCGACAGCTCTTGAAGAGCCAAGGCCTAAGTGGCTCAACAATTCTCTAGGTGCGTGTGAAGAATTGAGGGGACCTACAATTTTAGGCCGATTCCGAACGGCAAAGTTGAGAAGCACTTTTTCATGACAGATGATACTCTTGAAAGTTTTGTCAGCTCTTCGCAAGAGGCAGTGTCCGTGAAAGATGAAATAAAAACTTTGGGCCTGAGTAGGATTCGAACCCACGACGTTCTGCTTAGCAGCCAACGCACCTAACCACTAAGCTACGGACACTACCTGTTAAAATAAATAGTTATAGTTAAATATCATTCTCTGAATATATATGTTGAATCTGGCGAAAGAAACACTAAAAAAAAAATGAATTTGTAAGCGCTATTAATTTTATTCCGCTAGATGAAGGAAATGTCACACTGTGCGGCGGCGGCACGCGTGATCGGTCGGCCGGCGGCGGCGGGCGTTGATCTTCGTTGTTCGTGAATATTAGAACAGAAAATAAGTTTTTATGTTATTTCTTATTTTGTTTCATTTATCGTACATGGACGATGAAGTGCAGTCTCTAATTTGGTAGTTTACATTTTTAGGGATATGCATTGCCAATAAACACATAAGAGAACATACATATAAGGACATAATATAGAAAAGGTGGAACCAAATTATTTGCTTTGAGGTAGTACATACAGATATGTTTTATGTATATAATGAATGATAATACTTTTTTTTGTTATCTACTAAGTTAGTCATTTGTAGCATAAGAAACCTTCCTTCTCACTAAGAACTGTTGTATTTATCACTCGCTTATTGGACACAGTGTGTCCAGTTCATTTAGACTTAAACCGGTTTTGTAAGCAAGGGAAGCAAAGTATGAATCGCACTGAACACGAAGCTAAAACTAACACATTCACAGAAGTTAACCAGTTTTAGGTACTCACACATACAAAGCAGGTTCACGTATGCATTTCTTCCCTCATACTAAAATCGTCTTGTGTTACAAAACTGTTTCATCTCGTGTGTGCAGTCCATTCCATTGGCTTAGTGCTATCTCCATTTGTAAGCAGGAAATATATAGGTATATACATAATGTGCATGGAAATAATTTGTACATTATCTTAAGAGGAAATTTTGTTCAATTCCATTTTTCATTGAATTCTGAAGAATATCTATCGTTTTGGTGAGAACCTTTATATCAGCTACTGCAACAGGCACCTACAGTGGTTTGGATTGATTGATAAAATAAATAAAAAACGAGATTGGATATTTTAGTACTATTTTTTTTATTTTTTTTTTTTTTTAATTACTATACAAATTGAAAGAGTGAGAAAATAAATTAATTCTGGGGTTATAATGGGGTCATTTTCCATAAATTTTAATATATAAATAATAAAATTCAAGACAAAAAAATTGGCTGTATTTACTCTGGTTTGTCCACAACCTTGTGGCAAAAGTTGTCATTTTGTATTGCATATTTAAAAATGTCAGAGAAAGAAAATGAAAAAACTAGCTTCGCGTCGACCTATAAAAACTCAAAAAGTTTTATAGAAAAATAAATTCGACCACAAAAAAAGGTTTTTGGCCATTTCTTGACGGCCCAAACAAAAAAAAAGTTAAAAGTATCCTCGTTTTTGTGGGTTTTACGCCTCAAAATCAATAAAATATATACATATGCTAGAAACAAAAAAAAAATGTGTTTATTTTATTGTTTTCAGGCTTTGAATAACCGTTTATTTGGTTAAATTTGCTTAAATATCTTGGAAGATATACGTGGTTCCGTGGACATACTTTTTCGAAAATTTGCCATTTTTTCATGGTTTTTGGTATAAAATAGAATGAAAATGGTAAACAATTTCGAAAAAAGAAGCTCGTGGCGACCTGCAGCATCATTTTTTCTTGAAAGTTAAGAAATAATAAAAATAAAAAAATCATATTTTTTTTTTTTTTGAGATATTATGAAGTTTTCACGTTGAAGTTAAATTAAAAAGACAAAAATTGTTTAATATATAAGTAGCTTAACATTTTATAAACCAAAATAATTTTATTTCATTAAAATATTCAAATAATTGTGGGTGCTATGAAGTTTCGCACAAAGTGCCTTTCATTTTTTTGCCTTGAGACATAGCCTTAAATGTCTTTGGTCATATCGTCTTTCCAATCTTTCCCATGTCTCAACGTAATTTGCTTCAGAACATTTAACATGACTGATTAAATCCGCGGCGCGTCCACGAAGGAATGACTTCAGAAAATGTAGCTTATGAACCGACGATAAAGTGCTATTTGAGTCTACCGTTCCTAAAAACATATCGCGGAAGGTTGGCCAGTCTTTATAATCACCAGAAAAAGGTTCTATTGTGATTTTAGGTAGCTGTATTGGATTGTATGCAGGTCGAGTTGCAAACTCTGTCCTATCCTCAGGGATATCCTGTGGTGTAAATTGAGTAGAAGCGTGTATAGGATCCGCGTTATCGTTTTGTTGGGCCAAACCTTGTGGAGTGAGTAACTTAACATCGGAAGGTTCTTTCTTAAGATTTAAAATTGCGTTTGAAAGAGCCACGTGTGTGCGAAAATATTTTTCTTTATATTCGGCATACTCTGGTTCCCGATCTACGTACCCTTCCGCGTCTATATAGTCTAACAAATCATTTTGTAAGCTAACAAATTCTAGCCACGTTTCTTCGAGTTTATTCAGACGAAATTCTAACGTGGAAAGCGTCGTTGTTGCATCGATTGAGTCCACATAAGATAACGCATTCGTAATGCACCCTTTTGCCCGACCAGGTTTAGCAATAATTTTGTTCATTCTTCGAAAATATTAAAAGTTCGCAAATATTAACAAAGCTTATTGTGTGGGTATATGCAATAAAGAATGAAATTTAAGGAAGGCTTAGAAAAGAATTACTTGTCCCGTTGCACCGCTTGTACCGTGATCACGTGATCAGAAGTTCAACTGCGCTTTCACTGTCCCTATGTACATGTACATGTACAGAAATTATTACGAGTCCTATAGTCTTGATTTGTTTAATTGTTATTATTTATTTATTTATTGTTTATAATTTTGCTTCAGTTAAGAAATTTGTATTTTGTTTAGCAATTGCATTTAAATTTATTTGTTTGCACTTTGCCGAACATTGAGCAATTTGCCATACAATATTTGTCAACCTCTTAAATCTAGCTGTTTATTTTTTATTTTTTTATTTTGTATTACTCTTAAAATTATTCTCTAACAGCCTTATTTATAAACGAGTATTAAAGGCAGAATAAAGTTATTCCGACCTTAAACCGCATTTAATACTGAAAAGCTTATTTATAAAAAAAGTAAACAAAAATTAGAGTCGGAATAAGCTAAAACTGTTTCATAGGAGGTTTAAAGCCAGTGTAAGTCCGTTTCAGTACCTAAATGTCATTTTGAAAAAAAAATTTGTCAAACAAATGTTTTGCAAATTTTCGTCCAAAAGGGCCATTGATGTCAAATCTTCAGCACGTACATGGTTCTTAAAATTATTGGGAAACATTCTTCTTCATACTTACTTTTGCTGGTAACAATATAAACCTTGTCCAATTAAAAAAAAAAAAAAACATTTTGTCCTTCACTTAATTAATTTTTTGAAAAAATGAAAGGCAGTGTCAGATCTGTAAATTTATTTGACAAAAAATATACAAAGGTGTCAGATTTGCTACATTTTCAATAACCAGAGTTTTAGATCGGTCAATTTTATAGGACAAAATTTGACATAAGCAGGGCATAACTAAAACTAGTAGGAAAATATTTTATAAATAAGGAATAGGAATAGGTTGATGCACGTGCTTATTCTCGTTATAACTATTCCGGGTTTCAAACGAGTATTAGTGAAATCTAATAAATAAGGCTGTAACTGTTTATGTAATTTAATATGTTTGGGTCATGAGGATTACTATCTAACTCTTGCTAAACTTAAACTAGTAATCATCCTCTTTCATATTGGAACCACCATAGAGTAAGCATCAAAAATAAATTGTTCTTGAATTGAGTAACTAATGATTAATTATTTGCTCCTTGGTCAACGTTTTTGTTTTTAAGAAGTTGTTCTACATCTGGTCCTTCTTCGCCAAATTACATTGAACCTTTTTTTGTTATATTATCGTGGTGTTTTTCTTCTTTTGTTGCTGGGAATATTTGAATGGTCGTTTGTTTGTCACAGAAATCACAGCGATTCATTATTTTTGGATTTTTGAATTCCCAGTTATGAACGTGGTAAAGGCAAAACGTGGTCGTGCAAAGGGAAGGCTGACAAAGGCTTCTGATTTTGCTGCAACGGTCGACACTAATACTCCGTTGTCTATGCTTGAGATTCGCCTCGAGAAACTAGAGGAGGCTTGGGCTAGTTTTGTTTCGCTCCAGGATGAGATGTACGATCATATAGAGCATGCAGATTTTGTGGATCCAGAACCTGAATTTTTTGAATATGAGGCTAAATATTTTGTTGCGAATTCTATATTCAAGAGCTTTATTAAAGTTAATCAACCGCAACCTGCTCAAGAAGAGTCAGTTGCTGTAAAGCTAGCAAGTCAACAAACTGAGTTTTTAGAAAAGTTAAATTCAAATTCAACTAATAAATCTTCTGTGAATTTGCCAAAGATAGCAGTGTCAACTTTTTCTGGTGAATACAAGGACTGGCCTGCTTTCAAGGATATGTTTTTGAGTGCGGTTGATCGAAATCCTTCCATTACTCCTTCGCAAAAATTCTACTACCTCAAGACCTTCTTGAGTAGTACAGCTGCAGATCTTGTTAGCCACATGAAGCTTACTGATAGCAACTACTTTGAAGCCTGGGAGAGGTTAGAAAACCGATTTGATAGGTCGCAATTAATTGTTCAATCGTTTATTCAATCATTTCTCTCACTACCCATAACAAATTCTCCAAACGTAGCCTTACTAAGAAAAATAACCGATGGTGCTGATGAGGTGATAAGGGGTTTAAAAGCTCTGGATACAAATGGACGTGATCCTTGGCTCATCTACTTACTAACTCAAAAACTTGACCCAGATACGAAACAAGCTTGGGCGGAAAATGCTGCTGGAGTTTCTTCACAATCGTTGGGCTTGTTTGGAATCTGTTGTATATAAATATAACTGCTAATTTAGTATGTAAGTGTAGTAGTATGTATAGATTATAATTTATAAGCATAGGTTAAGAATTATGTACGACGGCGGTCAGTCGAATACTTAGCGTCATACAATAAAGAAACGAAACCGAATCCGACTCAGTGTTCTCTCTTATATTAAAACACTTTACTGGCGACGAGGAAAAAAAAATCAAAAAAAAAAAAAAAAGAAATTACAAAATTAAGTTTTTATATAATTATTGAACTAATTTAAATAAAAAAAAATATATATATCAAATGACTGAAAATAAACCAGGAGCAGCAGTTATGAATAGTGTTCAAACATCGTTTATTGGTCATATAGAACCTTTTTTGTTGGAAGAAGACTTTGAACAGTATATTGAACGCCTAGACCATCTATTTATATTAAATAAAATCGTAGATTCTGATTTTAAAGTGTCCCTCTTTATAAGTTTCGCGGGTGGTGACCTCTACAAAATATTAAAGTCATTGATTGCCCCTAAATTGGTTAAAGAGTTTACATATGAACAATTGACAAAAACTTTAATTGCATATTTCAATCCAAAAAGAAACATTCGCGCAGAAAGACATAAGTTCATGTCACGTTCTTTGAAGCATGATGAAACATTAAGTGATTTTATGGTGGAGCTTAAAATGCTAGCAGAAACATGTGACTTTGGTCAGTATCTTGATCAAGCCCTATGTGACAAATTTATTTGGTCCCAAAAAGACGAGGCAATTCAGCGAAGTCTTTTAAACTTGCCTATGGACAAGTCATTTTCCGAAGTATGTGAGGTAGCATTGACAATGGAGCGAACGACAAAAGAAGTAAAGGAGATACAAGGGACAGACAATGGAGGGGGCAGTTGTGGTGGTGCACACAGAGAGAATTGGGTTGGTAAAATAACGGAGCGAACATATAACAGTCAAAACAGTGGAATGAGAAGAGGAAGATCTGTTAATCGAAATAAAAACTACAGAAATGGAACCAGTAAAACTAGAGAGAGAAGCAAATATACACCAAAATTTAAAGATGTGCAGTGTTACAGGTGCCAAAAATGGGGGCACTATGCTAGTTATTGTGATGAACGGAACAGAAGATCAAAGAGAGAAAACAGTTCAGTAAATAAGAGAAACAGATTAAATAATGTAGAACTTAGTAGTAGTGTTGAAAATTTGGCTCTCCTTAAAATAGATAATGTACATTCTAATAACAGAAAACATATAAACGACTCCTTAATTATAAAAGTTAAAATAAATGATGTCATAATGGATATGGAAATAGACTCAGGTGCATGCTTTTCTATCATCTCAAAATTTGTTTTTGATAAATATTTTAAAAAAACTACTGAACTAAAATCATTTTCAAAAAATCTTAATGTTATTACAGGTGAAACTGTATCAGTCTTAGGTTTTTTTAATGCATGCGTTTTCTATGATAATAATTATTATCGTCTTGATTTATTTGTTATTCGATCAGAAACAGATTTTGTTCCATTACTAGGTAGAAATTGGATGAATGTCATTTTTGCTAACTGGAGAAATAACTTAACTGTGAAAAGTGTTTGCATGAATAGTGTTGAAAGGGAGCTTATAAAAAAATTTCCAACTGTGTTCGACAATAATTTTGATTCGGTTATAAAAAATCACGTGGCTGAGATTTTAGTTGAAGAGAATGTGACTCCCATTTTTCACAAAGCTTACACAGTCCCATTCGGACTCCGCGATAAAGTGAATAATGAACTAGACAGACTTATTGAAAAGAAAATTTTAATTCCGGTGAAGTTCAGTGAATGGGCCTCGCCAATTGTACCGGTTGAAAAGAAAGATGGATCAATAAGAATCTGTATTGATTGCAAAGCTACTGTCAATAAATATGTTAAAACAGATCATTATTCTCTGCCAAAGATAGATGAAATTCTAGCAAGTTTTTACAATTGTGTATGTTTTTGCATTTTAGATCTAGCAGGTGCTTTCCAACAAATAGCCTTGTCTGAAAATTCTCAAAAGTTTATGACGGTAATAACAGAAAGAGGGCTCCTTCGTTACACTCGATTGCCTTATGGTGTAAAATCAGCACCAGCTACATTTCAAGCTACAGCAGATAGCATACTCCGTGGTCTGAAGAATGTGAAATGTTATATCGATGACATTATCATTGGTGGTAATAGTGAAGAGAAATGTAGAGAAAAGCTTTACATAGTCTTAGACCGATTCCAGAATTTTAATGTAAAGGTTAAGCTTGAAAAATGTAAATTTTTCCAATCAGCTGTAGAATATCTTGGGCATAAGATTACGTCCGAGGGTATAAGTCCAAAGCAGGAAAAGATAGATGCTATTTTGAAAGCACCAGCCCCAAAAGACTTAACGTCATTAAGGGCCTACATTGGGCTTCTTAACTTTTATAATAAGTTTATTCCAAACTTATCCACACGTTTGTCTCCACTTTATAATCTCCTGAGGAAAGAAACCGATTTTGTATGGGACGAAAAGTGTGAAAATGTTTTTCAAGAAAGTAAACAGTGGCTTCTAGGAAGTAGTTTACTCACACATTACAATCCGGATAAGCAATTGGGTCTAGTTTGCGACGCGAGTTCGTATGGCGTTGGAGCAGTTTTGTTCCACATAGAGGCAAATGGTGAAGAAAGGCCGATAATGTTTATATCCAGCTCGCTTACGAAGGCTGAGAAGGGGTATGCGCAGATTGAGCGAGAAGCTCTTGCAGTAATATTTGCGGTAAAACGCTTTCATAAATATTTGTATGGAAGAAAATTTCAAATCTTCAGTGACCATAAACCACTCGAGGTTATTTTTGGTACGAAAAGTACTAACGCCATTACAGCAGCAAGATTGCAGCGGTGGGCATTAACCTTGTCTCAATACGATTATAAAATAACATATAGAAAGGGTTCACAAATGGGTAATGCCGATGCTCTTTCAAGATTACCATTACAAGAGGAAACGAACGTTTCTAGTAACCTTATTAATTTTTTCAATATCGCAGGTGAACTGCCTATAAAAAGGGAAGATGTTGCTCGAGAAACGTTGAAAGATAAGTATTTATCAAAGGTAATTGAATATATTACAGACGGTTGGCCAAACTCGTTCAGTGATAATATATTTCAAAAATTTTACAATAAAAGGGTTTCCCTTTGTTATAATGATGGTTGTTTATTGATGGGTAGTAGATTAGTAATTCCTTCTTGTTTAAAGGAATATATGCTAAATTGTCTTCATGAAGGACATATCGGAATTGTTCGAATGAAAAGCATTGCAAGAGGAAGCGTTTGGTGGTTGAACATTGACAGAGATATTGAGAATGTTGCGCGCAGTTGCTTGGTTTGTCAACAGCAAGAAAAAAAAAGTGGTCCCATTGGTCTTTCCAATTGGCCACAAACCTCCTTTCCTTTTGAAAGATTACACATTGATTTCTTTCATTTTCTGAGAAAAACTTTTTTAGTTATGTTTGATACATATTCAAAATGGATGGAGGTAGTAATAATGAAAAAGACAAATGCGTCTGACGTTATAGCCACTTTGAGGAGAACTTTTGCGGTTTTTGGACTTCCCAAAGAAATTGTCTCAGACAACGGCCCACCTTTTGGGTCAAATGAGCTTACTAAATTTTGCGTAGCCCACGACATTAGATTGACAAAGACTCCCCCATACCATCCTGAATCCAATGGCAGTGCTGAACGCGCTGTTCAGACTGTAAAGTCATCATTAAGGAAGTTCTTATTGGATTCAAAAACAAAATCATTGTCTATTGAGGCGTTATTAGATAATTTTTTATTTCGATACAGGAACTCACCCACAACTTGTGATAATTTGACACCATCTTCAAAAGTTTTTAATTATTTACCAAGAACGAAAATAGATTTTTTGAAGAATACGCAGGAAACCGCAGTAAATTTTAAGGCCAGAGCAGAAAGAATGAAGAAAAAAACAAAAAAATCAGTAGTTGTAACTCCAGATAGTAAAGATAATTTTTGTTTTAAAAAGAATGATTCTGTTTGGTTTCGAACAACAAATAATAACATGGTTAGATGGAAGGCTGCAAAAATTTTTAAAAGAATATCAAAATCGATTTATATTGTAAAAACTGATTACGGTTTTCGTAAAGTTCATGGCCAGCATCTAAGAAAATATGTTAAAAAGGTTGTGCAGTTTGATAAAAGACAAATTGAAAATGATTTAAGAAAAGAAAATATTCTCCATCCTGAATCCGAAATCTTTAATAAACAAATGAAGAGAAAAAGAGATGACAGTATTTCTAGCCATGAGTTTATATCTGTACTTCCTCAAAGAGCTAAGTCTAGAAGACTTACAAAACAGCCAATAAGATATCAAGATACTTGGGAAAGAAAGAAATATAATTTTGAAAAATATTGTAAGAAAAATTAAATTAAATTGAATTTATTGATTTTTATTATATAAATAAAACAGAAATCAAAACGCAAAATTGAATTGAAAAAAAAGTAATAAATATTTAGATTTAAGATACATTCAAACTTTATATTATCGACATTATATTTTAGGTGAAGGGAGAGTTATTAGTAATATAAATGCATTAATTTTTATTTTGTTAATTATTTTATAAATATTTTATTATATAAAAAAAAAATGAATTAAAATTATAATAATTTATCTTAGGTGAAGGGAGTGTTGTATATAAATATAACTGCTAATTTAGTATGTAAGTGTAGTAGTATGTATAGATTATAATTTATAAGCATAGGTTAAGAATTATGTACGACGGCGGTCAGTCGAATACTTAGCGTCATACAATAAAGAAACGAAACCGAATCCGACTCAGTGTTCTCTCTTATATTAAAACACTTTAGAATCATGCTCAACTCCTGTTGGACCTTCTAAGCCTCGCAATAAGACTCAAGGTTCTATTAAAGCTCATGTGGTTGAGTCTACCCAAAGTTGTGTGCAATGTAAGGGAAATCATAGTTTGAATACTTGTAAAAACTTTCTTGCTCTTGGAATAGATGCTCGTCGAAACTTTGCTAGGGAAAACTCGTTGTGTTTTAACTGCCTACGACAAGGACATGCTGCAAATAGATGCTTCTCATACCAACTTTGCAAGATGTGCAAATCACGACATCATGTTTTGGTTCATCAAGAAGGTGTCACTAGGTCACATGGAAGAAGTTCCTCCTGCTGAGGTTTACCAACCATCTACCAGAACCTTTTATCTTCCCACCATGCGGTCCTTAAGAATGATAGTAGCACCACTAAAGTTAGGGTCGTTTTTCGATGGATCCGCTAAAAGCAACCATTCTATATCGTTAAACGATTCACTACTCGTAGGTCCAACTATTCAACGTGACATTTTTTCTATATGTGTTCGTTTTCGGCGCCATTTGTACACCATACCGGGAGACATCGAGAAGATGTACCGACAAATTCGTGTTGCAGATAATCATTGTGACTACCAACGGATTCTTTGGCGTTCAAACCCTAAAGACACTCTGAAGCATTTCAGACTTTTAACCGTCACGTATGATACGGCTTGTGCTCCCTGTACATGTACATATGTATTTATACGCCAATCAAGCACCTTTTCATGTAATTCCCCAATAATTCCACTTTTACTTTTTCTAAGGTGATACTCACAGATTTTAAAATTTCACCTGTACGTTTTTTATATCGGTTTACTCTTCAATTTTAGATCCTGGTATCGACCTCCTGAAACCATTCATAAAAATTAAATGCACGCTGATTCGCGCACCCGACGACGAAGGACCATTATGTAGGGGAATATCAGGAGGTGTTTTTTAAATAAAGCAAACGACTTTTTCTTTTTTAATTTATGTAATTATATAAATGTATTTATAAAAGGGGTTCGGGTTTAATTATCTTGAGTAACTGTAGTGTACATAAATGTTCATATAAGGGAAAAAAAATGGGTAACTGTATAAATATTCAAGTTAGGATTAGGAAAAAGGGTTACGTCTTACACAAGCTCTGAATCAACAATGAATGCCAAAGAAAGAAATAAGCTTAAGCTAACATTAGATTACAATTGAGTGCAATTTATAAATGAGTTAAAGTAATGTTTAGCAAATGAGTAAATGAGAAATGAGTAAAAATAATGTTTAATATAGGGTGTTCCTTGCTGCAATCGGTTCATCAGGTTTGGTTCCAAAACACATACCATATATCCAGTCGGAACTATGAACATGTTAAGGTTCAGATTTTGGAATGAAAGGAAATGTCTCCGGTAGAGGAAATAGTTCTTGGAACCATACATGTCCGGAACGACCCATGTCTATTAAGCAAAAAGAACTTATAACTTCATTTGAATTCGAAACCAGGGCGAAACTCCATTTGCAATCTATACAACAACAACAACAGCCCGAACCAAGTAGCTTTTAAGTCCAACAGAGGATGTGCCGTTGCCCTCCTTCACATGGACTACTACATTTCTAAAGCATTATCGACCAAAAACCACGTCTCCATATTATATCCCGATTTCGAAAAAGCTTTCGACCGAATAGGAATCCAAATCGTTTTAAAAACCCTTTGCAATGGGGAATTGGAAATAAAATGTGTGGATACGTTAAATTATTTCTATCAAACAGAACTATTTGATTCAAAACTAACAATGCCCATTATCGCAATTCGCAACCCATAAGAAACATATTTAAAAACAATAATTTATGTGTTTTTTTCTAAGTTACTATCGTTGTTCAAAAACACATAAATGGAACTGACGGACGCAGCCTAACTGCAGTGTTAAATAACACAAAAACAAATTATAATTAAAAACAATAATATTTATGATATTTTTAAAAATCCTAGTCAGAACAATATAGAAATAATAACGAAATTCATAAAAAAAAATGCAATCTAATATTGTTATTTATTCAAACAGAGCCAATAGTCCTAGCCTATTTGTACATTACCATGTTATTTTAATTACCTGTAAATAAATAATAATAATAATAATAATTTAAAGGATACTAGCTTGAGGACATGTATGACATAAGGGATGCGTCAGCCATGCATCTTTTGTTTTCTTTAGTCATGAAATTATGGAACCAAAAGAAAGCATAATTTATATGTATAAAACTTTAATCATTATAAATTATGTACACAACTATATTACATGTTTATGAGATGGTTTGCTTTTTTATGTTATGAATTTGATATCTTAATCCGCGTTGCTACAGTTTCTGTCCAGCCGGTCCAATTCCGTTCTGTTGATTTGACACACCATTTTGCATAAAATGTACATTGCCAGCATTACCACCTGTCATAGAATTATCAATCATTCCAGTGTCTGGTGGTGTACCGTTAACGGCATCAAATAGTTTTGTACGTTTCCTCGTATAATGTTGCCAGAGCAAAATTGCTTGGTCATCGATAAACTTTGCACATTGTGAATTCACAATTTCGCGACGAAAATGTTCGTATTGCAATAAATCAAGAAAATATAAGCACATGGGATACATAAGATATTTGGCATATTCAGGTTCTTTCCAGTACTGTAGATATTTCAGATAGTTTATGAGGCTTGGTCTTTGAAGTATCCACGTTGAGCCAGAACTAAAAAAAAGGTTTCGGTTTTCAATTTTTTGTTTTTTTTTAGAAAGGAGTTCGTTAACTTTTAAATCAATACAACTCACAGTTGAGATAATTTGGGTTAGCTAAACACTGCACAAATTCGAGTTCTACTTGCCATCGCAATCTTTGCTGTTCATCTGATTCGATTGAAGCTATTTCGAGTGGAAAAAATAGAGAAGAAAGAAAACATATAACTCGTATACAATTCCCGTGATTTAAGTGGCAGCGTCTGGATGAATAAAAATGATTTTGTTGCAAATAAAAAAGTTGAAAATAAACACTAAGTAGGTATTTGCTAACGGAACATGAAAAACATAAAACAATCTAAAGGTTATTGGAAATTCCTTATTTCAAGAAATACGTCTATGATATAGGGAATCTAATGGAATTATAAGAAAAATCACAGGGATATTTCCGATGGGGCTAAATATTTACATTTTAGCACAGATAATATAGTTACATAGATATCGCACGCAGAGGAAAAAAAAAATTACCATTTTTCAATTCCATGGGACGTACCACTACGTCCCAGTTCGATCAAACTAGAGTAAATCATACTCAGTCTTTATGTTGTTCCTTATTTGTATTGTATTGTCAAGTTGCTTGTTGCGTTTTCTTTTACTTGCGACATATAGAATATATGGCAAATATTGAATCCGTGCAAAAAAAAGTTGAGATAGATATGACATTACGATGATAGAGAAGTCGAAAAAAACTGGGTCCGCTGATGCCGTCCGTCTGTCTGTCTGTCTGTCTGTAAGCGCATCTACAGCCTTAGCCACTGGTCCGAATTCGCGTGGGTGGTTTTTTGTTTTTTTGTTTATTTTTCATAAAAATTTAGGGTAGCCACCATACGTTTTTTTTTTTTGCCAAAAACTAAAACTTTCAATTTCTCAAAAACGGCCCCTACGATTTTTTTAAACATCCTCCATTTTTTTTTTTTTTTTTTAACTGTGATAAATATATGTATATAAATAAATATTTTTGTATTGCTCCAAAACGGTACCTCCCACAGAACTGTTTTTTTTCTAATCAGATTTTCTCGAAAAATAAATATCAGATCAACATATTTTTTTTTCGAAGGTACGTATAAGTATTGCCGAAATAATAATTTGTATTCAATATTAAAATTTTATTTGGATTAAAAAAAAAAATTATATATTAATATATTCTCTTCTTCTTCTTCTTCTTCTCCATTCTTCTAAAAAAATGTGTTCAGGTCTTATCTGAACCACTCACTGAACTTTTCATTCTCTCCCTCTCGCAGTGTGTTTTTCCCGACTTTTGGAAAGAATCTTTTATTTTTCCTATTCATAAAAAAGGGCCCAAGAATCTTATCGAAAACTATCGACCGATTGCTAAACTATCTTGTATCCCAAAACTTTTTGAAAGTCTGATCTATGACTCGGTCTATTTTTACAGTAAGCCAATTTTCTCATCTGCACAACACGTCTTTCTGAAAGGTAGATCAACAACTACAAACCTAATTGAATTCGTCTCCCAAACATTAAAGGCCTTGGAGAAAGGATTTGAAGTCGATACGATCTACACCGATTTCGCCAAAGCCTTTGATAAGGTCTCCCATAATATCATTTGCCTCAAATTTGGAGCCCTCGGCTTTCCACCAACGTTTACTCGCTGGTTGAGATCATACTTGGAGAACCGCATCTACAGAGTTCTTTTTCGGTGCTCCATCTCAAAACCTATATTTGCCACATCCGGTGTTCCCCAAGGAAGTCATCTTGGTCCTCTTATCTTTGTCCTTACTGTAAATGACGTAAGCGTTATCTTAAAAGACTCTTCTCTCTCCCTACTCGACTCTATTCAACTACAAAATGACCTTAATCGGTTTTACATCTGGTGTGAACATAAATTTCTAGAATTAAATATAAGTAAATGCAAAAATATTACTTCCAGAAAACGCTCTCCTAGACCCTCAAGACCCTATTTCTTCCTGAATCAAGCCATTCAAAAAATTGATTCCATGTGCGATCTTGGTATTATCTGCGATAGTGACATGTTTTGTAGGATCGCCACTTTAAAAATCGGCACTATGCCTTTTCAAAAATAAATAATAAAAAAAAAAAAAACAATCGCTCGTCTCTGAGAATCAGGTTGCCCAGGAAAAATAAAAAAAGTAGGAAGAATTTTTCGAGAGATACAGGAAAGGTCGTGCAAGGCTGAACAAAAAAAAAAATAAAGAAAAAAGAAAAAAAAACAGAAATAATCTGAATAAACCCAATACCCAAGTCATTCAAAGAGGAAGAATTTTTCCAGATATAGAAAAGGGACAAAATTTAAACAAATAAACTGAACTGTCAACTGCCCATAATTGCATTAAAATAACAGTGGTAGAGTTCAATCCCAATTCAAACAAAATATATGTGTCTTAATTGATAAAAAAAAAAAAAAAAAACAAGAAAAAGGAAACCTGATTGAAAATAAAGAAAACTATGATGTGTTAAGAGTGTGTCTGGTGTAGCGCTTGCCTTTGTATAAACAATAAACATTTCAAAATACATTGTACATTAAAAAAAAAAAAAAACTAACAAAAAAAGGAAGTGCAACCGCAAGTGGCAATAATCATAGTGCATTATATTAACCCAACCTGGAGGCTAGATGTTGTTCGAAAACAAGGAGTGCGAAGTGAAGATTCAAGATTCATTTATGTGTTGTTCTCTTGTTGTTTTGTTCTCTTGTTGTATTTTTTTTTCTCTCTATCTCACTTAATTTCATTTTATTATTGTTTTTCACTCAATTTGCAATTCATTTTTCTCATACCTATACATGTAAACATAATCTTGGTTGTTTTGTTTCTTTTATTATTATTATTTCTCATTTTCATATTCTTTCATTCTTCACTTTATTCCGTAAATGTTCATTCAAACAAATCCATAAACTGTGTATTGTTATTGTGTAATTTAGAATCAAAACAAAATAGAAGAAAAAGTATGTCTTTTCAAACAGACAAGTGCGCACTCGTCGTTGGATTGATTCAAATACTTACAAGGTAATTCATTCTAAGCTAAGAAATCATATGACATTGTTTTATTTTGTTTGAGTGAGTGAGTTCGGGTTTTCATTATTTTTTTTGTTTTGATTTCATATTGTTTCGAGCAATTTAAATGTAGGCCAAAAGGCAATGAACTTTAGTTTTAAATTCCAATTTATTTCAAATAAAATAAGCGTTGCCAGATTGTTAATGAATTCATTGATATTGTTTTTTTTTTTTTTCTTTGATTTAATATGAAATTTTGAATTCTCGACAAATGGAGTGATTGGTGACGGACCGAAATAAGGGATGCCCTGAGTAATTATTTGCAGGTGAGGCTATTGAGTTTAGGGGCTGTCGCATTATTTTCTGAGCAAGCGGCAGCCATGGAGCCTTCTCAGTAATGAGACAGGCAGTGGGAGGGATGCTCAAGGGTGCCGTTAACACCTAAGGTGCCCGTGTATTGGTAAGTTTAGTAGGAGATTTAGTTAGGAATTTCAATTCATTTCGAATCATTCCGCGGTTAAAGTAGTTATTTTTTTTTATTGTTCTGTCGTTCGTATGTTAGTCCGTTTCCTTTTTTTTTCTCAACTCCTAGTTTATTTCAATTTTTTTTTCTAGTCATTTTTTTACGCATTAGATTTTTTTTTTTTTTTAAATAACTTGGCATGGAATATACACGGTAGTCTAGTCAGGCTGGACAAAGAATCCACCCCCACATCCGACGAGCTAAGCAAGCAAGCCAGCATGCCACCCGTCCTAGCCTGACTGGACACCCTTCCCCTCCGAGCTTTGCAGGTAGGATCTGTACCTACTGAGTGGAAGGGTTAAAATCCTTTTATACCGTTACAATAGTGAACTCAACTTTAGTGCTCACCTTGACCACATTGTTAATAAAGCTAATCGATCTCTAGGCTTTATTAAACGTTGGTCTAAGGAATTCGACAACCCCTACGTTACCAAGTCTCTTTACATAACTTTTGTAAGACCAACTCTAGAATACGCTTCCCAAGTATGGTCACCCTTTTATGATTACCATTCTCAAAGAATTGAAAATGTTCAAAGAAGATTTATTCGTTTTGCCTTACGCGGCCTCCCATGGGAAGATAGTCGTAATTTACCCCCTTATCAAAATCGTCTCAACCTCATTGGCATGCAATCCCTTGCCCAGCGTCGCCAAATAGCGGACATTCTGTTTGCACACCAATTGCTTATAGGCAATATCGATTCCTCGACCCTGCTATCTGAAATTAATCTGTACACTAATCCCCGTAACCTGCGATCTCGCCCATTATTTTACCTTCCCCCTCATCGAACGAACTACGGATTTTTCGAACCCATGAGTAGAATCCTTCGGTTATCTAACGAAGTTATGGAATTGCTGGATTTCAATATCAGTAAATCCACCCTTAAAACAACACTTTGTAACCGTTCTATGTAACTTTATTTTTTATTTAAGTTATTTATTTTGTTTTTTTTTTAAAGAAGAGCCTTTGGTGGGTCAAAAGGCCCACTTCTTAAGAAAAACCAAATCCCCATAACAAGAACCAAAAAAAAAACAATATGTTAGCTCTTAAGCTCTAGTTTTTAAGTTAAAGCTTGTACTAAGCTTAATAATAAATAAATAAATAAATAAATATTCTCTGTATTTTTTGCGTGACTAATTTTTTGGTATTGATTATTTTTTGCTTCTTTGTAAGCGGGCTATTTTAGTCAGTTGATTTGGGATGCAAATAAAACTACTTCTATTTCATCTTTCGACGAAACGTCGGGAAAGATGAAATAGAAGTAGTTTTATTTGCATCCCAAATCAACTGACTAAAATAGCCCGCTTACAAAGAAGCAAAAAAAAAATAAATATTCTGTTTCTTGAAAAGGAATAAATATTAAGAATTGAAATTGAAACATAATATACATAAACAATTAATTAAAAAAAAAGCGGTTCGATGATTACAAAAAAAAAACAAATTCAATAAATCAAGGATAAGGTTTCAATCTTTTTACCAAAGGGAGACTGGAAAATTTTTGATGGGGAACTGGAAAGCAAGAAAAAGTAAAAAGAAAAAAATTGCAAAAATGGAAAATTTGAAATGCAAAAAAAAATTGATTAAACAAAAATCTCAAAATCAGTCTTTCAAATAAAATGCATAAGTTTTGAAATGGTAAAATGGAAAAGTCCCGAAGAACAAGAAAGACTGTAGAACTCGCGGCTCCAGGACTGCTTTCAAACCCAAATTCGGTCGTACTATCAAGTACAGAGATATGTGAATTAGGGCCAGTTCGTTCAGAGTGAGTTAAATCTTCAATTTGATTATCACGGATTCTCCTTAATTCAGAATTAAGAATCCATGATAATCAAAGAGCGTTTGTTCACTTTTTTTTCCTCTTGATTAACAAATCATAGTTTTTGCTCAAAATATTCCAATTTCCAGTCTATCAGTCAGTTTCATTGTCAAAACTTAATCAAGAATTAAGTTATGAATTTCATTTAGTTGTCAATGATTGTTATGTTTGCACACATGGAAAATGGAAAAGCAACGTTCATACGGAACAAAAGCTTATTTAATAGTGAGTAAATGAAGATAGTAGATCCATCGCTGTTCTAATTGTTCTCCTTTTATAAAGGGCTTCAAAATTGATGAACCATTTGGAACGTTTGTTTGGCAAAAAGAAATATTTGCAAAACTTCATTTGTGTGCATGCCCACAAACCTTTCGTCTTATCAATTTTATTGAGGAGGGAAAGAGGCCGTTCGGATGTGATTTATACCAGCACCCTCGAAGAACATTTGAAAAAGTTGGCTGCAAAACTGCGGTTCATTGTCAAACACTATTTTTTGTGGATAGCCACTGCGAGCAACCATTTCTTTGAGGATATTGATAGAAGCGGTTAATGTTGTTGATTAAATAACCACGATTTCAGGATTGAGTGAGTTCCAACCAGGATTAAATAAATGATTTGATTGGTGACTTTGAAACATGTAAAAGTAAGTGTTAACGCACTCTTGGCAAGCATTATTTCATTAATCCATTTGTTTGGTTATGCATAGAATGTAAAATAATAACTTAAGAATTTGTTCACAAACAATCATCTTTTCATTTTCTTACTGTCTTTGAAGATAGTAAAATATAGTATAATTGACCACCAGGGTGTTCTTGAAAAAAAAAAACCTTTTCTTCATCTTATGTAATAACATGTAAGGTTTCTTCTGATAAACTCTGGTTATAAAAACTGTGTGCTCTGGCCAAATGGTTCACTTGGAAGATGTTCAAAAGATGATAACTTTTGGGTTGTTTTGTAATTGAAGGAGTGAAACTATCATATCATATCAATGCATAAATCACGTATGAACAAACTGAATTATTCTACATCCTTGATTAAATGGTCCTAATCAAGCAAGATTGGATGATTAACGAAATCTGAAATTAAGTGCTCAAATCATGGATTTATTAATTACAATTTTTGTGAACAAACGAATTCTAAGATTATCAACTGGAATAATCCTTAATTAAAGATGATCAAGCGTGAACGAACTAGCCCTTAGTCTAACAACAAAAATATAAATCTGAATTCTGTACTCTGTAGTGTCGTAACGGGATAGCGGATATGGTTAGACATACTGGCTAGCACAAGCGAGTAGCGTTAAAAGGGTAGTGGGTAGTGTGGTAGAGGGGTATTGATTATCGATTGAGACAGTACGAAGTCTGCAGGGTCAGCTAGTCATTGTAAATGGCTTTTCTTAAGAAACACCTAATATCCATCTATCAAATCATTTTTCATATTTTATGTTAGGTTTTGACGAATCCTTATCTCATCAAATATTAATACAGGCGCTTTGCGACCTATAAAAAATATTTTGGGAAAGTTCTTTTTCGTTGTTGTAAACCCATCAACATATCGCAAAATGTTTTTGAATGGTGGGAAATATGAAGCCTTTGTATTCGAGACGATTAAGATAATTCACGTTTTATTTTTGAAAGTTTTAAAGCAGTATGGGCTCTAGTTTTTTGGAATGTTTTGATTTTGTAACTTAATAAAGTTTTGTTTTTAAATCGCATTTTTTTTTCTCCGCTTTGACGCATCTCTCTAATAATTGATCGCAACGTTCACACGAAATCGTACAACTACTCAAAGTTAGTTGGAGGAGATTTAAGATTTAAGAGATAATTTAAAAAATTATCGTTGCCAATAAAATTTAGAAGGAATGATAGCTCAACCACATAAAAAACAACATCCAAATCGTTCTAAAGTCGAGGGTAAAAAAAAGAAGAAACCACATCACCCGATCGCGCCGCCGCCACCGAACGGCCGACGCGGCGAGCACAACGCAGCCCACTACTCAACACAACACAACACAACACAACACAACACAACACAACACAACCCATCGATCCATCCTTGGATGTTCGTAGCAAAATTATATAGAAAAAAAAACTACCTGCACGTGAACAGTTGAAAGTTGTGTTGGCACACAAAAAGGAATGGCAAACAGAAAATGTTTGTATCTTTCGAATGCAACTTGGTAGCTAGCGTTTGTGGCTGGAAGATGGATCTTGTTCTTGTTGTCTGATTTTGTTCTGTTGATTTTGGCTTCAAGGTTTGACTATAACAAATCTCTTGAAAATAAGGGACATAAAAGTGGTCATTTTTATTTGCACTGGATGCGATATCTATGTAACTATATTATCTGTGATTTTAGTTTAATTTTAGTTCCAGTTTACAGAACATAAAACTGCATCCAAGAACTGTTGATAAACTGAAACAAAAAGATAATAATAAAAAAAAAAAATAGAGTGGTGCGATAGTTTTTGAAGAGCTTAAGTGGCTTACATTCATCAACAATTCTCTGAGTGCGTGCAAAGTATTGAGGGCGCCTACAATTTAACGCCGTTTCCAAAGGCAAAGAAGCACTTTTGTCATGGCAGATGATACTCTTTGAAGTGTTGTCAGTTCTTCGCAAGAGGCAGTTCCCGTGAAAGATGAAATAAAAACTTTATAGACACGAGCAGGATTCGAACCCATACGTTCTACGTAGCAGCCAACGCTCATAACACTATGCCACGGACAGCTGCAGATAATAAAGGTCACTAGTTCATAGGCCGAAAGGCATTACTTTTAAGAAAATCATGAATAACTTAGAGCGCCCGGTTGGGGCCAGTAAGTTAAATATACGATTTTAGATAATAAGCTAGTTTGAATTCTTTAATAAGTAGTTTTAAGTTATAATGAATAAAAATGAATTTTGGAATTTTGCTTCATGCCAGTTGTGTAGGTTTTTTTTTCAAATTGATCTTGCTGGAACGGCAGATGCAACGAATCAGAAGACTTTTAATTGAATGAAGGTGGAGAAGTCGCAATAGTTCCTCCTTAAAAAACAAGTTTCTAAATTTAAAAAAATCAAAAATAAGATTTTGAGTATGCTGTTTACAAAATTTGGCATGGGAATTCTTCAACATCTATATCAAAAAATTGAATTGAGACAGAAGCGGCAAAAATGGGTTTAGCGGTAAATGAGGAAAAAACGAAGTACATGCTGTCTTCGAGGAAGAACGGCTCGGACAGAACGTCACAATAGACGCATAAAACTTCGAGATAGTACAGGAGCTTCACTATTAATACGGGCAATAACACCAGCGCCGAGATCAGACGAAGAAAATAACTCTTGCTTATCGCTGTTTCTTTTGGCTAAGAAAGCAGTTGAGTGGAAAAGCCCTCTCAAGCAACTAAGGTAAAACTGTACAGCAGTCTCTTCATCCCGGTCCTGCTGTATGGTGCTGAAGAATGGACCTTGACAAAATCGGATGAATGTGGTTTAGGCTGTTTCGACAGGAAAGTTCTTCGGGTCATCTTTGGCCCCGTGTGCATTGAAGGGGAATGGCGAATAAGATATAACAGCGAACTTTACGGGCTGTACAACGACATGGACCTAGCCAGAAGGGTCAGGGTCCAGAGACTCAGATGGCTCGGTCATTTAGAGCGGAGGACACTGTTAAGTATCAAGAACACCCTGTTTATACCATACTATTATGTACTCTATACTTTACTGTAAACTAAACTGTAAAACCAATAAATATGGACAGTCTTACTCTAACAACTGACGTGTTAACTTCTCTCGCTTATAACATGGTGTCAGAATAGCCCATGCTTGAACATTACAAAAATTACATTAAATAGAAAATATAATTTAAATAAAATATAAAAAAAAAGTCAAATAAAAAATACCTGACAATCAAAACCCCTCATATGGACAAAGTGGAAACAGAAACGAAAATCGCGGTAGTGCTAATTGTATAAAACCACCTGGTTATTTAGAGCTAAGCGACTCAAATATGTCAGCCAAGTGGAAAAACTGGCTGCAACGATACAAATGGTATTCCATAGCCTCGGAGTTGGATAAAAAGCCTCCTGAGCAGCAAGTGGCACAATTCATGTTAGCTATTGGACCTGACACAACAGAAATCTTCAACTCATTTGGATTAACAGATGAAGAAAAAAATCAGGTGAGTGTCATTGAAGCTAAGTTTGCTGCTGTGTTTGATCCGAAAATTAGCGTTACGTTTGAAAGATATGCTTTTAACAAGATAGTTCAGATTTAAGGAGAACAGTTTGACGATTTTTTTTATAAAAATCAAGAATCAGTCGCAAAAGTGCGAGTTTGGTAGTCTTCGAGATGATTTAGTTCGGGACAAAATTGTCATTGGGGTACATTCAGATGTAGTGAGGGAAAAATTGCTATCGGAAGAAAAACTAACACTAGATCAGGCAATCAAAATTTGTAAGGCCAGTGAAATTGCAACAAAGCAACTGAGACAAATACATAAAGAGCAGGAAGTTAACGTCATACGTCACGGAAAGCAAAAAGACCGAGAGGGTGCGAGACAAAGTTTTACAAAGAAACACATAACAGTAAATCGAGATGACAAGAACAATGAAGTATATAACTGTTCGCGTTGCGACTCTCGTCACAGCCGACAGCAATGTAAAGCACATAATGCGATTTGCAGGAGATGTAAGAAAAAGGGGCACTATGCGAAATGCTGCCGCCAAAAAAACGGTACACGCGTGAATACAGTAAACGCATCGAAAGACAACGACAGTATTAATAGCGATGATCTTCTGTACATAGGCGCAGTTAATAACACTGAAGACGACGACAAAGAAAATTGACTAGAAGAGGTTTTAGTTATGGGTTTTAAAATCAAAATGAAGTTGGACACTGGAGCGCAATGTAACGTTCTTCCAGAAAGCATCGTTACCAGATTAGAACTTAAATTACTTCCATCGGCAACTAAATGCCTGCTTGGATTTGCCAACAACAAAGTTAACGTCATAGGAGAAGTAAATGCATTTTGTAAGGTGCGTGGGAAAAATGCTAGAATTAATTTCAAGGTGGTAGCAGAAAAAGTATTGCCAATTCTGGGCAAAAAAGCTTGCGAGATCCTCAATCTAGTTCTACGTGTGAATGAAATTCAAGTTGACCAATCCATTTTCGAAGGTCTCGGTTGCGTAAAAGATTTTATCTATGATATAGACCTAGTAGAAAGTCCGCTCTTGCGTATTCACCACGCTAGAAAGATTCCGCATGCTTTAAGAGAATCTGTTAAAAGCGAGATAGACAAAATGCAAAAATTAGGAGTTTTGGTGAAAACAAAAGAGGCTACTGAAGCAGTATCCCCAATGGTGGTTGCACAGAAGAATGGTAAATTGCGCGTATGTATAGACCCTACTGATATCAACAAAAACATTATAAGAAGGTATCATCCTCTTAGAACACTTGAGGAGATAGCTAGCCGAATCAAAACCTCAAAATATTTCACCTTATTGGATTGCAAAAAAGGTTTCTGGCAGGTGAACGTATCTGAACGTTCTCAGAAACTGCTTACAATGGCAACACCATGGGGTCGTTTTTCTTACACTCGTCTACCGTTTGGCCTTGCATCAGCATCAGAACTTTTTCAAGACATAATGTCTAGTTTGCTAGAAGATGAAAAAAACGTTGAAGTGTCGATTGATGACATACTCATTCACTCGTCTTCGAAAGAAGAACTTCAGTCGATCACAGAAAAAGTCATATCCAAATTATCAGCTGCAGGTTTAAAATTGAATAAAGAAAAATGTGTCTTTTGCTCTCCATCCATTAAATTCCTAGGGCATATTTTGACTTCCAATGGCATCGAGGTAGACCATGACAAGGTAGAAGCCATACAAAGGATTAAAAAGCCATCAAATGTACAAGAACTTCAGAGGTTTATAGGAATGATCACGTATCTTGGCAAGTTTATAAGAAATTTATCCGAAATAACACAAACTTTAAGAGACTTAATCAAAAAAGATGTACCATGGGATTGGAACCAACGTCACGATGAATCATTCAAAAGACTGAAAGAAAGCCTTTCAACCACGCCAGTTTTACGCTACTATGATACAAATTTGGACGTAAAACTCCAAGTAGATGCAAGTAAGCACAGCTTAGGTGCGGTTCTGATGCAAAATGATCAGCCGATTGCCTACGCATCTAAGGCCTTAACAACCACACAATTAAATTATCCCCAGATAGAAAAAGAAGCACTGGCTATCCATTTCGCGTGTAAAAAGTTTCATGAATACGTTTTTGGGAAGCGGCTCTTAGTAGAAACCGACCACAAACCACTTGAATCCATATTCAAAAAACCGCTTCACTGCGCACCGAACAGATTACAAAGAATACTATTTGAGGTAATGCCCTATGCACCCAATATTATCTACAGAAAAGGTAAAGAAATACCTCTAGCTGACGCATTAAGTCGAGATTGTGTTGAGTCGACATCGAGGGAAAGGGTAGGAACCAAGTCGGATTCTGAATTACAAATAAACTGTTTAACACAGGTTTCAGATCACACACGTTATGCTTTGGCAGCAGAGACTGAGAATGATGAATCCTTAAAAGAAGTTTTAAAATATGTACTAGCTGGATGGCCGAAAGACGCTTCGTTAGTTTCAGACAAGGCAAGACCATTTTGGACCTTTAGAGAAGAAATTGGCTTCGATGAAGGTATACTGATGAAGGGCGAGAAAATAGTTATACCAAAGACTATGAAAACTACCATGATAAGAAAAATCCATGCTGGACATCAAGGTATACAAAGATGTCTCAGTCGAGCAAGATCTGCTCTTTTCTGGCTTGGAATGACAGACGACATAACAGACTTTGTGAAAAAGTGCAGTATTTGCCAGGCCAATCAATCGTCTAAGCCAAAAGAACCACTCATCGCAAAACAGGTTCCAGATCTTCCATGGGAAATCATAGCAACAGACATTTTCACATTCAAAGGAAATGAGTTCTTGCTCATTGTAGACAGCTACTCAAGTTTTTTTGATTTCCATCGTTTGAAAAAGTCAACATCGTCTGAAGTTATTCGATTACTGAAACTCTGGTTTCGAACTTTTGGCATTCCGATGAAACTTGAAAGCGATAATGGGCCTCAGTTTTCGTCCAGGGAATTCAAAGATTTTGTGAAATCTTGGGAATTTCGCCATCAAACCTCCAGCCCGTACTATCCTCGTTCAAACGGTCTTGCTGAGAGGTATGTTCAAGAAGCAAACAAGATTTTAAAACGATGCTCTTCGGATGGATCTGATCTGGATTTAGCCTTATTGAATTGGAGAAATACGCCGAGAGACAATGACATGCAGTCTCCAAACCAAAGGTTAATGAGCCGATGCACGCGATCAATGTTACCAGTTTCTAAAACTCATCTTCAACCAAATGTAATCAACAACGTCAAACAAAATATGTTAAAATCCAGACTCATCGGTAAACATTACGCAGATATCAAAACGAAACCTTCACCACCTTTCAATCCGGGAGACAGGGTCTGTGTTAAAAAAGACGTACGCAACTGGACGTCTGGAGAAATCCACTCGAAAGCAGACACACCTCGTTCATATAATATTCGTACCGATGATGGCAAAATCATTCGTCGAAATTCATTTCATTTAAATAAAACTAAAGCTTTTATACTTTCAGAAAAAAGTGTTGCTGTCAATCCTCAACCGGTGCAGCATGATACATCCGTAGAAAGTTCAGATAAGAAAAATGAAACAATCGTCCATGCACAGATGTCCAAAGATGTCGTAAGCCCGGAACCAACTACGCCCACTGATAACAATGTTGCACTCTCAACGTACAAAACACGATATGGGCGAACGGTAAAACCTGTGGTCAAATATCAACCTGCCTAATAACAACTGCATATAAATAATTGTTTCATTAACTTGTTGTTTTATTAATATATGAATTGAATATTTACATTTAAAAAAAAAAAAAGAAAAAATGAATTACTAATTAATGAATTGAATATCTATTTATATTTGTATTTATATTTATAAAAAAGAAAGGATTATTATATGAATTGAAAATGAAATTTAATAATCATTATGAAAATTGAATTTTAAAATCAACTATGAAATTAGAATATAATTTTCTTTAATTAAAAAAAAAAAAAAAAAAATGGGGATGTTAAGTATCAAGAACACCCTGTTTATACCATACTATTATGTACTCTATACTTTACTGTAAACTAAACTGTAAAACCAATAAATATGGACAGTCTTACTCTAACAACTGACGTGTTAACTTCTCTCGCTTATAACAGACACCAATGCTCCGGCCCGGAAAGCCTTCGACACTATTCCCGAGGAACGTAGGAGGAGAGGAAGACCGCGGCTCAGGTGGCCCACTCAAGTGGAAGAGTACCACAATAAACTTGGAGTGCAAAACTGGAGACAGCTAGCTAGGGACCGAGCTGGCTGACGGAGACTGTTCATTGAGGCCAAAGCCCACAACGGACTGTAGCGCCACCTTAAGTAAGTAAGTAATTATATCAAAAACTTGTGAACTTCAAACAAAGCTTTATGTCAGAAAGAAAAGAAAAACGAAATTTTGGTTAAAATGGCACCAGAAAGCTTACTTAGCATTTAAGCAGCGGCTGAACTGGCTGTATGGCGTCAGAATTCTAGCAAAAAGCGCCAAGTTCTAAAGCTTTAAATTGCTGCTTCGCTCTGCAGTTTTCAAATCCAATCTTGAAAGGCGTCGCAATAAAGAAGGACAGCAGAAAGAACTCTTTTACAGCAGTTAGAGAATCTGAGTGAACCTTTGGCGTTCAAGTTAATACGGGAGAATAAGGTACAGAGACTAGCCTGTATAGGAATAACAGGGGCTAAGAGATCCACACCACAAGCTGGGTTGGAAATGATCTTAGATCTGCCTGCCCTGGATGGGTTTATAAGGTGCACGGCAGCCAAAACTGCAATTCTTTTTAAAAAAACTGAGTTTTTGGAACCACAGCACTTATGGACACGGGTCAATTTCAAAAAGATATGACATGATTCCAAGACTGATAGAGACCACCGATTACATTCCCCCTCTGCTGGATTTTGATAGGATATTTTCTATTTACAAACCAAGATGACAGGGTTGGGATCCTAATTCACTTATAAGTAAACAGGGTATCGCTTTCTACACTGACGGTTCAAAAATGGAGTAAGGAACAGGTGCTGGAGTGTTTTGTCTATCTCTAAACATCAAAGAGGCGTGTAAACTCCCAGTTGACTGTAGTGTCTTTACCATTGAAAAAGCAGCTGAAATGGCACATCATGAAAAGCTAAACTCCTCGGAGATTACTTTTTTCGTGGACAGCCAGGCTGCTATCAAAGCCTTAGCCAGTGAGACCATAAGATTAAAGGCAGTTTTAAACTGTAGTAACTAGTTGTAAACTGCCACACTAACCAGGTTAAGCTCTGCTTGGCGCAATGGCCAACAAGATAGGGGCTTTTGCACCTGATTTCTGTAGGAGCTGTAAGGATGAGAAGGAAATAGAAACCATTAAACACCTGCTCTGTGACTGTCCGTAATGTACGCGTCAAGGACATGCCTAGTGAATGAATGCGAATGGATGCAAACCATTTAACTAATTTTAGTGTCAACTTCAAACTCAGTAAGCAATCTACTCAAAGGTTTTCCTGTAATTCCCTTTTTATGTTAAGGGCAGTTTGATCATCAGGAAAGGGGGAGAGAGTTTAATAGGATGTTTTGGTGCACATTGGTTTTGAATTCTTGAACATTACAATGAAGGAGAAAGACAGACGAGGTTTATCTAATAGACATTCTTTAAAACGCGAGTATTGCGGCAGAATTGTTTAAGGGGAGTAATACAACTGGCTATTTCTCTAGAAAACTGACCGTTAAAAAAATTATTGAAAAGAATTAGGCAACAAATGTTACGACGATGCTCCAAGGTCGTAAATGATTCGACGATATTTCTATCGCCAATCATTTTGAGTGCTCGCCATTGCATACCATTCAAGAGGCTTGGGTAATGTCACTTGAGCACCAGACCACTACCGTTGGTAATTATGCACAAATTTTGGAAGTATATGTCTTGTCTTGTCTTGCCGGATATGAAGGGGAGAAGACTTTCTTGAATTGCCTCAAGAAACCGAGAAATCTTACAGCTTTTGTGCGACATAGGACAGAAGATGGTAAGTGATGCACTTATCTAGAATCTTTAGATCTTCAGTTACATCGGTGCAAGTGCTACTCATGGAAAGTGACAAGGGGAGTATATCCCGCTTCAACGATATAAGACAGCATTGAGATTTCGGAACATTTAACTTTATACGGTTTTTGATTCCCCTTTGTACAATGCTGTTTAATGAGCTTATCATGTTTTGCCGTTGTAGTTTCTCATCCACATATGAGAAATGTGTCTGGAAGCGAATAAGAAAAGCTAAGGGTGCTATCGTCAGCGAAACTGTATAAAAGAGGGTAGAAGATAAGACAGAGCCCTATGGCACGCCAGCGTTTATATTGTGGATTTCAGACTTGAATCCCTCCAATAAAACTTTTATTGAAAGGTTCGAAAGTTTCTAATCTAACAAATGAGGGATTCGTCTATATCAAATGCCATTGAAATATCAAGCGCAATTATCTTAATTTCTCCAAAACGATATCAAGACTTGTTCTACTGCTTAGAGGGATACAAAATCAGATCAGCGGTGAATCTATGAAGAAGATTCACCTTTTTAATAAATGGCTGGACAAGTTCTGTTTTCAGACTACTCGGAACGAGTTCAGAAGAATAGGGAAGATAGCGAAGCTTAAGCAAGGGTTTTGCCATCGTGGAACAACACTTCTTGAGAATATTAGCGGGGATACTATCCGTACTTTAAGTATGTTTAGATCTCTTAGGAGTCCCGCCAAAGCACGAGTTCTCACTACTCCTAGAATGAAGACCAAGCAGTTTAAGCAGAAACAAAATCTTATTTAGTTTTCACACGGTCTTCGAGATAGTGATAGAGCAGTAAAAAATGATTGGTCCAAAAACCTTGGTTTGACAATAGGTTATCATACATAAATTTAAATTATAAAAAATAACTATAATGTTACTTACTCTTACCTTTTCCATACATTTTAGCCATAATGAATGGAAAAAGTTGATGCTACTCAGTTTTTTTTAGAATTTTTATGTTTTTTATATATTTGTTTTTCAAAAGTACTTCAAAACATCAGAAGTTATGATCAAACATAAACAATTTTTTTTAAATAAATAAAAATGCAACACGGGACGTTCTGTTTAGTTTGCGGTTTAATATTCAATTAGATTCAAAACAAAAAAGTAAAATTCAGCAAAATTAATATTTCATGTGAACACGACAGTTGAATTAAAAATAATATTGGATAAGGGAAAATTTCATGTGTAGACGAAGGATAAAAGTTGACAAAAGATGCCCAAGAAAATAACACAAATGATTTTTGTTCTGTTTTGTTCTTTAAAACTTTTTGTTGAGCTATTTTCTACAAACCGTATGAAATCATCGCCCAATTTCGCTTTTGAAATGTTTTTAAACTTTTTCTTTTGTATTCAAAATAATGAAACTCGATTGCAAATTAAGAATTTTTTTCTTGATAAGAAATAAAATGAGCAAATGACATTTTGCACCCAAATTACAAATAAGATCCAAGCTCAGAATTTTGTACCGCCATTTTTCTGAACACCATATTGGCTACGTTCAAATATATATTGGATAGGCCTTTGTATATCTATTTGGGATAGAGTACCTGAGCGAAACGTCAAACTAGATGACGTCTTGTCGTCGTGGAGGGCAAACAACTTCGCTTTCACCTTTTACTGTGAAATTAATGAACATTTATTGTTGTCAACGC
The DNA here is from genome assembly GCA_920937365.1 of Sphaerophoria rueppellii. Taxonomy (NCBI): domain Eukaryota; kingdom Metazoa; phylum Arthropoda; class Insecta; order Diptera; family Syrphidae; genus Sphaerophoria; species Sphaerophoria rueppellii. The sequence continues at coordinate 28,022,178 of CAKKXW010000005.1, read as the reverse complement.
CCATTTCAATAAAAACACTTTTACCATGGTTACAAGAAGTATAGAAACGAGCTTCAAGCTCGCTTCGCTCCTTTGTATACCTGTGTTGAGTTGAGATGAGCTTTAACCGACTCGACTCCGCTTCAGGAGTGGAGTCGAGTCGAGTCGTAATTTGTACTGATAAACCCAAGTTGAGGAGTTAGTATGGCATTGACAACAAAATGTCTTAAGTCTGAAATTTGTGTAAGTGCTAATGCTTTGAGTATAAACTTTAGACCGAATATATATATTTTTGTGCCTTACATTAAGGTATGCTTATATGGAGAAACGTATTAAAATGTTTAAAAATATTGGCTCAAAATTATAGTCCGATAATGAAAATTGTTAAGAGTATTATCTAAATGTTATAATATGTCGATTCCACTGACGCTTATAACTAGAGTTAGCGAGGTAGATTTAGAATAAATCTCGACTTTTCTGAAATTTAGGGTAGAAGAAACGTAGTATAATACTAAACATTCTATAATTCTATGTTTTGACCATTCAGATGTGAATCAACCTGTGTGTGGCCTTGTCATTTCATCGATTTGACAGTTGAATGGTTGGTTGAAGAAAAATCAAAGGATTTTGATTTCTTTGAAGTTGAATATAAAGTCTTTCAACTGAATTGAACTGCACGTGGACGAGTTGGTTGATTTGCTGTCAAAACAACAGAAGTGCGTTTTTGCGCTGACGATAGTTGACTATAGTTTTTATGTCAAAAGGAAAATGGTTGATGTGTCATAGTTGAAATAGTTAGAAATAGTTGAAATCATCCAAAAACGCTTTTTAGTTAGGTTTGGTTGATCTGTCAAACAAGAAAAAAAAAACAAATCTTTTGAGGTTACATTTTTCTTTTCTTTTGATCATAACAATTTTTGTTGCTCTAAATTTATTTCAAAAATTCAAGAATGATCTTGATATGGTAAGATTTTAAAGCCAATTGAAATGAGAACATATTTATTTATTTTTGAACAACCCACAGGCCACAGCAAGAAAAGAAAAGAGAAAGAGACTGAAGACCACCCCCCACAAAGAAATCTTCAAGCTGTTCCAAGTAAGCCAGCTCCTGATATTCTCCCAGATTCAGCTAAAAACTATCAAAACCAATATCTAGTTCGTGATTTTATATAAATAAACGAAAAAGGTCTTTATTCTCTGAAACTAATTACACATTTTTTATTGCTGACAGACAAACATAAAACCAATGAATTCAAATATATATGCCGATTTCGTCCTTCAAGCATTGATTCTTCGAGAGCGTCATTGAGCTTCCTCTCCGAATTGTCCTTCTCTCCTGTGATCTTCGTAATTTTCTCCTCAGTCAGCTCCATTCACCGCTGCGTCAATTTCGTCTCATGCAGAGCAACTTCCATTTGCCGTTCGTGCCGACTGACGTTCGACAATCATTATGCTCATGTGCAGTGGCCAACTTTTCCTCCAAAACCATGTCCATGTCCCCGAGTTGGCCATCTTTGGCGGCCTGCAAGTCGCCACGCAGTTGCAGTTGAAATAGGGGTGTTTGCCGATTGCAGTATAGCCAATTCGATTGGAAGAGTTTGTGACCGGTGATAGAATGAGATTCTTGAAATTGGCGCTGAATTGTAAGTCATTTGAAATGCGATAATTTCCTTGGTGTGTATCTCCTCGTAGTGACTGAGGATTTTCAGTTTGACTCGTAACGGGAACTTTACTTTCCTTATATTTTTGTAACCCTGCAGCCACACGAGCAAGTTCTGGTTTGCCAGTAGGCTACATATATTATTTGTCAAATCTCTATCGGTGAACTTGGTGTGACGTAGGTGGCAAAAAACTTGCTAGTCAACTTGCCAGCAAGTTCACATATTTTTTTCCATTTCAACGATTTTTAAAAGCTTACTTGCTTTTAACATCCAATTTGGAATTTGAAAGATGTCGACATTACAAAAAAAAATTAAAATCCTCGCTTCAACTAATATTCTCATTTAATTTTGTTCATTTTGATACATTTGGCAAAATCTGTCAAATTACTTGCCCGTTTTACTTGGTCGTTTTACTGGCTTGAAAAATCACAAGCCAGTTGACTGGCCAGTACTAAAGCCAGTATTAAAAGTTTGAATGTGTGAGTAAAACATTTGATTGTATGCCAACTTGCTAGCCAGAACTTGCTCGTGTGGCCGCCGGGTAATGGAATATTTTTTATTCAAGACGAACAGAAATCCTTTGATTGGAATTAAATTTGCGGCGGCACGGATACGGACAACTACGACGGTAAAAAATGCACGAACAGAATGTTTTTGTTTATTCCAGATTGAAAGTAATTTAAAACCATTAAACAGAAAAAAAAAAATTTTGACACATCAACCATTTTCAACTCACCTCCTGAGTAGAGTTGGGAATAGTTAGAAATAGATACGATTTGACACTTTAACACTGACCGCAAAAACGACAATTGTGGTTACGAAACGAACTATTGGCGTGCAAAAACGAGAAATAGTCAACTATAGTCAACTATAGTCAACTATAGTCAGCGCAAAAACGCACTTCAGATGAGTTTAAGAGGGAGAGGGGAAACCGAGCTATCAAAATGACAGTGCCTACAAGCTATGGATTATACTGCGATAGTATGCGTGTTTTTACCAATACTATCCCAGTAAATATGGTCCTACCACCTCATTTTTGTTGCTGTTTTTTTTCTCATTTATTCAGTACAAGCAATGCGTTCCAACTCAGTCTATGCAGTGTGTGCTCGAACACAAACCTAGTTGAAAACTCACTTAAGGCTTGTGGTAAGTTTGAGTCATGTCATAATCTTATTCATTAGCAGATTATAATTTTTCGCTATTGAATTGAGGAGATATTAGGTAACTTTCATTATCAATTTGATCATTGTTCATGATATTTATTTTTTTTTTTTTATCAACAGTTAAAAGTTACAAAATGAGCCGAAAAAATTTGTTGGTATTTTCATATATGTTTTAAGTGCCCCTGAGATCGTTTCCAAAAACAAGTAGAAAAAAATTATAAATCCTTCATCTTCATGTCTCATTAATTAAAAATAAAAATTATAAAACATGTAGTTATTAGTTTAAAAGAAAACAAAAAATTTGAATTTCTTTAGATTTCGAGAAAATACAAATATGTATTGAGCTGATTTTACATGTTTTCTTACTATAATTAAGCAACTGTTTATTTTAAATTGATAAGGATGTAGACAATTTCCCATCGTAGTCAAATTTGAAAGAACCAAATAATAAAGTTTCATCAACAATTTCTACGCCGTTTTATTTCGTTGATATTTGCTTACCAAATGTTACACTGTTTGTGAACATATCCGTTAACTCACCATTTTTTTTTCAAATATAACTGCCAAAATTATTCCCCTTTGGTGAATAGACGGATTGAAAGAATGTATTTGTGAAAACACACACACAGCTTTGCAATCCGTAAATTTAAGCTTGTAGGCAACTGTCAATTTGACAGCCTTGTTTCCCATCTTGTTACTTATTTAATCTTTGCCCTTGGACTTCGTAATTCTTTTATAAAACTTTCTCTGCTCTAAATTCACTTCTACGATTGTCAGTTTTTCGTTAAATAATTTCGTTCATTAAAACTATATAATCTCTAGTAATTTCCATTTTTTATTAATTCTTTAAACAACGTCCAGACACGGAGACCAAGGGTACGTTATTTCATATTTATCTTTTGAATTTTATAATAATTTTTGTTTCATTTGTTTCATAATAAAATTTTTATAGTTTTTCTTCGCTGGAGAGAAATTTTCATAAACTTGGTTTCTGATTTATTAGAAACATTCTATAAAAAACCTTGTCTGGTACAAGATAATTATGGGAAGTTCAGCGTCCAATGCAAAAAACCATATTGATGGTGCTGAAACGAATGACCACAGCTGCTCATTGTGCACCGAAGTGGACAACACGGATATGGTGCAGTGTGCTGAAGTGCGTTTTTGCGCTGACTATTTCTCGTTTTTGCACGCCAATAGTTACGTTTCGTAACCACAATTGTCGTTTTTGCAGTCAGTGTTAAAGTGTCAAATCGTATCTATTTCTAACTATTCCCAACTGTACTCAGGAGGTGAGTTGAAAATGGTTGATGTGTCAAAGTCTTTTTTTCTGTTTAATGGTGTTTTTAATGACTGTCAATCTGGAATCTAAAAAAGACATTCTGTTCGTGCATTTTTTACCGTCGTAGTTGTCCGTATCTGTGCCGCCGCAAATTTAATTCCAATCAAAGGATTTCTGTTCGTCTTCAATTAAAAATAATTCTTTACAAAAATATAAGGAAAAGGTTCCCCTTACAAATTTTAAAGCTTCACGAGTCAAGCTGAAAATCCTCAGTCACTACGAGGGGATACACACCATGGAAATGATCGCATTTAAAAGTGACTTAAAATTCGCTATACTGCAATCCGCAAACACCCCTATTTCAACTGCAACTGCGTGGCGACTTGCAGGCCGCCAAAGATGGCCAAAACAGTCAGCGTCTACGTTCGGTTAATTTACAAAAAGTCATCGAAAAATTAGAGGACATGAACATGGTTTTGGAGGATAAGTTGGCCACTGCCCATGAGCATCATGATTGTCGAACGTCAGTCGGCACGAACGGTAAATGGAAGTTGCTCTGCGTGCGAAGAAATTGACGCAGCGGTGAATGGAGCTGACTGAGGAGAAAATTACGAAGATCACAGGAGAGAAGGACAGTTCGGAGAGGAAGCTCAATGACGCTCTGGCAGAAGTCAAGCATAAGGAAACCCAAATCAATGAATGAAGGACGAAATCGGCATACATATTTGAATTCATTGTTCTTATGTATTCTATCAGCAATTAACAATGTTTAATTAGTTTCAGAGAATAAAGACTTTTTTCGTTTATTTATATAAAATCACGAACTAGATATTTGTTTTGATAGTTTTTCGCTGAATCTGGGAGCCGCAATTAGAAGAATATCAGGAGCTGGCTTACTTGGAACAGCTTGAAGATTCCTTTATGGAGGGTGGTCTTCAGTCTCTTTCTCTTTTCTTTTCTTGCTGTGGGTTGTTCAAAAATAAATAAATATGTTCTCATCTTAATTGTTGTTGGCAGGCATCACAAGTGTAAACCTAACTTTAAGTTCCTCCATTTATTCATGTATGTCCACCCTGTACTTATTATCTACTTAACTACTATTTTTTTGTAAATGTCAAAGAAAAGAAAATGAGAAATAACCAAACGAACAGACTACATCCGTTCTAAGAAGCCATTTTGTAAAGTAATTATCACATCTAATGATCAACCACAAGTTCATTCTCAAATTCCATAAATTTTGTATATAAAACAGATGTAAGTAGCATTGATTTATTATACTTAAGCGATAATGAATTTATCTTTCCCAATAAAGGATTTTGTAACTCTCTCTCACTTAAACTAATTGCGTTTGTTTGAGTTGACAAAAGTCTGGCTGTTGGCTCGCTGTGCCAACATTTTACAAAATCATCTTTGGACTAATTGCGTTTTCAAAGATGCCACGGAAGAATGTTAAATCAGGAAAAAATCCTATTTCAAGAACATCGACATTCACCACCAATGAGGAATACAACTGCTATGCCTGTACTGAACCAGACTCCATCGACAGTATGGTTCAATGCGACAATTGCGCAGCTTGGTGTCATTTCAGCTGCGCTGGAGTGACTAGTGTAGTCGCCGATCAAGACTGGCTATGTTCCAAATGTTCTCAAGGTAAGATTTTCAATTATCCAAAGCTTTCAGATGTGAATCTTGCTGCTGCTGTATGTTTCGCCACAACCTCAAATGAATTTGCGACACGAACAACTGCTGCAGCTACTTTTCCTAACCTAACCTTTACTACTGCTAATGAAATGTATCAAAGTGACTCTGGTCCTACAACATCATCACAAATTACTCTGCCATCCAATATTTCATTTTCTGAAGTGTCGCTTGTGACCACGACAATACGTTCAATGCAACCCCTGCCATTTCAAGCTTAAGTCAGTCCACCATCGTTCAGTCAATTCCACCTAGACTTACTTTCGCAAGTACGAACAGCAACGCCCTGCCACTATCTTCGTTGACCACAATCTACTCCACCTCTACTTTATCAAGTGTCTCAAACCCATGCCCGTCTGGATCTGGAGCCCTCAAGAACTCCTCTATGGCCACAGCTTCGACACCTGCCAAAATAAATAACTCTGACATCAACAACAACAGGCAAACTTCAAAGACCTCCGTATGTTCAAAGAACACAAAGTCTCGACATGAAAAGCACATCGAAATGGAGTTGCGACGATTAGAAGAAGAAAAGGAGCTCAAAGAAAAAAGAGACGAGGAATATTTAAAAAAAAAATATCAAATATTGGGCCAGCTGTCACAACATTCGTCTGATGATGAAGAGGATTGGGAGTCATCTGCTGCCAGTGTTAAGGTAAACAATTGGTTAGCAGTTCATGCAAAACAAAAACAGCAACCAACAACATCAAATGACGTGTTGCCCTTTCATCAGATGAATGATAAGATCTATTTGCCAACAACAAACCACCACTCCCTGGTACAAGATCAACCGAACTCTCAGCCAACACAAAAGCCCTTCTCAGCGATGCAGCTGCAACAGCCTATGCCCTTGATCAATAATCTGCCAGATCCTCACCTAAATGCACCGCCGAAACTCTCATTTGAGTCGCAACATCAACCTAATCGAACGATGACAAATCCTCAGTGGGAACAACAATGCGAGTGGGAACAACAAAGCGAGATTCCGCAAACATTTTCTTCCTCCCTTCACAACCAGACGCAACCACTCTTCGACGATACGGCATCCTCTTATAGACTATCAAGAAACCAAATTGCAGCACGTCAGCTTATGTCCCGGGACCTGCAAACCTTCACTGGTAATGCTGAGGAATGGCCGGTATTTATATCGAACTTCATAAGAAGCACCAATTTGTGCGGATTTACCGAAGAAGAAAATTTGTTGCAGCTGCAAAGGTCATTAAAAGGAGATGCACTGAATGCTGTCAGAAGCACTCTTGTCCAACCACAATGCGTTGACCAAGTAATTAAAGCTTTGAAAACTAAGTTTGGCAGGCCTCAAGTCGTAATCCAAGCAGTGCTTAAGAAGATTCAAGATACTCCAGCACCAAAAGAAGGAGATTTTGAGAGCATCGTAGATTTTTCTCTAGCTGTGCAGAATTATTGCGCCACCATTGAAGCTTCTGGTCTGACCATATATTTACAACATCCATCGCTTTTACAAGAATTAGAAAACAAGCTACCTCATGACATTCGACTGAATTGGGCGTCCCATAAGTACAAGCTAGCAGAGTGCACTCTTCATCATTTCAATGAATGGCTAATGGTTCTCGCCGATGCTGCTAGCTGTGTTGTTTGCCCTCTTACACCCGTTCCAGCTACAAAACATAAACCACCCGGCCGAAGCACAAAGAGCAAAGGATTTGTAAATGCTCATAATCATTTCCAAAGACCTAGCCATGAATCACCCGTTCCAGCTTACTTTGTGTGCTGCATATGTAACGGGAGTTGCAGCTCAGTGGACAAATGTGAACGCTTTCAAGGTTTTAATAGAACACTCAGATGGTCTGCTACCAGAGAGCATAATTTGTGCCGCCGTTGTCTGAGCAAACATCCAAGAAATAAATGCACATCAACATCCAAATGTGGCATCAACAACTGCTCTTTCAATCACCACAGGCTACTGCACAGCTATGCTCACCTCGAAATCGGAAATCAAAGTGCCAATGCAAACGTTTCAGTTCATCAACAAAACAGCATACAAGATGAATACCTCCAATCACTATTTCGCATCGTCCCAGTGATTTTGCATGGTAATAACATAAAGATCAAAACGTTTGCATTTATAGATGATGGGTCCTCGGTAACACTCCTCGATCAAGACATCGCCAATCAATTGAACCTTAAAGGTGAGCCAAAACCGCTGCGTCTCAAATGGACAGGCAACACATGCCGACTCGAAAATAATTCTCAAGTGTTACAGCTTCAAATATCGGGAATCCAAACTGATTCCGAAAAATATCCGCTGGTTGATGTACATACTGTGAAAAGCCTTAGTCACTGGATACCACAGTGTTATATAGCCGCTTCGAACATCTTCAGGGAGTGCCAATTGCCCCCTATAGCAAAGCAGCCCCTCGTTTATTAATTGGTCTGAACAACACCAAACTTGGATTGCCGTTAAGCTGTAAAGAGGGAGGCACGCAGGAGCCCGTAGCTACAAAAACTCGTCTCGGATGGGTTCTTCATGGCAACCTTATCTGTAAACCACATTCTGACATGCGCTCTGAAAGCAACAAGAGCTGTTTTCACATATGCGAATGCGACCATGTAAACCTTGAGCGTTTGGTGAATAACTACATCGTCAATGATAGTTTTGGAACATCTTCTCTGGGAAAAGAGCCTTTGTCTAAAGAGGACCGGCGAGCTCTAAACTTATTGAGAACCTACACCATCCGAACCAAAGGCCGTTTCGAAACGGGACTCCTGTGGAAATATGATGACTTTCAAATGCCCGACAGTCTTCCAATGGCTGAGAAACGATTGGCATGCCTCCATAGGCGAATGAAGCGAGAACCGGAACTAGCAAAGGCACTTAACCAGAAAATTAACGAGTACGTCACTAAAGGATATGCACGCAAGTTGTCCTATGAAGAATTGCGTGACAAGAAAAATCGCTCATGGTATTTACCCATATTTCCGGTGTTTAACCCAAATAAACCCAGTAAGATGAGGGTTGTTTGGGACGCGGCAGCAACTGTGCAGGGAGTATGTCTGAACTCATTTCTGCTCAAAGGTCCAGATCAGTTGACATCCCTGGTATCTGTAATTTTCAAGTTTAGAGAGGGGCGTATAGCTATAAGTGCCGATATAATGGAAATGTTCCACCAAATCGGCATAAGAAAGAAGGACCAATCTTGTCAACGGTTTTTGTGGAGCCGCAACTCTGAGGAACCGCCCGTTGTCTACGCCATGACGGTCATTACTTTCGGTGCTAGCTGTTCCCCGTGTTGCGCTCAATACACCGAGAATAGAAATGCTGATGACTTCGTCGAATCGTTCCCCCGTGCAGTTCAATCAATCCAACAGAATCACTACGTTGATGATCTTATGGATAGCGTAGCTACAGAAGAGGAGGCCATCAATCTCGCAAAGCAAGTTCGGTATATACATCAACAAGGAGGCTTCTACATTAGAAATTGGATTTCAAATTCACCCGTCGTATTGCAAGCCTTTCAGTCTGGGGCTACCGAAAGTAAGAACCTAAATTTTGATGTCGAGTTAACCACTGAAAAAGTCTTAGGGATGTGGTGGTCCACTTCCAACGATAGCTTCACCTACAAATTAACAAAGAATCCACAACAAAGAGAAATTCTTTTCGCTGGCCGTCGACCCACAAAACGCGAAGTACTTAAAATTTTAATGACCATTTTCGATCCATTGGGCCTTTTATCAAATTTTCTGATGTTTGTTAAAATACTACTGCAGGACAAATGGCGTTCGAAAATCGATTGGGATACGACAATACAACAACCTGAATTCGAAATGGGTCCAACTTCTGCCAGCTGTTGAAACTCTTAACATACCTAGATGTTATACCACCAACGACACCGAATGTGTTATTGAACGGGAGCTCCACATTTTCGTTGACGCCAGCGAAAATGGCTTTGCGGCTGTGGCTTATGTGAGAAGTGCCTATGGTAAACATGTTGAGTGTGCACTCGTAGGCGCGAAGACAAGAGTTGCGGCTCTCAAAAATCTATCTATTCCTCGTCTCGAACTTCAAGCTGCCGTTCTAGGTGCCCGGTTTGCAAAATCTGTCATCGAATCGCATAACTTCAAAATTTCTCGCCGTATGTTTTGGTCGGACTCCAGAAATGTGCTTAGTTGGCTTCGCTCGGATCATCGGCGATATAGGCAGTTCGTTGCCTGTCAAGTCAGCGAAATCCTAGATCTTACTGATGTTACAGAGTGGCATTGGGTTCCGACGAAAATCAACGTTGCAGATGAAGAAACCAAATGGAAGAATGTTCCTGAATTTTCTTCAAAGAGTAGATGGTTCAAGGGCCCTGAGTTCTTGATGCTTTCTGTTGATAGCTGGCCAAAAGAAATGTGCTCTGAAGACACGATTGTCGAAGAGTTGAAAACTCAATACATGAATCTCCACGTTCCCATTGAACCACAAAGAAGCATTCTCCGAATAGATGACGTATCATGCTGGAACCGGCTTTTACGAAGTACAGCCTATATTATCCGATATATGAACAACCTCAAGATTAGAAAAGAAGATAAACACAAACGCAATTCAGGGATCCTCAAACGTGAAGAACTTAAAACGGCATGGTATGTGCTGGTTAGAGAAGCTCAACGTATTACTTACCAAGATGAGTTGGCAGATCTAAAATCCAAGCGACCCATAGAGAAGAATAGCCCAATTTTCAACTTATGTCCATATCTTGATGAGAATGACATTATTCGAGCTAAAGGTAGAATTGATCTCTTCAAAGAAGTAAATGAATATTTCAAGAGACCAACCATACTTCCAAAGAATCATCAAATCACTCAACTTATTATGATGGATATGCATTGCAAGTTTCACCACCAAAATCACGAGACAGCTATCAACGAACTTCGTCAAATGTATCAAATCCCGCAGTTACGAACAGCCTTCCGTGCTATGAGAAAGAAGTGCCAGGACTGCAAAAACCAGAAGGCCAAACCCCATGAACCAATGATGGCTCAGTTACCTAAAGCACGTCTTTCACCGTTCACTCGACCGTTTTCATTTACGGGAATTAATTACTTTGGCCCAATAAACATATCCATTTTAAGAAGAACGGAAAAAAGGTGGGGAGTCCTTCTGACTTGTCTTACCACACGAGCAGTACATATAGAAATCGCTCACAGCCTTTCAGCAGACTCATGCATCCTCGCCATACGTAATTTCATAGCTCGTCGAGGAACTCCTATAGAAATATTTAGTGATTATGGCACTAACTTCCTGGGCGCTGAACGAGAGCTGCGAGAAGCATTGATTAATACGGACAATAATAAATTGATGGAAGAATTCACTTCTCCCAGGACTAAATGGAACTTCAACCCACCAAGTTCCCCGCACATGGGAGGTTGCTGGGAGCGTTTGGTCCGCTCCATAAAAACAGTTCTCTATAAAATAATGCCTATGCGAAACCCTTCGGACGAACTATTGAGGAGCATGATGTTAGAAGTTGAGAATATTATCAACTCGCGTCCACTTACATATCTTCCGATCAACAACGAAAATGAAGAAGCGCTCACCCCTAACCATTTTCTCCTGGGGTCATCAAACGGAATGAAACCTCTAGTCACCTTCGACGATGATATAAAAGTAATTAAAAAAGGTTGGCATGCATCACAGCAGTATGCGGATCACTTCTGGAGACGATGGGTAGGTGAGTATCTCCCTACACTGACACGACGGACCAAATGGTTCACACCAGTAAAACCCATAAAAGAAGGGGATATAGTCCTTATTGTAGATCAGAACAGCCCGAGAAATTGTTGGCTCAAAGGTCGCGTCATTCAAACCAAGGTTGCAGAAGACGGACAAGTCAGGAGTGCGACTGTTTTGACACGTTCTGGTGTGTATGTAAGACCTTCAGCGAAACTGGCTGTGCTGGACGTTACCACCCCAGAAAAAGGATAAGTAAGTCCCGGTTGAACATACCAAGGGGGAGTGTTGGCAGGCATCACAAGTGTAAACCTAACTTTAAGTTCCTCCATTTATTCATGTATGTCCACCCTGTACTTATTATCTACTTAACTACTATTTTTTTGTAAATGTCAAAGAAAAGAATAAGTCTGTCTTAAGTGATAATTTGGTACATAGCTCAGAATTTGGTGAATCCTGGTTTAAGAGTTGTAATCTATTTCCATTACTTTCTGGCTTGCAGTATTTTTCAAAATTCAGAAGCTGATAGCTCACAAACTATGATTCACCAAATTTCCAAAGTTGAACCAACGAATAAGTCTGTCTTAAGTGATAATTTGGTACATAGCTCAGAATTTGATGAATCCTGGTTTAAGAGTTGTAATCTATTTCCATTACTTTCTGGTTTGCAGTATTTTTCAAAATTCAGAAGCCGATAGCTCACAAACTATGATTCACCAAATTTCCAAACTTGAACCAACGAATAAGTCTGTCTTAAGTGATAATTTGGTACATAGCTCAGAATTTGGTGAATCCTGGTTTAAGAGTTGTAATCTATTTCCATTATTTACCAAAAATGTATTATGACAGTTCAGTGCTCAATTGTGTTTCTCAAATAGTTCTGAGCGCTCAGATCGCGCTCGACTCGACACTCGCTCGATTCGCTCGAGCCCCGCTCTTTGCCCCGCTCGGTGCTAAGAAAAAAACGCCTATAATTGAACCACAGATTCCGAATTAAATCTGCTCAGAGCCAAAAAGAAAAACGATAATTACTTTCATCTTCTACTGACATCCCTGTTTCCTATGACAGATGTAAATGAAACAGATGAAAAAAAACCAAAACAAAAACACACGGATTCAGTTATTTACAAAAATGTTTCAATATTAATTAATTGCACTTTCATTTAGATCACAATTTATTACGTTAAAATAAGCAAATGCAACTATGAGTAGAAGGGAGTCTAAAAACATTTTTAGTACATTTTTAAATTACAATGAACTTAAAAAGAAAAAGGCCGCCAAAACGTAAATAGTTGTGTTCATTGAGGTTTTTCTAGATCAGAACAGCACAGCACAGCACAGTTTCGTGAGAAACGTCAGATCAAGTTAGAACATTCAGTTAAACGTCAGTTGTAAAAAAAAAAAACAAAACAAATTGCAAGTTGTGTGAATTTTTCGTTTCTCGCTTATTTTTTTTTTCATTTTTTGTGTGTTTTTATTAAAAAATTATTGAAATGGAAAATCAAGTGATTGCTAAGATAATACTAAATGAAAATGTCAGTGGTTCAGACACCGATAGTGATTTTTCGTCGGATTCCTCTTCAGATGATTGGAATGAAAGTGTGACGAATGTTATAACCTTTTATTTGATGAAATGTAAAAGAATTTGATGCTTTTTTTTTCATTGTATTTTATTATTATCTAATAAAACAAATTAAACAAAATGGCAAAATAACTTTATTTTTAATTTTTTCAAATCACGAGAAAAAAAACACAAAGCACAGCCAAATCAAAACGTAAACAATTATGACATTTCTCACGAGTCTGTTCTAACAGAACAGATCAGCACAGAAAAAAACCTCAATGAAAAGCAAAAAGCTGTACTTTTCTGTCTAGAACAGTCCAGCACAGCGTCAGTGAACACAACTAATATTGTATTCCTAAAAAAATTATATACAGACTATAAAAATTGCGCTTTCAGCTTCTGTCGATTTTAATAATTTTAATTCTTCATCTAACAACTTTGTTCGGAAAAAATCAATGCATTGTGCTTGGAGTCGTCGGACGAAGAAGAGATTTCTAACAACAGAGGTCACCCGAAATTTTATAAATTGTTTTTCACCGAAGGATCTAGCAGGTTCTTCAGCAAAAGAAAATGCTATTGACCTTTTTTTTACGAAACAAAAACCTTTTGAATACTCACCTGTTAAGTTAAAACATGAAAACAGATTCTCGAACAAAAACGATTCATTATCTCCTATGGAGACCAAATATAATACAACAAATAATTCAACCATTCTATCTCCTGATAAACTAAGTTTGGATTCCATTGATGAACTAATTCGTAATGATTCGGTTTACACCAATGAGAAACGCAAGGTATCACCTGTGAAGCAGGACAGTTATTCAAGAAAGCCCCAAGCAAACTCGTCGCCTCAAAATAGAACAATCAAGGCGTCAAGTCCTTCATTAAGGCCATCCGTAACCGAGTTGTCATGTTCTGGAAATGATGTGTTTAAAAAGAACGATAAAGATAATTTAATGTCTCCTCGAACCATTGAACAAATTAAAAAGGTTTCAATAGGAGTACAAACAGAAATAGATGAAACAAATACCAAGATATCAAAAGTTACAGATGAACCAAATTTGGTGGCAGGGAAAGATTCTTCTCAATTAAGTAAGGATAACGCTCAAGTACCTGAAAAGCGGGCATATGTTGTACTTGAGAACGGACTCGATGAGTATCTCTGCAGTATTCTGTTGCGAGGCAAGAGGAGGGGAGCCTTGGGAAAAGTCTAACAAGTCAGGTTTTTAAGAGGAAGGAAACTAGGAATGGGATTCTGGGGTCGGAAAACGATAGAATGCTAAGTTCCGGGGACGCGGCCTGCTTACGATGCACGGCGTCAGCTCGTCGGACGGGGGGGATCTTGCCCCCGAAACCTAACCTCACCTGCAAACAAATACACAGATCAGGCCAAAGCACATAAGGGAAAAATTGGACTAGGAATGGACGGACGGACTACCTCTACGTCAGAGGCACTGCTGGTGTTAGTGCAGTGAGGCCATTACCCACCCTACCATAGGAATCTTCGGCCATTTTTAGATTCCCCCAAGATGGTAGATGGTCGGCTTCAACTCACCACATCCTCAACTGTCAAAAACTTCGGCCTTATTCCTTGTTGATTCGCTACGAAACAACAAGAAAACACAAAAATAACAGTTATTTACCAATTTAATGTAAAAAACAAACGTTCACATAATTTTTAATTGATTTAAACAAAAAAAAAAAGGATTCATTTTCCCAAAAAAAGTTAAATTTAAAATTTATTTTGGCTGGGGCACCCTGTAGTAGATTTCCCCCAGAAGGAAAAAAAAACTAAAGCCTAGTACGCTGCTGATGCGAAACGAAAATTCCCATACAAAAATGACATGACGAAATCATAAACGAAAAATTTCGCTGTGCTTTTCGTTTTTCAGTACGCTGCTGAACGACGAAATGTGTCATTTTAGTGGATAGATGTACTAGATTTCTTAGTACAATTCTCCACTCTTTTCGTTCTCAATTTAATTGCCCTACATATTAATTGCTTGTGAAATTTTGACATTTAAATTTTTTATTGAAAAAAAATTGTGACTTTCAGTTTTTTTCAAAAAATGGATTTTTCTGAGACTTTCCAGCAATATATTTCTGAGTCGGAAACTCAGGATGTTGAAGAATATATTGTTGATGTGGAAGAAGTGAAGGTGAAGACAAGCATTCCAAAAAATAAACCGAAGAAAAAAAAATTGATTTCTCTTCGGAGGAAAAAAAGAAACTGGCTTCGTTGGTCGAAGCCAATGAAGCCATTTGGAAGTTGGAGCATAGGCTTCACAAAAATAGTTCAGCCGTTGCGAGCCTCTGGAGCAATATAGCTGCAGAAATGAAAAAAAATGTACTAACTGCTCAATAAAATGTTAATAAATAGAAATCCGTATTTAACCTTGTTTTTTATTCCAGTTGAAGATTGCAGGGCAATGTGGCGTTCCTTACGTGATAGCATGCGCTACCACGTCACAGGCAGGAACAAGAGGAAGTCGGGTAGTGAGGCCGATCCTGGGATTTCAGATCAAGGCGAGTCATTACAGGAAGAATCCCAGGAGATAGGCTGGGAATTCGCCAAAAGCATGTCCTTCTTGACGCCTCTGTCGTAGCAAAAAAGAAGACGGTAAGAAAATTTTTTTTTTTGTTTATTTGTTGTTTGTTTGTAATAATCTATGCTCATAATCTTGCGCTTGCAACAAATTACACGGTAAACAAGATAACTTTTACAAGATAATTTAATATAAAAAATACCCAATATTGAATACCGAATATACCTAAACTTACACATACATTTCTTTCCTGCTTCAATGGTATATCCTTTGCTATACGTTTACTAAACCGACGAAGCAAACTACTGACCTTGTTTGTTTGTTTATAGTTTCGGTTTTTAAATGTTTCTTTTATAAAAACTAATTATTTGTAGTCATGTGTGTAAAATGATTGTGGCTATATATTCAAAATAAAAAAAAACTCAAAATTCTTATTTCAGAACATTTATTAATAGTGCTGGAACTGATGATTCTCAAGGGGATGTTATCGCAACAACATCAGCAGAGAGCTCAAACTATACCTATGTAATATACAATGTACATTACATAAATATTTCTATTTGATTATAAATCATTTGTTTATAGATAAATGAAAACCGGAAGCAAAAAGATCCAATGCTGGAGAGTGCAAAAATGTTAAGCAATAATATTTCTGAGCTTATCGAATGCCAGAAAAATAAATTGAAACGGGCGACACCCCCACCTCAACTGCAACATTTCACAATGCTGGCAAATATTGACCGCATGTTGCAAAAATTGCCTGAGGATATTGTGGAAGACATCAACATAAGATTCATTTGCATCATCAATGACGAAATTAAGAAGTATAAAAGGGGCAATAATGGCCAGTAAAATACATTATACGTAATGTTTAAAAATATTTATATGGCAAGTTTGCAATTAAGTTTTGTATCTGCAATAAAAAAAATATCTGTAATCTAGGTTTAATAATAAAAACAATTTCTAATTTGAAATCAGTTCGTTTCGTATTTCAACGGTTAGAACTCAAACGTATCCCGAAAATATGCAACATCTTTTGCTCAGAGTGCAATAAAGACTCGAAATGTTATTGGTCTTGTAGACCGTTTTGTCTGTTTTTTCTTACAAAACTTATATTAAATACTTTCTGTGCCTACGCGTGACAGAAGAAGACTTCTTTGCCATTTCAAACTAAAATTTTAAACCTCTATGATGAATGGCCAATGATGAATGGCTTAAATTCATGAGACTGGAGATCGCTGCATTTCATGAGTTTATTTTTTTCAATTGGACGAGGATACGTTCAAAAAGTTATTTTAAAAAAACGTTCATATAAAAACCATTTCAACATTTATTTTTTTGAAAATTTTGAAAAATGGTATCCTGATTTTGTTAGGAAACTTTTGTTTTGTTTACAGCAGCTGACTGTCAGAACTTGTCAATTGTTTTTGAAAGCTGACAGAACTCTCCACAAGTATTTTTCCGCTGTGGTTTTCGTCTTCATTTCGTTTTGCACTTGGAGACCGCCGAAAAAATTCGTTTCACTTCAGCTGCGTACTAGGCTTAACAGCAAATTTACAAAAACAAATATTTAGCCGCGATCAAATGCAAACCCTACCTCAAAGAGCTCTATGAAGTCGGTATAAAGTTTATACAAAGCCCCTAAGATTCGGTGGAAAGAAAGTTGGGAAAATTAAACCTGAACAAACAAATTGAACGAATGAAGTAGATGAATACGAAATATCCTAAATAACAAAAATATAATAAATAACAAAAAAATAAATAACAATGATAATTAATATAGATAAATAAATAAATAAATCAATAAATAAATAAATAACTTAAAACTAAAAGACAAACACGAACACAAAGTAATTTTATGAATTTCTTTTTTTATATATATTTCTTACAAAATCTGACAGTGGGGCGTTTCGGCGTGCTAAATAGCTTTGTATATGAACTAGACTAGTACTACCAAGAATTGAATTTTTGAATTTTGCTGGTCTGCTTGGTTTGACAGCTCAAAAACAAGAACAAGATAAAATTTCCCCAGTGGAGAACAAAATGACAGGAACGAACACAATAAGTAGGAGTGTGTAGGCTATATTATATTGAAATAATGCGAGTAAGAGAGTTAGGTTGCTTTTTAAAAAAAACAACAAAATATTGCGCCGAATTGGTATGGTTGGTTAGAGGGGAGGAAAAATAAAAATATTATGCGAAGTAAGGATACGATCGAAAGAACTTTAAGAAGTTTTTAGGTAAAACTTTAACGTTTTGCTACTAAGTATCAAAACTATTACCAATGTACTTTGGTATTGCACGTTTCTGTGTGATCATTATTTATGAAAGGAAATAGGGTTTACAGAGCGAATAACAAAATTACATGTTCTTAAAAGCAGAACTACATGTTTTTGTTTTTTTATCGCGTTTTTTAGAAAGCCATGAATGTAATAATAATTCACAATATTTTAAATAAAAAAGCCTAATTTCGGTTACATTGCATTTTTTGAAATATGTCTTCTTTTAACAGAGAAAAATGCACAGACATTTCATTCTTGCAATGGAAATGCAAGAATCCGGTTACTTAGTTACGTAACTTGATAATATAATCAATAATTTTTTTGATTTCCTTTATACTACTTACTTACTTTAGTTAATACACCCTTTAAACATTCATACCCCAAATCTAACTCTCAGTGAGAAAAGGTAAGGTAATTAATGTTTTGACAGAAAATCAGGTAGGCATAAGTATACTTTAAACCCTCTTCATGATTGCACAGTGTTAAACATATCCTAAACACTATATACCCATGCCTGTTCTTGGTGCTTTTATGAGATTTTGTTTTTGTTTTTTTTTTTTCAACAGGAAAAATAAGAAAAGTAATTCGCAGTGTGAACAAAAAATTACCTGAAATTGAAAATTTTGCACGAACAAGAAAAATTGAACATAATTTAAAATTGAAACCCTGGAAACCCTAAAAACATCTCAGTTCAATTCAAAAGCATTTTCAAAGGGTAGTATTTGTAATACAAAATCCGAAACGAGGTACCTTCTTTAGTACTGAAAGAGAAATCGATTTCAAAATGGGTGAGGGTCAGCGTTACCACTCTTGAAGGTCTACTTCCAATTTTGTAAAACATTGAAAATAACTTACTTCTTCGCATCATCCCTTATTTCTTACAATCTACGTAACTCAAAAAAACTTAACTTCGATTGAACTCGATATTTTCAAAATCTACTTCGATGTACATATGCATTATACAATTGTTTCTATAATTATTATACACTAACAATAAGCCGAAAAATTTACAAACACTAGATCATAGAGCAGGTACGTAATATTATAATATAATAATACCTCCTCTGTGCATTAGATGTCAACCCATAAAATTACACAAAGTTTGAATTACGTGCTTGTATCTATAAATATTTATAATATTTTAATTGATTTCAGTATAAAATACACTCTTCAGATCTACTTTCCTTTTTCTCAATCAACTTGGGTTCCTTTTTTCAAGTTTGAATTACGTGAATGTATAAAAGTGTTTAATATATAATTTTATTGTCTTCCTCTGTGAACTTTTATAAAATACTATGTGGTAACGCAGAACTCAGTTTGTATCAAATTTTGCCAAAAGCCATCCATCTGCGTTTTCTTAATTCTTACACATACAAAATACATACTCTCAAAGATCTGTGTATAAAAGCACTCTACATTATATTCAAGGCCAAACAAATATCTCCACAGAAAAGTCTCATAACAAAATTATTATTATGTCCTTGCCGTTCTTATGCAAGCATATTTTCTATAAGGCGTTCTCGTTCTTACCTTACGCCATTTTTCATGAATTCCCCATTGAAAATAATCTCCAAATTCTCCAAAGCAGTAGTTCTCAACTTTTAGGTAGATGACTCTAGGATCGATGCCAGGACCATGGTACTAGATTTCCAATCTTGGTAGTACTAGTCTAGTTCATATACAAAGCTAAATAGAACGCACCCACCGGTTTCAGCTGTTTCTCTATTGATAAGGTGGGGGTCTCTGTGGCCTTAGGTTAGGTTAGGTTAAAGTGGCTGTCATGGATGTTAAAAAAAAGACACACTTAGGCCAATCAAAGGCCCATTGTGATACCACATGAATCTAGAAAGGCTTTTCTTTGAAAGCTCATTGAAACCAATTAGAGTTCCTTACGAAACGTAGAAGATTAATTATATTAATATTTACGAGATCGTTTAGGTCATTGTAGAAGTATTCTCCTAAGTGAATCATACGTTTATGAGCCAGAGCATAGAGGACATATATTACCTAGAGTCCCGACTTTCTTCGTCCCTTTCCGAAAACACCCGCAAATCTCCTCTGAGGTGAACTCTCACATCCTCTCTTCTTTTCGTGTCCGTGAAACATTTAGAAAGAAAAAAAAAAACAAAGTTCACCTCAACCGTGGGTAAATTTTTTTCCTGGGCCCAAAGTGACAGAAGCCAATCGTGTGAAAAAAAATCATTTGTTTTTGTTTATTTGTTCAAGATAAAATCAAAAATATATCGATTTTCTGAATTTATCAAGCAACAAATTGTATTTGGAAGAGGGTGAAACGCTCATAACAGAGATAAGTTTATTTATTCAATAAGCGAAACATCGAAGGAAGTACACAAAATGCTATTTGCAGACCTCCAGCAAAGCATCGATGAACTCAAAGAAATATCAATTGGCCACAAAGTCTCGTGCAAAATCCTGCGAATTGATGACCTATTTCAGAGCCTGGAAGAAGCCAAATTCAATAAGGAATATCTACTTCATTGTCATGGACATTGTTGGCAAACTCAAACACCTCATCGACGATCCCACAGACAAGATATTCAATTGTCTTGAATGCTATCAGAACATCAAATCTCGAATGTGATATGCTCTTACAAAAAATGAAGAATGCTTCCATCGTTTGGTACAGTTTAAAGAGAAGAATTTTCAAAACACCAAATCAGTGACACTGATAATTTCTGAAGACGAAAATCAACTCCAAGACACGGTCCTCGCTTTATTCAACGCCCGTTACAATCCGAAGAAAATCTGTAAATTTAATTTAAATAAAGTATAGAATCTGGAAAAGTGTACGTTTCATTTTTTTCTTTTATAATAAACACACACTCAAAGCACCCCAAACCGTTTTCATCAGATGTCATAGTCCATGTCTCTGCACCATACATGAGGACCGGGATAATTAGGGTTTTGTAGAGTGTCACTTTAGTTGCTCGGGAGAGGACTTTACTACTAATTGCCTTCTAAGTCCAAAGAAGCAGCGATTGTCAAGAGTGATTCTTCGTTTGATTTCAGCGCTGGTGTTGTTGTCTGAGTTGATAGTGGATCCCAGGTAGACAAAGTCCTTAACTACCTCGAAGTTAAATCTGCCTATGTTGACGTTTGCTCCAAGACGTCGATATTGGTAGTCTTTTCTTGACGACAGCATTAACTTGGTCTTGCCCTTGTTAACCGCTAAACCCTTCTTCCTGGCCTCCGTCTCAAGACTCACAAACGCTCCACTGACATCCTTGTAGCTGGACGGACTTTTGAAAGATTGTGCCTCTGGTGTTGACATTGGAGATTTGCACAATCTTTTCAAGAATAATGTTAAAGAAATCGCATGATAACGCATCGCCTTGTCTAAAACCTTTTTTGACATCAAAAGCGTCCGTAAGGATTTTTCCGACCATGATGGAACAGCGTGAGTTTTCCATTGTCATCTTACACAGACGGATGAGTTTTTTTCTGGGATGCCAAATCTAGACATTGATATCTATGCTGCTCTACATAAAAAGGTGGAACAGAAAATCTTGTCCTAAACAAACTGTTCTAGAGAGCCTCAATGAACACCAAACAAGAACAGTTTGGAACAGAAAATGTCTCAATGAAACACCAAAAAGCTGTACTTTTCTATTCCAAACTTTAGAACAGTGTCGCTGAACATACCTTCTCTACGTTTTGTTTTGTCCACTTCTAGTCAGTTATGTTAAACTGAAAGTAAACCATTTTAGTATTCACTGCGGTTTGTTTATTTGCTTTTTTTTACTCCCACTGGCAAAAATCAAAAAAAGGCATTTTTTTAATGAAAAAGGCATCTTTTTTTCTAAAGTGGTCGGCAACGCTGTGCCATAGACACAGTGAGTGCATTTATATTGTGGGTTTCAGACTTGAATCCGTCCAACACAACTTGTATTGAACGGTTCGAAAGAAAGTTTCTAATCCAACGAAGAATGGATTCATCGATACCAAAGGCAGGTATTTTCGATAAAAGAGCAAGGTGCTAGACTTTATCAAATGCATTTGGAATATCAAGTGTTGTTCGGTGAGATAAGCCATCAGATCACCACTGGACCTGTCATTAAGAAGCTTTCGGTCTTCGAGATATTTCTTGAGCTGATAGTTTATCAGGTATAAGGTATTCATTACCTTAGAAGGAACTCTACTATAACTAGGCCCGTAGTCTAATAACAAGCAGATACAACACAAAAATGTTAACGTTTTCTTTGTGATATGAGATTTATTGGCTTTCATACAGTTATCTCTTATTATTTTTCAACTGCTTTTGCTTCTCTAAGTTTTCTAGTTGCTCCAATGTAAGCAGAGAAATTTCCAGCTGATCTTCTCTTGTAAACGGCTGTGCCATTTGTCTCAACCATCTTCTAGCCAAATGCATTGCCTCTTCGGTACTTAAATTACAGAAACTATCCACCAGATACCCTTGAATCCATTTCGGCAGCCGACCGCGCTTGTCTTGACGGGAAAATCGTTTATCAACGAATATCATTATACCATAATCGGTTTGCAGCGAAGTACTTTTCCAACACACTGGGCGGCATGTCGCATGGCATCAAATGTTAGAAAATCGCTCTCATTCGTTTGGAAGAATCTTGGATTAAGTTCGATATCAAACCCTTCAGACACTTTTCCTCTGGTGACAGCGAGAAGTACAGCACCACGACCACAGTCACAAGCCTACAAACAAACTGTGTACAGTAAATGCAATTTATTTTTGTTAAGATTTACCTTAACATAATTCATAAGAGCGTTACTTGTTTCTGCATTGACTTGTGTCTCAATGAAGAGAAGTTTGTATCGCAACAAGGTGTCCACAATGCCCTGGTCATACCAAGATGCTACCACTGATTCTAAATAGAAGTACGATGTGAAAAAACAAACTATACCATCGGGGACTATTTTTGCCGTGTCCACTAGATGTAGAAGCTGTCTATAGTTTCGTATCACGGCAGTATCTTCTCGTGTTTCGAATTTCGACGATATCGGAACAATCGAAATTCGAAACAATCTAAAAATATTTAAAAATATTAATATTTTCTTAAACAGAGAAACAAATTTAAACTTTCCGGAATCCAAATTGACAATTATTGAGAATATGACTTTGATAACGTCAAATATTGGTGACATTAGCTGTCAAAGCTTTCACCACAGCAAATTCGAGACTAAAGGGCGCAATTGTATGTTTCTTAAGGTTAACGCACAATATTTCGACTTTTTGTTGTGTTCTTTTTAAGATTTATGATATTTTTCATACAAATAATGGTAAATAATAATGTAATTATATGCTAAAAGTGCAAAGAAACAAAGACATATATTAATTTTTCATATTAAATGAATTTGTTTGTATGTTTAGATATTTTTCAAAAATTTTGAGCTCAACGTAATCTATTTTTTTGAAATTTGGGCTCAGGATATACACCATGACTGGAGTGAGCACACAGACCTTAAAAGTGCATATGTATTAGTGAGAGGTCCCATAAGAAATGCATTGGGAAACTAACACTTATGCACTTTTAAGGTATAAATGTGAAAATTTCAGCTTGTAGGCCGAAAGAGAGCGAACCATCGAAGTCGGGACTCTAGGTAATATATGTCCTCTTATGAGCCATAGCAGGACAGTACCGAGCAGGTGAAAAACTGTTTCCTCCTCGTCCAAAAAAAATGTTCACGGCGGCCCACTAAATGGGTCCGCCTGCAGCCTTCGAATTGAGTTCCAAACTCCTAACAAAAAGATAACATTTACAACCAACTAAGCAAATATGACACCCATTCTACCACTTACCACTTGCCACTGTTTTTTTTCTATTTTTTTTTTCTTCTTCGTGGTTCTTCCTGATTGATCGTTATGTTCGTTTACAGTTTATGTTTTGTCAATATTTTTATTTTTTCTTTTTTTTTCTCAGGGGCCAACCAAATTTTTTTTTTTTTAACCTTGAGTTTTCCCTTGTTTTTTTGTCCACAATTTAATTTTACTTGTTTTTTTGGTTTTTATTTTTTTTTTAGACCACACACATAAAACCAAAACCTCGTACTTTCTTCTAGAGATTCTTCACATAACAGGCCGGACATCCAATGAACATGAACCATCTCTGTTTTCATGAACATGTCCTTGAAAAAAACCAAGGAGGCAGAAAAAATCCTTGTCCACAAACAGACATCTTGTCGAAGAATCTTGTTTTTTTGAACATGACATACGTGTGGTTACAAAATCATGGGCATGTATTGTGACTTTTCGTGTTAACGTAGTAAGGTTTTCATTTGAATTTTTGTAGATGTTACTGGAGGGCTGAGTTTGTTTGGTGTATTGTCAATTCGTCACGTTTTACAAAATGAGACGGAGACATGGGACCATTAATTTGCCCAACGAAAAAAAATGTTCTGTTTGTGGATTGGGTTTGCGGTTGTGTTGTGGGGCAGCTGTTATGCTCAGTGGAGACGCTGTGTAAGCCCCTGCCGACATCTGACAGATCAGACAACTCATCCCAATCCCTGATCAAAGACTTGACTCTGATCTTTTGTGTCCCCATCGAACCTAGCGCCACCTACATACAATCATAGAAAGCATATTTGTTGCATGGGTTTTGTAGTGAACAGAAATGAAGCAGAAGTTTAATTGTATGTCAATCTTGATACAACAAATACTTGATATACCAGCCCTAACCAACTGACCAGTTAAATTTGAAGATGGAAAACGATGTTGGGGCCATCTGGAGAATTCTTACAGAAACATTTATTTTTATATAAGTCTGTATTGGGTGTTTCTCACTGATCTCTATAATACACTGTATAGCGTAATCCATACAGAAAAAGTGACTCCATTTGAAGATTGTTATAAAGTCGAAAGGGAAAAATTCGTATAACAGTATACACAAAAATAAACAGACAAAGAATCCCTATCTCTCTTTATTACTGATATCTGTACGAGCAAAAAATAGAGTAGTTTGTTTTCAATCATAGGAGGCGTTTTTTCCTTTTTTAGTTCGGAGCATTGTATCTAAATAATTAATATTATGGTTTTTTTTTTTTCATTTTTATAATTGTATTAATAAATGATATAATCGACTTTTAATTAAATAACAAAACTGATATTCTCTTCCATAACAACTTGTTTCCTTCACACATTTATATGATCTCGAAACAAATTTCTATTCATTGTTCAGACTCTGTCAGATGTAAAAAAAAAAAAAAAGAAAACGCCTTATTTTTTTTGCTTCATTTTTGTTGTTAGACGTCAAAAAGTCAGTAAAAGGGGACATTGATATCATCTTCATTCTTCAAATGGAGCCAACAAAAATGTTATACTTGGTAGGTAATACACCGATCCAGTGTAAAATATAGATCATGGTTGTTCTCTGCTTGGTTTGTTTTTCCTTTTATAAGGTAGAACAAGGTTACTTGGCCGAGAAAATCTGCAACCGGCCTTCGTAACAATTCTACAGACAGACGACTTTAAATCAAATATTGCGGTTGTAAGTAATTATTTATTTAAAATCAATTATATTAAAAAAATGTATATTATCGCACAACCGGGTCCGGTCCGGCCACCTTCAGCAAGTACTTGCATGTCTTCTTCCATTGTTAGGTAGGTAAGGTTAGGTTAAAGTGCTGCGGATACAGAATCCGCACATTTACTTACTTATCGTGGCGCTACAGTCCAGGTTGGACCAGGCCTCACCCAACAAACTCTCAGTCAGCTCGCGCCTGTCTTAACTGTCCCAGTTTCGCACGCCAAGTTGGTTCAGGTCCTCTACCACCTGTGTGCTCCACCTGAGTCGCGGTCTTCCTCTTCTGCGACGTCCTTCCGGATTGGATTCGAAGACTCTACGAGCCGGAGCATTATTTTCCATTCGCTCAACATGACCCAACCATCTAAGTCGTTGGACCTTAACTTTTCTGGCTAGGTCAGTGTCGCTGTACAGCTCGTACAGTTCTTGGTTGAATCTTCGTCTCCATTCTCCATTAATGCAGACAGACCAAAAATCACTCGAAGAATTTTTCTCTCAAAGCAGCCCAAAGCGTTTTCATCAGATGTTGTCATAGTCCATGTCTCTGCACCATACATGAGGACCGGGATGATGAGGTTTTGTAGAGTGTCACTTTAGTTGCTCGGGAGAGGACTTTACTACTCAATTGCCTTCTAAGTCCAAAGAAGCAGCGATTGGCAAGAGTGATTCTTCGTTTGATTTCAGCGCTGGTGTTGTTGTCTGAGTTGATAGCGGATCCCAGGTAGACAAAGTCCTTAACTACCTCGAAGTTAAATCTGTCTATGTTGACGTTTGCTCCAAGACGTCGATGTTGGTAGTCCTTTCTTGTCGACAGCATTAACTTGGTCTTGCCCTCGTTAACCGCTAGACCCATCTTCCTGGCCTCCGTCTCAAGGCTCACAAACGCTCCACTGACATCACGCTGTGTTCTTCCAATTATGTCAATGTCGTCTGCGTATCCTAGTAGCTGGACGGACTTTTGAAAGATTGTGCCTCTGGTGTTGACATTGGAGCTTTGCACAATCTTTTCAAGAATGATGTTGAAGAAATCGCATGACAACGCATCGCCTTGTCTAAAACCTTTTTTGACATCAAAAGCGTCCGTTAGGTTTTTTCCGACCATGATGGAACAGCGTGAATTTTCCATTGTCATCTTACACAGACGGATGAGTTTTTCTGGGATGCCAAAACTAGACATTGCTCTATATAGTTGGTCTCTATAGACGCTGTCATACGCAGCCTTGAAATCGATGAAAAGATGGTAGGTATCGATTTGAAGTTCCTGGGTCTTCTCCACGATCTGCCGTAGGGTGAATATTTGATCGATGGTGGACTTTCCGGGTCTGAAGCCACACTGATAAGGACCTACCAGGTTGTTGACGAAGGGCTTCAAACGTTCACACAGCACGGCAGACAAGATCTTATAGGCGATGTTAAGGAGACTTATACCTCTGTAGTTGGTGCAGTTCAGGGGATCTCCTTTTTTGAGGATCGGCATACGATGCTGAGGTTCCATTCATCGGGCATGCTTTCCTCCGACCAAATTTTGCATTTATATAATGTCAAACAAAAAACCTGAAATTAAGGTGTGAAGTTTTTGAAAACTGACAGCTGAAAACGCCGTTTTCTAGTGTGAAAAGGCTATAAAACAATACTTTGAATAAAACAGGTGCACAAACACGTATTTTTTTATCAAACAAATATCATTAAAAAATATGACATTTATAATAAATGAGTAGTAAATTCCATCTGATAATACATTTCAATAAACCTCCTTTACTTGAACAGAGCCTGAACTGACAATCTCATAATTGTGTTGCTTTTTCGTTGAGAGCACTGATTCTGAGTGTTTAAAGTTTGGCCGAAGCGCTTGCAACCACTAAAGGCAAGACCGCACCAAGCTGCAGAAGGAGCAGCTCTCAGCGTTGAAGAGCTGAACAGAATGCAGTCGCAAATCACCCGTCTCCCCACTACCTGCTACCCACTACCTCACAACTCCACTACCAGCTTTCCTGGCCATATATCATATCATAAACTGCTTGATCGATTTTATACAAAATATTTTTAACTCATTTACGCTACTACCCAAACGTTCCCTCAAAATACGATGACAAACGCTCCATTGGTACAAAAGTATTGAGTCGAACTAAGCAACAAATCTTAAACAATAATAAAATCGACAACGAAAAATGTCAAGTGTATAGGTTTTTTTAATGTCGATGAAAAACAATATTTGACAAATAATATTTTTCTTTTTTTGTTTTTTTTTTTTATACTAAATCGAATATTCGTAGCTATATTGATATGTTTTGCTGAAGTAAGAAAAGCATTATTTTTTTTAACATTTACATCGTTTGTGATTTGAAAAGTTTACATTTTGTCTGTTAACAACCTTCTACTCTTATTGTTGGGATGGCAAAGAAAAAAGCAGATTTAATTTCGTTATAAAAGAACGTTTTAATTACACGAAGGTGTACAAAAGAATGAGAAAGACAAAATGTAATAAAGACATGAAGTGTCATTAACATGAAGTGATACCAACAATAAAATACAATATATGAAATGGTACAAGTGATACCAAGTGCCTTAAGGGCTCGATTTTATTACAACACCTCCACTAAAATCAGTCTTAAGGCCAGAAAGTCCCATCTTGATTGCGCATTTGTAATGTTTTTGACTTGGAACGGCTTTGGTCAACGAGTCTGCCGTCATATCTTCACTGGGAATATACTCGAGCTGAAAGTTTCCAGATACCAAGTTATCGCGTACAAAGTGATGACGTACATCTATATGCTTTGATCGAGCGCGGTAAGCATACGTTCTGGATAGACTGATGGCACTTTTGTTGTCACAAAACATCTTTATTTGGCTGGAATCATTTGTATCTAGTTCGCTCTTAAGTTGTCGCAACCACTCGGCCTCTTGAACTGCAGATGATAAGGCCATGTATTCGGCCTCTGTTGTCGATAATGCGACAGTTCCTTGTCGTCTACTGCTCCAGCTAATAGCGCCTCCTTGTTGTACAAACACATACCCAGTGCAGGACCTCCTGTCATCTTCATCACTGGCAAAATCTGCGTCACAAAAACCAATCAAGTTAGAGTTGTTCTCTTTCGAAAATTTGAGTTTGGCATTGATGGTCCCCTTTAAATAGCGGAAAACTCGCTTGACAGCTTTCCAGTGCGAAGAATCGTAGTTGTTGTTAAACTTACTCAGATAGTTTACTGCAAACGCAATGTCTGGTCGACTGCCTTGGACCAAATACAGCAGACTGCCCACTGTTTCCTGATAGGGTATTTCGTACATTGACGGGTCCATATTCTGAGGTTTTCGCAAACGTTGGTTTGAGTCGAACGGTGTTGATATGGGGTTGCATTCATTCATGTTGAATCTTTTGAGTATATCCTGTATATACTGATGTTGATCGATTGAAATTTCTTGTTTTGTTTTGTCCTGTGTTATTTTCAGACCAACACAAGTAGTTGCCTCACCAAGGTCTTTGATCGAAAATTTTTCTTTCAACTTAGCCTTGATTTTCACTTTAAAATTTTCATTATTGCTGAAAACAAGCAAATCGTCGACGTAAACAGATATGTAAAAAATTTTGCTGTCTGCAAAACTGAAATAGATGCAAGGGTCTACTTTTGATTGCATTAGTCCGGAATACTTGAGCACCAGGTCGAATTTATTGTTCCACTCTCGACTCGCTTGTTTCAAGCCATAAATGGCTTTGTTGAGCTTGCAGACTTTTCCGTTGGTCTCAGCAAAATCTCCTTCTGGATGAACCATATAAATTTTCTCGGTAAGTTCACCTTGGAGAAATGCACTTACAGCATCCATTTGTTCAATTTCTAGGCTGTATCGTACTGCAGTTGAGATCAAATATCTGATGGATGTATACCTGACGACGGGCGAATATGTTTCCTGGTAGTCTACTCCTGGCTTTTGTGCGCATCCCTTGATGACTAACCGTGCTTTGTAGCGTATAACATCGCCGTCATCTCCTCGCTTGATTTTAAAGATCCACTTACAGTTGATAGGCTTCGTGTCTGCTGGCAAATCCATCAACGTCCATGTGTTGTTGTCAATCAAAGATTTGTATTCGTTCATCATTGCAAGCTTCCATTCATTTTTGTGTTTGCCATTCAATGCCTCTCTCACAGATTGTGGTTCTTCAATGTCTATTACTTCTGCAGAATACAAATAATAATCACTCATATTTACAGGTCTGGGAATCCGTGATGAACGACGAACTCGATATGAATCATTCTGTGACGGTGTACTTGAAGCAACTGACTGAAGACTTTGAGTTGGTGTTTCGTATAAGAGGATTGAATCGGGGTCCATCTGCAAAGGCTGAGATGAGTCGACCGTACAAGAACCACCAACATCATCCTCCACTGAAACTTGATTCTCTTCTAAAGTGATGGGGATCTCTTTTTCTTCAGGCAAATGCGATGATTGCGGTTGGTGAAAGTCTTCTTCAAAAAAGATAACATCACGGCTTTTAACGATGTGATTGTTTTTAGGATCTAGTAAACGGTAGCCTTTGGAATCTTCGCAATATCCCACGAAAATGAATTCTTTCGCTTTAGCATCCCACTTTAAACGCTTGGCTTTGGGAACATGTGCAAGTGTGTTGGACCCAAATGATCGTAAGTGGCTAAGGTCAGGCCTTACTCCGGACCAAACTTCCTGAGGTGTGCGGTCAGGAATTGCAGAGCATGCAGAACGGTTCATTAGATATACGGCAGTTGCAGCAGCTTCAGCCCATAATTCTTTTCCTAGTCGAGCGTGAAACAACATGCTTCGGGCTCGCTCTACGATAGTGCAAATTCCACTAGCATTGAGGATTGTCAAAAGCTGCTGGTTGCAGAACTCCGTGCCGTTATCTGTACGCAAGCATTTTATCTTATAAGCGGTCTGATTTTCAACCTTGGCCTTAAAGATTGAAAATAATGCTGGTACTTCCGTTTTTGTCTGCAAAAAGTAAATAAAGACCTTATGCGAATGATCATCTAGGAATGTAAGGAAATACTTAGCTCCACCAATCGAAGGTTGCTCCATGGGTCCACACAAGTCTGA
Organism: Sphaerophoria rueppellii; assembly: GCA_920937365.1. Lineage (NCBI taxonomy): Eukaryota > Metazoa > Arthropoda > Insecta > Diptera > Syrphidae > Sphaerophoria > Sphaerophoria rueppellii. Next base: position 27,991,733 of record CAKKXW010000005.1, on the reverse strand, counting down.
ATGCACCAGCTGCAGAAGTTCTGTCGTTCTTGTTGTGGATGTCTTGAATGATTTGCGAGCCATCTTCCCCTTGGCACAAGGGACACACGTCGTCGTCGATGGTTTGTCGATGAAATTCATTCCGCTCACCATAGTCTTGGTTCTCGTCAGATCAGTAAAATTAAGGTGTCCCATCCGAGCGTGCCATAATTCTGATTTCGTTTGTGTTCCAGCTTGAACATGTTGTCCTGTAGATAGGCTTTAGCAATAAATCTTCCATTTTTCGAAATTATGCACTCGGTTTTTTGAAAATTCACAGCATGTCCCTTTCGGATTATCTGACTCACAGATAATAAACTCACTGTCAAGTTCGGGACATAGAGTACGTCAAAAATCGTAATACTTTTAATTTTTTCTTCTTCGTCAAAAATGTCTACATTGACGTTGCCGACACCTTCAACAGCTAATCTTTGTTTATTAGCGACGAAGATCTCTTTGATTGGAGAATCTCGAATCTCTTGAAAAATTTCTTTGCGCATACTCATGTGCATGCTCGCACCTGAGTCGACAATCCAGTCGGTTTCATTGAGACTGGCGGCTACAAATACTGAACATAGGCCAACTTGATGACTATTGGATTTTGTTTCTTTTGCTTTTACTGAGCAATCGGCAGCTCTGTGGCCGTAACGGTTGCAGTTAAAACATCTTATACCTTTAGATGAAAACTTCTTCTGAGGTTTTGCTCTGGAAAAAAAGGCGTTTCCTTGCATATCGGTTTTTTTCACATCCTGGAGCAATTTTATTTTAATCTCATCGCAAGAAATTTTGATCCCTGAGCTCTCTATGCCCATTATCATCGGCGCATAGTGTTCTGGTAATCCTGCCAACAGAAGTGTTCCCACCCATTCGTTGGTGATGGGCATGTCGATCTCTTTCAGTTTGTGGGACGTTGAAACTACCTTGCTTATGAAATCTTCCACACTGGCACTGGATTCGAGTCGGGTCGATATTAATGTTCGCAGAAGGCCAACTCGGCGCGAAAGTCCTGAGTCTTCAAATGCGGACTTCAGTTTGTCCCAGACTTCCTTGGATGAACTGGCTTCTTCGATATGGACATAGTTGATCTTGTCGATGAGAAGAATGATTTTGGATTTCGCTCTTGTATCATTCCTCACGTCCATTCCTTCTGCAGGATAAATACCGATAACAGTATCCCACAAGTCTTCGTGTTGGAGGTAATTTTTTACTGCGAAGGCCCACGTGGAATAGTTCTCTCTTCCGAGCAACTTTTCAATGTTGAAAACGGATGAATTCGACATGTCGACGCTTTCAAAAAAAGCTGATTTAGGTTCTTGAGATTCTTAGCTTTATTTTTATAAAGAGCTGGGCCAATAACCTGTTGGGATGGCAAAGAAAAAAGCAGATTTAATTTCGTTATAAAAGAACGTTTTAATTACACGAAGGTGTACAAAAGAATGAGAAAGACAAAATGTAATAAAGACATGAAGTGTCATTAACATGAAGTGATACCAACAATAAAATACAATATATGAAATGGTACAAGTGATACCAAGTGCCTTAAGGGCTCGATTTTATTACAACACTTATTCCCCTTTAATTTAAAACAAAAATTAAGAAAATCGGTCAAACGGTTGTTGAGTTTTTCGAGCGTACACAAACCCTTTGTATATATATTGGGGGGTAGTATCAAGATTTGGGTTTTCTGCTTGGTTTGACAGATCTTCTGTCAAACCAAGCAGAGAACACACATTACAAACATGTGTAAAAAAAAGGTTATCTCGGCTTGGAACCAGTTGGCGCTTCAGTCGAATTCCATTTCGATTATAACTAGTTAAATGTATATACAAAGCACAAACCAACATAACATTTTTATATATATAGATAATTTTAATGACAGGCGACTAGTATCTTCCCCGCCCGCGAATAAAAACAACACTGGCCCTAAATAGTTCTTTAGTTTAACCGTGGTTCAGACTTTAACCTCAAGTGTGTTTCATAAGGCGTTTTTTTCTGGGGTCGAATCACGGCATCAGTGATCGAATAATACGTGACTGAATTGGGTGTATTTGGCACTACCTCTCACGTTATCGAGTTAACTATCGAGCATCTAGTACAATAATTTTAAATTCTGTCTTCAGTTATCGAACTGAATTTCATTCGAAACATAAAGAGCTCACGAATAGAAGAAAGTTGCCTTTAAAATATGTAAATATTATTATTTGATGTATGAAAGTATGAAAATTTTAACCCATAATCTTTTTAGGTCAAACTTAAATAAATTAAATAGCCAACAAAAACACATGATGGCCGATTTTATGGCCAAACATCCCGATTTGGCAAAAAACATGTTGCCAAATTGCCAGCAGGGGAAGGCCACTTCTTTGAGGCTTTGGAAGCAGCTGACAGAGCGGCTCAACTCGATTGGACCACCAATAAAAGATCAGAAAGGCTGGAGGAAGGTTAGTACTTACTTTAATTCTTTAGACAATGATTCGCATTTACACCAAGATCCTAGGAAATATAGGCATGATGAAAAAATAACTATGTTTATAAATCTGAGCCGAGGCAAAATAATTACTTTTTAATGTAATGCGAATTACTTCGTACCTATACCAAATATGGAACTTAATGTTTTATTTTCTTTCGTTTAGATATTTGCTGACCAAAAGTACCAGGTGAAGAGCAAATTGTCTTTCAACAAAGCTTCCAAAGTGCGAACTGGTGGTGGTCCATTCGAGGAAAAATTGTTGACAGTGGCTGATGAGTTGATTTTGTCAGCAGCTGGGCTCGATGTTGCAGTGGAAGGCATTGCAGTTAAAAATTTTGGAGCTTCCAACCCGGTGAGCCGCCTTGAAGAAACTCCGCAATCACCCTCATATTTGCCTTCCACATCAACTGCAGCTCTTCTAGCTGACACTTTTGAGAACATAGATCCGTTCATGTCGCCAAACTCAATGCTCCACACAGAGTTTTTGGAAATGGAGGACGAATACGACCATCAATCAACTCCGCTGGATCCTATCCAAAGCCATCAAAAAAAGAAAGTTGAGTTCGACAAAAATTGCGGATCTCAAACATTCCTTGCTAGAGGAAAAAATTAAAAGTGAATCGATTCATTTCGCTTCCATTTCAACTAAATTAGACAAGCTAATAGAAATTGAAGAGAAAAAACTTAGAATAGAAGAAAAAAACTGAGAATAGAAGAGAGGCTCCTAGAAATCAAGGAAGAAAAGCACCAGACATTATTTGGGTCTGATTGATTATTTTTATTAAGTTTTTTTTTTTTATTATTTGTATATAATTTGTGATCTTGACTAATGTTCCTTTTTATTTTTGAATTAATTAATCGTTTTTGTTTAATGAATCCTGTGTTTTTTTTATTTATATTACTGTATGATTTGTGATCTCGAATAATGTTTCTTTTAATTTCGTTATTAATTTTCGTTTTTGTTTAATGAATAACGCATGATTTTTTTTTTGTTCAATGACTGAAATATTGTTTTTTTTTTAATAAAATTGTTATTAAAAAGACTTTTGTGTGTGTTTAATTTAAAAAATTTATTAGGATATGATCAAAGTAAATAATAACCTTGTAAAAACACTAAACTTCGACTTCGACAAACTTACGGACTCCGAAATTTCGACGGAATCCGAAACATTGAAATTACTTTTGAATGCATTTTTTCCCAATTATTGTCCGATGTTGAAATAGTTTTCAGGATTAATGAGTCATTTTTTAAGGATCTGGAAACGTTCTAACCATTACAAATTGGTTTGATATCTTTAGCGACTGGTAGTTCTATTGGTTGAAATTTAAAGGGTTGAGGTAAAGAGGGTTGTGGTGGTCGCACTTTGACTGACATCACTGGAATCGGTAACCTCAACTTCGTAAGCGAATCCAACTTCATTTTCTTTCTATTGGTTAAAATGTGTTTCGGGATCGATTCTATTTCCATCGTTATGATATTGATTTTGGGACATACTTTCATTGCGAAATGTAGGGTGTAGCTGGATTGGAATACATAAAATGGTGATTTCTCGAACGAACAAACGAAACTTTCAAACTTACGATATTGATTGTCGTCGTTGCCCTTTGTAGGTTGTCAAGGGTAGAGCTTCAATCGATTCAGATCATCACTGGAATCAAAGATGTAATCAGTAATTTGGGTTCGAAGACAATCGTACAAATTGAACACAAACCCAAAGTAAGTCCTCTGCTTCAATTCTGATTTCGTCCTCGCCTTTAACAATGCGTGGCTTCTTTCCTTGCTCAATTTCCGATTTGCTCAGCAATTGAGGCAAATGTAGAATGTACAACAGCTTGAGTTTTTCGGTGTATTTGCTTGAGCATATGATCCTAATTGAATGTATAACTTGCGAGAACTCCAAGATTGCTTTGCATGCGATGCATAACTTATCCGAAATGACTTGTGTTTCGTCCTTTTGTTGGGTGGAAGATTTTTTTCTTAATTGTGATTGTTGGGTAATCTGGAAATAATTTGCTTTATTTGTTTTTTTTTTTTTTTTTTTATTTGCTATAAAGTAAACTTACTGTTCGAGCTGTGCTACTTCAGAAATAATATCCATTTCGCTGGCAGTACAGTTTGATGTGTTATTTCTTGACGGAGTGCTGATAACTAGTTGTCAACTACAACAAAAAATAAAGGAAAAATTATGTTTGAATGATGCTGTTATAACAAATATTTCATTGAATACAGAAATTACAATCGTTTGTTGAATGAGAATTATTGCAAAGTGAATTCTTTATGTAGTTTCTAATTCTTTCCGCAGCTCTGCTAACGTTGTCATTGATACTTTCAATAACCTCATCAGGAATGTTATTTCCTTGTGCTGATAGGACTTCGCCAAAGGGAACTTTAAAGTCAATACAAATGTTGTGTAGTGCACAGGTTACATTTCCAAAACTAGCGTGTTTTTCGGGACTATATCTTCCTCTTTTTTGGTAATTAAGTATCCGCCACCGGCCTTTAAGGACTCCTATAGTTCTTTCTACAGTGCTTCTAGCTTTGGAGTGAATCTCATTGAAAATTGCTTCATTGGAGCCATCCTGAGCAGACCTATACGGAGTGATGCACCATGGTTCCAAAGGGTATCCAGAATCACCTTTAAGATAATTAAACATAATATTGAACAGAAAAAAAAATAAGAAATAGCATGCGATTTACCAAGTAACCAAAAATTTTCATTTCTCCTAGGGTCAAACTTTTGTTCCAAGAATCTTCTTTCTCCAGAATGCTTCCAGACAAAAGAGTCATGAGCAGCTCCACCATAGCGAGAATCCACGGCAAGAATCCTATACTCATGATCGCAAATCTGAAATAATAGTGTTAATATAATATTTGTTAATTGTTATCATAAGTATTGATGATTCCACCTACTATCATTGAGTTCAAGCTGTGGAATCCTTTCCGGTTGAAGAACATAGCTTCGTTTTCGGTAGGTTTTTGTAAGCCAAAATGTGTGCCGTCAACACAACCTATAACTGTGAAGGACATATAATATTGTCATTAACTTTGAAAAAATGATTATCTTAATTTACCTCCTGGAATTTTATATTTTCTAAAAAACCACTGCTTGCAGCTACTCCACCTAGTTTCTGAAAAATTGATGTGCTCCGGGCATAGCTTGGTTTCCATTTCATCGATCACGTTTGCTGCTATTTTTGATATAGTGGATTGGCCCATTCCAAGAAGGTAGTCATTTCCTTTTTGAATGAAATTACTTAACAATTTTTGTTACAACCATTTTTAAATAAACTTACCAATGGAATATTGGTATCCTCCACTTGCCAAAAGAACAAGTGTTGCAGCTAATTGCAAGGGAGCTGGTACAGCCGTTGACATATGTCCTTTGAAATTCAATTTCGATAAGACATAGACAAAGGCATCTTTGTTAAGCCTGAATCTTTTTATAAATCTGAAAAGGAAAAGAGCTTTGATTAATGCAAAATATAAGTGAATTATTGAAAAATTACGCAGAATTGGTTAATGCCAAGGGGTTGCTTTTATTCCTCAAGATTCTCCGCTCCACAGCTTCATCAATCTCGTCTTCTATAAATAATCAAGCTGTTTTACATAAAAACAAAATAAATTTAAAATTCCTACCTCCTGAATCACTGAATAAATAAAAATAATCCATTTCGTTTCACAGATTTGTTATTTATTTGAAAAGATGTAAATGCAAATTCTATCTGTCAAACCACTTCAAAATACACAGAGACTCCATGTAGTAGAATAAAGACTACTACAATTTTTCATTACTAAACGATACGTGACCAATCGAATGCCATCATCCCAAAGTGGTTACTCGTTCGTTCGATCACTGATGAGACTCACTCACTCGTTCACTGAAGCGGTGATTCGGCCCCTGTTTTAGCACGGAGCGGGAATCGAACTGTCAAAAAAGATTGGCACTTTTTTTTTTTTTTAGCTCGGGGCGCTCGATCTGTGTTACTTTTTTACAACCAAGTACGCTCGGGGCTGACTCGATTTGCTTGGTCAAAAATGATCGAGCAGATAGAGCAAATAAAGAGCGTTGAGTTTTTGAGGGACGAAAAAAAAAACAAACAAACAAAACAAAAGAAATGGCGGGCGAAGTTGGTTGCTCTTCCAGTGTTGGTAAGTAATATTTTGAATTTAGAAAAATATTCACAAACAATAAACAAAGCTGAAGTGTCAACCAAAAATTTATTATGACAGTTCCGTGCTCAATTGTGTTTCTCAAATAGTTCTCGCTCGATTCGCTCGAGCCCCGCTCGTTTTTCTTTTTTAGTTCGGAGCTCTGAGCTCAGAGTCTTCAGAGCTTGCTGAACAGACTCTGAACAAAGTTAGCTCTGAATATTTTCTGAACGTTCTGATGTAATTTTGAAATACAATTGAGCACTTAATATTCAGGATTTTTTTATTTGTAATTTTGTTTTATAATAGGCTATTAATTATCACAAAATTGATATTTTCTGCCATATCTACTTGTTTCCTTTACCATTTTAATTATTTTAAACATTTCTTTTCATTTTACCACATCTCATATGCTTGACATTCGTTTGTTCAGGTATTTTGCTAACAACGCTCGGTCTCTTTTTTCCGAGCGCGTCGGTCGAACTCTGAATTCTCAGAATCAGTGCCATAGAGAATATATAATACCTAGAGTCACGACTTCGGGTGTTCGCTCTCTTTTTGCCTACAAGCTGCAATTTGGTCGTTTTGTACTAACCCAGTGAGAATGTGTTAGTTTTCCAATGCTTTTTAAATGAGAAACTGCACCAATACATTCGCACTGAGTTAGATACAATGCTCAGGTTGGAGTCGAGGTGGGTTTCATGGGCTCAGATTTCGAAAATAAGATTCCGTTGAGCTCAGCATTTTCAAAAAAAAACTCAAACATACAAAAAATGCATGTAATATGAAAAATAAATACGTTATATTGTTTCTTTGCACTTTTAACATATAATTGAACTATAATTTACCAATATTTGTATCAAAAATCTTAATAAATCTTAAAAAAAAGTCGTGCGTTTAGTCTCGTATCTGCTGTGGTGGAAGTCTGTCACTTTGGGTTTGTGCATCAGGAAAAAAATTTTGTCACGGCTGAGTGCTCACTCTTTTGTCACCTCTTACACAGGTTCTTGGACACGAAAAAAAGAGAGGATTGTGACAGTTCACCTCTTACACAGATTCACGGACACGAAAAAAAGGAGTATTTTGAGAGTTCACCTCAGAAAATTTTTGAGGGTGTTTTCGGCAAGGGAGGAAAAGGTCGCGACTCTAGGTATTATATATTCACTATGAACATGTGACTTGAACTAAAAAGTATGTGGCTTTTCTTACAACCACGAAGAATTGCTACTAAAATTCATGTTTTTTTGGCGTGTAAGAAATGTGACAAAAACGAATCAATCCCTTTTTTGAATGTCTGTGTTGTCTGGTCAGCTGTAAAATCGTTTTGTGCATGATAATCACAACAACAGAAAACTCAGCTGTTGTATATGTGTAAAATCCGTGTACAAGTATGTGTAAATCCGTCTCCAAAAAGAGATTCGAGAGAAATCAATCCTTCGGGAAATAAATTCAATTTTTTTGTGAAAGAAATGCGTTTAAGGGAAAAAAAATTGCCACTTTTACGTCACGGATCAATTCTTGGGTTGTAAGAAAAGCCACATAACACAACTTTGATGGTCTGAACACACTGAACTAAAAAAGAAACACAATTTTTAGTTTGGCTGTTCAGATATAAAAAAGAAAAACGCTTAATTGAACCACAGATTCCGAATTAAATCTGCTCAGAGCCAAAAAGAAAAACGATAATTACTTTCATCTTCTACTGACATCCCTGTTTTCTATGACAGATGTAAATGTAAAAAACAGAAACACACGGATTCAGTTATTTACAAAAATGTTTCAATATTAATTAATTGCACTTTCATTTAGATCACAATTTAAAACGTAAAAATAAGCAAATGCAACTATGAGTAGAAGGGAGTCTAAAAACAGCCGCCAGCTTTCTTTGAGTACATTTTTAAATTACAATGAACTTAAAAAGAAAAAGACCGCCAAAACCGAACCAAAACGTAAATATTGTATTCCTAAAAAAATTATATACAGACTATAAAAATTGCGCTTTCAGCTTCTGTCGATTTTAATAATTTTAATTCTTCATCTAACAACTTTGGTCGGAAAAAAATCAACGCATTGTGCTTGGAGTCGTCGGACGAAGAAGAGATTTCTATCACTGATTTGACCAGTCCCATAACAAAAACAGAGGTCACCCGAAATTTTATAAATTGTTTTTCACCGAAGGATCTAGCAGGTTCTTCAGCAAAAGAAAATGCTATTGACCTTTTTTTTACGAAACAAAAACCTTCTGAATACTCACCTGTTAAGTTAAAACATGAAAACAGATTCTCGAACAAAAACGATTCATTATCTCCTATGGAGACCAAATATAATACAACAAATAATTCAACCATTCTATCTCCTGATAAACTAAGTTTGGATTCCATTGATGAACTAATTCGTAATGATTCGGTTTACACCAAAGCCTTATCAAACATCAACAAAAGCATGGAAAAACTTTCTCGTAATGAGAAACTCAAGGTATCACCTGTGAAGCAGGACAGTTATTCAAGAAAGCCCCAAGCAAACTCGTCGCCTCAAAATAGAACAATCAAGGCGTCAAGTCCTTCATTAAGGCCATCCGTAACCGAGTTGTCATGTTCTGGAAATGATGTGTTTAAAAAGAACGATAAAGATAATTTAATGTCTCCTCCTCGTAAACCAGTTGAACAAATTAAAAAGGTTTCAATAGGAGTACAAACAGAAATAGATGAAACAAATACCAAGATATCAAAAGTTACAGATGAACCAAATTTGGTGGCAGGGAAAGATTCTTCTCAAATAAGTAAGGATAACGCTCAAGTACCTGAAAAGCGAGCATATGTTGTATTTGAGAACGGACTCGATGAGTATCTCTGCAGTATTCTACAGACAGACGACTTTAAATCAAATATTGCGGTTGTAAGTAATTATTTATTTAAAATCAATTATATTAAAAAAATGTATTTTTATCGCACAACCGGGGTCCAGTCCGGGCCTCCTTCAGCAAGTTCTTGCATGTCTTCTTCCCATTGTTAGGTTAGGTTAAAGTGGCTGCGGATACAGAATCCGCACTTACTTACTTATGGTGGCGCTACAGTCCAGGTCGGACCAGGGCCTCACCCAACAAACTTCTCCAGCCAGCTCGGTCCCTGGCTAACTGTCTCCAGTTTCGCACGCTAAGTTGGTTCAGGTTCTCTACCACCTGTGTGCTCCACCGGAGTCGCGGTCTTCGTCTTCTGCGACGTCCTTCCGGATTGGATTCGAAGACTCTACGAGCCGGAGCATTATTTTCCATTCGCTCAACATGACCCAACCATCTAAGTCGTTGGACCTTAACTTTTCTGGATAGGTCAGTGTCGCTGTACAGCTCGTACAGTTCTTGGTTGAATCTTCGTCTGGGATGATGAGGGTTTTGTAGAGTGTCGGGAGAGGACTTTAATACTCAATTGCCTTCTAAGTCCAAAGAAGCAGCGATTGGCAAGAGTGATTCTTCGTTTGATTTCAGCGCTGGTGTTGTTGTCTGAGTTGATAGCGGATCCCAGGTAGACAAAGTCCTTAACTACCTCGAAGTTAAACTGCCTATGTTGACGTTTGCTCGAATACGTCGATGTTGGTTGTCCTTTCTTGTCGACAGCATTAACTTGGTCTTGCCCTCGTTAACCGCTAGACCCATCTTCCTGGCCTCCGTCTCAAGGCTCACAAACGCTCCACTGACATCACACTGTGTTCTTCCAATTATGTCAATGTCGCCAGCGTATCCTAGTAGCTGGACGGACTTTTGAAAGATTGTGTCTCTGGTGTTAACATTGGAGCTTTGTAAAATCTTTTCAAGAATGATGTTGAAGAAATCGCATGACAACGCATCGCCTTGTCTAAAACCTTTTTTGACCTCAAAAGCGTCCGTTAGGTTTTTCCCGACCATGTGGAACAGCGTAAATTTTCCATTGTCATCTTACACAGACGGATGAGTTTGTCTGGGATGCCAAAACTAGACATTGTTCTATATAGTTGGTCTCTATAGACGCTGTCATACGCGGCCTTGAAATCGATGAAAAGATGGTAGGTATCGATTTGAAGTGCCTGGGTCTTCTCCAAGATCTGCCGAAGGGTGAATATTTGATCGATGGTGGACTTCCGGGTCTGAAGTCACACTGATAAGGACCTACCAGGTTGTTGACGAAGGGCTTCAAACGTTCACACAGCACGGGAGACAAGATCTTATAGGCGATGTAAAGGAGACTTATACCTCAGTAGTTGGTGCAGTTCAGGGGATCTCCTTTTTTGAGGATCGGGCATACGATGCTGAGGTTCCATTCATCGGGCATGCTTTCCTCCGACCAAATTTTGCATTTATAATGTCAAACAAAAACCTGAAATTTAGGTGTGAAGTTTTTGAAAACTGACAGCTGAAAACGCCATTTTTCTAGTGTGAAAAGGCTATAAAACAATACTTTGAATAAAACAGGTGCACAAACACGTATTTTTTTATCAAACAAATATCATTAAGAAAATATGACATTTATAATAAATGAGTAGTAAATTCCATCTTGATAACACATTTCAAATAAACATCCTATACTTGAACAGAGCCTGAACTGACAATTTCAAAATTGTGTTACTTTTTCGTTGAGAGCACTGATTGATTCTGAGTGTTTAAAGTTTGACCGAAGCGCTTGCAACCACTAAAGGCAAGACCGCCAAGCTGCAGAAGGAGCAGCTCTCAGCGTTGAAGAGCTGAACAGAATGCAGTCGCAAATCACCCGTTGACGAAAATGACAGCTGAATTTTTATGGATTCGCACCACGATTTTGACATTTCCATAAAAATATCGAGGTTATTTTTGTCGTCGGGCGACGGGTACTGCATTCTGTCCAGCTATTAAACATGGTATTTTACACCACCCTACAGTGTAAGTCTTCACTTCGTATATATATTTGACAGGTATAATAGACCTGGGGTGGACTCGGCTTAATTCAAAAATGATTATCACAATTCTGACAGTCACATGTGACGAAATGAAATTTTCCGTCTGCGTAAGATTATCACAAAAAAAATTATTGATTTTGGAATCACTTGGCCAAACTGACATTTGTATTTTTTTTTTTTTTTTAATTATTACGTTAGATTTCTGTTTCTTTTTGCTTATTAAAAGCGATGAATTTTTAGATAGTAGTGTCCGTAGCTTAGTGGTTAGGTGCGTTGGCTGCTAAGCAGAACGTCGTGGGTTCGAATCCTACTCGAGCCCAAAGTTTTTATTTCATCTTTCACGGACACTGCCTCTTGCGAAGAACTGACGAAACTTCCAAGAGTATCATCTGTCATGAAAAAGTGCTTCTCAACTTTGCCGTTCGGAATCGGCGTAAAATTGTAGGTCCCCTCAATTCTTCACACGCACCTAGAGAATTGTTGATGAGAGTAAGCCACTTAGGCCTTGGCTCTTCAAGAGCTGTCGCGCCACCCAATTTTTTTTATGTATGTACCCTCATGTCGTTTATATAAATGTAAGGGAATAGGCTAGCAGGGCCGTTTGTATTTGTTTTTTTTTTTTTTTGTATGTGCTTTATTGAATAGTTAGAATTGCAATAAGCATTGCGTTTTTGATAAACAATATTTTTGCTCGTTTAAGGTCGGATGGGTTAATAACACGTTATATGGCTAGCGTTGCAGTAGATTGTTGATAGAAACGATTAAATTGCTTTGCATCAAATGTAAGCAGTTTCTACTGCGAGGGTAGCCATATTTAACCATTCGACCTTGTACGACCAAAAATATTGCTTATCAAAAACGCATTAAAAATAAATAAATAGAGTGGCGCTACAGCTCTTGGAAAGCCAAGGCCTAAGTGGCTTACTCTCATCAACAATTCTCTGGATGCGTGTGAGAAGAATTGAGGGGACCTTCAATTTATCGCCAATTCCAAACGGCTAAGTTCAGAAGCTCTTTTTCATGACACATTGATGATGATGATAGACAAGTTCTATTGAAACGCGTTCGAGGGGTAATTAACCGATATAAAGATATTTTTATTTTGATTAATTAAAAAAAAAAGTGTAATCAATAAGGAAATCTTATATAATATACTATATACCCCTATAATTTCTGCACTCTGAGACAACTCCTTTCTTGAGTATGCGACATATAATGCCTTTTTCATTTCTTGCTGTTCCCATACTTGAACTATGTACTATGTGTATACTGCGTCATGTTGCGGTCGAATTGGTAGAACTTCTGAGCCTGGTGCAGGCCACGCTCTGTATTTCTTTCAATTTTTTTTTCCCAGGCTGCCTGTGAAGCTTCTTCGACTTCGATTTCTACGGTCTGGTAATAAGAAGTTGTTTAGTCTATGAAAAATTCATAAGTCTTCTATTCAGAGTTAAGCCATATATTTCCCTTTGACGTTTTTTTATCTCATTTCAAAACGATTCTTATAGAAAATAATTATTATTTACTACTTTTTTCCTTAAGGACAGTGAAATGGCTCTCACATCACGATTATCTTTTTTCAAATCAACTTATTTGGATCTCGTTGAAAAGTACTGTAACATTATTGATCAAATACCAACGGATTTCTTCTCAACAATCGATGGTTTTCAACCTAGCACTTTTTTGAAGCTTAAAATTCTCCGGCAAAAGTTCAAAGCGAAAACAAAACTTATTAAAAATACCCTCACAAAACGTAAAGAAGAACGAGAAAGGCAATTTCAAGAAGAGCACTTTAACAATGTGGAGGAAGACGAAGAAGAAGAAATGGTTCAGCAGCAACCAATTACAAATAAAGCCAAAGTAAATCAACTATCTCACAAATCTGTTCCAAATAATGTCCCAGATTTTGATGATGAAGCTGAATTTTCAACAACAGTAAATAAAAATCATTCTGGCTATCCGGAAGAAGACGAAGAAGAAGAAATCCGACAACAAGAAACAAATTTCAAAACAAAATCGCCTTTAGTACAAAATTCAAATCATAATGATATAAAAAAACGTGAAGAACTTATTCTCGATTTGGGTGAAGAGGAGCCTGACTTTATGTCTGTTAAAGACCCCACAGTCATTTGCTTGGACGATGATGAGAGCATTTTGAACTCTAAACCACCTGCTGAGGATGATGAGTTTGAAATCTTCATGGACGATATCAAAAACCATGAAGATATGCTACGTGGAAGAAAATCCGAGTATAATGATTACATCTACAAGGATTTTGAGGATAACAATGTGGTGAACAATAAAAAACCAGAATCCAATGGCCAGAGAATCCTGTTTGAAGATGAGAAGAATAAACCTAAACCAGCCGAAGACATTGATGACGACGGATGGCAGGTTTACGATTTTGAAAAATTCGAAAGCGCTTCCCAAATAGCATCTGCATCTGCCCCATCCACATCAGCACCAGAATCAATATTAGCTCCAATTAAAACATCTTTAATACAAGTTAGAAGTTTTCTTGAACTTCAAAGTTCTCCGGCATCACCGAGTATTAGTCGAAATCTTTACAGCCAAAGTCTGACATCACAAAATTCGACATCGTCGCAACGTTCCCGCCCTCCAAATTCAACTGCACAAAAAGTTGATGGTAAATTCCATTCAAACATCAATAACGATGGCATCACCGGTGAATTCGATGGCTATAATTTCTCACATTCGGACACTCTTATGGAGGCATTGCAATTCAGTTTCGGTCTTAAAAGTTTTCGACCAAATCAATTACAAGCAATCAATGCAGCGCTAACAAACAACGATTGTTTTGTGCTTATGCCAACGGGTGGCGGAAAGTCTTTATGTTACCAACTGCCTGCTCTGCTGACAGAGGGTGTAACAATAGTCGTGAGCCCTTTGAAGTCTTTGATATTAGATCAAGTCAATAAATTGAATTCACTAGACGTAAGTTTATTTTACCTTCTTTAATACGACTACTTTTTTTTGTATAAATTGTTTACTCCAATAGATTTATGCAAAGAATTTATCAGGTGACCAGACCTTATCTGAAGTACGAGGTGTTTTCGTAGATTTGGAATGTCAACCGCCCAGAATTAAAATTCTTTACGTAACACCTGAAAAAATATCAAGTTCGGCTAGATTTCAGGTGAGTTCGAGTTCAGATGAAGAATTATATTGCTGTACCTATGGGGCAAGTACTGAATTCATAGGGGTATGTTCCGATATAACAATGAAATTACTATCATATAAAATGACTACACATGTCACATGTCGCTTCTGTCTGAACGGCTGCATTGGACAGTTAGAGATGTAGTAGGTTTAAATCCGAATAGTTTCTAAAATGAAAGAGTGACAAAGTCTCAAAGAATATGAATGAACGAATTGAGATAAGGGTTAAAGTACACTGCGACCTTAAGATCTATTGTGCCCCTTTAATTAGCTGATGAATTAATACCTCAAACTTCAGCTCGTCCTCTAACCAAAATTTGGGTGTTGGACTTTTGACAAGTTTGAGAATGCTAAAATGCCTTTTTAATTAACAATGACTCTAGTAAACCAGTTATTATCTTGAGTTTATTCCTGCCTTGGCAGATTCGCCAGGAATCGCTTTTGGTTGTAGTCATCCAGAAGCATCTTAGCCTGTCTCAGATTGTTTTTTCTCCTAGTTTCCTCTTCCGTGTGCATTTTACCTTTGATGGTATTTTCTCCTATTCCACAGTAGGATTCGGGCAGTAATTGCGGAGTCATCGCACCTGTCTTTGCCCTTATATCTGCCACTTCATTGCCCTGAACGCCTAAACCCCTACAAGTCGGAGGTTGTTGATGTTGTTGTTGTAGAGTCGCGCGACAGCTCTTGAAGAGCCAGGGCCTATGTGGCTTACTCTCATCAGCAAGGGGACCTAAAATTTAACGCCGATTTCGAACGGCAAAGTTGAGAAGCACTTTTTCATGACAGATATACTCTTGGAAGTTTTGTCAGTTATTTGCAAGAGGCAGTTCCCGTGAAAGATGTAATGAAAACTATGGGCACGAGTAGGACTCAAAACCACGACGTTAGCAGCCAACGCACTAAACCACTAAGCTACGGACATTACTCAAGTCGGAGGTATCCAAGGATTTTTATTTGTCGAAATCGTCTCCAATAAAAAATTTACTCTTAAACAAAGTTGACCTTAATTTGGTGCGTTTATTGGTTTTACTAAGATTTTTATGTTTTCGGTTTCAGGATGTTTTGGACTTATTGTACAGCCGTAATGCTATAAGTCGGTTTGTGATTGACGAAGCTCATTGCGTTTCGCAGTGGGGTCATGATTTTCGACCTGATTACAAAAAACTGGGAATACTAAGAAAAAGATTTCCCAATGTCCCAACTATGGCACTCACCGCCACAGCAACGCCGCGCGTCCGCATTGACATTTTACGGCAGTTAGGTCTAAACAAATGTAAATGGTTCCTGTCGAGCTTCAATCGACCGAACCTTCGCTACTCTGTTTTAGCTAAAAAAGGTATCAAAACATTCGATGACATCCACACATTTATTAAATCTCAACCGAGTTCGGCAAGTGGAATAATCTATTGTCTCTCACGCAAAGAATGTGATACGGTTGCTACAAAAATGAATTCATTTGGCATTAAAGCAGCCAGTTATCATGCTGGTCTAACAGACAGTCTTCGAGAATCCAGACAAAAAGATTGGATAACAAATAAGTTTCGAGTAATTTGCGCAACAATTGCTTTTGGTATGGGCATTGATAAGCCAGATGTACGTTTCGTTCTTCATTATTCGATGCCAAAGAGTATTGAGGGCTACTATCAAGAGGCTGGTCGCGCTGGACGCGATGGAGAAATTGCCAACTGTATCCTCTATTATAATTATGGCGATATGTTGCGGTATAAAAAGATGATTGATTCCGATGGTAATTTTTGAATCTTAAATTTATATTGAATTGTCTTAGAGTAATTGATTATATTTTTTCGTAAAAGGATGTGACTATAATGTGAAAAAAATTCATATTGAGAATCTCAACAGGATTGTGGCATTTTGTGAAAATGTTAGCGAGTGTCGAAGGGCTCAACAATTAGACTATTTTGGAGAGCATTTTACAAGCGAACAATGTCTAGAAAGTCGTAAGACAGCATGCGACAATTGCTTAATGAAGAAAAATTATGTTGTAAGTGAAGAACTAACTTGGATGAATGGCTTTCTTGATTTAAAGAAAATTCGTTAATTCAATTTCAGGAACATGACGTAACGGAGGACTGCAAAGTAGCTGTGCGGGCTATTAAAGACGTCTGCTCTGGGCGTTCAAGGTTCACTCTTTTACATATTGGTATTTAATTCATTGTAACTTAAGCTTACGAATTTAATTTCAAGTCATTTGTTTCAGCTGATGTCTTGAAAGGTTCGATGATAAAGAAAATTGTAGATAACAGACACAACACATTGCCTTTCCATGGTCGTCTGAAAGATTGGGATAAGTCTGATATTCAGCGACTTCTACGTAAATTAGTAATTGAAGAGTTCTTGCGTGAAGACATGATATTCTCGAATGATATTCCACAAGCATACATTAATCTCGGGCCGAAAGCGCAAAATTTGATGACCCAAAAAGTAGAAATACGATTTTCAATTGTGAGAACTGAAAAGAATGCTAAAAATTCAACAACAACAGATAAAGAAGAACCGACGACATCTGGTCAATCACGTGATCGCAAGGCCTCGGCAGAATTAAAATTAATATCAGAACGATGTTATACTGAACTTTTGGATCTATGTAGATCTATAGCGGCCGCCAAAAATGCCACAATGGCTAGTATTATGAATATTCAAGCTCTTAAAGCGATGGCCGAAACATTGCCAGAAACTGAAGAAGATATGCGTGCTATTCCGCATGTAACAAAAGCCAATTTTGATAAATATGGTGAACAAATGTTGGAAATTACCAGAAATAATGCGGCGGAAAAACTCTGTCTCTTAATGGATCTGGAAGAGAATGCCATGATAGAAGACCCTAGTGATACGGAAATTGATGCTGCTGCATCGCCGAAGCCATCAACGAGTGGTAAAAACACAAAAACCTCCAACCAAAGCGATATGCAGGCTAACGACGACTTTTCTACTTCATGGAATTCGGTTGCTCCAAGTAAAACTAGTGGATATCGTCAAACTGGTGGCAAGCGAAAAGGTTCTTGGCGAGGGAGTGCAGCTAAAAAGTACAAAAGATCGGCAAACACTTCGGCAAATGGAGGTGTTTCAAATTCGTATATCGTCAAAAGTCCCAAAAAGCGAGGAGGGAGGAGAGGAGGAGCAGCAGCTGGAAGAGCTGGAAATAAAAAATCATCAGGAAACAGTGGCTGGATTTGCAAGAAAAATACTGCTCAAGCAGGAGGTAAATTAAAATATTAGCTCATTTTTTTATACTGTGAAGTTACTGAAACCATTCCGTTTTTTTCTTCTACAGGAGGCTTTGATTTGATGCCTATTCCGAAATCGAAGTAAATAAGTGTTAAATGTTAATAAGATATTCGATTGGTTTAAAAGTAAGAATGTTTTATATCCAACACAACTGCCTTATGTTCTTACTCAAAATAATGTTTGTTCTTTTTTTATATTAAAAAAAGTATTTAATATATATAGTTCATTATTTTCTTTTGTACTAATGTTCTAATGATAATAATTTATTGGAAACTCCTTTCTCAACGGAAAATATTTGGGATTTTTTTCTATAATACATATGTACTGAATTTCCTCATTCGATTGATAAAGAGGGAGTGAAGCTCGATTTTTTCGTTTGTATGTATCACTGTGCCAAATTTCAAGTTTCTAGGGCAACGGGAAGTACTTCATAATTTTGATGATCTGTCAGTGAGTTACAGTTTTCGTGATTTTTGGAACATTGTATCTTAGAAACTACATTATTTAAACAATATATACGTACTTTCAAAAAAAAACTTACGCTGATCGGACTTTCATTTTTCGAGAAAATCTAATAAAAAACAACCGTTCTATGGGAGGTACCGTTTTGGAGCAATACAAACATTTTTTTTTACATAAAATACATGAATGTTTAAAAAAATAATACTCGAGGAAGTTTAAAAAAAAAATCGTAGGAGCCGTGTTGGAGAAAAAAATTCTGGTTTTTGGCCAAACACAGGCGATTACGATGATCACAGTTGATGAGGAAAAATAAACTTTCTCCTGTAAGGTTGAAATTTGGGTTTGTTTTTCCGTAAACATTCTAGAACACATTTGTAAAATGTGTAGTTCTCATGATAAATGTGTGGTAATGGGAAAAAACTTCTCGAATTGCTTGTTCAAGTAAATCGCGCGTTTTAATCGCATGATTCACTATTTGAACATATTTGTTTTGGAGATTTTGTCCATGGGGATTCTCCCTTTGGAGATTTCGCTGCTAGAGATTTCAGTTTGGGGATTTTTGTTTGGGGATTTTGGCTTGGGGAAAACGTCACCAACCCAGAATTAAAGCCTCAATTAAGAGGAGAAAAATTGCTGATTAATGAAAAAACGTTTTATTACGACAAAAACAACATTCTGACAAGTGACAGCGATGATGGATTGACGTTTCTCAAACAACTGATGGGGGATGTTAGTCCGAATCAAATGGTGGATACACTATGTAGCCTATTTGCAGCGGCGTCACAAAAACAAGAAATGGAAATAGTAATTTTTAATAAAAGAGCCGTCTGCCATAATAATGTATACAGTAGTGCAAATACCAATATAATTAATGTAAATTTAGTACCTATTAAAATATCATTACTTGCATATAATGTTTCAGGTTTAGCTAATACAAATTTATGTATTGATTTTTCTGATTCGTAACTTTTTTGATATAATTCGTAACTGAACACAATTATGATAAATATGAAAGTAAATTTAAGAACTTCGAATTTGTATGGATCGCAGCGATAAGAACCAGTACGCGTGGAAGAGCCAGTGGAGGTTGTTTGCTTGGATTTAAGAAAACCATCAAAAACTTAGGCTGCAAGTTCGAGACTAGAAACGAATGAACATTCTTACGACTTTATTGTGACAACGAAAAAATGATAATAATTCCGACATACATTAACTGCAACAATTGGGAACCAGATTTTGAAAATTTGTACGAACTTTGTTAATGAATGACAATCCAAATGTACTCTTAGTTGTCGTCTTCAACGCAAGGACTGCGGCCGAAGCGGGGTTTGAAAATGAGACAGTGGAAATAGCACGTAAATAAAAGGATGAAATTTGCAATGCTCGAGGAAAACAATTTTTGGACCTGTGTAACACATTTGTACTAAGGATTTTTAACGGAACCTCAACGTCAGATAAGAATGGTGAATTCACATTTGTTGGAAGTCAAGGCAGCTCAGTAATAGATTACAGTTTAGCTGGAGGAGCAGTGGTGGAGTATAAACTTGACTTCAAAGTAGACCCGATACCATTCTCGGATCATTTACCCATCAATACGACAATGCAATTAGTTACCAAGGATGATTCCGGTACAAGAAATCTACGGTTGCTACCCAAACTGAAGTGGAATTCTAACAAGGCAGTGGTATATCATAGAAACCTAAACCTCATGCTAAGTCACGGAATTATCTCTGGTCTGAGTGCTATTGTAAATTGCATAAAATCGGCTTATCCGGCAAGCAGCAACAGCAACAAAAAGTTCACTCCTGTAGAACGATGGTTTTTGACGACGTGCGAGGCAGAGATCATTTGCGTGGTTAAAATCATTTCGTGTTTATGGAGGTGATTATATCAAGAGCAAGTATCTGGAAGTTAAGTTAGGTTAAATTATTAGCTGACAACTTCGATTGCGGTTTCGGCAAAATCTAATAACTTCCCAAGAAACGCATTATCCATTGTATCTAATTAAAAAAAAATAGTAGTACGCATTTTAATATATTAAACATTTAGGCCCTCCGCACACGAAGCAACTGTTTTGAGACTAGAATCGCAAATCAGATATGATATATACATATATGCATAACCGTTACTGAGTAACTGCTAAGAATAACAGTTATTCAGAAGTAACTGTAACTGTTGTAACGGTTACTCAAAAATATCTGTTAAGGCCATCACTACAACAACGCATTGAAATTATTCACTATAAAAATGGTGAACTTTTGGCAGATATGGTCGGTCCTTTAAGCGTGGTCGTGGCGGTCATTTTTCCTTGAATATCAAAATAACACCTCTTATTGGGTTTTCCAATTTCATTTTGATTTTAAATAGCCCGCTATTTCAGTAGCTGTCGCTTTTGAAGCGTCATTTTTTGAAATTTGACAAGTAGAAACTGCGCCATTAATAAAAATGGAACGATGCACGCTTCAACAACGTAGAGGTGGGCGATATATAAATAACCGTTACCGATAACGTGTTATTAGTGAATAACTCCTATAACTAGTTATTCAATATCGATCTTAACAGTTATTCGGTAACTGTTATGCAGAATAACCGTTACTCAGAATAACCGTTACTCAGAATAACCGTTGCTCAGAATAACCGTTACTCAGAATAACTAGTTATTGAAGGAACGGTTAAGTGTGCTGTACACGATATGGATACACTAATGGACTGTCACTTCTTATTTCCAAATGTATTTTCATATGTGTGTCAAATTGAATTTTGTTTGTAAAATCAGATAAGCATTTAGACGATTTGGATTTTTGGTTTGTAGCTTCATATGGAATTTCCATCTGTAATTTCTGTATACAGTTACACGATTTGTATAATATTCCATATGGTGACAGAGTAAAGCACGCTTTACTCAGAATAACTAGAAACTGAAGGAACAGCTTGAAGCTGTCATTTTTTGAAATTTGACAAGTAGAAACTACGCCATCAATAAAAATGGAACGATACACGACTCAACAACGCAGAGGTGAGCGATATTTCAATAACCGTTACCAATAACGTGTTATTAGTGAATAACTGCTATAACTAGTTATTCAATATCGATATTAATAGTTATTCGGTAACGGGTACGCAGAATAACCGTTACTCAGAATAACTAGAAACTGAAGGAACAAGTTACTCAGAACAAGTTAACTAGGCAAACGGGAAATTTTCAGAAAACGAAAAACAATGTCAAGTTAGAGGTAGATTCATTATTTTTTTTATGAATGTAGGAATAAAGGGTTGTGAATAATAATACTTTCCATTCTAGGAAATACGAATTCAGTTTTTTTGAAGTTAGGATTTCCGTATAAGTATATAACCCTTACTGAGTAACTGCTAAGAAGAGCTAAGAGTTAATCAGAAATAACTGTAACTGTTTTAACGGTTAGTCAAAAATAACTCTAAGGCCATCACCACAACAACGCATTGAAATTATTAAAATTCACTATAAGAATGGTGAACTTTTGGCAGATATGGTAAGCGTAAGTCGTAGCGGCCATTTGGCTGATGTTGTGTCAAATTAATAACCGCAGGTTTCATTTTAAATAGCCCGCTATTTCGGTAGCTGTCGCTTTTGAAGCTGTCATTTTTTGAAATTTAACAAGAAGAAACTACGCCATTAATAAAAATGGAACGATACACTTTTCAACAACGCATTGAAATTATTAAAATTCACTATAAAAATCATAGAGAATATATAATACCTAGAGTCACGACTTCGGGTGTTCGCTCTCTTTTTGCCCCAAGCTGCAATTTGGTCGTTTTGTACTAACCCAGTGAGAATTTATTAGTTTTCCAATGCTTTTTAAATGAGAAACTGTTCCCATACAATCGCACTGAGTTAGATACAATGGTTGGAGAAAACGAAATAAATGTCAAGTAAGACGTAGGTGCATTTTTTTTTTATGAATGTAGGAACAAAGGGTTGTGAATAAGAATACTTTCAATTCTAGGTAATACGAATTCAGTTTTTCTGAGGTTAGGATTTCCGTATAAGTATATGTATAACCGTTACTGAGTAACTGCTAAGAATAACAGTTATTCAGAAGTAACTCTAACTGTTGTAACGTTGGCAACTCTGGCTAATATAGTTTGGTTGTTATTGTTAATAAGCTCCGTGAAATTTTAGATAAATTAAGTGAAAATAGACTGTTAAAATTATAAAAATTGTGAAAAAGTCAAATTCAAACCTATTTAAGCACCTAAATATCAAGAGGTGAGCTAATATTCGCTTATTAATACACATATTTAAGTTTGCAAAATGAATGGTTTACAATGACAACAACAGCAACGCTCAAATACCCAATAATAAACAAGTGCATGGCAATCAATCGCAAAAACGTCCGTGTTTTGACCTTTCGCCAAGCACACAAGAAGACCCTCAAATCGGTAATATGCAAGTTGTGGACATTAAGACAGTAGAACGATCTCTAGCAGCGATTCTTGATGACCGCATGAAAAGTTTAGCCACTAAATCCGACTTAATGGAAGTAAAGACAAAAATGGAAAATCTGGAACGTAGCAATGTGTCGCTTCAAAAGAAACTGCAAATGGTGGAGAATAGATGTCAGGTGTTTGAACGGTAAATTGATTTTCTTGAAAAGAAATCAAAAGAAAAGAATGTGGTTCTGCATATTCCGACGCAAGAGGACACAGCATGTGATTGAAAAATCTAAGAATGTATGCTTAGATCTTTTGCAAGAGAATAATCCAACTAAAATAATTAGGATTAAAGTTATTCGTTATTCCAGGAACAACTGAGTTGCGAATGTTATTGTTGAAATGCAGCACAGTGATGATGTATCGCGTATTTTGAGTTCGGCCTTCAAGATGCGGATTACCGGAATCTTATTCATCGGGATTATAGCCGAGCTGCTCGCGAGAAACGAAGACAAATAAAAACAAACATTCAGACAAACAACATGAAAGTAATTATTCGAGGAAAAACACTTATTTGCGAAAATAAATCTTTTTATTTGGACCATGAAAACATTCTCAAATGTGTCGAGAAAGATGAAATTGGAAGCAACTTTGTATATGAAGCTCTATAAGAGAGCCCCCACGCTTGACTGAAATGAGACCGGTTTGCAATCGGTTTCCAACTAGTCACACACAACTGATTTTGTAGGTCGAATTTGAGTTGCTTAAGAGTGTTCCGGACCAAAACTGCGTTTTTTTAAATGGTATTGTGAAGTGATTAAATGTCGTATTGACATGATTAAGGTGTCATTCTGTAGACAAAAACTGTTTCTAAAAAACTATTGAGCACAATTTCAATTTAGTATTTCGTTACTCAGTAGTAAAGGCTCAAAAACTCCAAAATGGCCAAAAATCGTACTTTTTCAAAAAGAATTCCATCAAAATAAAAACATTTTTCGCTAACATTTCTTAATGAGCATAAAATTCGACATTTAAACTGTATAACTATTGGAGAAAAAATTAACTTTTTAAACAAAAAAGAATTTAAAAACTATGAATAAAATTTGTATATTTGATAATCAATTTTTCTTATGATGCGATATTTATTTTTTTTTAAATCTCGTCAATTATTTAGCACGTACTTTTTCTCAACACAGCAATCAAAACATTTTGAAAAAAACTTTGATCAAACACATTTTATTTCAAAATTAAGGGATAGTAAAATCTGCCTAAATTTGAAAATTCAAATCAGTAACGGCTGGCGGAAGTCACGATTCTCATAGGAAGGCTATTCTCTCTCTCTTAGTAAGATGCATTTAGTTCAAAATTTGTCGTCTGCAGTTGGGTGGCGCTTGAAGCAGTAAGAATTTTCAGTTTCAGTCCGGAACACTCTTAAGCAACTTTTGAATTAAAATTATGATATTATACATATATGGATAACCGTTACTGAGTAACTGCTAAGAATAACAGTTATTCAGAAGTAACTGTAACTGTTGTAACGGTTACTCAAAAATAACTGTTAAGGCCATCACTACAACAACGCATTGAAATTATTCACTATAAAAATGGTGAACTTTTGGCAGATATGGTCGGTCCTTTAAGCGTGGTCGTGGCGGTCATTTTTCCTTGAATATCAAAATAACACCTCTTATTGGGTTTTCCAATTTCATTTTGATTTTAAATAGCCCGCTATTTCAGTAGCTGTCGCTTTTGAAGCGTAATTTTTTGAAATTTGACAAGTAGAAACTGCGCCATTAATAAAAATGGAACGATACACGCTTCAACAACGTAGAGGTGGGCGATATATAAATAACCGTTACCGATAACGTGTTATTAGTGAATAACTCCTATAACTAGTTATTCAATATCGATCTTAACAGTTATTCGGTAACTGTTATGCAGAATAACCGTTACTCAGAATAACCGTTACTCAGAATAACCGTTGCTCAGAATAACCGTTACTCAGAATAACTAGTTATTGAAGGAACGGTTAAGTGTGCTGTACACGATATGGATACACTAATGGACTGTCACTTCTTATTTCCAAATGTATTTTCATATGTATGTCAAATTGAATTTTGTTTGTAAAATCAGATAAGCATTTAGACGATTTGGATTTTTGGTTTGTAGCTTCATATGGAATTTCCATCTGTAATTTCCATATACAGTTACACGATTTGTATAATATTCCATATGGTGACAGAGTAAAGCACGCTTTACTCAGAATAACTAGAAACTGAAGGAACAGCTTGAAGCTGTCATTTTTTAAATTTGACAAGTAGAAACTACGCCATCAATAAAAATGGAACGATACACGACTCAACAACGCAGAGGTGAGCGATATTTCAATAACCGTTACCAATAACGTGTTATTAGTGAATAACTGCTATAACTAGTTATTCAATATCGATATTAATAGTTATTCGGTAACGGGTACGCAGAATAACCGTTACTCAGAATAACTAGAAACTGAAGGAACAAGTTACTCAGAACAAGTTAACTAGGCAAACGGGAAATTTTCAGAAAACGAAAAACAATGTCAAGTTAGAGGTAGATTCATTATTTTTTTTATGAATGTAGGAATAAAGGGTTGTGAATAATAATACTTTCCATTCTAGGAAATACGAATTCAGTTTTTTTGAAGTTAGGATTTCCGTATAAGTATATGGATAACCCTTACTGAGTAACTGCTAAGAAGAGCTAAGAGTTAATCAGAAATAACTGTAACTGTTTTAACGGTTAGTCAAAAATAACTCTAAGGCCATCACCACAACAACGCATTGAAATTATTAAAATTCACTATAAGAATGGTGAACTTTTGGCAGATATGGTAAGCGTAAGTCGTAGCGGCCATTTGGCTGATGTTGTGTCAAATTAATAACCGCACTCCGATACATCATTTATCTCAAAAAATTCCATTTTTCTTTGAATATCAAAATAACACCTCTTATTGGAAAACCCAATAAGAGGTTTCATTTTAAATAGCCCGCTATTTCGGTAGCTGTCGCTTTTGAAGCTGTCATTTTTTGAAATTTAACAAGAAGAAACTACGCCATTAATAAAAATGGAACGATACACTTTTCAACAACGCATTGAAATTATTAAAATTCACTATAAAAATCATAGAGAATATATAATACCTAGAGTCACGACTTCGGGTGTTCGCTCTCTTTTTGCCCACAAGCTGCAATTTGGTCGTTTTGTACTAACCCAGTGAGAATTTATTAGTTTTCCAATGCTTTTTAAATGAGAAACTGTTCCCATACAATCGCACTGAGTTAGATACAATGCTCAGGTTGGAGTCGAGTGGTTTCATGGCTCAGATTTCGAAATAAGATTCCGTTGAGCTCAGCATTTTCAAGAAAAACTTAAACATACAAAAAATGCATGTAATATGAAAAATAAATACGTTATATTTCTTCTTTGCACTTTTAACATATAATTGCACTATAATTTACCAATATTTGTATCAAAAATCTTAATAAATCTTTAAAAAAAAGTCATGCGTTTAGTCTTTTATTTGTTGTGGTGGAAGTCTGTCACTTTGGGTTTGTGCATCAGGAAAAAAAATTTGTCACGGCTGAGTGCTCACTCTTTTGTCACCTCTTACACAGGTTCACGGACACGAAAAAAAGAGAGGATTGTGAGAGTTCACCTCTTACACAGATTCACGGACACGAAAAAAAAGAGAGGATTGTGAGAGTTCACCTCAGAAAAATTTTGAGGGTGTTTTCGGCAAGGGAGGAAAAGGTCGCGACTCTAGGTATTATATATTCTCTATGTACTTTTGGGTACTCAGAATAACTAGTTGTTGAAGGAACGGTTACTCAGAATAACAAGAAACTGAAGGAACAAGTTACTCAGAACAAGTTAAATACGCAGCGGGGGAAGTTTTCAGAAAACGAAATAAATGTCAAGTAAGACGTAGGTGCATTTTTTTTTTTATGAATGTAGGAACAAAGGGTTGTGAATAAGAATACTTTCAATTCTAGGTAATACGAATTCAGTTTTTCTGAGGTTAGGATTTCCGTTACTGAGTAACTGCTAAGAATAACAGTTATTCAGAAGTAACTCTAACTGTTGTAACGTTGGCAACTCTGGCTAATATAGTTTGGTTGTTATTGTTTATAGGTTAGGTTAGGTTAAAGTGGCTGTGAATACAGAATCCACACACTTAGGCCAAAAGAAAAGGCCCATTGTGATACCACATGAATCTAGAGAATTACTTCTTACTAGTCGAACCATTTTGAGCTTTTTATAAAGTGAAGAAGTGAAAGAGCAGGGCAAGTGCAGAGAAGGTGAGAGATTGTTTCCTCTTCTTCCTCGTCCATACAGCTCCTGCAGAAGTCATTTGAGGCTGCACCAAGTCGTGTAGCGTGTCTGCCTATAAGACAGTGTCCCGTAAGGACACCTATTAGGGAGCTAATATGAAGTCTGCTTTGAGATAGCAAGTCTTTTGAGCGCTTTAGGTCCAGTGAAGGCCAAATGCGTTTTGTGGCTGCGCACGTTGGTAGATTGTGCCACCTAGAATTTGTTATCTTTAAGGCTGTTTCTCTTAGCAGAAGTTTACATGTAGCTATCGGTATACCTATCTTTTCCCTTTCAGGTGAAATAGGTATGACGGTTCCATTTTTAGCGAGTTCATCGGCTCTACAATTTCCTGAGATGTCTCTGTGGCCCGGCACCCAACAGAGGTGAATGTTAAATTGCTGCGCCATCTCCATAAGAGACGATCGGCAATCGAGGGCCGTTTGAGATTTGGTTGAGACACCGTCAAGAGATTTAATAGCAGCCTGACTGTCAGAGAAGATGCGGATATCCGAAGTTGATATCACGTTTTCTCTTAGCCAGGAGAGAACCTCTTTGATCGCTAAAATTTCCGCTTGGAAGACGCTACAATGATTAGGGAGGCGGAATGAGATGCTTAGATTAAGCTTTTCTGAGTACACACCACTACCAACTCCATCACTTGTTTTGGATCCATCTGTATAAAAATGAATGCTTTTGTCATCCAGAATTTTATTGTCTTCCCATTCATCTCTGGATGGAATGGATATTTGGAAGTTTTTTACCAAATTGGGGTTTTGGAATGGTGTAGTCTATGTACTTTGGTATAGAACCGAAGAAGTTCAAAATGATGGAATGTCCCACATTATTGTTGGTCCATTGAGATGAGGCGTTGAGCCTTATAGCTGTACTCGCCGCCATTTGTTTGCTAAAAATTTCGAGGGGTGTCAGATGGAAGAGAATATCTAACGCTGCTGAGGGTGTGGTTCTCAATGCCCCGCTTATGCAGAGACATGCAGTGCGTTGGACTCTGCTGAGTCTGTCACAGTAAGTGACTTTCTCCAGCGCAGTCCACCATACTGCAACCCCGTACAAGAGTATTGGTCGGATGACCGATGTGTATAGCCAATAGGTTATGCAAGGTTGAAAACCCCATTTGCTTCCTATGGCTTTCTTGCAGGAGAAAAGAGCAACTGTAGCTTTCTTAACTCTCTCCTGAATATTAGGTTTCCAACTTAACTTTTTGTCCAATATTAGGCCGAGATATTTGGCTTCATTGGTAAAAATCAGTGGTACACCTTTTATTGAGGGAGGTTCAATTAATGGGATCTTGTACTTCCGTGTGAAAAGGACGAGGTCTGTTTTTTGGGGATTAATACTAAGTCCACAGTGATCAGCCCATTCAGTGAGCATGTTAAGTGCGTTTTGGAGGAGGTCTCTCAGCGTATTAGGATATTTTCCTGTGACGGCGATAGCAACATCATCGGCATACGCAATCACTCTGTAGCCTTCAGTCTCGAGGGATATTAGCAGTTCGTTGACTACTATGTTCCACAGGAGAGGGGACAGAACACCACCTTGCGGAGTGCCTCTACTGACAGACCTTTTCGTACAAAAATCCCCCATCTTAGAGTTGATGATCCTGCTTTTTAGCATTAGATTAATCAACTCACAGAGCGAGAATTCAACGTTTAGGGTCGTCATAGCAGAAGTGATAGCAGATGTGTCAACGTTGTTGAAAGCACCTTCAATATCCAGGAAGGCAACCATAGTATATTCCTTTTGCTCTAGGGAGTATTCGATAGTTCTTACCAGAGTATGCAAGGCCGTTTCTACCGATTTCCCTTTGCAGTAAGCATGCTGAGACATCGATAGTCTCTTATCAATGCTATTACGTATATGGATATCAATCAATCGTTCCAGCGTTTTGAGAATGAATGATGATAGGCTAATAGGTCTTAGATCTTTTGGATTGACATGCGAGCCTTTGCCTGCCTTGGGAATGAATACTACCTTTACTTCTCTCCATCGCTGAGGTATATAGACCAGATCTAGACAACTTTTGAAGATCATATCAATGATGGGCAAAGTTATATCGGTGGTATATTGTAGCTCAGCTGGTATGATTTGATCTGGACCTGGAGATTTATAAGGTTTGAAGCTATTCAAAGCCCATGTCAGTTTTTCCATTGTAACAAGACCTTGAGGAAAAGTTAAGTTAATACCCGATCCAGTATGGTTTGTGGTATTAACAGTTTTGGAGCTATCCGGGAAGTGGGTATCTAGTAGCAGGTTTAGCGTTTCTTCGCAAGAATTAGTCCATGTACCATCAGAGTTTTTAAGACAACTAGGCATGGTTGGATTTGTAGAGAGAATCTTCCTTAACCTCGATGCCTCCGAGGATTCTTCTATTGAGCTACAGAAAGATCTCCACGAGGATCTTTTGGCTATTCTCAATTCATGTTTATACTTTCCGAGTGATTCCTTATAGGAATCCCAATCTTGGGGGTGTCTAGACTTTTTTGCACGATTAAAAAGCCTTCTACAACCCTTCCTTAGTATTTCTAGTTCAGCAGCCCACCAATATGGTTTCTTCTTTCCCCGCACTGTAGTGAGGGGGCAGGCAGCTTCCATGGCTTTATTGAGGGCTGCTGTAAGCTCATCGACTTTTCGATCAAGTTCGAGAGCGCACAAGGGAGGAACAGAAAGTTCTGGTTTAATCAGACTTTTCAGAGTTGTCCTATATTTTGGCCAATCTGTTTTCCTAAAATTCCGGAATTGGATCGGTTTTGGGGAATCTTCAATAAGTGTGAATTGGATGTATCTATGATCGGAGAACGAGTGCTCCTTTGATACTCTCCAATTCACTATTTTATTTGAAAGATGTAGCGAGACAAGAGTTATATCTAGCACTTCTTGTCGATTTTTAGTAACGAAGGTTGGTTCATTACCTACGTTACTTACTACTAGATTAGATGATAAGATATAATCAAAAAGAGACTCACCTCTGTCATTTATATCGGTACTACCCCACGTAGTATGGTGCGCATTGGCGTCACAACCGATAATTAAGCTGGTTTTCCGTCTTCTGGCTTCAGTGACCGTCTTCTCCAACATGGTACCAGGCAGTGGGCCCTGGTGGTCGTGGCCCAAATACGATGATACCAGCCAGTAGGTGTGATTGTTTATTACCATACTGGCTGTGGTGACGTCTTTATCACTGAAATTAGGGAGGCATTTTGGCTACAACTAGGCAGATCAACCTCCACCACTGTTAAATCCAGCTCATCCAGATCAGACGAAGAGGAACCTAACAGTTCATCTTCTTCCTCACTGGGGAGAACTTTGGACGAGTCATCAGTCTCCATTAGGGATGAACTTTTGACATTTGTGGAAGAAGACTGTGCCGCGACAGAAGAAGGCCCTGGTGCATCATTATTGTTAATAAGCTCCGTGAAATTTTAGATAAATTAAGTGAAAATAGACTGTTAAAATTATAAAAATTGTAAAAAAGTCAAATTCAAACCTATTTAAGCACCTAAATATCAAGAGGTGAGCTAATATTCGCTTATTAATACACATATTTAAGTTTGCAAAATAAATGGTTTACAATGACAACAACAGCAACGCTCAAATACCCAATAATAAACAAGTGCATGGCAATCAATCGCAAAAACGTCCGTGTTTTGACCTTTCGCCAAGCACACAAGAAGACCCTCAAATCGGTAATATGCAAGTTGTGGACATTAAGACAGTAGAACGATCTCTAGCAGCGATTCTTGATGACCGCATGAAAAGTTTAGCCACTAAATCCGACTTAATGGAAGTAAAGACAAAAATGGAAAATCTGGAACGTAGCAATGTGTCGCTTCAAAAGAAACTGCAAATGGTGGAGAATAGATGTCAGGTGTTTGAACGGTAAATTGATTTTCTTGAAAAGAAATCAAAAGAAAAGAATGTGGTTCTGCATATTCCGACGCAAGAGGACACAGCATGTGATTGAAAAATCTAAGAATGTATGCTTAGATCTTTTGCAAGAGAATAATCCAACTAAAATAATTAGGATTAAAGTTATTCGTTATTCCAGGAACAACTGAGTTGCGAATGTTATTGTTGAAATGCAGCACAGTGATGATGTATCGCGTATTTTGAGTTCGGCCTTCAAGATGCGGGATACCGGAATCTTATTCATCGGGATTATACCCGAGCTGCTCGCGAGAAACGAAGACAAATAAAAACAAACATTCAGACAAACAACATGAAAGTAATTATTCGAGGAAAAACACTTATTTGCGAAAATAAATCTTTTTATTTGGACCATGAAAACATTCTCAAATGTGTCGAGAAAGATGAAATTGGAAGCAACTTTGTATATGAAGCTCTATAAGAGAGCCCCCACGCTTGACTGAAATGAGACCGGTTTGCAATCGGTTTCCAACTAGTCACACACAACTGATTTTGTAGGTCGAATTTGAGTTGCTTAAGAGTGTTCCGGACCAAAACTGCGTTTTTTTAAATGGTATTGTGAAGTGATTAAATGTCGTATTGACATGATTAAGGTGTCATTCTGTAGACAAAAACTGTTTCTAAAAAACTATTGAGCACAATTTCAATTTAGTATTTCGTTACTCAGTAGTAAAGGCTCAAAAACTCCAAAATGGCCAAAAATCGTACTTTTTCAAAAAGAATTCCATCAAAATAAAAACATTTTTCGCTAACATTTCTTAATGAGCATAAAATTCGACATTTAAACTGTATAACTATTGGAGAAAAAATTAACTTTTTAAACAAAAAAGAATTTAAAAACTATGAATAAAATTTGTATATTTGATAATCAATTTTTCTTATGATGCGATATTTATTTTTTTTAAATCTCGTCAATTATTTAGCACGTACTTTTTCTCAACACAGCAATCAAAACATTTTGAAAAAAACTTTGATCAAACACATTTTATTTCAAAATTAAGGGATAGTAAAATCTGCCTAAATTTGAAAATTCAAATCAGTAACGGCTGGCGGTAGTCACGATTCTCATAGGAAGGCTATTCTCTCTCTCTTAGTAAGATGCATTTAGTTCAAAATTTGTCGTCTGCAGTTGGGTGGCGCTTGAAGCAGTAAGAATTTTCAGTTTCAGTCCGGAACACTCTTAAGCAACTTTTGAATTAAAATTATGATATTATACATATATGGATAACCGTTACTGAGTAACTGCTAAGAATAACAGTTATTCAGAAGTAACTGTAACTGTTGTAACGGTTACTCAAAAATAACTGTTAAGGCCATCACTACAACAACGCATTGAAATTATTCACTATAAAAATGGTGAACTTTTGGCAGATATGGTCGGTCCTTTAAGCGTGGTCGTGGCGGTCATTTTTCCTTGAATATCAAAATAACACCTCTTATTGGGTTTTCCAATTTCATTTTGATTTTAAATAGCCCGCTATTTCAGTAGCTGTCGCTTTTGAAGCGTAATTTTTTGAAATTTGACAAGTAGAAACTGCGCCATTAATAAAAATGGAACGATACACGCTTCAACAACGTAGAGGTGGGCGATATATAAATAACCGTTACCGATAACGTGTTATTAGTGAATAACTCCTATAACTAGTTATTCAATATCGATCTTAACAGTTATTCGGTAACGGTTACGCAGAATAACCGTTACTCAGAATAACCGTTGCTCAGAATAACCGTTACTCAGAATAACTAGTTATTGAGGAACG
Source organism: Sphaerophoria rueppellii (assembly GCA_920937365.1). Taxonomy (NCBI): domain Eukaryota; kingdom Metazoa; phylum Arthropoda; class Insecta; order Diptera; family Syrphidae; genus Sphaerophoria; species Sphaerophoria rueppellii. The sequence continues at coordinate 27,958,842 of CAKKXW010000005.1, read as the reverse complement.
GTTAAGTGTGCTGTAAACGATATGGATACACTAATGGACTGTCACTTCTTATTTCCAAATGTATTTTCATATGTGTGTCAAATTGAATTTTGTTTGTAAAATCAGATAAGCATTTAGACGATTTGGATTTTTGGTTTGTAGCTTCATATGGAATTTCCATCTGTAATTTCCATATACAGTTACACGATTTGTATAATATTCCATATGGTGACAGAGTAAAGCACGCTTTACTCAGAATAACTAGAAACTGAAGGAACAGCTTGAAGCTGTCATTTTTTAAATTTGACAAGTAGAAACTACGCCATCAATAAAAATGGAACGATACACGACTCAACAACGCAGAGGTGAGCGATATTTCAATAAAAAAAAAAAAAAATAGAGTGGCGCGACAGCTCTTGAAGAGCCAAGGCCTAAGTGGCTTACTCTCATCAACAATTCTCTAAGTGCGTGTGAAGAATTGAGGGGACCTACAATTTTAACGCCGATTCCGAACGGCAAAGTTGAGAAGCACTTTTTCATGACAGATGATACTCTTGGAAGTTTTGTCAGTTCTTCGCAAGAGGCAGTGTCCGTGAAAGATGAAATAAAAACTTTGGGCCCGAGTAGGATTCGAACCCACGATGTTCTGCTTAGCAGCCAACGCACCTAACCACTAAGCTACGGACACTACTTCAATAACCGTTACCAATAACGTGTTATTAGTGAATAACTGCTATAACTAGTTATTCAATATCGATATTAATAGTTATTCGGTAACGGGTACGCAGAATAACCGTTACTCAGAATAACTAGAAACTGAAGGAACAAGTTACTCAGAACAAGTTAACTAGGCAAACGGGAAATTTTCAGAAAACGAAAAACAATGTCAAGTTAGAGGTAGATTCATTATTTTTTTTATGAATGTAGGAATAAAGGGTTGTGAATAATAATACTTTCCATTCTAGGAAATACGAATTCAGTTTTTTTGAAGTTAGGATTTCCGTATAAGTATATAACCCTTACTGAGTAACTGCTAAGAAGAGCTAAGAGTTAATCAGAAATAACTGTAACTGTTTTAACGGTTAGTCAAAAATAACTCTAAGGCCATCACCACAACAACGCATTGAAATTATTAAAATTCACTATAAGAATGGTGAACTTTTGGCAGATATGGTAAGCGTAAGTCGTAGCGGCCATTTGGCTGATGTTGTGTCAAATTAATAACCGCATACCTCCTAAATGGAATAAATATCCGATCATTTATCTCAAAAAATTCCATTTTTCTTTGAATATCAAAATAACACCTCTTATTGGAAAACCCAATAAGAGGTTTCATTTTAAATAGCCCGCTATTTCGGTAGCTGTCGCTTTTGAAGCTGTCATTTTTTGAAATTTAACAAGAAGAAACTACGCCATTAATAAAAATGGAACGATACACTTTTCAACAACGCATTGAAATTATTAAAATTCACTATAAAAATCATAGAGAATATATAATACCTAGAGTCACGACTTCGGGTGTTCGCTCTCTTTTTGCCCACAAGCTGCAATTTGGTCGTTTTGTACTAACCCAGTGAGAATTTATTAGTTTTCCAATGCTTTTTAAATGAGAAACTGTTCCCATACAATCGCACTGAGTTAGATACAATGCTCAGGTTGGAGTCGAGGTGGGTTTCATGGGCTCAGATTTCGAAAATAAGATTCCGTTGAGCTCAGCATTTTCAAGAAAAACTTAAACATACAAAAAATGCATGTAATATGAAAAATAAATACGTTATATTTCTTCTTTGCACTTTTAACATATAATTGCACTATAATTTACCAATATTTGTATCAAAAATCTTAATAAATCTTTAAAAAAAAGTCATACGTTTAGTCTTTTATTTGTTGTGGTGGAAGTCTGTCACTTTGGGTTTGTGCATCAGGAAAAAAAATTTGTCACGGCTGAGTGCTCACTCTTTTGTCACCTCTTACACAGGTTCACGGACACGAAAAAAGAGAGGATTGTGAGAGTTCACCTCTTACACAGATTCACGGACACGAAAAAAAAGAGAGGATTGTGAGAGTTCACCTCAGAAAAATTTTGAGGGTGTTTTCGGCAAGGGAGGAAAAGGTCGCGACTCTAGGTATTATATATTCTCTATGTACTTTTAGGTACTCAGAATAACTAGTTGTTGAAGGAACGGTTACTCAGAATAACTAGAAACTGAAGGAACAAGTTACTCAGAACAAGTTAAATACGCAGACGGGGGGAAGTTTTCAGAAAACGAAATAAATGTCAAGTAAGACGTAGGTGCATTTTTTTTTTTATGAATGTAGGAACAAAGGGTTGTGAATAAGAATACTTTCAATTCTAGGTAATACGAATCAGTTTTTCTGAGGTTAGGATTTCCGTATAAGTATATGTATAACCGTTACTGAGTAACTGCTAAGAATAACAGTTATTCAGAAGTAACTCTAACTGTTGCAACGTTGGCAACTCTGGCTAATATAGTTTGGTTGTTATTGTTAATAAGCTCCGTGAAATTTTAGATAAATTAAGTGAAAATAGACTGTTAAAATTATAAAAATTGTGAAAAAGTCAAATTCAAACCTATTTAAGCACCTAAATATCAAGAGGTGAGCTAATATTCGCTTATTAATACACATATTTAAGTTTGCAAAATGAATGGTTTACAATGACAACAACAGCAACGCTCAAATACCCAATAATAAACAAGTGCATGGCAATCAATCGCAAAAACGTCCGTGTTTTGACCTTTCGCCAAGCACACAAGAAGACCCTCAAATCGGTAATATGCAAGTTGTGGACATTAAGACAGTAGAACGATCTCTAGCAGCGATTCTTGATGACCGCATGAAAAGTTTAGCCACTAAATCCGACTTAATGGAAGTAAAGACAAAAATGGAAAATCTGGAACGTAGCAATGTGTCGCTTCAAAAGAAACTGCAAATGGTGGAGAATAGATGTCAGGTGTTTGAACGGTAAATTGATTTTCTTGAAAAGAAATCAAAAGAAAAGAATGTGGTTCTGCATATTCCGACGCAAGAGGACACAGCATGTGATTGAAAAATCTAAGAATGTATGCTTAGATCTTTTGCAAGAGAATAATCCAACTAAAATAATTAGGATTAAAGTTATTCGTTATTCCAGGAACAACTGAGTTGCGAATGTTATTGTTGAAATGCAGCACAGTGATGATGTATCGCGTATTTTGAGTTCGGCCTTCAAGATGCGGAATACCGGAATCTTATTCATCGGGATTATACCCGAGCTGCTCGCGAGAAACGAAGACAAATAAAAACAAACATTCAGACAAACAACATGAAAGTAATTATTCGAGGAAAAACACTTATTTGCGAAAAAAACACTTATTTGTTTTTTTTTAAATGGTATTGTGAAGTGATTAAATGTCGTATTGACATGATTAAGGTGTCATTCTGTAGACAAAAACTGTTTCTAAAAAACTATTGAGCACAATTTCAATTTAGTATTTCGTTACTCAGTAGTAAAGGCTCAAAAACTCCAAAATGGCCAAAAATCGTACTTTTTCAAAAAGAATTCCATCAAAATAAAAACATTTTTCGCTAACATTTCTTAATGAGCATAAAATTCGACATTTAAACTGTATAACTATTGGAGAAAAAATTAACTTTTTAAACAAAAAAGAATTTAAAAACTATGAATAAAATTTGTATATTTGATAATCAATTTTTCTTATGAAATGATATGGATACACTAATGGACTGTCACTTCTTATTTCCAAATGTATTTTCATATGTGTGTCAAATTGAATTTTGTTTGTAAAATCAGATAAGCATTTAGACGATTTGGATTTTTGGTTTGTAGCTTCATATGGAATTTCCATCTGTAATTTCCATATACAGTTACACGATTTGTATAATATTCCATATGGTGACAGAGTAAAGCACGCTTTACTCAGAATAACTAGAAACTGAAGGAACAGCTTGAAGCTGTCATTTTTTGAAATTTGACAAGTAGAAACTACGCCATCAATAAAAATGGAACGATACACGACTCAACAACGCAGAGGTGAGCGATATTTCAATAAAAAAAAAAAAATAGAGTGGCGCGACAGCTCTTGAAGAGCCAAGGCCTAAGTGGCTTACTCTCATCAACAATTCTCTAAGTGCGTGTGAAGAATTGAGGGGACCTACAATTTTAACGCCGATTCCGAACGGCAAAGTTGAGAAGCACTTTTTCATGACAGATGATACTCTTGGAAGTTTTGTCAGTTCTTCGCAAGAGGCAGTGTCCGTGAAAGATGAAATAAAAACTTTGGGCCCGAGTAGGATTCGAACCCACGATGTTCTGCTTAGCAGCCAACGCACCTAACCACTAAGCTACGGACACTACTTCAATAACCGTTACCAATAACGTGTTATTAGTGAATAACTGCTATAACTAGTTATTCAATATCGATATTAATAGTTATTCGGTAACGGGTACGCAGAATAACCGTTACTCAGAATAACTAGAAACTGAAGGAACAAGTTACTCAGAACAAGTTAACTAGGCAAACGGGAAATTTTCAGAAAACGAAAAACAATGTCAAGTTAGAGGTAGATTCATTATTTTTTTTATGAATGTAGGAATAAAGGGTTGTGAATAATAATACTTTCCATTCTAGGAAATACGAATTCAGTTTTTTTGAAGTTAGGATTTCCGTATAAGTATATAACCCTTACTGAGTAACTGCTAAGAAGAGCTAAGAGTTAATCAGAAATAACTGTAACTGTTTTAACGGTTAGTCAAAAATAACTCTAAGGCCATCACCACAACAACGCATTGAAATTATTAAAATTCACTATAAGAATGGTGAACTTTTGGCAGATATGGTAAGCGTAAGTCGTAGCGGCCATTTGGCTGATGTTGTGTCAAATTAATAACCGCATCCGATCATTTATCTCAAAAAATTCCATTTTTCTTTGAATATCAAAATAACACCTCTTATTGGAAAACCCAATAAGAGGTTTCATTTTAAATAGCCCGCTATTTCGGTAGCTGTCGCTTTTGAAGCTGTCATTTTTTGAAATTTAACAAGAAGAAACTACGCCATTAATAAAAATGGAACGATACACTTTTCAACAACGCATTGAAATTATTAAAATTCACTATAAAAATCATAGAGAATATATAATACCTAGAGTCACGACTTCGGGTGTTCGCTCTCTTTTTGCCCACAAGCTGCAATTTGGTCGTTTTGTACTAACCCAGTGAGAATTTATTAGTTTTCCAATGCTTTTTAAATGAGAAACTGTTCCCATACAATCGCACTGAGTTAGATACAATGCTCAGGTTGGAGTCGAGGTGGGTTTCATGGGCTCAGATTTCGAAAATAAGATTCCGTTGAGCTCAGCATTTTCAAGAAAAACTTAAACATACAAAAAATGCATGTAATATGAAAAATAAATACGTTATATTTCTTCTTTGCACTTTTAACATATAATTGCACTATAATTTACCAATATTTGTATCAAAAATCTTAATAAATCTTTAAAAAAAAGTCATGCGTTTAGTCTTTTATTTGTTGTGGTGGAAGTCTGTCACTTTGGGTTTGTGCATCAGGAAAAAAAATTTGTCACGGCTGAGTGCTCACTCTTTTGTCACCTCTTACACAGGTTCACGGACACGAAAAAAAGAGAGGATTGTGAGAGTTCACCTCTTACACAGATTCACGGACACGAAAAAAAAGAGAGGATTGTGAGAGTTCACCTCAGAAAAATTTTGAGGGTGTTTTCGGCAAGGGAGGAAAAGGTCGCGACTCTAGGTATTATATATTCTCTATGTACTTTTGGGTACTCAGAATAACTAGTTGTTGAAGGAACGGTTACTCAGAATAACTAGAAACTGAAGGAACAAGTTACTCAGAACAAGTTAAATACGCAGACGGGGGGAAGTTTTCAGAAAACGAAATAAATGTCAAGTAAGACGTAGGTGCATTTTTTTTTTATGAATGTAGGAACAAAGGGTTGTGAATAAGAATACTTTCAATTCTAGGTAATACGAATTCAGTTTTTCTGAGGTTAGGATTTCCGTTACTGAGTAACTGCTAAGAATAACAGTTATTCAGAAGTAACTCTAACTGTTGTAACGTTGGCAACTCTGGCTAATATAGTTTGGTTGTTATTGTTAATAAGCTCCGTGAAATTTTAGATAAATTAAGTGAAAATAGACTGTTAAAATTATAAAAATTGTGAAAAAGTCAAATTCAAACCTATTTAAGCACCTAAATATCAAGAGGTGAGCTAATATTCGCTTATTAATACACATATTTAAGTTTGCAAAATGAATGGTTTACAATGACAACAACAGCAACGCTCAAATACCCAATAATAAACAAGTGCATGGCAATCAATCGCAAAAACGTCCGTGTTTTGACCTTTCGCCAAGCACACAAGAAGACCCTCAAATCGGTAATATGCAAGTTGTGGACATTAAGACAGTAGAACGATCTCTAGCAGCGATTCTTGATGACCGCATGAAAAGTTTAGCCACTAAATCCGACTTAATGGAAGTAAAGACAAAAATGGAAAATCTGGAACGTAGCAATGTGTCGCTTCAAAAGAAACTGCAAATGGTGGAGAATAGATGTCAGGTGTTTGAACGGTAAATTGATTTTCTTGAAAAGAAATCAAAAGAAAAGAATGTGGTTCTGCATATTCCGACGCAAGAGGACACAGCATGTGATTGAAAAATCTAAGAATGTATGCTTAGATCTTTTGCAAGAGAATAATCCAACTAAAATAATTAGGATTAAAGTTATTCGTTATTCCAGGAACAACTGAGTTGCGAATGTTATTGTTGAAATGCAGCACAGTGATGATGTATCGCGTATTTTGAGTTCGGCCTTCAAGATGCGGAATACCGGAATCTTATTCATCGGGATTATACCCGAGCTGCTCGCGAGAAACGAAGACAAATAAAAACAAACATTCAGACAAACAACATGAAAGTAATTATTCGAGGAAAAACACTTATTTGCGAAAATAAATCTTTTTATTTGGACCATGAAAACATTCTCAAATGTGTCGAGAAAGATGAAATTGGAAGCAACTTTGTATATGAAGCTCTATAAGAGAGCCCCCACGCTTGACTGAAATGAGACCGGTTTGCAATCGGTTTCCAACTAGTCACACACAACTGATTTTGTAGGTCAAATTTGAGTTGCTTAAGAGTGTTCCGGACCAAAACTGCGTTTTTTTAAATGGTATTGTGAAGTGATTAAATGTCGTATTGACATGATTAAGGTGTCATTCTGTAGACAAAAACTGTTTCTAAAAAACTATTGAGCACAATTTCAATTTAGTATTTCGTTACTCAGTAGTAAAGGCTCAAAAACTCCAAAATGGCCAAAAATCGTACTTTTTCAAAAAGAATTCCATCAAAATAAAAACATTTTTCGCTAACATTTCTTAATGAGCATAAAATTCGACATTTAAACTGTATAACTATTGGAGAAAAAATTAACTTTTTAAACAAAAAAGAATTTAAAAACTATGAATAAAATTTGTATATTTGATAATCAATTTTTCTTATGATGCGATATTTATTTTTTTTAAATCTCGTCAATTATTTAGCACGTACTTTTTCTCAACACAGCAATCAAAACATTTTGAAAAAAACTTTGATCAAACACATTTTATTTCAAAATTAAGGGATAGTAAAATCTGCCTAAATTTGAAAATTCAAATCAGTAACGGCTGGCGGAAGTCACGATTCTCATAGGAAGGCTATTCTCTCTCTCTTAGTAAGATGCATTTAGTTCAAAATTTGTCGTCTGCAGTTGGGTGGCGCTTGAAGCAGTAAGAATTTTCAGTTTCAGTCCGGAACACTCTTAAGCAACTTTTGAATTAAAATTATGATATTATACATATATGGATAACCGTTACTGAGTAACTGCTAAGAATAACAGTTATTCAGAAGTAACTGTAACTGTTGTAACGGTTACTCAAAAATAACTGTTAAGGCCATCACTACAACAACGCTTTGAAATTATTCACTATAAAAATGGTGAACTTTTGGCAGATATGGTCGGTCCTTTAAGCGTGGTCGTGGCGGTCATTTTTCCTTGAATATCAAAATAACACCTCTTATTGGGTTTTCCAATTTCATTTTGATTTTAAATAGCCCGCTATTTTGGAAGCTGTGGCTTTTGAAGCTGTCATTTTTTGAAATTTGACAAGTAGAAACTACGCCAATAATAAAAATGGAACGATACACGCTTCAACAACGTAGAGGTGGGCGATATATCAATAACCGTTACCGATAACGTGTTATTAGTGAATAACTCCTATAACTAGTTATTCAATATCGATCTTAACAGTTATTCGGTAACTGTTATGCAGAATAACCGTTACTCAGAATAACCGTTACTCATAATAACCGTTGCTCAGAATAACCGTTACTCAGAATAACTAGTTATTGAAGGAACGGTTAAGTGTGCTGTATACGATATGGATACACTAATGGACTGTCACTTCTTATTTCCAAATGTATTTTCATATGTATGTCAAATTGAATTTTGTTTGTAAAATCAGATAAGCATTTAGACGATTTGGATTTTTGGTTTGTAGCTTCATATGGAATTTCCATCTGTAATTTCCATATACAGTTACACGATTTGTATAATATTCCATATGGTGACAGAGTAAAGCACGCTTTACTCAGAATAACTAGAAACTGAAGGAACAGCTTGAAGCTGTCATTTTTTGAAATTTGACAAGTAGAAACTACGCCATCAATAAAAATGGAACGATACACGACTCAACAACGCAGAGGTGAGCGATATTTCAATAACCGTTACCAATAACGTGTTATTAGTGA
>CAKKXW010000005.1:27902053-27918359 GCA_920937365.1 Sphaerophoria rueppellii | reverse complement strand
ACCGGAATCCGTTACGAAATTTTTTTTTACACGTGCTGACCCAGCATGCTTGAACGAGGACGTACGATTTTGATTTATAAATACTAATGAATTTAACGTTTTCCATCACAATTTTATTCTCTATATGAAATTCGTTAAGACTAATGTGAGAATAAATGTCGAATGTGAATTGAGTTTTTTTTTTTATATATACATAATCACTTCGAGTTATCGAGACATTCGAGGTAAAGAAGTTCGAGTTATCAAACAAAAATTACATGTAAACTTGAGGCTTCGCGCTATTGCCATCGAATTTTATTCGAGTTATCAAATATTGGAGTTATCGAAGTTCGACTTATCGAAGTTCGACTGTATATATATTTTTTTTTTTGAGTTAAGTGTAAGCTGTAAATAAGAGTGTAATCAGAATTGCTTAAAGTATATCTCTTATTTTAACACTACCTTTTGCAATTTAAGTAATCATAAATATTTAGTTTTAGCATGCAGGAGCAAGTTCGTACGACCCAGTCGTGCACATTTTTTTTTAAAGCATTGCCTAAGGCCACAGCTTCAAAAATAATTCAATTCGTGGAAAACGAAATTTTCCTTACGTTCGGGGGTCCTGAGATATTGCACTCGGACAATGGGCGTCAGTTCGTTTCGAAAGAGTTCACCACCTTCTTGAATAAATTCGGAGTGACTCATCGAAGGAATGCACTATATTCACCGCAAGCGAACAATTCTGAAAGGGTCAACTTTCTTTCTTGAGTAAATTAAGAGTAGTTATTTCAAAAGAACAAAACGATTGCGATGAACATCGATTCCAACCGAAGTGAAAACCATATTAGCCCGACAGAAGATTTTACAAAATATATATAAAGCACACAAAAAAGGTAAAAATACTTACAATCTAAGGGCCAAACCAGTAATATATAAGGAAGGCCAAGAAGTTTTCCATAGAAACTTCGCGCAAAGTAATTTCTTGCAGGGTATAAACGCAAAATTATTACCAAAATTTTTGAAATCCCGGATTCGGAAGCCTCGGGAAGGTAAGCTGCTAGGGGTGTTCCACTCTAAAGATATACGAAAATAATCTGAAAAAAAAATAACAACATGTATCACAAAGTATCGTCGTTTGTAAGCAAATTAAAATATAAAGAAAAACTTATCGTAAGCAAAATCTTGGCCCGGCATGAGACGGTAGGGCGATAGGTACAACTCCCACGATGGCTCAGGGTACTTTCACTCCAGATTTCAGGTATCGGTTTCACACTGTAACTGAACTTCGAATTTATTTTTTTTTTACCTAATGGCATTTTCATTTCACTCGCGAAATGAATGATTTTGGGTTCGTTATGCATAGTTTTCAATTTAGTAAATTAGAAAACCAGCATAGCCCTGTAACTGATTCAGGGTCTTTAAGGATATTAATTAGATAATACAAATAATTAAATTCATATAAACACCAAAACAAGGGAATGTTTTTTGTTATTGGAACGAACTGACAGTCCAAAGATGACAGAGGGGGAACATAGAATATTCCATGATTGTATTTTTTGTGTGGAAGTGAATGCTAGATAATGGAATGACATGAGAATGTCCCAAACTAGCAAGACAATCGCATCTGTTGTCTCATGACACTGAGGCTGTTAAGTTTGCATCACTTGAGTATTTTTTTTTTTTTTTTTTTTTGATATATAGAGCAAAGCTAAGAAAATAAGAGTATGTAGGCCTACGGAGCCTATATTATTTTAGCGTCGTGTTACATACATTGTAATCTTGGTATATAGTTCTGCAAAAATGTTAGTGGACTAAATAGACCAAACGGTTGCAAAAATCAGACCATTAGCGGGTTCCAATAATCGTTCGACACAATACCGCTGACTTGTTAAGTCTTATTCTCGAATATTTAATTGTGAAAGTGAAGTTAATCCACATAGTGGAAGTTTTATTTAAGTAAGAAATTGGGCCAACCATCCCAGGTAATTGCAAAGAAAAAATAAAGGTCTGTGGGAACTAGACTTAACGATAGTTTTTTTTTTTTTAAAGGGAGGGTTCAAATCGGAAGTCACAGGTGGTCGGAGAAAGTGGATAGGAGGTGGAGTTAAGTTGAGCCTACTGTGGAATTCATAGAAGAACGTAAAAAAAAAAACACTTATTTCCAAAGCGAAGAGAATCAAGTGGAAGTTTCGCCTCCAAAAAAATCCCAACTCCATTCCAACAGCCAAAACAATCACCCTTTCTAACGAGTTGTGCATAGCCCAGTGGGCCGAGTGCCAACTTCCCAATCTCAGGGTGGATGGTTCGAATCCACCCTAAAATTTACATGTTTTTTTTTATAATTTTTTATTTTCAGTTAAATTGCTTTACTTTACAAAAAAAAATATATTTATTCAATATTAACTCAAATTTACAATAGAAAAATTATTTGAATCTTAAACAAGAAAATTGTTAAGTAATAAAAGAAAAAAGAAGAAAGAGAACTGTTAAAAGAAAAAGTTCAAAAGTGCAAACAAAAATTAAGTGACTCGTTAGAAAGTCAACCTCTAGCTACAGCTGCAGTGGCCACTTCGTTGGAGTTGAGGGTAAGTTTTCTTTTTTTATTTTAGTAGTATGTATTTACTTATATAATTTCTTTTAAATAACTTTTACTTTTTTTCTTTTAATGACTACTTATACTACTGATAACTTATAATTTGAATAATTATTCCATCCTTAAATTACCTACATGACTCACTTAATGAATAAAAATAATTGAATTGAATGTACAAAAAACAAAATGAGTGGTTAACTTAATTACATAAAGAGATGAGAATGATGAGTTGAGGAAGAGGGCTATGAGGACTTAAGACACGTTAACAAGGGTCGTTGATGCGGGCAAAACGACAGGTAGGGACGGTAGAGGAGCATTCTCACGCATCCATATCATATCATCTAGGAGCTCCCAGACTGACATGGATAATTTTTTTGTGACGGGCTTAAAAGGGTAAAGAACCAACCCGACCGACGAGCTGAAGAGGCTACTTGAATGCCAGCAAAACCCATTCGACAAAACCAGCCCGTTACACATGCACCAGCTCATCTGCAAAATTTGGTCGGAGGAAAGCATGCCCGATGAATGGAACCTCAGCATCGTATGCCCGATCCTCAAGAAAGGAGATCCCCTGAACTGCACCAACTACAGAGGTATCAGTGTTAAAATATACTTGTTGTATTATATACTCTAGAATTAGATTTTATATCATGTTATCACGTGTTTATTAATTTATTATTTTCGTAAATTGTCATGTTTAGATTTTTAATTCTTTCTTGTACCTTCAAACTAGAAGTTCAACAAATTGTTTTATCCTTAAATAAAAATCTTTTTATATCAATAAGTCTCCTTAACATCGCCTACAAGATCTTGTCTCCGTGCTGTGTGAACTTTTGAAGCCGTTCGTCAACAACCTGATAGGTCCTTATGAGTGTGGCTTCAGACCCGGAAAGTCCACCATCGATCAAATATTCACCCTACGGCAGATCTTGGAGAAGACACAGGAACTTCAAATCGATACTTATCACTTTTTCATCGATTTAAAGGCCGCGTATGATAGCGTTTATAGACACCAATCCCAGAAAAACTCGTCCGTCTGTGTAAGATAACAATGGAGAACTCCCGCTGTTCCATTATGGTCGGAAAAAACTTTACGGACGCTATTGATGTCAAAAAAGGTTTTAGACAGGGCGATGCGTTGTCATGCGATTTCTGCAACATCATTCTTGAAAAGATTGTGCAAAGCTCCAATGTCAACACCAGAGGCACAATCTTTCAAAAGTCCGTCCAGCAACTAGGATACGCAGACGACATTGACATAATTGGAAGAACACAGCGTGATGTCAGTGGAGCGTTTGTGAGTCTTGAGACGGAGGCCAGGAAGATGGGTCTAGCGGTTAACGAGGGCAAGACCAAGTTAATGCTGTCGACAAGAAAGGGCTATCAATATCGACGTCTTGGAGCAAACGTCAACATAGACAGATTTAACTTTGAGGTAGTTAAGGACTTTGTTTAACAACAACACCAGCACTGAAATCGAACGAAAAATGACTCTTGCCAATCGCTGCTTTTTTGGACAATTGAGTAGTAAAGTCCTCTCCCGAACAACTAAAGTGACACTACAAAACCCTCATCATCCCGGTCCTCATGTATGGTGCAGAGACATGGACCATGACAACAACTGATGAAAACGCTTTGGGGGGCTTTGAGATAAAAATTCTTCGAGTGATTTTTGGTCCTTTCCGCATTGATGGAGACGAAGATTCAATCAAGAACTGTACGAGCTGTACAGAAAAACTGACCTAGCCAGAAAATTTAGGATCTAACGTCTTAGATGGTTGGGACATGTAGAGCGAATGGAAGACAATGCTCCGCCTCGAAGAGTTTTCGAATCTAATCTAGAAGGACGTCGCAAAAGAGGAAGACCGCGACTCATGTGGAGCACACAGGTGGTAGAGGACCAGAACCAACTTGGAGTGTGAAACTGAAGACAGCTAGCTAGGAACCGAGCTGGCTGGAGAAGTTTGTTGGGTGAGGCCCTGGTCCGACCTGGACTGTAGCGCCACCATAAGTAAGTAAGTAAGAATCCAGTAACAAGTTGAACAAAAATTTATTTTAACAAAGTCAAAATGAAGTTAAAGCGTCAATGAGAATTTATGGAAACAAATTTTCCAATTTCGGCTTATTGCTCTCCAAAACATTTTCTTTTTAATTTGTTCTTTTCCTATTTTTGTATGCAGTTTTAAATACATATTTTTTGTTCACCAAAATTAAACGTTAAGTTAAACATTTAACATTTTTAATTGCTCAGAAAGGCACAAAGTATAAGCAGGTCAATGTCGTACATCTCATGTAACAGTCTAATAGAGGCTTTGGTCAAGATTGTTTTCCGTGCATTATATAAACCGCTGTTTGTCGCGTTACAAATCAAAGGGAACGGTAGTGCCCAGCCAAGTTCTAGCACTACTCCCTTTTTACAGGATCGAACTCAAGCACATATTTAACCCCCCATAACTTTTGAACCCATAGAGGTAGAAGTTTTAAATTTGAATTACGTATTAACTGCATGGGTACAAAGGCCCAGTATAACACTTTTAATTGTTAAGAACTTGGCGTTCTTGTAGATCTCATTACTTTTGGTGGCTGACTTTTTACACAGTGTTGTTCCCTTATAAGAGAACTTGGCTCTTTTTTTACATTTTATGTTTTTGTTCTGATTATATTTTTAAACAAATAGAAACAAAACTCCACATAATTTAGAACCAACTCCTATTTTATAAAACAAAAAGTTAACATAATCCTTAACTCTATGCATGCTTGTTACCAGATGGAACCGAACAGAAGATCAGACGGTGAACATGTAAGTTTGGTTCATCAAATAACGAGCTTTTATTTGCCACTGTCTTAACGTTGTTTTGTTTATTGTTTTCAATGTGTTTGTTTTTTTGATTTTTTTTTTTTTTTTGTTCTTTATTCACTTGTAAAATTAACCGTAAGTCCAAATTTGTTTATATTTACTTTTCAGTTGCAACCGAACAGTGCCGCTGGTTCCGGTGCGCTCGAGCACGATTCTTGTTGTTTATATCGTCCAGTACCGAAAAGTGAACAATGTCCCGGTCCACTCCCTCTTGGAGTTGCCGTGATTGATATGTCAATACATCTCTTTGGATTGATTTTCCCCAGAGTTGCCAACAAGCATCGTCTGCAGATGCTTGATCATTTCGGCGAATGTATTAAGCAAGCAAAGAGTTCTCGTCAAGAAGCAGTTCAAATGAATATTTTCACTGCACTTTTGAGTGGCTTAAAAGGTCTAACTGAAACCAAGAGTGGCATGGGACAAGAAGATGTCAAGAAAAGTGCCACAAATCTAATTATCGGCGCATTGGTTAGTTCGAATTCAACGCTCAGATGTGCAGCTGGAGAGGCATTGGGAAGAATCGCTCAAGTTGTCGGCGATTCACGATTCACTGCAGAATTGGCACAAAATAGTTTCGATAAGCTGAAAACTGCTCGAGATGTTGTCACAAGAACTGGACATTCATTGGCACTGGGCTGTCTTCATAGGTATGTCGGTGGAATGGGATCTTCACAGCATTTGAATACAAGCGTTTCGATTCTTCTGGCTCTGGCCCAAGACACCAGTTCGCCAGTTGTTCAAGTGTGGTCACTTTACGCTCTTTCACTAATAGCTGATTCTGGTGGTCCAATGTTCCGTGGTTATGTTGAAGCTACCTTGTCGCTAAGTTTGAAATTGCTCCTTTCTGTGCCACACTCCAATGTGGATGTTCATCAATGCATCGGTCGTGTTTTGAATGCCCTCATCACCACTATGGGTCCCGAACTGCAAGGAAATATGTCTTCCATTATAACAATGCGTTCTTCTTTCACATGTGCCGCAGCTATAATGCAAGCGCACGCCGATCCTCTTGTTCAAGCCGAGGCAACAGGCTGCCTCCAGCAATTGCATTTGTTTGCCCCGAAACATGTGAACTTATCGTCTCTGGTACCGACCTTGGTGAAGACACTTTCTAGCAACTATTTGATGCTAAGAAAAGCCGCTGTAGCTTGTTTGAGACAATTGGCTCAGCGCGAGGCAAAAGAAATATGTGAACATGCTCTAACACTGACAGCGGAAGAATGTCCTGGTCTTTTAATCACCGAATCGGGTCTTCCTGGAGTGCTTTTCGGAATGTTGGACTCAGAATCTGACAGCGAAATGATAAAAAATATCCACGACACAATCACTTCGATGTTGCAAATTCTTGCGTCTGACAATTTGAGCTCTTGGTTGAGCCTGTGTAAGAATGTTCTCACTGTTGCCGTCGAAACATCGACTGAAGAAACACAAAAAGTTGAGCTGGTTGACGACAACGAGGATGACAACGAAAATGATGATGATGATGTGACAGAGTACCATGCCGAGGAGAACACAAGTACACATCCAGCCGTACAGCCGCGTTGGCCGACCAGAGTTTTCGCGGCTGAGTGTGTTCGAAAAATCATCTCAACATGTGAATCAGCAAATCCCATTCACTTTGACCTCATTCAGGCCAAGGAAATGCAGATGATCAAAAGTCGAGGCGACTTTTTAATTCTGCATCTGTCGGACTTGATTCGAATGTCATTTATGGCAGCAACAAGTGACTCCGATCAGCTCAGACTAGAAGGACTTCGAACTCTGCAAGAGATAATCGATAAATTTGCGAGAGTTCCAGAGCCTGAGTTTCCAGGTCATCTATTATTGGAACAGTTCCAAGCTCAGGTAAAAAGATTACGTGCTTGTGATCACGGATTTAATTGATTTCATTTTTTTTTGTAGGTTGGAGCAGCTCTCCGGCCAGCTTTCTCTGCTGACACGCCCTCACATGTCACGGCAGCAGCTTGTGAAGTTTGTTCTGCTTGGATAGGTTCAGGTGTAGCCAGAGATCTAAACGACTTGCGCCGAGTGCACCAACTGCTTGTGTCAAGCCTTGACAAACTCCATACAAAAACAAACAGTACCCAGTTGTATAACGAGAGCATGGCAACACTTGAAAAACTAAGTATCCTAAAAGCTTGGGCTGAGGTCTATATTGTGGCTATGATTGGAAATGGATCAGCCCCGGCAAGCCTTTTACAAAAGAAACTCACAAGTAATGCCAATAATATTATCCTGATGGCTAATACTGGATCCGAGTCAGAAGACGTTGATTTTGGCGAGTTTGAAAGCCGAGGAGAAAGTCTTTTGAATCTGGTAAAACCGGAACTGGGCAATTTGTCAACCCATTGGCTAGCTGCATTGAAAGATCATGCATTGCTGCTTCTTCCGTCAGAATTCCAGAGCCAATTGCCACACGATGGTGGTGCATTTTACACAACTGATACTATAAATTCATCGAAACCACACTATCTAACATCATGGCCACCAATTTTGTATGCTGCCGCACTATGGTTGAAAGCAGGCGGTTTTGATGAAAAGGAAATCCCTAAAGATGATAGATCTAATTTCGAGAATAACAACGCGATTTCACATGGCTCGTTGTCGGCGGATCGTTTTCACATGATCTTTGGTATTTGTATGGAATCTCTGTGCAGTACCCGAACAAGTGAGAAGCCTAAAAACGTTATTAGTTGTTTGCAGAGTCTTTACACCATCTTCGATTCGCAATGGGCAAGGAAAATGCTTGTCAAGGATAAATCTCTAACAATAGAGCTATGCAATGTTTTGCATCGTCAGATTCTTACCAGGGATGATCTTCTAGTGCAATTGTTGTGTATGGAAATTTTAAAACAGAGTATAACCGCCACCAAGGAGTCCTTAGACGAAAAACGAAACCCAAAGATGGCTGAATGTGAGAACGATAATGAAGCTAAAACTGATCTGTGCAAAGATTTGGATTATTTCGGTGAGGGTGGTGAGCAAGGTGATATAGTACCGGGTCAATCGCATGTGTATGCTGTATTGGAAGTGTGTCTGTGTGTGTTTGTTCGGCAAATTCCATCCATGAATCCGAGCACTAGTAGCAAGCTGACGACCGAACAGTTGAAAAAAGAATTGGCTCTGAGAAGTGCTAACCCAGGAGCCAGTTTATTGCCAGAAGACAATGGAATGTTGGTTGTCAGTGGACTGCAATGTGCCGAGCTGCTTACTGAGTTATGTTCTCCGCGTGGAGCTCTTTCTATTCTACCAACTATTCTCTACATGACGACAAGTATAATTAAGGAAATTGCAACAAAATCAGCCAACGATAATTCGATCCTTGCCAATACTGGTCCGGTGCAGGCAGCGTTGCATTGCTTGAAATCCGTTTGTACGGACAAATGGGCAAATGACGAACGTTCCGCAAGTGAATGGTATAAACTTCTTCAAAGCTCTTTAGCAAGTATTCTTGATTTGACAAAGACCGGAAGTGAGGAGCGAAAAGTCGATGAAGTTACAATGATGTTGGCCATTGCTGTTTTCATTCTTCACACTCCGACGAGTGTTGTGGCAGCACCATCGTTGCAATATCCGTGTATAAATCATTTCCGTCAATGTGTCCAGAGTGAAAATCAAATAGTACGCCTCAAATGCATCCAAACAATCCGCTCCATTTTTGCCAAAGCTGATCTTAAAGTAGCCACGCCCTACATTCATGCATTGGCTCCGCGAATTATCGAAGGACTTTATGCTGAAACAGCAAGAACGCCACGCACTGAAAACGAGCTCTCAATAGTGCTAGAAAGTGTTATGACTGTCGAGACATTAATTGAATTGGCCGAACCACAAAATCGTAAGTGTTTTTATTAAGATTGTTGCAAGTCAATTGTTTTTATCCCTCCCGTGTTTTTATTCCTTTTTCTAACTTTCGCATTCCCGACATTTTTTTGTCTCTTCGAATTACTTAGGGAACCTAATGCAAGGTAATGTTGGGTTTTGAATTTGAAAACTTAAAACAAATAAAAATTATATAAACATGAATGTATTTGTTGAATGTTCGTACAGATATACTTTTAGTGTTTTTATAATTTTAATTTTCTTAAAGTATTACACAACATCAACATATATTATTTTGATTTTCGTGCGTTGTACTTGTACAAAGATCATGCTGTGCACTTTTTGTCTGCTGCCCTGCAATGCTTTCCACTATTTTTCTTTCCCTGTCTCTCTGAACTTTCTGCTTTTTATATGTGGGTAATTATTTTCGTATAATTGTACGGCCAATGCTTCGGACACTGATATTTGAGATGAGGTATTGCATTGAATTCAACATTAAAAGGTTCAAACCATGAACATCTTGCATTTCTTCTTTCTTAAAAAAAAAAAAAATGGAAGCTTAAAAAGTTAATGCATCCTATTCTTGAATACTTGCCAGTGTGCATGTAGGCTCCGTCCTATCAACTAAACTAATTGTCATCTGAACTACTTACTTTCTCATCCGGCTCACAATCCATGAAAAATCCCAGCCTGGGATATTGCAGCCATCGCTGAAACCAAGCGCTCAGGCATCCGCAGTCACTTGGTCTTTGTACCGTAGGTTCGGGCTTCCTTGCCGTCTCGAACCTGGGGCCTGGGATGAGTAGACTTTCTTGTCTGGAGCGTTGTAGTCTATTCGCTCGATGTGGCTGTGCCAATCGTCTTTTCTTGGCCATTTGGTCTACATCCACATCTTGGTACAGCTCGTAAAGATCTCGGCTGAACCTTCTTCTCCATTCGCCATCGTCGCATACGAGACCGAAAATCCATCGAAGAATTTTACTTAAGAAAGTGCCCAGTATAAATTCCCCTTTTTAACTTATCGTCCAGCACTCAGCGCCGTAGAGTAGGACTGGTAAAATCAAAGTTTTGTATAGCAGACACTTTGTCTTTCGAGTGAGGAATTTTGAACCCTGTTGTTTTGCAGATCCGAAACAGCAGCGGTCCGCTGGGGTATTTCTTCTTCGGATCTCCACTAAGGTGTCGTTCTTCCAAGGTAGGTGAACTCCTTAACTACCTCGAAATTGCTGCTACCAACAGTGACGTTTTGTCCTAGGCGATTAAAAGATGTTGCTTTGTTTGCAATGTTTTCTGTTTTGGTCCTCATTCACTTCAAGACCAACCAGTTTCGTCTGTTCTTTAATCGCTGTGAAGACCTAAAGCACAACTGTCTTGGATCGACCGATGATGTCAATAGCTTAGGAGCTGGGTGGATTTGTTAAGATAGTGTTTTCCGTGCTCACACCTGCCTTGCGCACTATCTGCTATGTTGAAGAAGTCACATGACAGCTCATCTCCTTGTCTAAACTCTGCACATATTTGAAACAACTCGGATGAGCTGTTACACGCTTACACAACATTGCACAGCGTATTGTTTAGCGTCATGCGGCACAGCTGGATCAGTGTGTTCGGGATCCCGAATTCAACCATCGCTCATAACCATTGATCATAAGCTTTTGGCGGTGGATGCTATCATAAGCAGCTTTGAAGTCGATGAAAAGATGGTGGGTTTCGACTTGAAATTCGTTGGTCTTTTCCAGGATCTGCTTCAATGTGAATATTTGGTCTATCGTTGTTCTACCTGGCCTAAAGCCACACTGGTACGTGCCGATTATTGTGTTGCAGAACGGTTTAAGACGATCACACAGTACGTTGGATAGGATTTTGTATGCTACATTAAGCTGGGATATGCCGCGGTAGTTTTTGCATGACATAGGACCGATTTTTTTGTAGATGGGGTATATGGAGCTTATCGCCCAGACAGTGGGCATGCATTCTTCCTCCCACACTTTGTTGATGATGCATGCGGTTCATCAAAACACCTCCTCCATATTTAAAGAATTCCGCAGGTATGTCCGACCCGGCGGATTTGTTATTTTTTTGCTTTTGGGTGGCTCTTTCCATCTCTTCTGCGCTGGGAGCTGCGACTCGGTCTTCATTGACTGGTCTTGCTTCTCTTTCGTCATTAGCTCGCTTGACATTTTGCGCATTCAGCAGCTACTGCTACTTGAAAACATCTACAATTCCCTGTGCTTCGGTGACTAGGTTTCCTTCACTGTTTCGAAGAGCCTGTATCCCGGTTCTGAAACCAGAAGCTAATTGCTTCGAACTTTTAAAGAAACGCCGGGTGTTATTCTTGGCCCGAGACTCTTCTAGCTAAGAAACTGTGGATGCTCTTTTCTTCCTTCGCAAGGTCTTTTTCTCATTTCTCCTTTTTGTTCGTTACTCTTCTCTTGCTTCTCTTGTTTTCCGTTGCAGTTGCAGCATCTGCAGTCTCTCTTTTCAATAAAGCACACTCATCATTCCACGGGTTCTTTCTCGGGGGTGGTTGGTAACCTATGGTAGTCTCGGCTACATTTTTAATTATTTTGCGATATTGGTTCCACAAGGTGTTGACATCTGTGGTATTTGGGATGACGGCGGAGAGGCGCTCACTCAGGTGCTCACTGTAGTCTCTGGCATTATCCAGAGTGCCGCACGTGTTTTTTGTCTTTTGATCGTCGAGCTCTAAACTCTGCCACTACCAGTAAGTGGTCAGAGTCGACATTTGCTCCTCGGAAAGTGCAAACGTTCAAGATGTTGGATGTGCCTTGCGCCGATTAGCACATGGTCGATTTGGTTGGTGGTTCGACCATCCAGAGATCGCCAGGTTGTGTGTAGATCTTTCGTCTTGGAAAGCTAATGCTACTTGTCACCGTATTACGAGCTGCAGCAAAGTCGATTAGTCGAAAGCCGTTATCTGTTGTAACTTCGTGGAGGGTGTGCTTTCCAACTAACTAACTAATTTGCATTGAAATCTCCGTGTACGATTTGACGTCGTTCTCTGGACAGGTTCCGTAGGCTTTATCCAGGAGGTCGTAAAAATCCTCCTTGCTTGACTCATCGGCATCATCGATAGGGGCGTGTGCACATATTATATTGATGTTTTGTGGTGTGGCCCTGATGGGGATTACAGCTAGGCGGTCATCAATTGGCTTGAAATCCATGACTTTCGATATTTAATATTTCCCACGACGAATCCGCATCCAAATATGTGCATTCTTTGATGATAGCTGTAATAAATTTCGCAATTTTTTCTTATCATTGTCCCTGATCCTATCCATCGTATTTCCTGGATCGCAGTAATGTCTGCCTTATACTGTGTGAGGACAGATTCAAGTTTTTGAGTTGCACCTGGAGTGTAAATTGTTCTTACATTCTACGTACAAACTCTCAAAGCATAGTCCGTTGTCGTTCCGGGTCTGGTTACTCATAACTTCTTAGTTTTTTACTGTGGAGGGGTTGTTAGCCCCTCGCAATAACCTCAAAATTTGTAGTACCGTTGGTTAAGTGCTTCTGTTTCTCCGTTTTGCACTCGCGCTTACTAGTTTCGCAAGTTATATCTAGTGATATAACCCGGTGGTTACCACTTGGAGTTAAAGTAAGCACTTGGCGTGTAGAAAAAGATACAGCATATGCCCCCAGATCCTACAACACCCAACCAACTGTCGTCTCTCAAAGAATTGTTTATCTGAAGACAAGCTTGAACATTCAATGCTGTTTTATCCTCTATTTATCTATTTATCGTAGTGTCCGTGGCTTGATGGTTAGATGCGTTGGCTGCTAAGCAGAACATCTTTGGTTCGAGTCATACATGTGAAGAATTGAAAGGACCTACAATTCAATGCCGATACCGAAGGGCAAAGTTGAGAAGCACTTCTTTCATGACAGATTGATACTTTTGGATGTTTTGTCAGTTCTTCGCAAGAGGCAGTACCCGTGATAGATGAAATTAAATCTTTATGGGCACGAGCAGGATTCGAACCCAAGCGTTCTGCGTAGCAGCCAACGCACATACCATTACGCCACGGTGGTCCATTCAATTTTAAGATTCACTTCGAGAATTTATAAAACGTGTCACCTCTTCTAATTCATCTTTGTTGGCCATCATGGATGGTATTCAAAAGTAAATCAACAATTTCCCTGATTGATCATTAACCTATTTTTTAGTTTTTAATAGATGAAAGCGTTTCAACGGTTTCCAAGCCACTAGCATGCTTTAAAAACACAATTATTTGTTGTCACACAAAGGTGATGTCTCATTTACGATTTTAACCGTTTACATACTAATTTTGTTTAAGTAAGTTAAACAAATATTGCTACTGCATACATAAATACAAAATACAACAACATTTTAGCACATACAAAAGTTTTGCACAAAAATCAATTTCGAACTTACCTTCCCTTCCTCCTTCATATTGAATCATTGTAAACTAATATTCTTAATTCCCCACTAGGCATACAAATGTTGACGCTCCTAGTACCTGTTCTCATCAATTACCTGGCAGACCCATCAAAACTTCGTTCTCTTCCCAAGTCTCAACGTCAATTGCACGAGCAATCACTTCAATGGCTTATGAAAATCGGTCCAAAATATCCGCAGGAATTCAAAACCCTCATGAGTCAGTCACACGAATTGCGACAAAAACTTGAAGTGGCTGTCATTAATAATCAACAATCGGCGTCAATGAACAATCGCAATAACAATGATTTCCAGAATGGCAATAAACCGGGGACAAATGTCCAAAAGCCAACTATCAAGCTTAAGACAGATTTTAGTAATTTTTCATAAATTGAAAAAAATATCGGACTTTGTTGTCGCCGTCGATCGCCGTAGCGCACGGTCAATTTCTTTTGTGATTAATTATAGTTTCTTCGTTTTTCGATTATATTTTATTTAACCTTATCTTTTAGTTTATTGTTTAATTTAGGAATAAAAAAACGTTTTAAATTTAAAATTTTATTTATATCTACACAGAATTCTATGTATACATAACATTAATGAATTAATATATAAGCAACCTATTTAAATACATAAAAATATCTAATTAACATATAAAGTCTATATATCTCTACACGAATTATGAAATTGAGCATTAACAAAATATTAAATTTTACGTTATACAGCATTTAAATAAACAATGATTAAGATAATAAAAATATCTTCCGGTCTAAGTTATGAAGTTTTTTTTATGATTCGTATGAACTGTTGGGGAAATTTCCAATGGAATGTTGGAAGGCGACCAGTGAAAGGAGAAGGCAGTGTTCAGAGCTGTCAAAGTAACGTTAAAATGAGTACCCGTATGTATACGTTACTTTTGGTATGAATACTCGGTACAAAAATATCGTTACTAGGTACTTTCATTACTTTCATTGAAAGTGGTATTTTCGTTAAAAATGTATGTAGGTATATATTTCAGATGCAAAAGAGCACAAGCCAAGTGATACATTCTTGTTTAAAATTGTACATAAACACAGAGATGGTTTGTGTAGAGTCGTTCGGGATAAGTGTGCGCACTTTTGACTTTGAAGAAGGATGCCATTCAAAATATAGAGTATACACAAAAGAAGTTAACTAAATATCGAACCTAAATGTTTCTACTACTTACTTTGAAGTATAAAACATCAATTATTTATAAACTTAATAATTTGTTTATATGAAAACCAAAACAAGTCAAATTGCGCACACTTGCCCCTATGGAGGGGTAAGTGTGCGCAGGTAAACACAATGTAAACACTTCCTTTTAATACCTTATTTAGAAAAGTTGAGTGCACAAATATAACAGGTAAAAACAGAAACCAATTGTTTTTGGCAATAAAACGATATTTTTATTGTTAAATTAACTTTTTTTGTATGAAAAATGAATTTTTTTCACATAAACATAAAAGCAACTTTCATTCCATAAAAAAGGCTGTCCATTTTTTGCAGTACTCCACTATTTCAGTTTCTTGGCTTGCAGTAAATGTGGTTTTATAATACCCTAGAGAAATGGCAGCAGTGTTCAGTACCAGGCGTTTTCTCTAGGCAGCTTTGCTGATTCCCACCTTATCTGCGGACGCACGCTTACTAGAGCCTAGATTTATGAGCCGTTTTGTTTCATGAAAAAAAATATATATCCGTCAGAAAATAAATATTTGCAGCGAAATTTAATAAAAATTTGAAACTTAATAATGTGGCTTAATTTCTGTGACTCCGAAAAATGAGTATGGGGTAAGTTTGCGCAAGCGCACACTTGCCCCCAAATGATTGCGCACACTCAGTCCCAAAGGAACTTTTTTATTGTTTTTGCAAAAATATAAATAAATAATTGTCCAAATCAGTAAAATATCCACTCAAACGTAAAGTTCAAATAATATATTCTACAAAAAATCACTACTCACTGCATTAAAATACAAACAGAGATCACTGACACGTTTTGAAAATTAAGAAAAATTTTAGTGAAACTTACCTTTTTTTGTTTTGTCTTTCTACGACGCACTAATTACTACAACAGCGCAAACACAACAAACCTTAATAAAGATCGGATAACTACTCAATTCTGCATTGATAGAAATTCGAATTTCATCCCCCTTTTTAAAAAAATCGCTATGCGCACACTTACCCCGAACGACTCTATGTGTAAATTTGAATGCGGCTCATATCAGGATATTAGTTTTCTCAGTGCACTGAGCGGAAAATATGAAGTAAATATTGAGAGAAATTTAAATAAAAGATTGATATCTGAATGTGTTGTATTGGAAAATATATGTTTAAGTTTTTGCCATTTCATCTTTTTGACATTTTTTCTTTTAATGAGGACAAAACTGTATTTCCAAAACATTTATAACAAACAAATAATTGAGTCAAATTCATAATACTCTAACAAAATTAATATTCATTACTCGAGTTCCACGAATCACCTAAGACATAGACAGTCAATGCTAGAAAGGAAGTCGTAGTCCGAGAAGTCCATGCATCAGTTGGTTGAACAAGTCCTTAAATCCGGAGTCTTCGACAATTAAAAAAGGTTGTTTTAATTTCCTTGTAAAAAATATCAGGA
>CAKKXW010000005.1:27881138-27893678 GCA_920937365.1 Sphaerophoria rueppellii | reverse complement strand
AAAACAAAAAAAGAAAGAGTTATTTAAAAGAAATTATATAAGTAAATACATACTACTACAATAAAAAAGAAAACTTACCCTCAACTCAAACGAAGTGGCCACTGCAGCTGTAGCTAGAGGTTGACTTTCTAACGAGTCACTTAATTTTTGTGTGCACTTTTGAACTTTTTCTTTTAACAGTTCTCTTTCTTCTTTTTTCTTTTGTTACTTAACACTTTTCTTGTTTAAGATTCAAATTTCTATTGTAAATTTGAATTAATATTGAGTAAATATAGTTTTTTTGTAAAGTAAAGCAATTTAATTGAAAATAAAAAATTAAAAAAAAAAACATGTAAATTTTAGGGTGGATTCGAACCATCATTCCAGGATTGGGAAGTGGGCCCTTTTTTTTTTTCTTGTTTTTAATTCAATTTTTTATTCATTTAACCTTAAATCTACTTACGTGCTAGGCAAAAATGTGAAACTAGCCTAATTAATTTTACTTATATATAACTTACTGGCCCCAATCGGGCGCTCTAAGCAATTCATGATAGGCCTTTCGGCCTACGAACTACGTTTATTAAAATTTTATTTCACTTTATTTTTTGATTTATTAGAAAATTTTAAAAAACCAATTCCGATAACTTCTTTTTGTTTTAACTTCCATGCTAGGGTCCTTAAAATAAAAACTTAAAATTAACTACTCTACCTACAAACTACTTAAAACTAGAACAACCACAGCGGCAAAAACTTTGTCCTTAACAGTTCTGTTGTGGATTTTAATTGTCTTCATTTTTTTTTTTTTTTAATTCTTCTATTGTTTATTGTTTATTTTTTTCATTTTTTTCACTTTTTCACTTTTTTTTTATATGTTTCCTTGGTTTTTTTG
This sequence comes from Sphaerophoria rueppellii, assembly GCA_920937365.1. Lineage (NCBI taxonomy): Eukaryota > Metazoa > Arthropoda > Insecta > Diptera > Syrphidae > Sphaerophoria > Sphaerophoria rueppellii. Next base: position 27,892,810 of record CAKKXW010000005.1, on the reverse strand, counting down.
ATATTTATTTTATAGTGCCACCATACCTGCTCTACTTAAACCTAAGACCTAAGACTAAAACAAATATGTAAGCCGGCCAAGGCAAGAAATACCCCACCCCGGACTACCCATTGTCAAATGCCGTTTGAAGCCACCAAAACTGGTTCTCCTGCTTCACCCTATCAATGCGGTCCCGTGAAGCAGCTCCGCTCCATTACGAGCGAGGATGCCTCGTTCATACAGGAGTCGCCGGTCTACGGTTTTACGCCTGACGTGGTAGATAAGCGATACTGCCAATCTATCCTGTATCATGCCGCACTGGTCTAAATAGAGGAATGCCTCTGGTGGAATGAAGCCGCTCAAGCGTACATTCTCGAAGTAGTTTTCGTTCGGGTAGAACGGCCCGAAAATCAAATTGTTGGTCGAAGTCATAGCTCTCGCAATATGGCCCCTAACAAGTTTTATCACGAAATTGTCAATTCTATTGATCCGAGCCCCATTGTATAGAACCTCGTTTGAATATTAATGCAGATAAGAAGATTCCGGTGTCCGATACCAACCGAGACAGCGCCGAAGACACTGCCTCTCGAACACCCGAAACTTCTCCATTTGTGAAGGGGCAATGTTGAACCACACTGGGCAACCATAAACGATCATTGGCCGTATGAGGGCCATGTAGCAAATTACCTTCACTCTGGGGTCAAGCCGACTGCTGTAAAACAGCTGTTTCGTCAGAGCAAAGGCTCCTCGGGCCTCTTCTTTTTTCTTTTGTTACTTAACACTTTTCTTGTTTAAGATTCAAATAATTTTTCTATTGTAAATTTGAATTAATATTGAATAAATGTATTTTTTTTTTTTTTTGTAAAGTAAAGCAATTTAACTGAAAATAAAAAATTATAAAAAAAAACATGTACATTTTAGGGTGAATTCGAACCATCCACCCTGAGATTGGGAAGTGGGCACTCGGCCCACTTGGGATTTTTTTGGAGGCGAAACTTCCACTTGATTCTCTTTGCTTTGGAAATAAGTGTTTTTTTGTTTACGTTCTTCTATGAATTCCACAGTAGGCTCAACTTAACTCTACCTCCTATCCACTTTCTCCGACCACCTGCAACTTCCGATTCGAACCCTCCCTTTAAAAAAAAAATCGTTAAGTCTAGTTCCCACAGACCTTTATTTTTTCTTTGCAATTACCTGGGATGGTTGGCCCAATTTCTTACTTGAATAAAACTTCCACTATGTGGATTAACTTCACCTTCACAATTAAATATTCGAGAATAAGACTTAACAAGTCAGCGGTATTGTGTCGAACGATTATTGGAACCCGCTAATGGTCTGACTTTTTGCAACCGTTTGGTCTATTTAGTCCACTAACATTTTTGCAGAACTATATACCAAGATTACAATGTATGTAACACGACGCTAAACCAATATAGGCTCCTTAGGCCTACATACTCTTATTCTCTTAGATTTGCTCTGTATATAAACAACAGATGCGATTGTCTTGCTAGTTTGGGACATTCTCATGTCATTCCATTATCTAGCATCCACTTCCACAAAAAAAAAAAAAATACAATCATGGAATAATCTATGTTCCCCTTCTGTCACTGTCATCTTTGAACTGTCAGTTCGTTCCAATAACAAAAAACATTCCCTTGTTTTGGTGTTTATATGCATTTAATTATTTGTATTATCTAATTAATATCCTTAAAGACCCTGAATCAGTTACACATGCTTCCAACCAAATCATCTCCAGCGGCTAGCCCGTCGCGTCGGCTTTGTTCGACATAAGTTTAGATGTCGGGTGGTTGGAATTGTTGGCCTTCTACACAAAATGAATGGTTTTGTATTGCTGGCGGAGTTTTGCTTCTCATCGCCATTACACAGCTTGGAGAAGTGGTGGGTGTATAAGCCCTGGAGGTTTGTTTCACCTTTTTGTAGAACTTTCGAACCTCGTTCCTGTTGTGACATCCCTCTATCTCCTCGATCGAGCGCTTCTCATACTCCCTTTTTTTTCTTTCTGAGAAGTTTATGATCCCCTCTCCTTTTCTGCTCGTAGAGCTCACGAATTGCTCGTGTCCTTCTTTGCAGCGCGCCGCTTGGTATACCTCTTGTTTAGCTGCATGTGCTCGCCGGGATTCATCGTCAAACCAGGGGTTTCGTTGTGGTCTTTGGTTCTTCATTCTTTTTCTCAGTGGGGGCGTGAGTGCAGATGAGGCTGATGTTCATTCACTGAGTTGAAACTCGAGACCTTATTCCTGAGTCGAGTCCCAACTACAAATCCACATCCAAATAGACGCTGATTTTGTTCCCGGTAGCAGTCGCCGTAGTAAATATCGCAGTTGTTCATTTTACGTAGGCTTGGACCATCCCATCGAATTTCTTGGATGGCAGTTATATCTGCTTTATAGCAGTTAAGGGCTTCCGCTAGTTGTTTGGCTGCACGTGGTCTGTTAAGGGACCTAACATTCCAAGTGCAAAACTGAAATTCTTTGTCCTTAAACCGTTTTGGTGGGTCGTCGTCATTAAATCCATCCGTATCCGAGGCTTGTTGATGTTTCGGAAAGATGTCTTCTTAATGTGACCAGGCAGTCACCCCGACGCACGACTCTCAACCTGGAGGGCTAGGTCTTTATACAATTTATCATGCAAAATGTCATGATCTACCATGTCAAAAGCTTTTGTTATTTCTATTGATAAAGAGCCATCTTCTGTACTTCTACCTCTACCAAATCCAAATTGAGAGTTATTAAAGAAAGTTGTTCTATCTAAGAACGAGACAATTCTATACTTCCCTTTTCAAAAACTTTAGAAAAAACTGATAGAAGTGAAATAGGTCTATAATTGTTAGGGCTCTTAGTTGAATCTTTCTTATGCAAAGGAATAACAATAGCTTATTTCAGGAAATAGACCTTGAGAAACACAAAGATTGAATATATAGCTAAGTATATCACAAACAAGATAAGAAATATTTTTTAAAACTTTCGCAGACACTAAATCATCTGTTATTGAGTTTGACATTTTAAGCGACATTATAATTTTGTGGATTTCAATTGTAGAAAACTTTTGAAAGTAAAACGATTCAGTGCATGAGGTATAAGATACAATATGGCTGGAACAATCACAGACATTGCGAAATTCACAAGCGTTGACATAGATGGATTATTAGTCATTGTACCCCCATCATCTATAAAAATGTCAGTTGGATTTTTTGGACCTTTCAAAATGTCATTTACAACTTTCCATTCTTTTTTGGAGTTACCAGCATTAGTAAAAGATTTTTTTTTTTTAATAATTATCTCTACAGAACTCTATTTCGTATTTTAATTTTTTGCAAAGATTATCAAAATATTTTTTCAATCTAGTGTTCTGAGGATGTTTTTTAGTTTTAACATAGTTTATTTTTAATTTTTATTTTCTCTTGTAGACCCGCAGTCATCCACTGTTTGATAAAAGAACATTTCTTGATTGTGTTAGTTATTTGATTATTATTACATATATACATGTTAAGTTTTCTTCTTAATAAGTGAAAGGCCTTTGAAGGGTTACTTTCGCTATTTATATCATTCCAAAATTCATAAATTAAAGCAGTCTTTAAAGCTTCGTAATCAATTCTAATAGAGGTATTGCATTAAGTTTTTGATATTTTTTTAATGCTACAACCTATTTGCACACTAGTTGAACTGTGGTCAGTAACTCCTAGATCAAAACAAAAGTATCAGCTATATAATCAATGTTATTATTTCTATGAGATATATGAGATCAGTGTTACCGCGGGGACACTATAGTGCCAAAAGGGACTCATTTTTTTTAACTTGACTCAGGGACTCACAAATTTTAGATTTGGCTCATTTTTTACGAATCTAAGTTACCTCTTATTAAAAATCACTCATCTTTACTCTGAAGTCAATGTTAATTAATATTTTCTAAAACTTGGTTCCATTTTGTAAAGAAAATTAATTTTGAGAAGAATGCATAGTGTAAACGTAGCTTGAACTCTGTTTCAGCATTCAAACATATTCGACCTCCTTTTACAAATTATAACAAGCGAAATTTCAAACCTGTCACTTCGCGTATCAAGTTGTTGTTAAGGCCTTATTCGCAATTCTTGTGAGAACCTATTGCTTCTTTAAATTAATTGTTATAAGATCTTGTAGAGATTTCATACTATTACTTCCTTAAATAAGTTGATATAAGGCCTTGTCATCATTGATTTAAAAAATCAATAGCTTTCATAACTTGCGCCAAACGTATTTGTATAAGGTTTCATAAGCAAGACACAAATCAAGAAATAGCTTCGCTAAGGCCTTATAGAAGTTAATTTGTTAGTTGGGCTCATAAGGGCGCTTTGTTTGAATGAAAGCAAAAAAAAACATCCAAACCATATGATTGTGAATTGCAACTTAATATTCTTTTATTAGGCCGGTTCCACCTAACAACATCTCACTGAGATCTCAATGTCACTTTGACTGAGGCAAAATCATTTGGTGGAACAAAATTCTCATTGAGATAAAATGGTTACCTTACAAACTGTTGTTGTGCATATGTCAGTCACGTCAAAATAGCTGAGTGAGAAATCGAATCCAAAAAATTTTCATCTCAGAAATCTCAGAAAAAAATCCACCTAAAAAATCTCTGAGATCTCTGAGATCTCAGTGAGATGTTGTTAGGTGGAACTGGCCTAATGTCAAGTTTTCTTGTGTGTTAAAAATTAAAATTGTGTGTTTAATATTTAATTTCATATTTGACATGCATGTCAACTCATGCTTTTAGTTTTTACTATCAAAACCAGCCTAAAATTTAATTTTTTCATCTAAATTTTATTGTGATTGCTTGCACGTAAGTTTTGATTCCATTTACTTGTTTATCTATGTGTTAAAATTCTGCATTGCTTTTGTATGTCTCCCTCTTAACTGTCCGTTTATAAATCACTCAAAATAATTTGAGCTTTTTTCCATAATCTATAAGATTTATCATTCTCATTACAAACTAGATTCCACTTTTTCATAGAACTCCGTGGATCAATTAGTTTGTGCGTCGGTGTCTGTCTCCCTAAATATTGCAACCCTAGGTTCAAATCCCAGTAATAGCGCAGGTTTTTCTTTTTTTTTTTTTCTTCTCTTCTTTTTCTTTTCGTTGTTTCTTTTTTTTCATTAATAAGAAGGTATGACTTGCGCTAGTACAAACTGTCTCGATCGGTCTGGTTCAGCCGTGCTTTTATAATGCTATGGTCCATGTGGTAAATTATTCAACTCCAAATGCGTTGGTTCGAATAATTCCTTTTTGGATAAAATAAATTCATCGAATTTAGCCTTTTGGTATTGCGCGGACTGTAAAAAGATATCCTTGGGTCATTTTTCTATTAAATTATCTAATTTAAAAAATGAGCTTTGTAAAATTTCCAAGGGGTTTGAATATTTAAGTTCCAATTTCATTAAATAAGCCTCCGCTACTAATGAAATCCCTTATCCGGTACTGGTTTCTGACAAATCCTGCGGAACGGATGATCTCCCAATGAATAATCTATCTGTGTCTACCGACCCTAAAAAAAGTAAAAAAAGAGGAAGGGAAAACAACTCTTCTTCAGCCAACGTAGGTACGGCTCCAAAAAAATCTTCTTCAAGAAACAATGAAAGTGGTGGTAGTACAGATAGAATTTCCGAACCGATACCTCCTTCCAATCATGAAATCAAAATTATGGATGTTGATACATTTGTAAGGCCTTCCGTACCAAATTCCTCGGACACCTCTAGCGGTAAGGATATTGCGAGTCCGCTTGATGTTCCTGCTACTAGCAATTCTCCCCCAAATATTCTAACCTCAGTACCTAGGCCTGAATCTATCTTTATCTCTCGTCTTTCACCCGAAACTGAGACTAAAGACGTAATAGAACATTTGGTTGCCTCGAAAGTAATAAAAGATTCATCGAGTATCAAATGTTCAAAAATAAGTAAACAAAACAGTTTTGTAGCGTCTTTTAAAATTACTGTTCCCAATTCCTAATTTGAACCCTTGGCCTGTCAACACATTAGTTAAAGAATTTTCTGCTCCTCAGAGAAGAAAATCAGGTCTTGCTCTGTCTGGTCCGAACTCAAAAAACTGCAAAGACTCTCCCTCTAATACCAAAATGTAAGAGGACATCGTAGTAAAACTACAACTTTTTTCACAATTCCCAATCTTTGTCATACGATCTTTTCGCTCTTACCAAGACTTGGCTTAATGCCACAATTTTAGACACAGAACTCTTCGATACTGAGTTTGTAGTTTTCCGTAAAGATCGTCATGACGATGTCCTTAATTCGGTTGGTGGGGGAGTCCTCATTGGTGTAAGAAATAGTTTTTGTTCAACCAAAATAGTTTTCCCAATGAATCTGTCTATAGAACTTGTCTGTGTAAAAATATCTAAACAATCTTTAGTAATATATGTATGTATTAAATGTTTACATCCCACCAAAGAGCCTGATGTCTTCGTTCTCTGAACTCTCTCTTGCAATTGATTTTATTATCAACTTAGCAAGTCTCGACAGTATTATCTTATTATTGAGAGATTTCAATCTTCCCAACATTGTCTGGGTTCCTTCCGAAGACGATGCTTATTTTGAAGCTTCAATCAACTCATCCCAACTAGAGCTTCAATTGGTAGATAATATTATATCTTCGGATTTGCACCAAGTAAGTTGCATACAAAATTATAGAAATAGAATGCTGGATCTAGTTTTTTCATCTGACGCCGTTAATACTGTAGTGGTTGAATCATCCTCTGACCTCTGCTTTATGTAACATAGATAACTACCATCCACCTCTCGACATTTTTCTTGACACGAGCGGTCATTTACTAGAAAATAGTAATCCTCATGACTGCTCACATGCATTTGATTTTCGCAAAGCTGATTTTGAAAAGCTTTTGGATTGTTTAAATAAATCCGGTATAGAAAACGTTACCGATCTCTAACGATATTGACGAAACAATTTCGAGTTTTTATTCAGTTTTCTTAAATTGCATAAAAGAAAAAAGAAGCAGTACCAATTAAAAGGACGATTCCCTCAAATACCCCTTTCCATCCCTGGTATACTAAGGACCTTAAACATCTTCGCAACAAATGAAATAAGGCCTGGAAGAAATACATTCATATGCTTAATGTGGAAAATCAAGTCATTTATATCTCTTTGTTTGAAGAGTTTAAGAAACTCTCTTACGAACTTTATAATGAATACCTAGAGTCGATGGGGGCTTCTTTAAAATCAGACCCAAAGAACTTTTGGAAATTTATTAACTCAAAGAAAAAATGTGACAGTTATCCTATTAACTTCACTTATAATAACGTAACCTTGACTACTACTTCTGACTTTTGTGACGGTTTTGCAAAAAATTTTAGTCAATCTTTCATTGATTTTCCTGTCGTTGTGGACGAAACTTATTTCCATTATCTGCAAAACTGCCCCCAAGTGTCTTTTATTAGTATTACAATAGAATATAATAAAAACTTAGAATTTATGTCTCATCTTAAGGAAGACTATTCTGTTGGACCGGTGGAATTCCACCCGTAGTTCTTAAAAAGTGTAGGTCAGTCTTAGCACTTCTTTTGCGTAATATTTTGATCTTTCATTGAAATCAAGTAAGTTTCCTGCAGTATGGAATAGTGCCTTTATAACTCCCGTTTATAAAAAAAGGTGACAAAAACAATATCTGTAATTACAGGCCGATTTCTAAACTCTCATGTATTCCAAAGTTGTTTGAGCAATTAGTGTGTGACAATTTGGCATTCAACTGTAGGAATATTTTATGCAATCACGGTGACTAATCTGGTTATTTTTTAAATAAATGTTTAGATGCTTTGGAATGTGGCCAAGAAGTAGATTGTGTTTAAACGGACTTGTCGAAGGCTTTTGATCAACTATCTCATGAAATTATCAAGTTTAAATTGAACTCTTACGGCTTCCCACTTTTTTTAATTTCATGGATTGTCTCTTGCCTTGAGAATAGATTTTATCAAGTTTAATTCAGAAATACTTACTCTAAATCATACTTGGCTAAATCAGGTGTTCCGCAGGGGAGCCATCTGGGGCCCCTTCTCTTTATATTAGCTATCAATGATGCACCGTTATGTGTAAATAATAGTGAAATTCTCATCTTTGCTGATGATATGAAGATATATAAAAATATAACTTCTGCAAATGATCACATTTTACTTATAAATGATATTAACCGCTTTACATTATGGTGTGAAAAGAACAGTTTAAATCTTAACCCGATAAAGTGTCAAACAATGACCTTCTCTAAAAAACGTTCACCTTCATCTTATGACTGTCATTTCAAACCACACTTTAGCTCGCGTTTTTACTGTTAAGGACCTAGGAGTTCTTTTTACACGTAATGTAGATTTTTCTGAGCATATTAACGGCATAGTCAATAAAGCTAATTCTATGTTAGATTTTATTAAGCGATGGGCAAAGGAATTCCGGGATCCTAATGTCACCTGTGCTTTGTACAACAGTTTGGTTCGTCCCAACCTTGAGTATGCATCGCAGGTGTGGTCTCCTTTATATGATGTTCATATTGAAAGACTGGAATCTGTGCAACGGAATTTTACCCGTTTTTTGTTAAAAGGGTTGCAGTGGATTGATCCCCTAAATATCCTTCCATATGAAAATCGTTTGTCAATCCTTAACATGCAAACACTACAACAGAGAAGAAATAATAATGATATTGTATTTTTCCATCAAATTATAACTGGAGTCACTGATGCTCCTGACCTTCTCTGTAAAATATTGTTTTGCTTTCGAGGGGGAGGTTATAATCTCCGTAGTCAGGATTTGATAAAGATCCATATTCATCGTACTAATTATGGAATGCATGAGCCTTTGACACGTATGGGTAGACTTATAAACTGGAACTCAAAACTTTTTGATTTTAATTTAAGTAAAATTCAACTCAAATTAATTTTGAAAACCAGTGTTCCACTTTCTTAATGTTTTATGTTGATTTTGTAATGTTATTTTTTTCTTTATTTTGTGTTAATTATTTATGTGTGTTGTGTTATTTGTTTTAGTTTCGTTATGTGCTTACTAACAACTAACACCACACTAAGTGATGAGCCGGTGGTATAACACAGTCCTTTGTTGGCAAACCATTGGTCGTTATTTGGTGCTTACTATAAACCTATGCGACCAATTCTGATAGTTTGTGAAAAAAAAAAGAATTATTTAATTGAGCCATTAACTTCTAATTCTAATAACATCGTCGCCGTCTTTCTTTCTGATGAGAATAGTTGAATCTTTTATCCAAACATATTTGCATTTTTGTTGTTTTTTCAGAAGATTAGCATCTCTCAAAAGAGATTTGTTGTAAGGAGTAAGACTATCATTTATGTACATAGTTGCGATTTTTGTTGTTGGCTTGACATCATCACCATAGAACTTGGCAAATTATTTACTTTTGCCTTCTCTTATTTTATGCATTATAAAGGATTTGGAGCGCAGTGCGTTGAACTTTACACAAACAACATTGATCTTGGACGTAGCAGCATGTGAAGAACCAATTTCATTGTTATGAGCTCTCGTTTTTAGAAAACAGGTTTCATATTTCTCTCATCAATATCGTCATCAACTGCATTAGCAAGAAGATCAATAAATGGTTTGACAGAACGTAGCCATCGCTGCGCAAGCGATCTGTATGGAGACAATAAACTATAACAGCCATATTAATAAAAAACGCCTAGTCCACTCTTAATCCACAGTGTAACTGGTCCATAAACTAAGCGTTAGTCCATAGCCTAAAATTTCTCATTAATAAAAATAATTTGATCCCAGAAGAGTAAAGCGATGTTTACCAAAAATTCCCCTTTGGGATTTTTTATTTTTGTTGATATTTGACAACAAATTTGAAACTTAAAAATATATTTACATTTTGAAATTTCAATAATTGTTGTCTAAATTGTGCGTCGGGCTTGAAAACAGAGAAGTTTCGAATTCCTTGTGTTAATATGAAGTCACTCGACTAAGCGGCTGGAGCTGTATGTGCAGAAGCAGGCAAACAGATAAACGGAATGAATGAATCGCTGGAACCTGCTTTCATCGTCTTCTCTATTTTCTTAATGACATATTCTAATCTTCTTAGAAATACATAGATGGAATTTTTATTGCAAATAAGACCTTTTATGGATATTAATGAAACCTCTAAGCTCGTTCAAAAATTGGTATCATACATATGTATTTATATGTAAATATTCCCATTCTCATTGCATTTTCGAATTCCAAACTCTCACACCCAAAAAAAGAACTACATTTGTCGCCTTTAGGTCCTGAAATACAGAAAGGGGCCATTGGCCATTCTATCTGCCATCTTGTTGTTATCCTTTGCGAAATAGCACATAGAAGAGATTTTTGATTTCATTAATGACTCCAAATCGAGCGATTTCAAATTAAAGTTCTATTAGATTTGACACTACTTATTTTCACACGGACATTTGTTATTGTTTCTTTTTTTTTCTTTGACAATTGACATATTTTTTGTTTAGTCCTTTGCTAGTCTACCTCTCAAGCTGGACTAAGTTAGTAAACGTCACTTAAGATAAATTTTATTTTATTAATAGCATTTTTCACTAGTCTACAGACTAAGAGTTAGTCCTTCGATAGTCCATGTTTATTAATTTGGCTGTAATATTTTATCTTATAAAGTTCTTTTCAATAATTAATTATTGATAAAACATTATAAATGATTGATCCCAATCTAAAATGTCAAATTTATGTAAGATTTGCACTGCTGAAGTGGAAAACCCACCACCTCCGGTTCCATTATCTCTGCTGCCACCAGCTCTATTGCCACCAAATTCACTGCTGTGACTGCAGCCTCTGACATCACTGCACTATCTATCACCTGTGTAACTGCTGGAGTTGATGAGACTGCACATCATCATCATCTCGATCATCAGCCGCTTCTAATTGATGACGTCAAATCTATTTCCTTAGAAGTCATTTATAAAGAATTAATAGAACTAAGGCCCGGTGCACACACGCGATTTTTGTCGCGGCGATATCGCTGCGAGATCGCAACTTTTCAGTGCACACTTGCGACATTTACCGCAGGTTTCAATCTTTTTAGTTTGAGTTTTTCTTTCAACCATGGAGGTATACAGGAAGAAAAGAATTATTTTCGCGTACCGTGCATAAAAATTATGTTCGTAATAAAAAGAAACGCCGTTACTGGGTGCATCCGTTTAGTGACCATCGGTTAACAAAAGGAATGTTTCATACATCGTTTCAAAATATGAGACAAAATCCGGAACATTTTTTTAACTATTTTTGAATGAGTGTAAGATCTTTTGATGAGTTGGCGGCCAAAGTTTCACCAAAAATTAGGTCTCAGGATACACATATGAGGTTATGCATACCTCCAATAGAAATGCTTGCTGTTACTCTACGGTAAGTGATTTTTAGTAAACAAAAAACAAAAATTAGATAACAACTATGTATGTATGTTATTTTAATTATAAATAATCAGCTTGGTTCATAATTTATATACAAGAATCATGTTTTGATTCTATCAAAACTCGCGGTAAAAATCGCATGTGTGCACTGCACAATAGAAAACAATGTAGGACTCTGGATTAAAAACCACTTTGAAACCGGCGGTTGAGTAGTTTTCTAGAATGTGAGTAAGTTTTTATCAATTTTTTTACAAGGCCTAAAACAGA
>CAKKXW010000005.1:27862224-27876491 GCA_920937365.1 Sphaerophoria rueppellii | reverse complement strand
TAAACCTCAAGTATCCAGAAAAGGTCCTAGACGGCGTTGCACTTTTAAACTAGCTACCAACTGAAAGGACCAGCAGGAAAGTCAACCATCGATCAAATTTTCACGTTGCGGCAGATCCTGGAAAAGACCTATGAACTCCAAATCGATACCCACCACCTTTTCATCGATTTTAAGGCCGCGTATGACAGCATCTACAGAGACGAACTGTACAAAGCTATGTCTAGTTTTGGCGTCCCTGCCAAGCTCGTTCGCTTGTGCAAAATGACGATGGAGAACTCACGCTGCCCAATCAAGGTTGGCAACGAGCTTACGGAATCTTTCGACGTCAAAAAAGGATTCACACAAGGCGATGCACTGTCATGCGATTTCTTTAACATCGTTCTTGAGAAGATAGTGCAGAACTCCAGCGTCAACACCAGAGGCACTATCTTCCAAAAATCTGTTCACCTTCTCGTGTACGCCGATGATATTAATATAATGGGAAGAACACAGCGTGATGTCAATGCCTTTGTGAGAATTGAGACAGAAGCGGCAAAAATGGGTTTAGCGTTAATGAGGGAAAAACGAAGTATATGCTGTCTTCGAGTAAGAACACCCAACACCGACGGCTCGGGCAGAACGTCACAATAGACACATATAATTTCGAGGTAGTAGAGGAGTTTGTCTACCTAGACTCCGCTATAAAGACGGGCAATAACACCAGCGCCGAGATCAGGCGAAGAATAACTCTTGCTAATCGCTGTTTCTTTGGATACAACAGCGAACTTTACGGGTTGTACAACGACATGGATCTAGCCAGAAAGGTCAAGGTCCAGCGACTCAGATGGCTCGGTCATTTAGAGCGAATGGACACCAATGCTCCGGTCCGGAAAGCCTTCTACACTATCCCCGAGGGACGTAGGAGGAAGAGGACCTCAATCAACTTGGAGTGCAAAACTGGAGACGACTAGCTAAGGACCGAGCTAGCTGGCGGAGACTGTTGATTGAGGCCCAAGTCCACAACGGACTGTAGCGCCACCTTACGTAAGTAAGTAAGGGTACGGTGGTGTCTTTCCAAGTTCTCTTAAAATTGCTGAGTTCATTCCTCTACATAAAAAATCTAACCCTTGCAGTCAATTTGGATTTCGAGCTCACAAATCTACTGAAGATGCGTTGTTAAAATTTTGTAATAAAATTTATGAAAACATTAACAATAATTTATTCGTAGCTGGACTCATCATTGACTTAACCAAAGCTATAGATTCAGTAGACCATAGTATTCTTTTGACAAAATTGTATAATGCAGGAATGCGTGAATTTATCTATAATTGGTTAGACTCTTATCTATCTGTCAGAAAACAAGTAGTTAAAATAAATGGTAACTTGTGTATCTAACATTAGTATTGGCGTTCTCCAAGGTTCAGTTATGGGTCCCTTGCTTTTTTTAATTTTCATTAATTCTATTTTCAATTAGTAATTCAAAGGAAAAATTACTGCATTTGCTGACGATATGGCTTTTTCATATGGTTGTAAATCTTTACTAAACTTAATCTCTGACATTAACGCTGATTTCGACCCTGGTTAATTAAATGGTGTTGAGCAATAAAACAAAAATAATGTAGTATAGTCTCTCAGGGTCTCATATTTTAGACGATTGCGATATTTTTTTATCATTCTTCCGATTTCGAAAAATTCAAATTTGATGCAAATGATTCTTACAGTTTCATTTATAATAAGTCCTGTTCCCCTCATTGCTTCAAATACTTTGGTATTTTACTTGACAGCAACAATGAACTGGTCTAATCACACCCAAGCACTAATGAAATACTTGTTATGTTGTTCTAGGCAATTTTATACTCTTGGATTGTATTGCTCACAAAAATTAATAGTTATGGTCTATTACGGTATTTTGTTGAATTTAATTCTTTAAGCCTAGTATACAGTTCGTTGAGTGGTGAAACAAACATTTTTTTTTCATGAAAAAATTTCTGAGAAATAAATTAGCTGTCACTGCCGAATATTTTAAATTTTTTCTGCCAAAACAATGAGAATCACGTTGTTTTGTGTGAAAAAAAAAATTGAGGTGAGTATAATTTTTTTCTTCGATTTGGTTTACAGCTCGGATCACAGTGGTGAAATGAAAAAATATTTTTTTTTGGCAAAAATCTCTCCCATAAGAAATACGTTAGTTTTTTTTTTGAAGAACTGTACTAGGCTTTAATTAAACTTTTTATTGAAAAAAAAAAATATATTTCTATACTACTCATTTTTATGTTTTCTATCTTTCTTTCACCTTGTGGCATTCGCCACTAGCACTAGCCTTAAGCTACTCTAAAGAGCGTCTCTTAATTTGTTTTGTTTCGGTCACATTCAAAATTATGTTATTCGGAAGATCACTAATTGCTTGTTTGTTTGCATATACATATTGTGCATTAATTATTTTTTTTCTCAATTTTCTAAGATTGTATAGTATCGTTTGCATCAATTCCTTCATCTTTATTTTCTCAATCTTCCAAACTTTATGTATAACCTTAATTAGTGTTCCTTGCAAAATGAATTAATAAATATAAATACAATACAATAATACTTATTTTTGGCATTTGCATTATTTACTTTAGGTATCCCAACAATGTCAACTGACGATATTTTATCTTTTTGCTCAAGAACATTAAGTTTAGATTGTAAAATGAGAATCTTAGCTTCAAGTTGTTCATTTTTATCTTGCAAATTACTGGGGAGTTGAGGTGTTGAAGTTTCTTAATTTCAGTAAACAACATACCTAGAGTGATGTGTTCATTTATTGCATCAGAATTCTATGTGGGAACAACCAAGTTGGGAGGAGAGGTAGAAGCAGCGAAAGCACCATCAGCAGCAACACCGGCAGGGACCAGAACTGTGTCTTTAACATTAGCAGCCGCAGCAACTCCATTGTTCGATGACGAAATAAGTTGCCTGATTGGCAATTGATCACTCACAAGAGAATTCCTACTTTGTGATTTATTTTATTTTTAAGAATGTAATCAACTTCAATAATCTTTAAGTTTGCACATTTAGCGTGACTATAATTTTTACTCAGATGACAAAGAATTTTTGGATTTCTACGATCTTTAGTCAAACTACACAAAACCCAATGGACCCCAATCTTCGGTTGGAGGTGGAGGGTAGGATTCAGGCCGTGATAAAAAGTAAATCCGAAGTTGATTTTCTCAGTCAAATCGTTTACAGCTTTGAGTCAAACAGAATAAATTATTTGAGTTTACGTTGAATCAAAGAGCAGATATGTAAAGAGTTTGGGAATTCGTTCCTCCCTCTAAAGTGTTCATACAACTTCTGTAAAAATGGTAGTAGTCCTAATAAATTCTTAAGTAAATATTACTAATAAATTGTTAGTTTAATCTATATTTGATAAAGATATTTTTTTTTTTTTCTTTGAACTTGTTTTTACTGTTCACTATGATAAAGATAAATCTTAGAACTGTTTTTTACTGTTCACTTTTGTAAAAAAAAGTATCTGTGCCAAGTCTTGGTTTGGCTAGCTTCCTTCACAGTCCAGACGATACTGAACTCCAGAAGCACAGATTCTCCTTTTTATACCGTTTTACGTTGACATTTCAATAGAATTATTCTCAAACATAATTCGATCAAATCTTCACTAAATGTTTAAGTAAAAACAATTCAAAATGTTTTCGATCTCTAACACGGCCATCCTGCGTTTTTCATCGCTCTAGATGAAACAAAACATATTACATCAAATTCAAAACATGACAACTTCGATCTCTAACAGGGCCATCCTCCGTTTTTCATCGCTCTCGATGAAACAAAACATCACATCAACTTCAAAACATGACAACTTCGATCTCTAACACGGCCATCCTCCGTTTTTCATCGCTCTCGATGAAACAAAACATCACATCAACTTCAAAACATTACAACTAGTTTATTGAATACTGCCAGTATGATTATAAAAACAAAACATAAATGCAGTAGCTTTCAAAATTTCAAATCTTTTCATCTTCTCTCTTTTGTTTTGTCTTCCTCCCTTTTCCGTCGTACTTGGAATTCTTCATTTTGGCAATCTTCAACATCTGCAAATACAAACCCAATCAATGTAGATTCATCAAAACATTTCTAGGTAATTGCAATAACTCTTGGAAGATATAGCTCAGAGGTAACTTCAACTTGTCTATACTACTGGGAATAATCATCCTATAGCTTAGAGGCTTGGCTTAAGAACTCCGCTTGTTCGCATCTTCGGTCAAACCCACAGAAAATACAGCTCAGCGGCATGCTTGTCTGCATTAACTGAAGAAATGAAAGAGTACAACTCAGAGGCCCAGTACTTAGGCAAGCTTGTCTATTTAACCAATATGACCGTCAAATTTAATAAACAATACACAAACATCCCATAACCTTGCCAAGTTTTAGTTTGTGGGTAATTTCTGTAACATCAGGATCAAGTGATTGTCCAATTTTAAGCCAGTTTCCTGCGAGGCTATTGAGTTGAAAACAATTTTTAACGGGTGGGTTTCGACTAAAATAGTCTGCATGTAGCATACAATTTCCGTTTCTATAAACAATTTGAAAGTTGAAGTCTTGCAGGTATACCTTGCGATTTGCGGTAATAAATCCTTTTTGTCTTTTGTGGCTTTTAAAGCATTACAATTTGTGACAAGTGTAAATTGTATCCCTAGTAAATACACGCGAAAGTGTTTTATAGCTTTGACCACAGCAAGTGTCTCCAGTTCACAGCTGTGATACTTAGACTCATATGGCTTGGTGGCTTGGCTAAAATAGGCGACTACGTGAAGAGTACCATCTATTCGCTGGAACAGGATAGCACCATACCCAATCGAGCTGGCATCAGTATGCAGTTCAGTAGGTAGGTCTGGATTAAAAATTACCAGCAATGATCTTTTTGTTAGGTGATTGATAATGTAGCGCCTAGCTTTCACATTCAGTGGTCCATTCGAATTTGGAATTTATTTAGTCAGGGCAGTGATGCATCTTGTTTTTGCTGATAGTTCCGGTATAAACTTCCTAAAGTAATTCACCAATCCTATGAACTGTCTTATCTCCCTCACATTCGATGGACTGGAAGAATCTTGCAGAGACTTAATTTTTGATTTACTGGGTCGACTGTAAAAACTTGCATTTCTATATGTTGAGGGAAAGCCCATTATCCGTAAGAGCTATTAATACTATGCTTAGTCGTTCAATGCCCTCCTCAACTGTCTTTGATGGTACTAAAACGTCATCCAAATATACTAAGCATATTTTATCTCTTAGTCCCCCCAACGCTTTATTAATGGCACTTTGGAAAACTGCCGGGGCATTTGCCAGACCAAAAGGCATTCTTAGGTACTCAAATTGTCAATCGAGCGTAACGACTGCCGTTTTCTCAACAGAGTTTTCTGCTATTGGGATTTGGTTAAACCCGGAAGCCATGTCCAAGGGTGAAAAAAATCTATTTCCTGACAACTGGTCAAGTTGATAATCAATGCGGGAGAGTGGATAGTGATCTTTAATGGTAATTCGGTTTAGAGCCCTGAAATCCACACACATTCTATGCTCCCCATTTTTTTTTTTTACCAAAATAATTGGACTAGCATATGGTGAACTACTTTCACGGATAATATTTTTCTTTTTTAACTCCTCCACTATTTCCTCCACCATGTTTCTCTCGGATAGAGCCATACGATAAGGTCATTGGTTGACATAAACGTCCTTTGATAAACGGATTTCTAGAGTACCTGTTTTGACCTCTTTGGATGGTAATCCACTGATCGCGAATTCTGAATATTTATCCAGTAACGAATTCAACTGCTCTTCAGATGATCTTCCCTGTCCAACTACTTCGATATCAGTGTTGGCTATAAAGCAATTGGTAAATTTTCTTTGTATTTTTGTACCTTCTTTGTCCATCCGTATTTCTAACGAGGCATCTTCAAGGACATCACACCCAACCAATATCTCCCACTGAAGATATATGGGATTAATAACATAAAGCGATAACTCGACATTTATTAGGTTAAAGCAGGCTTTGACATTGATTTCTTAATCTAGTAAAATTGTATTATTTGCAATTCCCCTAACTACTATGCGCTTTTTTACTTTAACAAAAAGCAACTTGTTTCCCACGTCTGCCCTTATAAGAGAACAATCGGAGCCGGTATCTAAGAGGCAGTTATATCTATTCCCTTCAATGGTTACTTGTGTTGTATTTTTGGGTATGTCCTTATACCCAACAATACTAACGTTTTTACGTTCTGATGCACGTTGTTAAGTCCAGCAAACATCTTCACTATGGCCTTTCTTTTTACAAAATGAACAACTCCCAATAACCTTTTTTGTCACTGGTTCCTTTGGCCGAAAGTTGATAATTTTGGACAATTAACTTTTAAATGACCGGGCAAACCACAATTGAAACAATCATTATCGAGACGTGGGCGTTTGTTAGCCTTTGAGCTCGGTTCCATTCTAGTCAATTGGTGTTCTCTGAATTTTCTACGCGGACGCTCACGGATTTACGAAAGGTGTTCTGTTAAATCTTGAATTGTTTTTGGCATAACGAATGTCAAGGAGTTACGCAGGTTAAGTTGAGACAAGAAAAAAATCGTATGCCCCCCGTTTAGCCAGGAGGGGCAATTTTCTGAAAAATTGACTTATTTTATAAAAAAAAATATTAAAAACCAACAGAAACATCTTCTTTCATTTTGTTTTTAAATTAAATTGTTTAAACAAATAGTTTAAAAAATATTAATTTTCAAACTCAAAATTTTCAAAAAAAAAAAAAAACAAAAAAATCATTTTTGAACTAAGTTTTTTCAAAATTTTATGTAATTAAGTACTAATTTTGTTTTAAAAATTCAATGCCATTGTTAATTTTTAGTCGAAAACAGAAAACCGGATGCAAAATTGTCTTTCCGTTTTTGAGAAATAAAAAAAAAAAAAATCAGAACCACTTTTATCTAAGAGAACAACACGGTGCTGTAAACGAAGCCGTTGATTTTTAATATATTTTTATATAAAATAAGTCAATTTTTCAGAAAATTGCCCCTCCCGGCTAAACGATTTTTTTCTTGTCTCAACTCTAACTACACGCTCTAGCTTTTTGGCACAACGCTCGTGAATCACCCTGTATAAACAAAGTCGTGTTCAAATCACAGCAGCAAAATATATCAAACTGACATTTGAAAATTTCGCCAAATATTTTTATTTTCATCAAAAAAAAATGTCAGTGAAGAAAATATATTCGTCAAATTTTGTTTTCCAACACTTGACATTTTTCGCCGTCGATATTTTTTCCTTTTTTAGATTTGTTGCTTTTGAGATATGGCGTGGGAAGCGGGTATTGGAGTAGCGGGGAAGTACGTAGCGGGTAGCGCATAGCGTGGTGACGGGTATCGTGGTAAAGGGTTAGCTGTTAGTGTGTTGAAGTAGTAGGTAGCGGGAAGCGGGTAGTGGGCTAGCGAGTAGCGGGTGTCGGGGTACCGGTTTAGCGGGTAGCAGGTAGCTCTGGAGAGTATGAGGGTAACGGTTGCGTGGAAGCAGGGTAAAAAGTTAAGGTCTTTCTTTTATCGATTAAGGCACTGCGAAGCGTGGCAGGGTACAGCTAGTAGTCCTAATATTTACTTGAGTTCATTTCGCTATGAACAAAATACATCTCTGGGTACAAATTTTCACTACGTTTCTATTTTTAGTAAAAAAATGTTTGATTTGTCAATAAGGCTCTACGAGGTTACTACATTGAATAAACGTTTATACTAATATTATGTGTTTGAGTTCCTACCTGGTCCTCGATAGTCCGATGATCGGTCTCTTGCAACCACGTGCCCAATATAATTGAATCGTCTACATGACAAAGTGCTCTCAACAAAGAATTAGTTGTATTAGCTGGATTTTCTGAAAGTGTAAATTCCGAAACCAGCATTCTTAGCAAATGCGTGTAGGAGGATTCCAATGCGCTTGGTGGGAGTAATGCTAATGTTTCGTACAATCGCAATCGAACCATAGCCGCTGGAGCTTTCAAATGAGTTCCATAGCTTTTTAAAACCGGTGCCAAACTAATAAAAAAGAAATTAAAATTTATATGAAAATCAAATTTATTTAAAGTAAACAAGAAATTACTTCACAAGCATAGCAAGAGCACTTTCAATTGGTGTCAGAAGACGTCGGGTAATATCATCGGATACCAAATCCGGGCAATGCAGGAGAAAACTGTGCATCACAGAGAGGGCGCCAGCCCTGCCCTCAAGAGTTACTTGCCAAGTGAATGAGTCGCCACGAGCTTTTTCTGATTCTAATTCTTTGTTGGATCTTGGGAATGAATTTCTCCATAGAAGTAACATTCTGGGAAGTAGACCTTTGACCACAGGTGAACCCAATGTCATAATGGCTCCAATTAACAACCAGCCAGCTTGTGTTCGATTTAATGACATGCGACTATTTTGACTTGCCGATCTAAGAAGCTCTTCGGCACAATTGAAAACCACTTTGCCTTTGGTGTGGGGAACACCGAGTGGAGAGAATCGGACACTTCCTAATATAGCCGCCAGTGCACAGCTGTAACCGGCTATGGCTTCGGGAGAGGATCTCATTTGTTCTATGGCATCCACAAAACGATCTATTAAAGGAGTTATATGACTTGGTATGGCAACACAGAAACAACGCAAACACCAAGCAGCAGCTAATCGTGCGGCAGCGCATGGATGCACCAAAACGGCGCATGGGGCATCAATTGCATTAAGAGTATGATCGTGCAGTAGGTTCAAGACTGTGGTACCTAGGCCGAGAACAAGACTTCCCAGTTCTTGCAGTGCACACACTAATAAATGCTGACTAAATAGTGTCTCTTGATTCGAGTCCTTGGCATTCTCAGGATTGAAGTCAATTGAATTCATTTGTTTGGCCACGATGTGAATAAGTTCTTTGCAAGCCGATGTTTGAGCTTTTTCGCCGAGCATTTTGCCAATAATCGATCGAAGAATAAAGTTAATACACTTTCGAGAGTAAACTGCATCGACGTGCGATGAAGCGGCTTTAGGATTTGCAACTAAATCAAGAACATGAGCCAAAAATGTTGTTTGATTTCGCTCAAGCCATACACTGCCCATATTTTGTATAAACACAACATAAGAATGTGTAACTCCGACGCGAACTTCACGGTTCACCCCGGAACTACCTTTAATTATCTCGCCAGTTCCTTTGAGAAATGAAACTCCACCACGAAGGAAACCTGACATCAGAATTCCGAATGCTTCATCAAGTGAAGTTGTTCTTGGCTGACTCTTACTAGCTGACATTGCTGGTTTTTTGTTGCCATCCGGCGGCGCTTGAGTAAATGCCAACAAAGTTCCCAGTAATTTTGCAACAGCACAACGAACCTCGTAATTACTTCCATCAAACGAACGGAAGCAAAGCGTTGCAAGACTCTCCAATTCGGTTTGATATAAAAACGGTGCATAATTTATCATTTCAAGCATACATTTGGCTGCTGCGACACGCACTGCCATGACACGATCAGTTAGACAGTGTTTGGTGGCTTTATAGATATCTTTGTGAACATTTGAAATAGCTGTATCCATTCCTGAACAGATCTGAAAAATTATACACAAAATTCAAGATATGTATATTTATATTTTCCAAAGCAACGAAATTACAAATTTACCTTCTCTAGAGTAATCATAATTTCAATTCTCGTTTGCGATTCCGCATTTCGCAAAGTCCTTAGGAGTATTTGAACTGTTTCTTCATATGACCTTCCCATCATACGACCAAGTTTCTCATACATTGAACCCAAAACACATATTGCTGCCCTGAAATTAATTCATTTAATTAAAAATATTTTTTTCAATTTGATTTTTTGACATACAATTTCGTTGGCAAATAGCTTGGAGAATCATCCTTGTTCTTCAGAATATCGTTACATGAATTCACTGTGTCGAAAAGCAAAAATGTGTCACCAACAGAAAAAAGTGTTGCTAAACAATTGGCAATTAGTGTTCTTGTTGGTGGGCCCGGTGAGCCTTGGATGTGTGTGGTTAATTGTTGAACTAATTTTTTTTGGCATGATTTGATGTCTGATTTTTGAGCGGTCACCAGGACCTTTTCCAAATAACGCAGCCATTCAAAAACAAACACCGGACGTTTTTGTTTGGGTAGCTGTTTGAGGGCGTCTTCGTTTAATGTAAGACTGTGTGATAGTTCCATTTCGGGGGCGATATCTGTTTCTTGTCGTTGGAACGATCTGGAATCAAAGAATTTTAGAAAAGTTAAATTATCACTTTAGTTCTTCTTTATTTTCAGTCTTGTTTTAACTTCTTTTTGGAATCGAAGCGGATGTAATTTGCTAAATTGTTCACATTTTTGAGATCTCATCTTTCAATTAGTTAGAGAAGAGTGTTTTTCCAACGTTTCTTTCTAAGCAACCAAGATAAACAAATGCGCTTCAACTTGAGATATTTACTATTTTTGATTGCATTTAAAATAATGTGTCATGTGACTTCTTCAACATAGTCCTGGAGCAGATAGTGCAAAAGGCAGGTGTGAGCACGGAAAACACTATCTTCAACAAATCCACTAACACTTTCAGTCATCCTTGGTATACTAAAGAGCTAAAAACACTTCGTAATAAGAGAAATAAGGCCTGGAAAAAATATCTCAAATCCATGACCTTAGAAAACCAAGTAGTTTATATTTCATTTTTTGAGGAATTTAAGAAACTGTTTTATGAACTTTATAGTGAGTATTTACTTACTGTAGGATGCTCTCTGACGTCTAACCCGAAAAGTTTTTGGAAATACATTAATTCGAAGAAGAAATGTGATGTTTATCCAATGAACTTTACTAGCAATAATGTAGCCCTCAACGCAACTTCTGAAATTTGTGAAGAATTTGCAAATAATTTCAGCAAATCTTTTATCGATTCCCCCGCCGTTGTGGATAAAGATTTTGTTACGTATTTCAAAACGCGTCCCAATGTTTGAAGAGAAGTTAGCTGCGAGCCTGTCGGAAATAACTCGAGACGTCAAAATCTTAACTTGTGTCAATTAGCCCACGAGGTTTTATCTTTCTTCTGCTTTCGGACTTCCAACCTATCACGTCATAAACTGATCATTTTCCCAACACTTAATAAAAACCTGAATTCTTTTATATTACATTGAGTATTTCTTTTATTCCATTGGAAGTAAGGATAAGTACCTACGCAACATACACAACAGTGGCGACGAGGAGGAGCAAATAATAAGTACAATGGACACTGATCAGCTCGAGGCGCTTTTAACTGCGATCCAAACTGCGATTAAGGGTAACACAAACCGGTCAATCATCACAGGAAGAAAGTATCCAAATTGAGACTTTCAATGAAGACAACGAAAGTTGGGAAATCTTCGTTAAGAGACTGGAAACTACGGAAGAAGTAAAAAAAAAGCAAAAAGGATTGGCTCATACATGCAATCGGCGCAAAATCATTACAACTTCTTTGCAATTTGACGAGTCCCGATGATCCCCAAATGAAAGAATACGATGAGTTGGTAAAATTAGTAAAGGATCACTTACATCCAGCACCCAGTGTAATCGCTGAACAGAATCGATTTTCTAAGCGTATCCAACACGAGAGTGAAAGCATATCGAATTTTGTTGCAGATTTGAAGAAAATGTGCAAAAATTGCGATTTTAAATGCGCATCTTGCCAAGCATCAACAGCCGATGCACACTTGAGACAACAATTTATTAGTGGTCTCCGAAATGTTCACTGGTTGGAGAAACTAATTCAGCTAAAAGAACCTAACAACAAATTCGTTGACTGCGTCACGGCTACACTGGCAATTGAGTCAGCTCAGAAAGACTCAAAAGAAATACAAAATCTACAAGCCACGACGTCATCGAATCACCAAAAGCAAGTAGCAAAAAAAATGTCATGGTTAAGGGCGCGCTGCCGGAGACGCGCCTAAGGATCCTAGCTGTGAATGTAAATTCACTGATTAGGATTGAACGCCGAGCTAACTTATTCCAATTGTTGAAAGACCACAGTCCCGATGTGTTCATGGCTAGCGAAACCAAGCTAAACCAGAAACATAAACTGACTAATAACAATTACAATATCGTAAGAAGGGATCGACCCGGCTCTACTCAAGGAGGCGGTGTTGCAATCTTCATACGAAAGGGCATTAATTATAAAGTCATATACAATAATGATTTGCGAAAGTTCAAGACGCTAGAAGTCTGCGTTATATGCATCTCTCTCACTCAAGGGAAGCGGATGTATATGATTGCGGCTTATGCGGCTGAAGCTCCGCAGGCTACTGTCTTTATTTCAGAGCTCGAGATTCTTTTTAGGGTACTAAAACTGACCTTGGAAGAAAACTACTTCGTTATGGCCGGAGATTTGAACGCAAGACATGGAGATTGGGGAAATCAAAATAATAATCCAAGAGGTAATCATCTTTTCAATTTGATGAATCTTTGTAGTGTTGAATATGGTGTCGACCTGCTGGCTACAGAAAGGCCATCGTTCCCAAGGAGCGGTTCCTTCCTGGATCTTTTGTTATACGATACCAGACTGACAATAACGGACAAAGTGGGTAATCACCCTCGAAACTGCTTACAGACAGTCAAGTACGACAGTGACCACTGCGGACTCGCTGCTGTAATTCAGATTCCTAACGAGCGCGTGGAGTTGGATGAATACGTTCCAACGCACTCTTACAATTACAGTAAGATGCGCTGGCCTCGTTTCACCCAAGTCCTAGCGAGAGAACTTCGTTCCAGTGACATAGCTCCACCAAACAACAGAAACTTGACAAATACAGAAATCGACCAACACCTTAAACAGATGGACAACATAATAAAACAGACAATGGAACGGACAATACCGAAGTACAAGGAACGCGACCAAAACACCGTCTACAGCAACGCGACCATAGACGCACTGCACAGACAGAAAAGCAGACTACTGACAAGACTTAAAAACTTGTACAGACGATTTACAGACCCGAACGACCTGGAGATTAGGACGACGACTTCAGTGTCAGAACGTCAACTCCCTGATCAAGGAAAACTACAGGTTATCTATTAATTTGTACTGGGACAAGAAAATTCGGGCCGTTAATTCTAGCGACCCGAGTATGTTCCCTCAAATTAATAAGATATTTAGGTCCAAAAATCAGAACGACCTTCCGTGTCTTAAGCTCCAGAGAACAATAGAGAACAGAGACGCACTTCTGACAGCGCAAATTGATCCTGAGGAAGCCGTCTTGGACGATGACTTCTTTATTGTCGAAGACCCGCAGGAGAAAGTGGAGACAGTGGGAGCTGCTTTTCAGCAAGTGTATAAGGTGAATGCTAGCACTCACCCGAATCACGACCTGGAAAACAGAGCCTTACTTCATCACTTCTACCTTCGGAACGATATTGTGCAGTGGCGATCTGAGAACCGCGGTTTTATGCAGTTCAATGACGACTTTTTAATCGCCGAGCAAACGGAAGCAAGTCCTCTGTTAGTTACGAAAGTGGAACTCCAGCTAATCTTCGATTCAATTAAGAATAAGAAGTCAGCAGGTGTCGATGGTATATCCAACATTGTACTAAGACACTTACCGATTGAGGCAATAGACATCTACACCACTCTGTTCAACAACACGCTGAATAATTCATATTATCCAGAGCGTTGGAAGACAGCAGTGGTTCATCCTCTCCCGAAAAAGGGAAAGGACAACTCCAATCCGTCAAATCTTCGGTCGATAAGTCTTCTACCAAGCATCAGCAAGGTATTCGAAAAGGTAATCAATAGGGCTCTGAGTGAGTGGGCTGCGGACAACAAAATAATTCCGGATAATCAGTTCGGGTTCAAGGCGGGACATGACACCATTCATGCCGCGTCTAACGAGCTTTCTGATATCCAATGGAATAAGTCCAAGAAACAATGCACGGGTGCTGTTCTGGTGGATTTAGAGAAGGCCTTCGACACAGTATGGTTAGAAGGTTTGTACCTAAAACTCACCAGACTAGGCATCAGTAAACCATTATTGTATATGCTTTATGATACGCTCAACGGTATGGCAACTCGCATAGTATTTCGTATATGTTATTACCAAATGACTACGGATCAGACCACTCAAAATCCATGTTTGGAAGATTGGTATGACACAGCTTCCGGAAGAGATTTAGGTGGTCTTGTCGTGGGCACGTAACAAAGAACCTGAATAAGGTAACCTATAGTCTTTCGAGCAATCTGCGCCGTACTTACCACAGTACAGGGCGGAACTTGGGCTTGACTAATAGGCCTTAAT
>CAKKXW010000005.1:27839229-27851632 GCA_920937365.1 Sphaerophoria rueppellii | reverse complement strand
ATTAAGATTTTTGATACAAATATTTGTAAATTATAGTGCAATTATGTGTTAAAAGTGCAAAGAAACAATATAACGTATTTATTTTTCATATTACATGCATTTTTTGTATGTTTAAGTTTTTTTTTGAAAATGCTGAGCTCAACGGAATCTTATTTTCGAAATCTGAGCCCATGAAACCCACCTCGACTCCAACCTGAGCATTGTATCTAACTCAGTGCGAATGTATGGGTGCAGTTTCTCATTTAAAAAGCATTGGAAAACTAACACATTCTCACTGGGTTAGTACAAAACGACCAAATTGCAGCTTGTAGGCAAAAAGAGAGCGAACACCCGAAGTCGTGACTCTAGGTATTATATATTCTCTATGATTTTCAATAGAGAACGAAGACATTTTTCGGGATGTCTTCGTTTTTTCCCGAACTTGGAATGAAGTATGAGTATGGCCGTATGGCGTTGACGTTGACCGTTGAGGCGTTGACGTGTGTTGTGTTTGTGTATCTTCTTTGTTCAATGTTCGCATTTCAAATTTCACTATGCTATGCGATTTGAATAAGGGTTGTTTAGGTTTATTTATTAATTCATTATTTTATAACTATTTTATTTGTAATCTTTTTATAGTTTATTCTTTTTATTTTCTTCAGCCTATCGATTTCGTTTGGGTAGACACTGTCTTAAATGTCTATATGACGGTTCGTCCCTGGGTATAACATAGTCTACTATGTTGGCAAACCATTGGTCGTAAGACTGTGCTTGCTATAAGCTCTCTTCGACCAATTCTGATAGTGTATAAAAAAAAAATCCACCCAGTTTCTAGGCTATGCGGACGACATTGACATCATCGGTGACTGCGGATGCTGGAGCGCTTGGTTTCGGCGACTAGAGAGTGAATACGAGGGACCGTTGACGATGGAAGGCTGCAATATCTCAGGCTGAGATCCTTCATGGATTGTGAGCCGGATAAGTACGCAAGTAATTTCTGGAAGATAACTTGATTCGCTTTTGTACTAATATGAAAAAAAGTGTGGCTGTCTGTTTTTCAACATTTTCAATTCCACGATTGTCGATTTCATCTCTTACTTATATGACGGAAAAGCTTAATATTTACCAAGCCATTTGCATTGTAGTGAAACAATTTAAGGCTAGGTGACTTCTGCAGTAGCTCTTAGGTGTACTTAAGTCCTTTCTAAAATAACACCCGTAATCAATGTATCAAATCAAAAATATAAATACCGCTACTGCTCTAACCTATAGACGATTTATCTCTTTTGAAACGCTTCAAATTACAAGGAATTAAGTTTAAAAAAAATACAGTTTATAAATTTTAGTTGTCTTTAGGACTTTTATTTAAATTTTATTTAGGCTTTTATAGTGACATTTTCATTTAACAAAAATTTATTTATAAAATAGTCTTGTCCTCAGAATAAATACATAATACAACGTCAACATAATACAACGTCAACTAAATTATGTTACTTAAAAAACGAGCGTTTAAACTTATCGCACTATTGAAATCACGGAAACTCTTTCATATTTCCATGAAAGAGTTTTAAATCGTATCTACTTTATCGTTATCCGTTATCGTTGGTCTTAAAGTGACAAAGTAAAGTTGTCAACTGTTGTGAATTTAATTTTTTTTTTGTAGTGTACAGAAAAATAAATTTTGACCGCCGAAAAAAAGTCAGCCACCCTAAAATAAGATTTCTAACATTTTTTGCTTATAAAAAAAATTAAATTTCGACCAAATTGTACGAACACTACCTTTTTTAATACTTTTTTTCATCCAAAGAAAAAGTACTGAAGTAAGCTAATTTTAAACCAATAGAAAAAAACCCTCATAGAGGTTTTTAGTGACAAAAGAATATTACTACAAACGATAAAAATGTAATGTAATGTAAGCCATATAGAGGTTAGTAGTGAAAATTACTCCTATACTACGAAACTTTAAAATACGATAACATAGCTTGTTATCGCATTTGTATGGACGTTTGTAGTGAAAAAATTACTTCACTACAAACGAAAGCAACTTTCATACAGGTTTGCATAGTGAAAATATAATTTTGCAACAAACGTGCATTATCGCATTGCGTTAACAACTCCACTGATTTTTTGGTACCAAATGTAGACTTTTTTATCAGTTGCAATGAGTAGAAAAGACATGCGTTTTTTAAAAGCTCCTCAAAGTATGTTATTATTTTTGATTTTATTTTATTTTGTTTATTATCTACGCAATGCGTACAGCATTGGCTTCTCAACTAGCTGGTCTAAGGTTCAAAATCTAAAGATGAGAACTCAAAAATTGTTTCAATTAACAATGAAAAAAAAAGTGTCCGTAGCTTAGTGGTTAAGTGCGTTGGTTGCTAAGCAGAATGTCGTGGGTTCGAGTCCTACTAGTGCCCATAGTTTTTATTTCATCTTTAACGGATACTGCCTCTTGCGAAGAACTGACAAAACTTCCAAGAATATCAATCTGTCATGAAAAAGTGCTTCTCAGCTTTATCGTTCGGAATCGGCGTTAAATTGTAGTTCCCCTCAATTCTTCACACGCACCCAGAGAATTATTAATGAGAGTAAGCCACTTCGGCCTTGGCTCTTCAAGAACTGTCTTGCCACTATTTATTTTATTTAACAATGAAAGGAGTCTGAAGATCGGCTTGACAACCGTGAATTAGCTATAACTCCAGCCAAAAAACGGATTTGACGGAAAAAAGCCATTGGTGGAAGCACATCTAGAAAAAGTTATTATTCGCATACTAAAAATGAAAAATTGGCAGATGCACCATAATGCAACGGAAAAAGTGTTGATAAAGCACGAAAAATAATATGTGAATTTTCTCTATGTCTCTCTTATAAATAAGGCTTGTAGGTGATTTTTTTAAACCATAAAGTAGTAAACTAGAAAGTTCAAATACAAGTCTTATTAGTTGTCTATAGGGTATTTCCTTAAACGCTTTCTCAATTTGAATTGAGATAAGAACAAGGTCTCATCTAAACAAAGGCTTATCGATGCTACTATGCCGGGGATAAGTACTCCTGCACACTATAACAGAATGTGTCGATTTTTCCAACAGATCTTGCGGGTCGCCGACGAACAGTTAACCAGTGAACTGAATTTTTTCAACAATCGGCAAAGCGCGTGGAATCATTTTCTAAACAGAACACTCACTTTGATAATAATAACTTATAACAAATGTTATCATTTGATTCATCCAATACAATGTCTACAAATCTTTCCTTCAACGTCATGGAAGACCCTTTATTTAAGCATCTTCAAAATTTGTACACTTCTCAGCAACTGAGCAAAGAGTTTATTGCTATATAAACACCAAAATGGTGCGTCAAATGGTAGATAACAGTGCACTCATGAGGACCCAAGAGACTTCAACAATCTCTTTCTACCAAGTCCTACTCTTACCTCCACTATGGTGACCACTGGGTGTCTAGTACCTTAGCTGGAGATAGGGTGAAAACCCCTATGGAAGCCTCTGGCGGCAGCTAACGAGAGAGGGAAGGGGGTGTTCCCACTCCTTTTTCCTGGCAGCAGCGGAGGAATTCCCAAGATAGAGTCAACGGTTGCGTCTGCAGTTCCAGTTAGGTTGAACTACTCAGTGAACACCTTATACGGGCTACTACGATTCGGATGATCTGTTCGTGGAATGTTAGATCCCTTAACAGACACATGCAGCCGAATAGCTAGCGGAGGCCCTAGACCGTTATAAGATGGATATAACCGCCATCCAGGAAATGCGATGGGATGAGCCGGGCAAAAGGAGGATGAAAAACTGCGATATTTACTACGACAATCCGCATAAAGTCTAGATTCGGCAAAATAAGCCTTATATGCGCTCACGCCCCCACAGAAGAGAAAGATGATGACACCAAAGACATGTTCTACGAGCTCCTCGACAAGGCATACGAGCAATGCCCCAACTTCGACGTTTAAATCGCCTTAGCAGATTTTAATGCCAAACTAGGAAGAGAGGACATCTTTGGTGGAAGAGTCAGAAAACACAGCCTGCACGACAAAGCATCCGAGAACGGATTCAGGCTTATCGATTTTGCAGCGGGCGAAACATAGTAGTAGCAACATCTCAACATCCACAAGGGGACCTGGAGGTCTCCAGATCAATTCAACCAGATTGATCGTATTGCGATCGACTCAAGACACTCTTAAAACATTATTGATGTCCGAACCTTCCGAGGGGCCAAAATCGACTCGGACCACTACCTCGTTGCAGCCAAGGTAGTGCAGCGGATATCTCGATCAAAGCCAAAAACAGGAAGTGCTAGAAGAAAGTATGACGTCGGACGGCTACAATCGCAAGCGAGAGACTAAAAAACAGGAATGAGGTTCGGAAGTTTTACCAAGAGCTGAAACGAATGTCTCAAGGTTAACGAGCAGGAACTGAAGCTTGTAAAGACCAACAGGGAAATATCGTATTAGAGTTTCAGTCAATGCTGAGGATATGGAAGGACCACATCTGCAAATTGTACAACGGTGATGACGATGACGGTGATGACAGCGGAATTCGCTGTCGGCAGAACGAACCATTTAATGAAGACGACGCAAGTCTAAATAGATAGCAATATCTAAACTTAAAAAAAACAAAAAAGTAGGAGCTAATGGCATCACAGCCGAACTCTTCAAAGCAGCCGGTGATGACTTGGTAAGAAGAATGCACCAACTCATCTGCAGAATATGGTCGGAAGACAGCATGGTCGATGAATGGAACTTTAGCATTGTTTGCCCGATCCTGAATGAAGGAGACCCTCTTAACTGCACCAACTACAGAGGCATCAGCCTCCTAAACATCGCCTATAAGATCGTTTCTGCAGTACTATGTGAACGTCTGAAGCCGTTTGTCAACAAACTAATAGGTCCTTATCAGTGTGGCTTTAGACCAGGAAAGTCCACCATCAATCAAATATGTATTCACATTACGGCAGATCCTGGAAAAAACTCAAGAACTTCAAATCGACACCTACCATCTTTTTATCGATTTTAAGGCCGCGTATGACAGCATCTATAGAGAAGAACTGTATAAAGCCATGTCCAGTTTTGGCATCCCTACAAAACTCATTCGTCTGAGCAGACTGACAATGGGGAACTTGCGCTGCTCCATTAAAGTCGGTAACGACCTCACTGACACCTTCGATGTCAAAAAAGGCTTTAAGCAAGGTGATGCACTGTCGTGCGACTTCTTTAACGTCATATTGGAACGAATAGTGCAGAACTCCCACGTCAACACTAGAGGCACTATCTTCCAGAAGTCTGTGCCCTCTTCCGAACAACTTAGGTGACGCTCTGTAAGACTCTCATCATCCCCGTCCTGCTATATGGTGCAGAAGCATGGACCCTGTCAAAAACGGATGAGAGCGCCCTAGGCCGGTTCGAGAGAAAAGTTCTACGGAAGATCTATGATCATGTCTGCATAAACGGTGAATGGAGAAGATTTAACGACGGACTGTACAGGCTGTACAGCGACACTGACCTAGCTAAAAGAGTGAAAGTCCAAAAACTCAAATGGCTTGGTCACTTGGAGAGGATGGACACCAATACTTCGGCCCGTAAAATCTTCAAATCCACCCCAGAGGGAAGGCGCAGTAGAGGAAGGCCAATGCTCAGGTGGCGCATGCAAGTTGAAGACGCCCTCAACCAACTCGGCGTGCGAAACTGGAGACAGCTAGCTAGGGACCAAGATGGCTGGAGAGGTTTGTTGGTTGAGGCCCCAGGTCCACCCCGGACTGTAGTGGCACCGTTAGTAAGTAAGTAAGTAAACACCAAATCAAATAAAATAATAATTACCCAGGCCAATACCCTTCATTGACACGGACCAAAAGCTCATTAAAAATCATATTATATATGTCATCAA
The DNA here is from genome assembly GCA_920937365.1 of Sphaerophoria rueppellii. NCBI lineage: Eukaryota > Metazoa > Arthropoda > Insecta > Diptera > Syrphidae > Sphaerophoria > Sphaerophoria rueppellii. The sequence continues at coordinate 27,845,762 of CAKKXW010000005.1, read as the reverse complement.
TAACTACAAAAAAAAAAAAAAAAAAAAAGAAATACATATGCATAAAATATTTCCAAAAAAAGCCTCGCTTTGTCTCGAGAAAAATTTCCTATTCAAATCGATTTGCTATTTAATTCATGCCCTGTTGTTTTTTTTTTTTGTTAGCCGTTCGTCACTTTGCTATTGGTAAAAATTTATCGCCTCCTTTTGGCAACACTTCAATTCCAATATTATTTTTTGTTTTCAAAATAAGAATTATGGTTATCTAATACAGGCACATTGGATAGAGGTGGAACATATCCAAGAATTACGCTATCGCATGCAAACCAAAAATTATTTATCTTGATGTCTGATTTTCGTGTTCATAAATGGTAGTTGTTTGTCACAATAACAATTTAGTTATTTCTATATGTGAACACGTTCAGACAATATGGTTCAATTCATTTGTTTATGCTTAAATTTATTTCGTATGTGTTGGATGTAAAAGAAGAAACGCCAAAAATTAAGAAAAAAAAAAAAAAAAAACATGTTTAATTCAATTACAGTGAAAGCTCCGCCTGCGGACAGCTCCAATAAGCGGACAGTTCCCTTAAACGGACAATTTTTTGGGAACCAACTTTTATTTATAATTTCCCATATAAAAAGCATTCTAATAAACGGACACGGACATTAGTTTCTTCCTTTTTTCTCATCTCATCACCTCTCATAAACGGACACATTCAAAACAAATTTCATTCGTTTGAATTTTCGTTAGTTAATGTAAAAGCGAATTCGTTTAAAATCTCCAATAGCCGGTCGCGAAGCTCTAATAAGCGGACAGAATATTTTTTTCGTTAGCTTGCTACGCTGATTCGTTGTGAGTTAAGAAGGGTAATCCCCATTTCTTTAGCTTATTCGAAAATTTGAAACAAAAAATATCGTCAGGTTTTGAATATTCTTAGCCTGCTATGATCTGAAATGTACCTACTTATACTTATTATGTTAATTATTATGTAAAACATCTTGAAAGCCATTTTGAACATAAAGTTATGGAGCATAAGGCAAGCAAACTACGCCAGTCCTCAATTTTAAATTTTTATAAATTGTAGATTAACGACTACTATTGAAAAACATGAATGTACTCTACATGCATTTATAACTTTTTTTCCTAATTTTCTTTAATAAAAAATATTAAAAAAAAAAAAATTATTTCTCTTAACCGGACAGCTCCCGTAACCGGACAAAATATCGGTGACCATGAGTGTCCGCTTATGGGAGATTTCACTGTAATTTGAAATAAAAGCTGTCCGCAACATCATCATCACTACTTTGTATGGAGTTCGTCATCTATCATGAGTAGAAAAACAGATCATGCAGTGTGATTCACTTATTCCATTCAAAATATTTTTCTTTGGATGTGCTGTTTTTATTTAATAATAAACAAAAGCACAAGAAGAAAGCCAAAGCGGAGAAAAATGGACGACCGACCGACGACGAACATCACCGACTTGTTGAGGTGTTTTTATAATAGGAAACAAGTAGAACACGAGTCCTACAACAAAGGCTCACACAAAAGGATAAGAGCCAACATAATAATGCATGACACACAGGACGAGTTACCTAACCACCTAGATTCAGAACACTGCAGAGTTTTTGTTTATTTTTATGAGGAGGATGAGGATTCTCTCTTATCAAAAAGGTCACGTGAAGGATGGATTGTTAACATGCATTAAAGATGATAGGCAAGGAAGCAGTGATAATATCAGTTGTTAATGTGTGTTTTTTGAAGAACTTAAGTTCGAGCGCGGTGGAATGGGAAGGTGGACAGTAATCAGTGCCAGGTTAAGAGCTACCAGTGCTATGGGTGAGATTTATATTGCGCCCTCTAACTGGAATTCAAACCCATATGGAGAAAAGAAAAAGATATAATGAAATTACCATAAACAAAGGTAATAAAATTTGACTTTTCTAGCCTTTCTGTCGGCGAACTCTTTTATTATTTTATCAAAATCGAAGTTTTCAGCAATTTTACTTTGCTTCTAGCACAATATAATCCAGATTCACCACTGTATTTTAACAACTGAAGAAATAAATAACATTTCCTCAATATTTACCGATTTGTCAGGACAATAATCGAATGCTGGATCGTAATGAAATGCACCTCGTTTTAGAATCACAGCAGCACTGCGTCTGCCGAAACACTCAATTTCATTATAGGTCCGTTCGCGTACTCCCTAAAACTGCCCAAAACTGCCATATTCTCCCACTTTTTCGTTCGTTTACTGCCACTTATCGTAAAATCTGTCACTTTTGGGGGAGAAAAATATTTCCCCTATCTGCCGATTTCAGCCACAAAAATTTCTTGTGGCAGTTGTGTAAGTTATGTCAAAAAATTTTGTTTCTATTAGTTTTGACATTTCATCGTGTTCATGTTTTGAGCACTTGCTCACAAAAAAAATTGACGTTTAAAAAGTGGGAGAATTTTGTGTTCAACGCGTTCTTTTACTTTTGTGCACATTTTATTTTTTTCTGAGAAATGTATCCCCACTCCTCGAAATTTGACAGTTTTTACACAAACTGCCCAAAAAGTACGCGAACGGACCTTATGTCGTGCCCGCTGTTATTGGGATTGATGTGAACGAATTCTTTGCATTCTAAGCCTGCATTGCTACTTACTACGCAACTGTGACATAGCACACTATTGTTTTGTTGGTCAGTCTCTCTGGTGATCAGTGCAGTTAACTCGTGAGCTAGTTCTTCGCACATTTGACTGATTGCGAAGGTCTTCGTCAGGCTCAGGTCGTTTTCTCCTCGTCATCGTTAATTGGAATTGATTTAAGTAAGAAAAGCTCTCGCGCACTTAGCAGTCACTATCAGAGAAGAACAACAACAAAAAGAGTACATAACTTGAAATGTCACTATAACAAAGGAAGCTAACCGTATATGTTTTATTTAAAATATTTTGAAGACGGGTTTAATTGTTTTAAAATGTCTAATGCAATTTTCAATTTCTTCAATTTGAAGATTATTTATACAAAGTATGCGAAAATTATTTTTTTTTTCTTTGCAAAGTATGGGAAAATGAATTTTGCTTATAACATCTGTTTTTGTGCATTTTTTGAAAATTTCTTACCGTTTACAACTTCCACGAATATTTCAAGACCACGATTAGCCAAATTGGTTGAGCCGATTTCGAGTTTAAGCAATACTAACGAACAACATTTTTAGATATATAGATTATTAATTAAGTGGCAAGAATCATCATCAGTAAAATTCAATCGATTAATTTCAGATTTTAGCCTCCAGCACATGGTTGGTGAACGTGCGGTTGGACGCGTGAACTGTTGCAAATGAGAAAAGTATTAGTTGAAAAGTATCTACAAAACAATATGGTCATTTTGAGCTTAACGCATCTTAGATTGTGTATAAGTATAAGGTGTTTTGATGGACTCCTAATCAAAAACTGTGCTGAGTCCGAAAATCGCGAGTATCTTTTTTTTAGAAACCTTAAGCATTTTAAACCTCAGGCCTCAGCATTTCAGCCTCATTTGCACTCATGCCCCCAATGAGGAAAAGGATGAAGACAGGTTCTACGAGTTCCTCGACAAGATCTATGAGCAATGCCCTAGCTTTGACATTAATGCTAAGCTGGGTAGAGAACAAATCTTTGGTGGAATAATCGGACGACATAGCTTACACAACACCACTTTCGATAACGGATTTAGGCTAATCGACATCGCTGCGTAGCCAAGGTAGCCAAGTAGCCAAGGTACGAATGCAGATATCCCAATCAAGGCCAACACGTGAAAATGCGAGGAGAAAATTCGACCTCAAACGCCTACAATCGCAAGAGATTGCTAGATCCTTTTCCGATCGTGTCTCCGAAAGAAGTCCTTTGCTGACAGCACAAAATATAGAGAACCAGTGGCATCACTGTCAAGCAGCCATCAGAGATGCCTCTGAAGTGCTCGGGTTTAATAATGAGTACCGGCGAGCACATGCAGCTAAACAAGAGGTATACAAAGCGGTGCTGCAATGAAGGAAACGAACAACTCGTGGGCTCTACGAGCAAAAAAGGAGAGAGGACCAAAAACTTCACAGAAAGTAAAAAAGGGAGCATGAGAAGCGCACGATCGAGGAGATAGAGCTATGTCACAACAGGAACGAAAGTTTCGAAAGTTCTACGATAAGGTGAAACAAACCTCTAGGGCTTATACATCATGGGAACATCGTAGTGGAACCGCAGTCAGTGTTGAGGATATGGAAAGACCACTTTTCCAAGCTGTATAATGGCGATGACGAGCAAAACTCCGCCAGCAATACACAACCATTCAATTTGGGTGCAGAAGGCCGACAATTCCACCCACCCGACCTTGACGAAGTGATGATAACGATACCTAAACTTAAGTCAAACAAAGTCGATGGAGCAGACGTGCTAGCCGCCCGATCTTCAAAAAAGGAGATCCCCGGAACTGCACCAACTACAGAGGTATTAGTCTCCTTAACATCGCCTATAAGATCTTGTCTGACGTGCTGTGTGAACGTTTGAAGAACTTCGTCAACAACCTGATAGGCTTTTATCAGTGTGGCTTCAGACCCGGAAAGTCCACTATCGATCAAATAAATATTCACCCTACGGCAGATCTTGGAGAAGACCCAAGAACTTCAAATCGATACCTACCACCTTTTCATCGATTTCAAGACCGCGTATGACAGCGTCTATAGAGACCAATTATATAGAGCAATGTCTAGTTTTGGCACCCCAGAAAAACTCGTCCGTCTGTGTAAGATGACAATGGAAAATTTACGCTGTTCCATCATGGTCCGAAAAAACCTAACGGACGCTTTTGATGTCAAAAAAGATTTTAGACATTTTAGATTCTTGAAAAGATTTGCAAAGCTCCAATGTCAACACCAGAGGCACAATATTTCAAAAGTCCGTCCAGCTACTTGGATACGCATACGACATTGACATAAATGGAAGAACACAGCGTGATGTCAGTGGAGCGTTTGTGAGTCTTGAGATGAAGGCCAGGAAGATGGGTCTAGCGGTTAACGAGGGCAAGACCAAGTAAATGCTGTCAACAAGAGAGACTACTTTTTATTTTTTAACTTATTTTTGTTCCTTCAGAATTATTGTTTGTTATAAAGACTAATTATCTTAATGTGAAAGCAGCCTTAAATAAATATATGAAATATGAAATGTGGTTTGGTAATGTTGAGCGAATGGAAAATAATGCTCCGGCTCGTAGAGTCTTCGAATCCAAGCCGGAGGGACGTCGCAGGAGAGGAAGGCCGCGACTCAGGTAGAGCACATAGGTGGTAGAGGACCTAAACCACCTTGGAGTGCGAAACTGGAGACAGCTAGCTAGGGACCGAGCTGGCTGGAGAAGTTTGTTGGGTCAGGCCCTGGTCCGACCTGGACTGTAGCCGTAGTGCCACCATAAGGAAGGAAGGTGCATTTTAAACCCGAGATTTTTGCGCTCTTTCCTATATTTTGAAAACTTCATACATGTTAGTTAATGTTTTCTTTCTTAGTGGAGAAGGAGGCTAGGAAAAGCTCCAATAAGCAATGCATTAAATTTATTAATTAATTAATTAAATAAAAAATTAACATACAAAAAGGACATACATACTTGATAGAATTTATTGGTAAATTTCACAGCTTCAACTCTCTCCGCACTACGCGGAGAACCACGACTTTTTTTCCTGTTACTTTTGCGGGTTAAGAACGATGTATATATTTTGCATAGATAAGATAATTTGCTTTCTATAGCAAGGAGTGCCAGTCACAACAGTTCTCCACTTTAAGAACTGGAACAGAAGCTCTACGAATTACTGAAGGAGATCGAGTCAGCGAAGGACAAGGAACATAGATGCATAAAGACCGAAAACTAACAGGAGTGATGCGATGGCATGTGATAACAACAAAAATTATTCAGCTAACAAGATGACTTTGTTAGTGTAGTGCCAGCAAATCTCCAGGCGTGTAACTTGACATTTAAGATGAGGAATTTTTCATTATAGGCGAGACAGACGAGGAAATTGAATGGAGAAGAGCATTCCACTGGGAGCTATACGAGCTGTTCCATGATATGTAGTATGTAGTTCAGAAAGCCCAAACACAACGACTATATTTATTTATTTAGCTAAGTACAAGCTTTAACTTAAAAACCAAGCTTAAAAGCTAACAATTGTTTTTTTTTTTTTTTATTCTTGTTATCGAAGCAGTGGGGGTTTTTGAAGTGGGCCAAAGGGCCCACCCACGGTTTCTTTTTATTAAACAAAAAAAAATAAATAAATAAATAAACAATAAAAACTAAAAGGAAGGAAGGATTTATTTTGTAGGGTATTTCGAAGGGTTGATTTAAGTAAGGACTTGGTTATATTTAGGTCAAAAATGAATTTAGTTGGGAAGCTTTATGGGATGTTTTATTTAGGAAGGAAGGAAAATCAAAAATAACAAATAAATAAATAAATAAAAAAAAACAAATTATTTTTCTTTGGCACCCACCCGGGAAACCGGGTGAAGTTTTTGGGGGTGACGAAGCTATTGTTCTTATTTTTTTTTTTTT
>CAKKXW010000005.1:27813150-27823836 GCA_920937365.1 Sphaerophoria rueppellii | reverse complement strand
GGACATTGGACGGTCGTTGGACTTGTGTGTCACAAGAGTTTTCGAAAGTGCACTAAAGAAGGCATTCTACGTTGTCGTATGACGGTGAATACATGTACGTACACGTATTAAATGTAAAAAAAAATGTTTGTATTGGTCCAAAACGGTACCTCCCTCTGGCGTTATTACCTACAGCTCTCTCGCAGAAATTCTCAAACCCGGCAACGCAGGGTTTTTTCGGCTAGTAAGTCATAACAGCCGACTATAAAGTCGAGTATGGAGTATGCATATACCAGTAGTCTATGTCTTTCAGAAACAGGACATTAAACAAGTAACTCACGTTTAGTGGAAATGTTGCACATGCATGTACATAAGTGGCAGTATGCTGTTGCATCTTACGGAAGAAATCACGTGAAAGCTTTTGAGAACACTGTGTGTTCAGGTTGCTGGCAGGTTACAGGTGTGCTGAGAAAAATAAAATTTATCAGGAACAAGTTCAGTGTGGAGCGAATGTGTACGAGAAAAATATTCTTGTAATTTATGGTTATTGATGTAATCTTTTTTAACGAAGGTGGTTGGGTGATAAAAATTGTATGTCAAATGAAAAGTATGTACGGGTATATTTTCAACACTTCTTAAAATTCAGTATGAAACTTTTTTTAAACCATAAATCATTACACCTTCTAGGAGCAGTGGAACGAACTTTTTTCAAAACAATGAGATTTATGATGCAATATTGGAATCGGGTGCGGGTCCTCTTTTAGAGCGCGGTTTTATGTAAACTGTCACAGTAAATGTACTTAAAGAAATACTTTTTAGGTTAATGCAGATGAACTTTGTTCCTTAAAAAATACACTTTTTTTACTGGTACTGTCAATAAATTATTTTAAAACCGTATACTGATTTGTGTTGAACATAAATACCTGGTGTAAGAGACCGTGCGCCGCCCTCGCAAGCCGTCAAGGGAAACTGTGTTACATCTTCCTATTATTCATTAATGTGAACACGGAACACATAAATTTACATTAATGTAATGAATATGTATATGTATTTACCCCGCTTTCCACTATTTTGGAGGTCTTGAGAAAACTTTTCAATGCCTCATTACAATGATGGCTTACAAGAGAATCCCTCAAGGCAAAGTAATATTAATGTATAGGGTTTTCCAATAAGAGGAGTTATTTTTAATAGCCCACTATTTCGGTAGTTGTGACTTCTGAAGCTGTCATTTTTTGACATTTGACAAGTAGATACTACGCCATTAATAAAAATGGAACGATACACGCTTCAACAACGCACTGAAATTATTGAAATTTACTATAAAAATGTTGAAAATTTGGCAGAGACGGTTCGTAAAACTTAAAAATGTTTGGGTCGTCGTGCAGCACCTTGTCGGACCGCAAATGGACCTTACTTTTTCGAAAATGAGGCTGGAGCAACAGTTACGGGCAATGGATTGCGCTATCGAGAGATGATTAATGATTTTTTATGGCCGGAATTGGATGGAATTGATCTGAACAACGTTTACTTTCAAAAAGACGGCGCTACGTGCCACACAAGCAATGAAACCAACGATCTCTTAAGGGAAAAGTTTACGGACCGTGTTATCTCTTGAAGAGGTGATCACAATTGGCCACCGAGATCTTGTGATTTAACACCTCGTGACTTCTTCCTTTGAAGCCATGTGAACGATTAGGTCTTCGCCAACAGCCCAGCGTCGATTCAAGACCTCAAAGATGGAATCTATTGAGGACATAGGGCAGCTTTGCGATTTGGTTATGGAAAATTTCATGAAAAGGATATGGTCCTGTAAGCGTGGTCGTGGCGGCCATTTGGCTAATGTTCCATTATTAACGGCATACCTTCCTCTTTATAAAGAAATAAATATCAAATCGTTTTATCTAAAAAAATGCCATTTTTCTTTGAATATCAAAATAACGCCTCTTATTGGAAAATCCTTTACATGGCATTTTTTTCTTGTTTTGACTCAAACCGCTATTACAATAATAAAATTGAAGATGGATAAAATGGAGGGATTATTTCGTAATTGCTTCAGCAAAACAAAGCATGAAATAGATGTTTATCATTTAAAAACATAACGGCTCATTCATTTCGTTGGTTTCGCGTTGGTAGCGCTGGCATTTGATACATGTCAAACTTAACTGTCATAATATTACTTGAATGTTTGCCATTAACGATATTCGAACAACGCGTTAAAATTATCAAAATTAACTATTAAAGTGGCAGTTCAAACTACGACACCTTCGGGCTCAGAAAAAGTGACAACATATTTGGTTTAAAAGAAAAGAATGGAATGGTTGGTTACAGTCGATTTGGAGCGATACAAGACGACCAATTATGGCTCTATATTTTTTTTTATAATAAGCACCCACTCAAGTGGTTTTTTGTACCCTTTTCATGCCAGAGATACAGTGAACAGTGTAATAATTTGGAAAGACAGAGTGTGTGGAAGGGAGTTCCACATTCGCGTGGTACGGCTAAAGAACGATTCTCAATACTTAAATGTACGTCCGAAAATGGGCTCGAGAGTAAACTGATGGGCATTCCTTGAAGCGCGAGTATTACGGGCGAATAGTTTAACGAGAGGAATGCAACTGGCTATTTCACAAGAGCACATACCGTAAAAGTAACGATAGAACAGAAGGAGACACGAAACGTTACGACGTTGGTCTAACGATGTGAATGAGTTGGTTATGTCTCTATCACCAATCATTCTAACGGCTCTTTTTTGTATACCGTCCAAGAGGCTTAAGTATGTAGCTGGAGCACCAGCTCACAGATGAGAATTGTACTCAAACTTTGGAAGGATAGAAGAAACATTTCTTGCACCATCTTAAGAAACCCAAACATCTTGCGGCATGATTTAGCGACATCTCGTAAGTGCTTGGTCCACAAGAGTTGGACAGTGATGCTCATACTGAGAATCTCCAGATGTTCGGTCTCATTGATGCAAGTGCCATTCATCATGGACAGTGGCAAGGGGGGTAGATATATGTGTCGCTTTAACGATACAAGACAGCATTGAGTTTTCGAAGCATTAAACTCCACGCGATTTTTTAATCCTCATTGTACAATGCTGTTTAAGTCAGATGTTAATGAGCTAATCATATTTTGCCGTTTCAGTTCCACATCCGAAGAGGAGGGATGTGAGTCTGAGAACGAATATGAAAAGCTAAGGGTACTATCGTCAGCGAAACAATGAATTGGATAAGAACTTACAGACAATAGATCATTAATGAAAATGAGGAAGAGGGTCAGAGACAAAACGGAATCCTGGGACACACCAGCATTTATATTGTGGATATCAGACTTGAATCCATTAAATACAACTTGGAGAGAAGTTTCCTGGTCGCGTAATTTCACGTCTATTGGCAGCCAAGATCATTCCATTTGACACAGTTAGATTTTTTTTTCTGTGTGGCTACGCAAAAGACCGTGTTTACGCGAAAAGTCTCCAAACTCCAGACGCATTAAGAACCATTGTTACTCAAGTTTTGACCGAGATACCGCCAGATATGTTGGAAAAAGTGGTTAAAAATTCCTTAAAAGAATCGCATGAGGCTGCTTAATCTTCCGAGGCTGCTTAAACTTCCGAGGCGACCATTTGAATGATGTCCTAACTTTATAATGAAATAAAATTTTCATTGAAGATGTATCATTGTGTGTGTTTTACATTCAAAAACGAAAATTGAATGACCATTTACCTTAAGATCTTATTCGTCTTCTTTCTTTAAGCTTGTGCTTCAGCACGAAACCTTTCAATAACAAATACCCTAGCCAGCTGTCTCCACTTTCGCACGCCAAGTTCGTTCAGGTCCTCTACCAGCTTTGTTCTCCACCCGAGTCGCCGTCTTCCTTTTCTGCGACGTCTTTCCGGGTTGGATTCGAAGACTCTACGAGCCGGATCATTGTTTTCCATTCGCTCTACATGTCCCAACCATCTTAGTCGTTGGACCTTAACTTTTCTGGCTAGGTCAGTGTCGCTAAACAGCTCGTACAGTTCGTGGTTGAATCTTCGTCTCCATTCTCATTTAAGCAGATAGGATCAAAAATCAATCGAAACATGTTGTCATGGTCCATGTCTCTGCACCATACATGAGGACCGGGATGATGAGAATTTTGTAGAGTGTCACTTTAGTTGCTTGGGAGAGGATTTTACTACTCAATTGTCTTCTAAGTCCAAAGAAGCAGCGATTGGCAAGAGTGATTTTTCGTTTGATTTCAGAGCTGGTGTTGTTGTCTGAGTTGATAGCGGATCCCAGGTAGACATAGACAAAGTCCTTATCTGCCTCGAAGTTAAATCTGTCTATGTTGACGATTGCTCCAAGACGTCGATGTTGGTAGTCCTTTCTTGTCGACAGCATTTACTTGGTCTTACCCTCGTTAACTACTAGACACATCTTCCTTACATCCTTCTCAAGACCCACGAACGCTCCACTGACATCACGCTGTGTACTTCCAATTATGTCAATGACGTCTGCGTATCCTAGTAGCTGAACAGCAAATTAGACTGGCATTTAAATACCGGCTATTCACTGCATGTCAAAGAACAGGACGCCAACAATGTGATGATTTGCAAGTGTTGTTGAACACTATATCCTTCCAAACTGATTAGGACAAAGACAGTCAATTTGACAGCTATAGCTTTAAACCGCTATCAACTGTCATAGTACGGAAGTCCGTATTAAAAGACTTTCAAAAAGCTTTGCTCTTTTTCTATTGTTTTAATTACATACTATAGTCAAAACTTTAAATATCCCATTTTAGTGTCAGTCAAGTCTTTAATAGGGAAATTTAATTATCTGCAAATTTATCTTATCAAGTTGATTGACATTTTTTTCTCATGAATTTGCAATGGTAAAAAAAAAGAAAAGAAATGCTATGCACTATAAAAGTTCCCCGAACTAATGGAAAAGTAAAAAATCAAAAAAAAGAAAAAAAAGAAACAAACTCAACGAAGGTAAATAATCTCAATGATGCAAACATATTCTTAAATGGCACAATTTCCAAATAACTAAAAAGGCAAAATAAATTGACAATAAATAGGCCAAGGTTTTTCTTTTCTCGGAAAGGAATTAAGTAATCCAGCTTACTTCAATGGCTTATTTTTTAATTTTTTTTTTATAATTTGCACACACTCAAGGAAGTTTTTTTTTACCCTTTTTATGCCAGAGACACATTAGGAAGAAAGGAAGGGGTAGGAAAGGAGGTGTCGGTGTACATTGGTCTTGAATTATTGAACATTGAAATGACTGGGAAAGACAAATTGTGGAGGAGAGTTCCACATTCGAGTAGTAGGGCAAAAAATGATTTTCCTACTTGAGAGTGCGACCGAAGTTGGGCTCGAGGGTAAACTGATGGGCATTCCTGGAAGCGCGGGTATTGCAACTACAAGAAGAATGCAACTGCCCATTACTCTAGAGCATATACATACCGAAGAAGTAAAGATAAAACAGAGAGAGACACGAAACGTTAGAACGGTGGTCTAAAGGAGTGAATGAATCAGTGATTCTTACGTCTCTTCTTTGTATACCACCCAAGAGACTTAAGTATGTGACTGGAGAATGTCTTAAGAAACTCAAACATCTTGCGGCATTTTTGGCAACATCGCATATGTGCTCGCTCCACAAGAGGTGGTCTGTGATGCACATACCGAGAATCTCGACATGTTGGGTCTCATTGATGCAAGTGCCACTCATGGACAGTGGCAAGGGGGGTATGTCTCGCTTTGACGATACAAGACAGCATTGTGTTTTCGAAGCATTAAACTCTACGCGGTTATTAATTCCCCATTGTACAATGCTGTTTAGGTCAGAGTTTAATGAGCTTATCATATTTTGCCGTTGCAGTTCCACATCCGAAGACGAGGAGTGTGAGTCTGGAAACGAATAAGAAAAAGCTAAGGGTACTATCGTCAGCGAAACAATTTATTGGATTAGAAGTAACAGACAAGAGATCATTAATGAAAATGAGGAAGATCGTCGGAGACAAAACGGAGCCCTGGGGCACACCAGTTTTTATATACTGGGTTTCAGACTTAAATCCGTCCAATACAACTTGTATTGAGCGATTCAAAAGAAAGTTTCTAATACAACGAAGAAGGGATTCATCGATACCGAAGGCACGCATTTTCGATAAAAGAGCAAGATGCCAGACTTTATCAAATGCCTTTGAAATATCAAGTGCAACAATCTTACTTTCTCAAAAACGATGTAAAGATTTGTTGCACTGTTCGGTGAGATATGCCATCAAATCACCAGTGGACCTGTTGCTGCGAAAGCCGTACTGCCGGTCATTAACAAGCTTTCTGTCTTCGAGATATTTCTTGAGCTGATAGTTTATCAGCGTTTCCATCACCTTAGAAAGAAGGGACGTAAGTGCAATCGGACGATAATTGGACGGAGAAGATGAGTCGCCTTTTTTTGGGATTGGCTTGACAAATGCTGTTTTCCAGCTGTTCGGAACGAGCCCAGAAGAGTAGGATAGATGGAAAAGCTTACGCAAGGGTTTTGCCAGCGTAGTAGAACACCTCTTCAGAATAATAGCGGGGATACCATCCGGACCAGCGGATTTATGTTTGTTGAGATCCTTTAGGACTCTCGCCACAGCACGAGTGCGAAAGAAAATTCGTCCCCTGAAATCATTGACGCGCTCAAGAACAAGCGGAGTCTTGACACTCTCTGGCAGCGAAGAGTTGGTGGCGAACTGCCTAGCAAAAAGGCTAGCTTTCGCGAGAGAGCTAACAACTGGAATGTCATAGTCAACGAGCAATGAAACCGAGGAAGAAGAAGAATTCTTCATATGTTTTGCAAATGACCAAAAATTTTTACTGCCGTTGGGACATTGCAGTATTTTTGCCTTAATTTTTGGCCATGTAAAATTTGGTCTGACGAATATGGGCATTGCAGGCCTTCGTGGTTTGTTTAAACTTGTTCCAGTTTTCCTCAGTTGGGTTGGCTCTAAAACACCGGAACTTTACTTCTTTTTCCCTGATAACCTCTTAACAACTTGAATCAATCATATCTGTAGTCTTTGTCACTATCGAGGAAGCATAGTGACCAGTTAAAGATCCGGAAGAAGTTGTTGAGACCGTCCCATTTGGCTTTCTCGTATCTGTTCTCTTCGGAGCTCTTTCTCTAACTGGATTAGCTTGATACGAGAAATTTGCAGATATAATACTGTGGTCTGATCTGCCTATGGGCGTTAATACTTTGATTGTGTATTTAACAGGGTCAGACGTTAGAAACAAGTGTTTTCCGCTCTGCCATTAATGTCCGATATTCGAGTGGGCTCGGTGACAAGCTGAGTAAGGTGGTTAAATTCAGCAATGATTTCAGCCCACATACCTTCGGGTGTGGTCTGGCCTGAATATAGTAGCCACGAAGAATTGTGTACATTGAAATATTATAAGAAAATATTTTTGAATGAAAATGGGCCTTGTATTATTATAGTGGAGTCAATGAAGCTCAAAAAAGCTCAGAAAGTCCTCAGAAACAGCTCGGATTTATACATTTTTTTTCTAATTTTTTGTTTCTTATATTTTTTGAAATCAAAAACATTTCATTTGGGACAACTCATTATTTATATTGTTTAAACAATTTTTATAATACAAGGCTGATCCACGAGCGATGTTTTTGGTAATAGGAGTGTGTAGGTTGCATTAAGACAAGGCAAAAATCATATGAAAGGGGGTCTATTGCCCCCGTTCAGCTGGGAGGGACGATATTATAACAAAAAACCTATTAAAAAGATATTAAAAATCAATGCAGTGTTATATCTTCTTGCAAAGCTAAAAAGCGCTTCTTTCATTCTGCATTTAAATTAAACTGTTTTCAAAATCCGAGTTTCTGAGGATTTTTTTGAAAAAAAGTTTCATTGACTCCACTATGATAGCAACTACTAGAAGGATCAAAGGAGAGCACTTAATTTTGCAATTTTCCTACACATAATTAACATTATAATTTATCTTTTTGCGGTTGGTTTTTGGTTCTTGTTGATGTTCACTGTGGCGTATGAGTACTTTGTTTTGCTCTTATACTATCGCATTTTAATGTTGTGTGTTGTTTTTTATGTATATAATTTATCACCGCCAAACATCTTACATACGTATGTTTATAAAAATGAATATTTTTCTGAAAAACGAAAGAATACAATATGAAAAATTAATCATGACATTGTCATCAGAGAAAAACTTACGCAGTACAGAAAATAATAATAATCACATCCAGATTACATTATTAATGCATGGGGCGAAGCAAGCCAATATTGTTGTCAAGCAATGTTTCGAAATGAGTTTTTCAATATTGAATAAGGAGGTTAAAGTTGGTTTCAAACGGATGGAAGCTTGGAACCCTTTTCGGGTGTCATTAATAAATAATCAGATTAACCATGAAAAAGTTGACCGAAAGTATAATAAAAGTTTCCTTTGTATTTGAGGGTATCAAAGTAAAAAAAAAAATAGACAACACTAATTATAATGACTGTTAATTTTTTAATATTTGCAATTGACATTTGGAAAGGGTACGAATTCACATTTTTGTTTCCTAAAGACGAATTCTATGGAAATAAAAGCATTATCTTTGGTCTGTGTTGGTAAGCAGTCTACTTATTTTTATTTGCGACATATAGAATATTGTGTATATAAAGTTGAGATTTTGATGAGATATGACATTACGATTATAGAGATGTCGAAAAAAGTGGGTCCGGCGATTCCGTCCGTCTGTCTGTAAACGCACCTACAGCCTTAACCACTGGTCCAATTGACTTCAAACTTGAAAATAAGAGGTTTGAGTGAATTCGGGTGGGTCACTGTTCCTACGATTTTTTTTTCTAATATTTTTGTATTGCTCCAAAACGGTATCTACCATAGAACTTTTATACTGTTCCTTAGACTTTCAGATCCCCAGATTTTCTACCAAACAAAAACGTTGCAAAGCAATACAAAAAACCGATTAAAATAATTTGCAACAAAAAATAAATGCTCTTGGCCTCAGTAACATCTATAATACTGCTAGTCCGGACTTGAAAGTATCTATTTTGTCTGATATTATTAATGATATATATGAAAATTTAATTTACTGATACTTAATATAAGCATTTCTTAAAAAAAAAAAAAAACAAAAAACTATTAATAAATCTTAAACAATCTATACTTATACACTATCTTAAAATTAAATAAAACTAGGAAAAGAGGCGATGAAGGTCAGTGCGGAGGCAAGAAGGGTTGGTATGAAAATCAAAAACATCTTGGACATTATTTGCTAAATGTAACATGCGGGTGTAGTGTCCGTAGCTAAGTGGTTAGGTGCGTTGACTGCTAAGCAGAACGTCGTGGGTTCGAATCCTACTCGGGCCCAAAGTTTTTATTTCATCTTTCACGGACACTGCCTCTTGCGAAGAACTGACAAAACTTCCAAGAGTATCATCTGTCATGAAAAAGTGCTTCTCAACTTTACCGTTCGGAATCGGCGTTAAATTGTAGGTCCCCTCAATTCTTCTCACGCACCTAGAGAATTGTTGATGAGAGTAAGCCACTTAGGCCTTGGCTCTTCAAGAGCTGTCGCGCCACTCTATTTATTTTTTAACATGCGGGTGACAGGATTAAAGTGGGAACTGGACATAGATTGCGAGGATTAGTATATTTAGAGAAAGCAAATTGAGAAGAGAAGCACAGTCAACAGATCCTTTTATTATTTTAAATACAGATCCTTTTATTATTCATTAACTTTAGTTAATGAAGAGGTTAAAATTAATGTTGTTTAAAAGAGAGTTTAGTTTAGTCAGTTTCCTGAAAATTGAACATAAATGAATCCTCATAGTCGGGCAAAGGAAAGGAATGACAAAGAGAAAAATTGATTTCCAGAAACATATGTACCAGTTGTAACTAAGGTTCTTGAACCCAAAATTGCCCATGGTTTACTCAACAAAATAAGATGCTTTTTATGGAACGAGAAAAGTTTTATAAAAAGTTTAAGAGAATCCCATCAAATTTCAATCGACTGACGTTAGTTTACGTATGCGATAAATAATCCGTAATACCAAACGAGCCTTCTTCACGAAAAATTGAATTGAATCTAAAAATTCTCTGTTGGTGTAATTGATGGTGAATACCCCAAATGTCATTTTAATCCAAATGAAATGGCTATGGTTCTTGTACCTGATACTTGTAATTCAACACCTTTAAGTTAGGTGTTGCCGTTAGATCAGTGAAGTCAAATGCGATTGGAATGGGATTCCATCGAAACTTGTTAAATTGATAACTCCCGCAATACTTCCCTTTTTGGTTCATATTTTTAATTATTCCACGTTAAGTCGTCAGTTTCCTAACAACTGGAAAAATGCTAAGGTGATTCCAATTCCCAAAATTAAGAACCCGAATAGCCCTTTGGAGTTTAGGCCGATAAGTTTGCGTCCATTTCTTTCTAAGGTTTTCGAGAAGTTACTAGCTGTACAAATTCAGGAAGATTGGGAGAGGCGTAATAAACTCTCAGTCAGGTTTCAGAAAAAAGCACAGCTTTGAATCACCAGTCATCAAAGTCACCTCTGATCTGCGAGCTGCAATGGACCGTGATGAAATCAATATAGTTGTGTTACTGGACTTCTCCAAGGCTTTTGACAGTATTGATCACTGTATCTTATTGCAAAAGCTCAAAACTTAATTTCAGTATTCAAGTACTGCTCTCGAAG
>CAKKXW010000005.1:27767437-27781165 GCA_920937365.1 Sphaerophoria rueppellii | reverse complement strand
TGTTGGTTGAGAATTCTACAAAGAATTTTTTCTAAACCATTTTATTCACTGGAATTGTATGTTCCATCAAATAATTTATTACATCCTCTTCGTTGACACATTTTTAAAGCTTTTCATCAGCAGGCCTTCATTCCTTATTCATGTTCTATAACGTTCAACAAAGCGTCCAATACCGACAGATTTTGAGATTTTAAATCTAAAGGACGACGACTACTTTTCGAAATTTTTACACAGTTGCTTCTCCTACATTATTTAATAAACTACCTTGTATGTTAAGGTCACTTATTTTACCAAATCTTTTTTAAGAAACATCTTAAGAGTTGGTTGTTTGAATCTGATTTCGGTAATTTGGAAAAATAATTGTTTTCATAAACTTTATGTTTTTTGTTTTTCCTTTTAATTCCTGGTGAATTTTTGAGAATTGGTTTTCTAATTTATTGAAAATTTTGTATCTGGCCATTCTCTTTGTAATATCTTAATTTATATTTTCTGGCACCTTACTTATTAATTTTTTAATGGGGATTCTCTTTGCTTTATTTTCCAATTGTTCATATTTATATTTATACTTGATGTTTAAAATTAAGGGTCACCCCACCCAATTTATATATTTGATTCTTTGTTAAATAACGAAGTGGCATTTAATACTGTTTTATTTTCTTACATTAATGTCATTACTTATTTCTAAAATATTTTATTTACATTGTAGTCTTATTGAACTTGCTGTATCTAAACTTATTATAAGAAATAAATGCATTTTTAAACCTAAACCTAAACCTAACACAGGCTCTTCGAAACAGTGAAGGAAACCTAGTCAATGAAGCAGGGAATTGTAGATGTTTTCAAGTAGCACTTCCAACAGCTGCTGAATGCGCAAAATGTCGAGCGAGCTAATGCCTAGTCAATGAAGACCTAGTCCCAGTCCCTAGCGCAAAAGATATAGAAAGAGCCATCCAAAAGCTAAAAAATAACAAGTCCGCCGGTTCCGGTGGCATACCTGCGGAACTCTTCAAATATGGAGGAGGTGTTTTGATGAACCGCATGCATCATCAACAAAGTGTGGGAGGAATAATGCATGCCCACTGACTGGTCGATAAGCTCCATATGCCCCACCTACAAAAATCCTATGTCATGCAAAACCTACAGCAGCATATCCATGCTTAGTTTTGCATACAAAAACCTATCCAACCTACTGTGTGAGCGTCTTAAACCGTTCTGCAACACAATAATCCCCACGTATCAGTGTGGTTTTAGGCCAGACAGAACAACGATAGACCAAATATTCACACTGAGGCAGATCCTGGAAAAGACCAACGAATTTCAAGTCGAAACCCACCATCTTTTCATCAACTTTAAAGCTGCTTATGATAGCATCCACCGCCAAGAGCTTATGATGGCGATTTCTGAATTCGGGATCCCGAACAAACAGTTCCAGCTGTGCCGCATGACGCTTAACAATACGCAGTGCAGTGTGCAAATGGGTAACAGCTCATCCGAGCTGTTTCAAACATGCGCAGGGTTTAGACAAGGAGATGCGCTGTCATTCATCAACATTGTCCTGGAGAAAATAGTGCGCAAGGCAGGTGTGAGCACGGAAAACACTATCTTCAAAAAATCCACCCAGCCCCTAGGCTATGTGGACGACATTGACATCATCTGTCGATCCAAGAGAGCTGTGCTTGAGGCCTTCACAGCGATTGAAAAACAGGCGAAACTCATATTATCAAAAAACAAAGCAACAAATATCCACCGCACAGGACAAAACGTCAATGTTTCAGCAATTTCGAGGTAGTTTAGGAGTTCACCTACACTGGAACAAATATCAATCCCATAAACGACACCATAGTTGAGATATGTCTATTATACATTTGATTTTACGAGTCCTACTCTACGGCGCCGAATGATGGACGACAAGTAAAAAAGGAGAATTGATACTGGGCACTTTCGAAAGAAAAATTCATTGACGGATTTTTGGTCCCGCATGCGACGATGGCGAATGGAGAAGAAGGTTCAGCCGAGAACTGTATGAGCTGTACCAAGATGTTGATCTAGTCCAGAAGGATTAGAAAAGACGACCACATTGGCTCGGCCACATCGAGCGAATGGATTACATCGCTCCAGCCAAGAAAGTCTTATCATCCCAGCCCCCAGGTTCGAGACGGCAAGGAAGACCGCACCTACGGTACAAAGACCAAGTGACTGCGGTTGCCAGAGCGCTTGGTTTCGGTGACTGGAGAGTGCTCGCGAAGGACCGATCACGATGGAAGGCTGCAATATCTCAGGTTGGGATCCCTCATGGATTGTGTCCCGGATAAGTTAGTAAGTAGTATAAAACGAAAAAAGGAAAGTGGCTCAATTTTTTTCAGTTTTTCGAAGACTACAATACATATTTACAGCCAAAAAAAAGGACTAACTCTTAGTTTGCGGACTAGTGGAAAATGCTATCAATAAAATAAAATTTCTCTTAAGTAACGTTTACTAACGTAGTCCATCTTGAAGGTGGATTAGCAAGGGAAATGTGTCAATCGTGAAAGAAAAAAAAATAATAATAAATGTCTGTGTGAAAATAAATTGATGATTTTTTTTTTAATAATGGCTTATCGGTTGAATGAATTTTTAAATCGATTGAAATTAATTATCAACCAGCATTCTTTCGTATGGAATTTGCAAGAAATTGAAGTAGACATGAATAACTTGCTTTGGATTATGAACTTTACAAATGTTCGTGCCATATAGGTCTGCCAAACAAACTCTAAATCGAAAACTGCCCGCGAGCGATTTATGTAGATCAGTTTCATCAGCAATTGAAACTAAAAACTTACTGCTGTTGGAAAGGAATCATTATTTGTCGTTTTAAATAAATGCCATTACTTTTCTTATTTAGATAACAAATACATTTTTTCACACAAAAAGGTTGATTTTTCTACAACATCGCTGCTTTCTGAGCTTCAGTCAAAACATTCAGCATCACAATGTTATTATAATAGTTCTTTGAAAGATTAAGGAGGAGAACAGCAAAAAAATATGAAAACTAAACATTTTGAAATGTTGATATGCTTTATGCAACTGTAACAATAATATCTTTCTAAGTAACTGTGTCGTTGTTGTTGTTCTTATTACTGGTGTTTACATAATGCCTTTTTTTTATACCTACCATGCAAATTGAAGCTTTGATTTATTTTCATTTTTAATGTAAGCTCACCTTCTTGCTTCGGTCAGGACCTTCCGCAAGAACATTGGTGTTTTTGTAAAACTCTCCATGGTTGTCTCTGCTTTTCAATAGACAGATATAGAGGCACCTTGTTGTTTTAAGAAGGGTGGTTTGATTTTACTATCGTTACACGGGGTTTGGCGATGATTTAGAGGAAATTACATCACACGCACTTTCAAATAAAATTGAATCACTGTAAACATCTGTGTTTTCCTTTTTAACATAACTTGTTTTTGTTTATTTTCCTTGCTAATCGATATCAGTTTTTTTCAAAATTTAGTGAATAATTAATTTATAGGAAAACAAAAAACCTTTTGAATAACATTTCCGGACGGAGAGCTGGTGTACTGAGGAAATGAATAATACACACGAGTACACACTAGATTATGTACCTATTTAACAGCCTTTATATAGATATGCACTTTTACACAGCACTCTTTCTTCATCGTTACAGCTATGGAATGCAGGAAAATTATGGAAACTATTTTCTTTTCTCTTTTGTTTTTATTATTGCGATTGAATTTTCTTCAAGAGGTTACAAATACGATGCGGCATCCACGACAGTATACAGAAGCAATGTGTGAAGAAAAATATCAACTAAGAGGTATGTCGTCGATAAAGAACACAAAAAAGATTTTTTTTTTTCGCCGGCATCGAGCTTACGCTCAAAGTTTAGGTGTCCCTCAAAAGTCGAAAGAAACACAGAGAGAAAAAGAGAAAAATAGTAACGGTAAACTACGTTAAATGTATACATTTATATGAAAACGACTTTGTCTGAAGCAGAATAAATTGTGTGGTGATTTTGCGATAGAATAACATTTTGGATTTAAATTGAAGCTCTAGAAAGCTTTTCTTTGATAAAATTTAATTTGACTGGATTGTGGGTAGTTTGAAGAAATGCTAATGTTAAATATGGTTGTTTTTGCCATCTGGATTTCTTTGCTATTTAAATCTATGTGAAAACCACATGACATATGAGTAGCGTTGTAACAAAGACTATATAACAAGCTTGTTATATGGTCTTTGGTTGTAAGCTTTGTTTTTACTTTTTTTTTTCACTGAGAGTATTGGTCAAAAAGGCTTATAGCAAATTCTGTTAACCGATAAACGTTTTGACAGCACAGGATCTGTTATACCAGCGGCTCATCACTTAGTGCGGTTTAAGTTGTGAATAGGCAACAGAAGAATAAGCAAACAAGCGAAACAACAAACAACAAACTATAACTATACTAAAATACAAGAACACTCTACTCTCCAGGTGCAACTCAAAAAGACAGACATAACTGCGATCCAGGAAATACGATGGATAGGATCAGGGCAAATGAAAAGGAAAAATTGCGAGTCTGTCCAGAGTACGACGTCAGAATCGTACTCGGAGATTTCAATGCAAAAATCGGGAGGGAAGATATCTTTGGCGGATTAGTTGGAAAGCACAGCCTCTAGGAAGTTACAACAGATAACGGCTTTCGGTTAATCGACTTTGCTGCAGCTCGAAATACGGTGACAAGTAGCACTCGGTTTCCAAGACGAAAGATCTACACAGCAACCACCAACCGAATCGACCATGTGCTAATCGGCGCAAGGCACGCATTCAACATCTTGAACGAGCGCAGTTTCAGAAGAGCAAATCGACTCTGACCACTTTCTGGCAGTGGATAAGCTTAGAGCTCGATTATCAATTGACAAAAAAGCACGTGCGGCCCAAAGAAAGAAGTTCAGCATCGGTTGCCTTGGCACTCCGGATAATGCCAGAGACTACAGTGAGCGCCTCTCAGCCGTCCTCCCAAAAACCACAGATATCAACACCTTGTGGAACCAATATCGCAAAATAATTAAAAATGTAGCGGAGACCACCATATGCTACCAGCCACCCTAGAAAAAAAAAAACCCGTGGTATGATGATGAATGCGCGTTATTGAAAAGAGAGACGGAAAAAGCACGTTTGCGGATCCTGCAACGAAAACAAGAGCAGCAAGAGAAGAGTACCGAACAAAAAGGAGAAATGAAAAAAAGACCCTGCAAAGGAAAAAAAGAGCATTCGCAGTTTCTCAGCTCAAAGATCTAGAAGAGTCTCGGGCAACAACAGTTGATGTTTTTTTGTTATTGTTTTTATTTTTTCGTTGGAGGAATTTGAAAATGTTGGTATTAGTTTTGTATGCAATTTTGAAGTTTTGTTTTTTTGAATTCATTATTGATGGTGTGTCGAAGCCAGTTGGTATGTATTGATGTGTGGTTTGTTGTTTCGATTTTGATACTTTTATCAATAGGTTTGTTTATTTTCTTTCTTCTGTAACGGGATTTCTTGGCATGTCCTTGCTGGCACATCCCTGCTAGCTCGTGGTGTGGTCCGTAGGACTCCTCGTTAACAAAAAAAAATACAAAATTACCAGCTCTAGCACTAGGTGGAGTAGTGCGCGAGAAAATGTTTCGATCGATACCCTCCCTACCTGGTTATTCCTCTCGCTCAAAATAACCCCTTTGTCCTTACTTACTTTCCCATACTTTCACTCCTTTTCATCCTTCTCATCTTTCCCTTTCAAACTTAAAATCTAGTTCATATTAATTCTAGTTATATTCACAATTTTCATATTACTATTATAAAATTCATTTTAAAAACATAGTTTTTCAAAAGAAAGAAACCTTTTCGTTTGAACTTTCAAAAAGGTCTAATCGAAAAATTTAAATAAACAAAATATAAATGCTTTAAAATTTAATTAAAGTGGCAACTTGGTTGCTTTTAAAATCTAAACTCAAATCGTTAATTCCCTACTATTTTAATAGAGTTAAATGGTATCGAGCGAAAATATGTACATATGTATACTCACAAGCAATAACAAAATAAAATGTATATGTATCAAATACTCACCGATATACTCCTTCCGCTGTGGCCACAGCTTCCGGGATCGACGTTAAAGTGGATTGATGCTTATATTTTTGCATGTACAATGTACATATATACTTCTCGTAGTATATTGCTTCACTCTTTAGGCAACAACTTTTCGAGTCGAAACTTTAATTAGCAACCTTTTTCTTTAAAACTAATTTACTTTAATTTACAATTGTTCAAATAGATATTCAATAAAACCAAAAAAAACGCATGCAAAACAAAATATGAATAAAACAAATTATTTTTGCCTGGGACTCGAACCCTGGTCGCTGACTTGAGGGGAAATGGTCTTAGCCCCTTAGCTAATTCACCTCCTTAAATTGGTATCGTATTTTGCCTTGTTTGTACTTCCAGAGCTGCCTCGTGCTCCAGTACTTTTGAAGGTCGATATTTGTAGCCTTGCGATTGAGTCGACGGCGACGATACGTACGTATTTTGTCGTACTTCTCGCGTTTATAATAATTATTACAGATGGTCTTCCTAATCATTAATATAATTATTATACTTTCATAACTTCTATATAATTTAATGTGACTTACTCTGAAATGTATATATATATGGTATATATATATTTATATATATTTAGCCTGAACCCAAAGATTTGCCCAATCCTGCACCAATTTCTGATATTGGGCAACCGCCAATTAATATTTCGAAGGCACTTGCTGATATTAATTTTAAAGCTCTAAAAATGTTTGTACGTATACTTTATTAGTGCATGTAATATTACGTTATCGTTTAGCACTGAAGGTTGTAGAGTGTAGGTTACTTGGGACTTGATCTGCTTGAAGGTTGACAATGAAAAGACTTATCAAGTTTTTCCCAACCTCACATTAAGCTGTCAAGATCGGCTAAAGGGTCTGCTATCAGAGAAAGAAAGTTTAGTTTCCTTCCTTTGGGACATAGTAATGCTTTCGGCTTTCACACATAGGTGGCGCTTTTGGAGGTAGCGGACGAAGGAGTCCAGCACAGTGATCACTTTATAACAAGATTGGAAACCTACCTACGTTTTACCCTCCAAATACCGCAAAAGTTATTTTTTTTCATACACACATACTCTTGCAGCAAACTTGCTTTATTATGTTGGCAATTGTATCATTATTACAATAAAACGCATACTCTTACAGCTAACCTGTGTCTTTAAGTTTGTATTACACGCATACTCTTACAGCTAACCTGCTCCCCTAGCTTTTAGGCAAATGTCATTTTGACAGCAAGGTTTCCAATCTTGGTATAAGTGATCAGTTAATACTAATGTATTTGAACATTTACGATCATTTAGATCGTAGGTAGGAACAAAAGTACATTCCGATTCCAGGCATTCCCCATTTTCCCCATGTCTTGCAGTTAAAAAAAAAAAAGAGCAATAACTTCATGAGCATGAGCTGTCCTTTTCATTCCTAATTTATTACCAATAATCAAAGTACAAACAATGCCCTTGCATGTCATTTTCATTCCGACGGTCGTCATGAATGATATGTTGCATAGCGAAATGACTTAAAAATCGAATTCGGTTACATATGGGATAAAAATCATGGCACAAACAAAACAATGTATCTAGCCACGTTTGTAACCATTATATCCATCAAATCAATAAGCGAGAAGGATGCACCAACGTCGAACAGTCCTTAAAAATAATTGTAAGAAAAAAAAACAGATCAAAGAAGTCAAACGTGATCTTTTAAATATTTCTTATCACGCAGATATAAGGGGTAAGTAGAACATTTCTATAGTTCAAAGTGATTTTGTACTTGTGAGTTATCAATCCACGAAAATTCCTCTAATGATAACAATTTATCAGATCTTTCTTTCAGCTTTGAAGTTGAATGTTTTCAACTCTTTCTCTGCTCGGATACAATTCATTGGCTTCAATAGTAATAAATCATGTTAAAGAAACGTTAAGGAGATAAGAAAAATTACATTTTACCAACGAATTTCCACATTCATAAAAATAAAATGGAGCTGTGTAATTCAAAGGACTATGTACATATGTATGTTTGGTTTGGAAAACTTTTTTTATAGGATTTGAAAATATGAAAAGGGTTTCATAAAACAAACTAACAGATTTTAACATTTGTCACATTTAATCATTAAACAAAAATTAACTTCAGCTCACTCTGAATTAAGAAAAAAATTAATTATTTTTTTGAGCCTCAATTTAGCTTAAACCTCTTTAAGAAATAGGAAATTTGCGACATTAAGGAGGGATTTTAACAAAGATATCCCTTATTTATTTAAACGAGAACCAGCATTTTAGCCTAGGAACGTAACGACATGATATATAATCAATGGAAAGGTTTGTTTGTCTTCTTTGACATTTACTATGGCAGTAAGTCCCAAATCACTGTGTGGAAAGAGTTATTGCACAATAAAGTCATTCACAAGAAATAAGCGATTTCTTGTTTTCATCTTGAGCTTGCAACGACATGATGTGTATCAATTGAAAGGCTTTTATCTGTACTTTAACTTTTGTTTTGACAAGAAGTTTTAAATCACTGCTCTGGGGAAAAAGTTATTGAACAATTCAGTAATTCACAAAAAAAATATGTGTTTTATTGTTTTCATCATATGGAAAAGCTTCACGTTAATATCTTTTTATTCATTCTCAATTTAAATCAAAACTGTCAATTTTTTCAAGCTTTATTGGACTATGAATATCCACAATGACATATTTCCTCTGCTGGATTTGAACGATTTGAATGATGTTCGAAGGGTAGACACATGGATTCAAGAAGACACAAGCGTCCACAGCAACAGCTGTCTATCAACTCCTACTCTCCGCCTCCCCACGGTGAACATCGGGTGTACAGCCCCAGTGGGAAGTGGTTGGCGGCAGCACAGAGAGAGAGGGGGAGGAGGTGTGCGCCCACTAAGGCATGCCTCCTTTTCAACAGGCGGCAGCGGAAGAACTCCCAAGATGGAATCAACGGTGGCGTCTACAGTTCCAGTCAGGATGCACTACTTAGTGAACACCTTATAGGGCTACTACGACATATTCGCAGCCCAGACCTATAAGGAGCGGTTTGGCCGGCTCTTCGGCTTAGAGTTAAACTAGTAACTTGGCCCTCCAGGTTGGAGATCGTGCGTCGGGGTGACTGCTTGGCCAAATAAAGAACAAATAGTTCCGAGCCACCAACAAGGAAACGGAATTAATGATGACGACCTACGCAAACAATTTAAGGACAACGAATTTCAGTTTTGCACTCGGAACGTTAGGTCCTTTAACAGACCACGTGCAGCCAAACAACTAGCGCAAGCCCTTGACTGCTATTAAGCAGATATAACTGTCATCCAAGAAATGCGATGGGATGGTCCGAGCCTACGTAAAATGAACAACTGTGATATATACTACGGCGCGCCGAGGTGACTGCTACCGGGAACAAAATCAACGTTTATTTGGGTGTGGATTTGTAATTGCGATTCGACTCAGGTCTTGAGTTTCAGCTCAGTGAATGAGCGCATCACGACAATCTGCATCATGGCTAAATTCACAAACATAAGCCTCAGCTGCGCTCACGCCCCCACTGAGGAAAAGGATAAGGACACCAGGAACAGATTCTACGAGCTCCTCGACAAGACCTATGAGCAATGCCCTAGCTATGACATTAAAATTGTCCTTGGAGATTTTAATGCTAAGCTGAGTAGAGAATGAAATAATTGGACGACATAGCCTACACGATACCATCTCCGATAACGGATTTAGGCTAATCGACTTCGCTGCGGGGCGAGACGTATTGGTAGCGGTTCCCACATCTCGATATCCACAATGGAACATGGAAATCTCCTGTCCAATCAACTGTCAACCAGATTTATCACATTGCGATCGATGCACGAGACTTCTATAGCATGCAATATGTCCGCACATTCCAAGGTGCCAACATCGATTCAGACCACTATCTTGTTGTAGCCAAGGTACGAATGCGTATATCTCGATCAAAGCCGACACATGAAAATGCAATGAGAAATTTCGACGTCAAGCGGCTAAGATCGCAATAGATTGCTAGATCCTTTTCCTAGATCGTGTCTCCGAAAATCTCCTCAGAAGTTCTTTGCCAGCACAAAATGTAAGGAACCAGTGGCAACACTGTCAAGCAGCCATCTGAAGTACTAGGATTTACACGGCCACCACAACGAAACCTCTGGTTTGACGATGAATGCCGGCGCTGCAAGCACATGCAGCTAAACAAGAGGCATGCAAAGCGGCGCTGCAAAGAAGGACACATGCAGCTCGTGAGCTTTATGAGCAGAAAAGGAGACAGGAGCACAAACTTCTCAGAAAGAAAAAAAGGGAGCATGAGAAGCGCTCGATCAAGGAGTTAGAGGGATTTCACAACAGGAACGAGTTTCGAAAGTTTTACAAAAAGGTAAAACAAACCTCGAGGGCTTATACACCCCGAACCGAAGCCTGTAGATGTAGAGACCATCATAAGGCACATCGTAGTGGAACCACAGTCAGTGCTGAGGATATGGGAAGCCCAATTTTAAAAGCTCTATAATGGCGATGACGACCAAAACTCCGTCAGCAATACAAAACAACAAAACCATTCAATGGGAATTGAACGCGAAAATAGAACAATTATAGAAATGGCAAAATTAGTTAATTCTGCTAAATACCTACATTTTAAATAGAACTGGAAAGTCATCCATCAATGAAGTCAGTCGTTATGAGCTTTGCATTTGAGATAAATCGAAAATAAAACACCTAAGAATAATTGGTTCTACTTTGTTCACAAACGTGCCTATTCAGAAATGAAAGGAAATATATAAGAAAGCTATGAAAGGATATCTCGTAGGATTTGATTTTGATGAACGTTATAGAGTATTCGTTAAGGTAGATAGATTGTAGAGCAAATAAGTCATGAATAGACGAAGAACCAACTATGATAGAGAATGAAGAATAAAGCACCAACGGCAACGATGACTCTGAAAATGATGAATACAACACCGGATATGGCATTGATTTTGATAATGAAAAACATCTAAATATATATATATATATGAAGTATATTTACCCAGGAATCAAGAAGAAATAAGAAAACCAAATTGATATGATGACTTTATTATGATCACTCAAAGAAAACAATGCAGGGACTTTAGAAGAATTAATAAGAGGGTCAAAATCAATATCATGCAGATGGGTAAACATCTTAAAGAAAAATCCAGACGGAACCATAAATAATTACAAAGCGAGACACTTCTGAAATGACTGCAGCTAGTGAAAAGTGTTGTTTTTTTTTTTTTGTTAATTTGCTCGACTTCCTCGAACAATCAGAACTATTGAATGCGGCGTGTCATGGGAAGATAGTCGTAACCCCTTATAAAATTCGTATCAACATCATTGGCATGCAATCCCTCGTCCAGCGTCGCCAAATAGCGGACATTCTATTTGCACACCAATTTCTTATAGACAATATCGATTCCTCGTCCCTGCTATGTGAAATTAATCTGTTCGCTAGTCCCCGTAACCTCAGATCCCACCCATGATCTTCGGTTATCTAACGAAGTTATGGAGTTGCTGGATTTCAATATTAGTAAATCCTCCCTTAAAACAGCACTGTGTTACCGGTCTACGTAATTTTATCAATTTTTGTTTTTTGTTTGGAAAAGAGTGTTTGGTGGGTCAAAAGGCCCACTTCTTAAAAAAAACGACGTTAGCTTTTCAGTTCTAGTTTTTAAGTTAAAGCTTGTACTAAGCTAAGGAAATAAATAAATAAATCGTTAAAAACTGGGTTTTTAACAAAAAGATATTGAATAAAAAAGCAGCCTTAATTGGAGGAGTATCTTATTAAAAGCGGAGTGGTTTTAACTAACAGCGTATTTGACAAGTACTCCGAAGGATCCGAGGAAATTAGACAAAGGCACTTGGAACTCTGATGAAGAGTTCATGGCAGAAGACTGTACGACCGGCGAAATTTTGACCTGGAAAGAAAGCATATGTCAGGATACCTGAAATGTTTAAGTGTAAAATTGAATGGCGTGGGTTAATTACCGGGATAGGTGACATTACATAATTGAAGAAGCTTTGAAATGATAACCTGGAATGATATGTAAAAAAAATAGAGTGGCGCGACAGCTCTTGAAGAGCTAAGGCCTAAGTGGCTTACTCTCATCAACAATTCTCTAGGTGCGTGTGGAGAATTGAGGGGACCTACGATTTTACGTCGATTCCGAACGGCCAAGTTTGAGAAGCACTTTTTCATGACAGATGATACTCTTGGAAGTTTTGTCAATTCTTCGCAAGAGGCAGTATCCGTGAAAGATTAAATAAAAACTTTGGGCCCTAGTAGGATTCGAACCCACGACGTTCTGCTTAGCAGCCAACGCAACTAACCAATAAGCTACGGACACTACGGAATGATATGTAGGGTTGGAAAACTTTGACCGTTTAAGACAAAGACATAATTAGGGAAGCTCGTTTTCAATAGGTATTATTTTTTTACTTTAAGGCGTATTTTATTTACTTCTGAAAATTACATAAACAAAAGTAAACTAATTAGCTTCTTACTTTTTGGGTCTTAAAATGTGTTTTTACCCTTACCGTTGGGTTGGGACCAGTCTATTTACTGTTTGAAATTGATCCAGACTTTTTTGAGTTATAAACAATTTAGTAAACATAACTTTATTTAATATTCTTAGACTAGCTGACCCGACTAGCATCTTCCTTCAAATAAAAGTATTAAGTGTATTCATCTTTTACTCAGATGCTGGAGATATTATATGGTTACCTTAAGGATACGTTGTTATATTGAATACCTTGATTTGTTAAACCTTCTGTCAAAACTGCAGGTTACCACCACAATATAACATAGAGAGACAATTTCAACAGAAGCGGCCACACTACTTCGGAGGAGTGCAGTCAAATTCACATTATAAATATTATGCAAAAGTACATATTTAAAATGTTTAAATTTTGTCTGAAATTTAAAAACTATAGTATAATCGTACAGTCAAAATGTTTTCTAGATTTTGCCCTTCAAAGTATTACAAGGAATTCAGCGTCATCTAAAAAAATGTACTGACTTTCTAAGCTTGGAGGTGAAAACTCTCCATTTTTATCAATCAATGAATTCTATCAAAAGTCCACAGAGCTCAGAAATTTGGAAATAAAACCAACACAATATATAAGTTCAAATATTTTTATTAAACATTTGCCGGGTTCATTCAAATTTGAATACAATCAAGAAAACAAAACTTATTGACCTGCGGCTTCTGTTGTTGTTGTTGTTGTTGGTTCTGTTGTAGTTGTGGTTGTACTAGGTGTAGTTGAAGTAGTTGTTGATGTTGTAGTGGCAGCTGTGGTTGTTGTTGTTCGGCAAAATGGCAAATGTGGAAAAAAATCACATTTACTCTTATTATGAAGCCAAAAAGTCCCGTTAGCAGTTGGCAGAACAGCCAACAATCCCAGGACAACAATGAAGAATACAATTTTCATGTTCATGGTTAAGGCTTCAATTGAAACTTAAGACTTGACACTATGGTAAGATGATTGCAAGAAGACTGAATGCTGTAAAGTTGGAGAAGAAAGCTTTTATACTTACGAAACTTACGAAATTCACAAAATATCCTAATCAGTGTAACACTTGTGTCTACATAATCACGAGAATTTTATTTGCAGTGTTTGTGGTAAGCATTT
>CAKKXW010000005.1:27648484-27679556 GCA_920937365.1 Sphaerophoria rueppellii | reverse complement strand
TTTAATAATTTTAATAATTGCAATTCCGAAGAAAACTTCTCGAAATTAATCCGAGCGTGAAAATTATTGTCAAAGGCGACAAAATGCAAATAAATAGCCACACATTTGTTTACAAATATTCACGAGGACTTAATGTCAAAAGTTCTACGGAGTTGACATTTATAAAGCAGACGTTTGGTGACAGATCGTCTGAATTCTTTGACTGCAGCGAGGGAGTGAAATTTGTACCAACTTCGTTCTCCCAATCTTCTTTACCGTCTTCCTCTCAACCGATTTTAGCGCCACCTGTGAGTCAAAATTCCCAAGTACTAAGGGGGGGTTCGCAATAGGAAGAATCTGTCGTCTGCCACAATATTAAAATTAACAATAATTTACAAACTTTAAAAATTTTATCGTATAATATTACAGGTCTTAGAAGTAAGCTTGCACAACCTGATTTCTTTAACTTTATTCAAGATTTTGATGTTATAATTTTATTAGAAACTTTCTTAGAGGAAAAACACGAAAATGATTGTTTAAAATACTTCAAAAATTTCAAAATATTGTGTTCACCTGCAACTAGAACAAACGTCCACGGTAGAGCTAGTGGAGGAATTTTATGTGGTGTCAAAAAAACTATAAATAGCAATTTTGTCAAACTTATTTGTTTAGAAAATAGAATTATTTTTTATATTTTTAATGATAATTTAAAATTACTGAGTAATTCCGGTGTACTTGAACTGTAATAACTGGCAGAGTGACTTTGATTGCTTCATTGATTTCGTGAACAACAATAATCTGGAAAACATCATGATCATTGGAGATCTAAACGCACGTATTGGGAGATATCAGAATCCTTCAAATTATGAATTACTGTCGCAAAACGTACTTAATGCGGCTAGAAACTCCAAAGATGAACAGTTTAATAGGAACGGACGACTTCTTATCGAATTCTTTGAAAACTTTGGACTATTTGTAATGAATGGTGCGACTACAGGGGACGAATATGGACAGTTTACCTTTATCAGCGGGCAAGGACAGTCAGTGATCGATATTTGCGCAGTATCAACAGGTTGGCTAAATACAACCCCAGACTTCGAAGTCGGCATAGCGAACTTCTCTGCACACCTTCCAATAGAATTCAGCGTTAAATTCTTTGATGTAGCTAGCCAAAGTATCTCAAATAATTTCCAAAAGTTAAGGTGGAAAGAAAACAGTGCCACAGTTTAAAAATCTCTCTTGGATCGTCATTTAAGCTCCCTCCCTCCCCATGCCACAACCGGAGTAGAACATTTAGATGAACGAATAACAAGTGTAATTCATATCTCAGCGCCATTTGCTCACAATAACAACTCTAACTCTTTTACTCCTAAGAACGTATGGTTTGATAATGATTGCAAGAAGCTCCGCAGCCTATCATTTGTGTATCTCAAACTATTTCGATCTACAAATGCATTGCTCTTCAAAAGTATTTACCTTCACGTAAATAAGGAGTACAAGACATAAAGTCTTGTAAAGAAAAAAATTACAATATTAGTCTAGCGAGGAAGCTTGTAGATTGTAAAAACTCGAAAGTTTTCTGGGATAATATTCGCGAGCTAGGAGGTCGTTGTCGACATTCGGTGAATACTCTCGCAGCTGAGACACTAGCGACTCATTTTAAAACGTTAACATTATTTATTATATATATATATCATTATATTATATATATATATCATTTATTTGCGTTAACAAGTATTGCCAAGAAATGTATTGATAAAAAGAAAAAATTATACGCTTATTTCGTTGACTTCAAAGCTGCATTTGACAAGGTGAATAGACAAGCATTGTTGTACAAGCTTTCAATGCTTGGAATCTCTCGGAAATTCTTGCAGCTGTACTTCAGCTTGCTTACCTCGTCAACTGCTTCGGTATGGATGGATCCCATCTCTCAGATTGGTTTGAAACGACAACAGGTGTCCCACAAGGCTGCATTTTAAGCCCAATCCTCTTCGCTGTATTTATTGATGATATCTCCGATGTTCTTCCAGGAGGAATATCTTTTGCCGACATACAAGTAAAAGTTTTACTCTATGCTGATGATCTAGTATTGCTGGCGGAAAACCCTTTCACTCTACAGCTTCAAATTAACAAGTTAAAGACATTCTGCGAGAAATGGGGATTAGTTGTCAATACCAGCAAAACTAAGGTGATGATATTTGAGCCTCGTCAAAGAAGAAGGCTCCCCGAAGAGAATTGGCTACTAAATAATATTGCTATTGAAGTGGTGCAGGAATTTATTTACCTGGGAGTTTTAATCACACACAACCTTAACTTCGCAAATCATGTTAAGAATAAAAGTAATGAGGCTAAATTGGCTTTGAGCATGATGTGACCCAAGTTCTTTGCGAACCAAGAAATTGATCTGGTGTCAAAATACCGTGTGTTTCGCGCGACTGTGAATACATGCATGTGCTATGGTACGCCGGTTTTGGGTATACTTATATAGAGGCGTTCGAAGCAGTACAAAGATATTTCTTCAAGCGTTTATTTAACTTGCCAAATTCAACGCCAAATTATGCCATCTACGTTGAATCTGGATTATCACCTCTTTACATTGAAAATCTGAAATCAAACTCCGACTATTTAATAAGAGTGATGAGAAGAAGCGGAAGAAGTCTTCATAAATCAATCATGGTAAGATTGTTGCAAACGAGGGCTTCACCGTTCAAGGATTGGAACGAGCTAGCCTTAGCTCACGGAACTAATCTTCCCTGAGTGAAACAAACGTTGGTGAATGGCCGGGTTTTTTTTGCTAAGGTCATCGCTAAAATAGATGATAAAATTTACACCCAGCATCTATCTAGAGCAAACGAAACAACATCTAGAAATATATATAAGAACCTCAATCACCAGTTGCCCTCGGAAACGAATTATTTCTCTACTGAATTTTCGGCCGAAGCTATAAGCTACATATTCAGAGCTCGTGTCGAACTGTTAAACTTAAACTTTAGGCCCCACCGAGCTGACTTGCCACAAATTTGCGATCTTTGCAACAGAAGAGAGAATGAAGATACAATCCATTTTATTGCGATCTGTCCAATACTGCAGGAAATCAGACGATTGTATTTTGAATCAAGTCATCTCACCCTAGATCGACTCAATGAAATACTCAATGGAGCGCTAGGATGGTCTACCCTCTATAAGTACTGCAAACACGCTTTAGCATATCGAAATAGTTATGTAACTTAAAACAGCAGTTGCTGCAGTTCAAGCACCAAAATTTCTGTTGATATCTTTTGTGTTTCAAATCACTTTAAAATTGAAAACGTATCATTATATTTCTGTTTCAAATCATTTCAAAATTGGTATTCTCTTGTGTTTCAAATCATATTAAAATTGTTAAATTTCTTAACTGAATTGTGTAAATCTAAGTTTGAGTTACTTTATGCTTTTTTGAGTTTGTATACACTTTAATTTCGTATTTAAAAAAAAAAAAAAATAAACAGTAACTTTTATATATTTTATAACTTTTTTTTATTCTTTATAACACTTAATGAAATGTCATATCAGGCAGACGGCAGAATAAGCCATGTCATTATTCTTAAGAAAAGAAATATTGTTAATCAAAATTTTTTGTTAATAAAGAAGTTATCTATCTATCTTAAGGCCAACGAATGCTCCATTGTTGTACACCTTCCCATAAACGCAGAAACCAATGCAACTCAATTCGCCATACAAAGTTGCAAGGGGCTTCTTAAGCTACAGGAAAGTGATAGTTTTCACATTAAAAAATCCCGCGAAATTCACAACAACAACGCGCAACGGGGAACTGTTGTTCTCGAGCTTTTTTCGGCAGAAATCGTAGACAAGATTATAGCCGCGGCGCACCATCTTAAAAACTCGGGCATCAGTATCTTTCGGGAGCAATCACTTTTATACCGAAAAAAGAGGCAAACACTATTGCAATTTTAATAATTTTAATAATTGCAATTCCGAAGAAAACTTCTCGAAATTAATCCGAGCGTGAAAATTATTGTCAAAGGCGACAAAATGCAAATAAATAGCCACACATTTGTTTACAAATATTCACGAGGACTTAATGTCAAAAGTTCTACGGAGTTGACATTTATAAAGCAGACGTTTGGTGACAGATCGTCTGAATTCTTTGACTGCAGCGAGGGAGTGAAATTTGTACCAACTTCGTTCTCCCAATCTTCTTTACCGTCTTCCTCTCAACCGATTTTAGCGCCACCTGTGAGTCAAAATTCCCAAGTACTAAGGGGGGGTTCGCAATAGGAAGAATCTGTCGTCTGCCACAATATTAAAATTAACAATAATTTACAAACTTTAAAAATTTTATCGTATAATATTACAGGTCTTAGAAGTAAGCTTGCACAACCTGATTTCTTTAACTTTATTCAAGATTTTGATGTTATAATTTTATTAGAAACTTTCTTAGAGGAAAAAACACGAAAATGATTGTTTAAAATACTTCAAAAATTTCAAAATATTGTGTTCACCTGCAACTAGAACAAACGTCCACGGTAGAGCTAGTGGAGGAATTTTATGTGGTGTCAAAAAAACTATAAATAGCAATTTTGTCAAACTTATTTGTTTAGAAAATAGAATTATTTTTTATATTTTTAATGATAATTTAAAATACTCAGTAATTCCGGTGTACTTGAACTGTAATAACTGGCAGAGTGACTTTGATTGCTTCATTGATTTCGTGAACAACAATAATCTGGAAAACATCATGATCATTGGAGATCTAAACGCACGTATTGGGAGATATCAGAATCCTTCAAATTATGAATTACTGTCGCAAAACGTACTTAATGCGGCTAGAAACTCCAAAGATGAACAGTTTAATAGGAACGGACGACTTCTTATCGAATTCTTTGAAAACTTTGGACTATTTGTAATGAATGGTGCGACTACAGGGGACGAATATGGACAGTTTACCTTTATCAGCGGGCAAGGACAGTCAGTGATCGATATTTGCGCAGTATCAACAGGTTGGCTAAATACAACCCCAGACTTCGAAGTCGGCATAGCGAACTTCTCTGCACACCTTCCAATAGAATTCAGCGTTAAATTCTTTGATGTAGCTAGCCAAAGTATCTCAAATAATTTCCAAAAGTTAAGGTGGAAAGAAAACAGTGCCACAGTTTAAAAATCTCTCTTGGATCGTCATTTAAGCTCCCTCCCTCCCCATGCCACAACCGGAGTAGAACATTTAGATGAACGAATAACAAGTGTAATTCATATCTCAGCGCCATTTGCTCACAATAACAACTCTAACTCTTTTACTCCTAAGAACGTATGGTTTGATAATGATTGCAAGAAGCTCCGCAGCCTATCATTTGTGTATCTCAAACTATTTCGATCTACAAATGCATTGCTCTTCAAAAGTATTTACCTTCACGTAAATAAGGAGTACAAGACATAAAGTCTTGTAAAGAAAAAAATTACAATATTAGTCTAGCGAGGAAGCTTGTAGATTGTAAAAACTCGAAAGTTTTCTGGGATAATATTCGCGAGCTAGGAGGTCGTTGTCGACATTCGGTGAATACTCTCGCAGCTGAGACACTAGCGACTCATTTTAAAACGTTAACATTATTTATTATATATATATATCATTATATTATATATATATATCATTTATTTGCGTTAACAAGTATTGCCAAGAAATGTATTGATAAAAAGAAAAAATTATACGCTTATTTCGTTGACTTCAAAGCTGCATTTGACAAGGTGAATAGACAAGCATTGTTGTACAAGCTTTCAATGCTTGGAATCTCTCGGAAATTCTTGCAGCTGTACTTCAGCTTGCTTACCTCGTCAACTGCTTCGGTATGGGATGGATCCCATCTCTCAGATTGGTTTGAAACGACAACAGGTGTCCCACAAGGCTGCATTTTAAGCCCAATCCTCTTCGCTGTATTTATTGATGATATCTCCGATGTTCTTCCAGGAGGAATATCTTTTGCCGACATACAAGTAAAAGTTTTACTCTATGCTGATGATCTAGTATTGCTGGCGGAAAACCCTTTCACTCTACAGCTTCAAATTAACAAGTTAAAGACATTCTGCGAGAAATGGGGATTAGTTGTCAATACCAGCAAAACTAAGGTGATGATATTTGAGCCTCGTCAAAGAAGAAGGCTCCCCGAAGAGAATTGGCTACTAAATAATATTGCTATTGAAGTGGTGCAGGAATTTATTTACCTGGGAGTTTTAATCACACACAACCTTAACTTCGCAAATCATGTTAAGAATAAAAGTAATGAGGCTAAATTGGCTTTGAGCATGATGTGACCCAAGTTCTTTGCGAACCAAGAAATTGATCTGGTGTCAAAATACCGTGTGTTTCGCGCGACTGTGAATACATGCATGTGCTATGGTACGCCGGTTTTTGGGTATACTTATATAGAGGCGTTCGAAGCAGTACAAAGATATTTCTTCAAGCGTTTATTTAACTTGCCAAATTCAACGCCAAATTATGCCATCTACGTTGAATCTGGATTATCACCTCTTTACATTGAAAATCTGAAATCAAACTCCGACTATTTAATAAGAGTGATGAGAAGAAGCGGAAGAAGTCTTCATAAATCAATCATGGTAAGATTGTTGCAAACGAGGGCTTCACCGTTCAAGGATTGGAACGAGCTAGCCTTAGCTCACGGAACTAATCTTCCCTGAGTGAAACAAACGTTGGTGAATGGCCGGGTTTTTTTTTGCTAAGGTCATCGCTAAAATAGATGATAAAATTTACACCCAGCATCTATCTAGAGCAAACGAAACAACATCTAGAAATATATATAAGAACCTCAATCACCAGTTGCCCTCGGAAACGAATTATTTCTCTACTGAATTTTCGGCCGAAGCTATAAGCTACATATTCAGAGCTAGTGTCGAACTGTTAAACTTAAACTTTAGGCCCCACCGAGCTGACTTGCCACAAATTTGCGATCTTTGCAACAGAAGAGAGAATGAAGATACAATCCATTTTATTGCGATCTGTCCAATACTGCAGGAAATCAGACGATTGTATTTTGAATCAAGTCATCTCACCCTAGATCGACTCAATGAAATACTCAATGGAGCGCTAGGATGGTCTACCCTCTATAAGTACTGCAAACACGCTTTAGCATATCGAAATAGTTATGTAACTTAAAACAGCAGTTGCTGCAGTTCAAGCACCAAAATTTCTGTTGATATCTTTTGTGTTTCAAATCACTTTAAAATTGAAAACGTATCATTATATTTCTGTTTCAAATCATTTCAAAATTGGTATTCTCTTGTGTTTCAAATCATATTAAAATTGTTAAATTTCTTAAATGTGTAAATCTAAGTTTGAGTTACTTTATGCTTTTTTGAGTTTGTATACTTACACTTTAATTTCGTATTTAAAAAAAAAAAAAAAATAAATAAACAGTAACTTTTATATATTTTATAACTTTTTTTTATTCTTTATAACACTTAATGAAATGTCATATCAGGCAGACGGCAGAATAAGCCATGTCATTATTCTTAAGAAAAGAAATATTGTTAATCAAAATTTTTTGTTAATAAAGAAGTTATCTATCTATCTATCTATCTATAAGGGGATGTGTTGTCGTCAACAAAAATAATTTCTTACTCCGCTTCGGTAGAGAGACCGTAAGAGAAGTTTGCTTACCAGCAACCTATTGTTAAATTTTTGCCGGGAAGCACTATACATTTGATACAAGTGAGCTGAAAGTGAAGGTGCATCGCGCGGCACCCCGTTTTTAACGAAATTTGAAAAAAAAAATTGTTAATTAAAGTACTTATTACGTGCTTTTTATGTACCGAAAAATCAAATTTTGTGCTCTATTGCAAATTTTTTTTTTTTTTTAAACAAAAATCCGGGGTGTAGCACGATATCGTTTCAAACCCCGCATGGTGAAGGAATCGAAAAATATCATCAAGTATAGTATCAAAATTATGTGCTATTTATGTGCTTGCGATAACAGCAATAATGAATCATGCACTACTTATCTACATTAATATAAATAATTTTGTTTATTCCCAAGCGGAGCGATGTAGTCAAAACGCGTTCTAATTATGTAGTGGCAATGATCGCAAAGAAACCAGAGTCAGGGCTCAATGTTCAGTTTGAAATATCCTTTGAAACAAAAAGTACTTTAATTTCAAAATTTATAAAAAAAAAAACTTCATACGTCAACGCTCAGATGAATGAAACAAATTTAAATTTTAAACCTTTGAGCAAAACCTTTTAAGTATGCAAGTAATTGATCGCCAGATCTCTGTTGTGAAGTTTGAATTTGAATTTTCGAAACAGTTTGTTGCCTTAAAGTATGCAAGGAACTTACTGGCGATTTCTGTTGAAATTTTTGAATTTGAAAAATATACGTATATTACACTAGAATTTCATTTTATAAGCGGGACTCGGGAACCATCTGGGAATTAGTTGCTATTTTGTACCGAAAAATTGATTTTGTACCTCTCTTAGATTACGAGAAACGGCTGAGGACCTGACGTAATATTACGCTACAATCTCCCCTTATATATCTAGACAAAGAAAGCACCTATCGACTTGAATCCAACTCCATATTTTGTTGCTGAGAAATAGGCCAGTTACATTTGTCGTAATCGTAACCCTTCACGGGAGAGGGTGGTACACCTAGACCTATAAATACGAGATAGAGTGTATCTCGTAAACCAGAGCACCTAGGAACACGAGATAAGCCGCGTTGCTAGTAACTTAATAGTTGTGTTCACTGAGGATTTGTCTAGATCAGAACAGCACAGGACAGCACAGTTTCGTGAGAAACAGAACAGTCAGTTAAACGTCAGTTGTGAAAAAAATAAAACAAAGCAAATTGCAATTTGTGTGAATTTTTCGTTTCTCGCTTATTTTTTTTTTTCATTTTTTGTGTTCTTACTGTGAAAAATATTATTAAAAATTATTGATATGGAAAATCAAGTGATTGCTAAGATAATCTTCCCTCATAAATACGGGATAGAGTGTATCTCGTAAACCAGAGCACCTAGGAACACGAGATAAGCCGCGTTGCTAGTAACTTAATAGTTGTGTTCACTGAGGATTTGTCTAGATCAGAACAGCACAGGACAGCACAGTTTCGTTAGAAACAGAACAGTCAGTTAAACGTCAGTTGTGAAAAAAATAAAACAAAGCAAATTGCAATTTGTGTGAATTTTTCGTTTCTCGCTTATTTTTTTTTTTCATTTTTTGTGTTCTTACTGTGATATTGATATGGAAAATCAAGTGATTGCTAAGATAATACTAAATGAAAATGTTAGTGGTTCAGACACCGATAGTGATTTTTCGTCGGATTCCTCTTCAGAATGAAAGTGTGACAAATGTTAGTTATAACCTTTTCTTTGATGAAATGTAAAAGAATTTGTTGCATTTTTTTTTTCAATTTATTTTATATTTATTTAATTAAACAAATAAAACAAATTGGCAAAATAACTTTCTTTAATTTTTTTTTTAAATCACGAGAAAAAAAAAAAACACTAAGCACAGCCAAAGCAAAACGTAAACAAAAAAAAATGACAACTTCGATTTTGACATTTCTCACGAGTCTGTTCTAACCTGATCTGACTCAAAAGCAAGAACAGAAAATCCTGTTCTAAACTGTTCTAGGTTTGTCAATGAACAGGAAAGTAGAACAGATCAGCACAGAAAAAACCTCGATGAATAGCAAAAAGCTGTGCTTTTCTGTCTAGAACAGTCCAGCACAGCGTCAGTGAACACAGCTAATACAGCCTATGTTACTAAGTGTACTACCTCGTGGCATGACTCAACACTTAAAAACGCGTTTAAAAAATTCAAAACACTGCACGGTCACGGTCCTTGCATAACCTTAAAGCATCAAATTGTTTGAAAAATTCTAATTTAGAATTGCATGCTTTAAGGCAACAAACTGTTTCAAAAATTCAAATTCAAACTTCACAGCAGAGATCTGGCGATCAATTACTTGCATACTTAAAAGGTTTGGCTCAGAGGTTTAAATTTGTTTCGTTAATCTGAGCGTTGACGTATGAAGTTTTTTTTTTTATAAATTTTGAAATTAAAGTACTTATTGTTTCAAAGGATATTTCAAACTGAACTTGAGCCCTGACTCTGGTTTCTTTGCGATCATTGCCAGTACATAATTAGAACGCGTTTTGACTACATCGCTCCGCTTGGGAATAAACAAACGGGGTTTGAAACGATATCGTGCTACACCCCGGATTTTTGTTTAAAAAAAAAAAAAAAAAATGTTGCAATGGAGCACAAAATTTGATTTTTCGGTACATAAAAAGCACGTAATAAGTACAGTACATAACGCTTATAAGAAACTCAAAATTTGCACAATATTTGTTTCTTTTAACCGAGGTTTTCTTATATCCTAACAACGGATATAAGAAACAAGTTTCTTATACGGATATAAGAAACAAGTTTCTTATACGGATATAAGAAACAAGTTTCTTATACGGATAAACCCTGGAGTGCCAAACATTTATCCTAGGCTAAATAATTGACACAATTCAAACACTGTCTTAAAATTTATCAGTAAATAAATAAATTTTATTTAACAAAAAAACACGAAAACAAAAAATTCACAGCGCAGTTCTTTTTGTACTTTTGTACCTTCTTATTCAAGCCTTTACCTAACTCTTCAAAACATTTAATCATCAATTGTTGTTTGAATCAAGTCTTCCTTGCGCTTCTTGATAAAAATATCTTCGATGTTATGTATCGATGGTTCTACGAAAGGACCTCGTAAGAAGAAAAATCACTTTTTTTGAAATTAGGCTAAAAAAATGCACAAAAACCAGAGCCACCTTTTGGCATTTCTGGTTAAATGTGTTTGTTCTTAGAAAATTTAGAAAACTCGAAAATACAGAACCTCGAAAAAAAATCTTTTCAAAATGAAAATACAGTACCTCGTTAGTCTCTGAAATGAGTTTTTGAGTCGTTTTTTACTGTTAAGATTTGATCGAAAAATGTTAAACTTAATTATTCAATGAAGTGTTTTATGGTTTGTATTTATTCTTAGGAAAACAATGAGAATTACGTTTTTTGAAATTATTTTTATTGTGAATTAGCTTCAAGGAATATAAATTGAGGCAAATACATACCAGGTCCTTTCCGTGTTTTTATTGCGGAATATTTTTGATACATACGAGGTACTGCAAAAAGAGTTTTTTAGTGATTGTGAAAAACTACCCAAAAGTTCAAACGAGGTCCTTCCGTAGAACCAGCGGTATGATGTCATCAGTTTTAATTTTTTCACAAATTTCTTTACGACTTTTTCCCGATTTGATTTCATCTATAATAACCAATTAGGTCGTGTGCGAATTGGATGAACTGTGGTTAAAAATGGATGAATTTTTAACCACTGCTGTCATATTTTAACATGCTCCGCAGCTAGTTTAATTTTTAACAGATTTTATTCAATGCGAAGTGTCAAAATTTAACCAAACGTCAAGTTTTAACCTCTTTTTAACCCAATTCGCACACGGCCTTAGTTTTAATTGAAATGTTACTACGCGACATTTTCAGAAATGACGAGAAACACAACAGAAAGAACAGAAACACAAAAAATAACAAATTTAATGTCAAAATGAACACTGCACTGAAATTCATTCAAT
Organism: Sphaerophoria rueppellii; assembly: GCA_920937365.1. Classification (NCBI taxonomy): domain Eukaryota; kingdom Metazoa; phylum Arthropoda; class Insecta; order Diptera; family Syrphidae; genus Sphaerophoria; species Sphaerophoria rueppellii. The sequence goes on along the minus strand of CAKKXW010000005.1, from coordinate 27,667,943 downwards.
CATTCATTCAAATATCAAATAACATCATAAATGTACATAAATGACATTAGCGTCGTTTGTTTTGAATTTTTCTTTAGGGTCTGTTCATGTTTTTTGAATTTCGTGATTTGTTTGCAGGTTTCTTATATCCAACCAACTTTACATGAAAAATAATAGTTTGTGTTTGAGAAATGTTTCTTTTATCAGTGTATTTCTTATAAACGTGTTTCTTATAAACACACATTTCAACATTAAAATATATGGGAAAGTTCACGGTGCTTTTTTTCAAGTTTCTTCTAAGCGAGGTTTTCTTATAAGCGTGTTTCTTATAAGCGATAAATACTGTACTTTAATTAACAATATTTTTTTTTTCAAATTTCGTTAAAAACGGGGTGCCGCGCGATGCACCTTGAAAGTGAGCTGAAAGTGAGCTTAGCTGAATGTGAGCTGAGCTGATGATTGAGCTGAGCTGTTGGTGAGCTGAGATGTTGGGTGAGCTGAGCTGCCGGTGAGTTGAGCTGTGATGAGTGGGCGGTTACTTTGGTTTGATTTTGTAAAATTTCATTATATTTTATATATATATAGACTTTTGTAAAACACCATAGCCTTAGATGTTTGGTTCTATGTAATTATTGGGTCAGTTACATCTTACTAAACCAAATCATAGCTGTGACGATTACATCTATGATTTTGTTTGATGAATCGGATATATATGATGAATTTGATATTGATTTGTTGCTGGGGACATAACAATGAGGAAGTTTTGTGCATTTATGCAATGGATTAAAAATGTAAGTTTTGTTGAAAGGGTGTTAAATTATTATGCTTGTATATTATTGTAATTAACAGGCATTTATTTTCAATGGATTGGGTTTTTATTTTTTTAACTGGGAAAAAAATTATTTCGTTTGTGGATATTTTGAAGATAATTTTTTTATTTGAGGTTGAAAATTTGGTAAAATGTTTATGACGCGTTTGCTTCATGCATAGGTTTGAACTTATTTTTATCACAGGTCAATGAGGAAGATTGCAATGTGTCGTTCAATATGGAGAGGATGGGATAGGAAAGGGTATGAATTTTTTTTTTTTACTTTATTGCTGTCACGCGTTTATTTTTGAATTCGTGCTGTGGTTTCTCAATCAGGTAGTTTTTATAACGAAATAACATTTTTAATCCATTGCATCAATGCACAAAACACTAGCCTGTACTTTGCATATCTTCCTCATTGTTATGTCCCCAACTACAAATCAATATCAAACTCCGATTCATCAAACAAAATCATAGATGTAACCGTCATAGCTATGATTTGGTTTACATCATGTAAGATGTAAGATGTGACTGACCCAATCATCCAAAGATCTAAGGTTATGGTGTTTTAAAAAAGTTCAAATATCTATATATTTCATTATATTTTACGAAATCAAACCAATGCAACCGCCCACCCATCACAGCTCAGCTCACCGGCAGCTCAGCTCACCCAACAGCTCAGCTCACCCAACAGCTCAGCTCACCAACAGCTCAGCTCAACCATCAGCTCAGCTCACCAACAGCTCAGCTCAACCATCAGCTCAGCTCAATTTCAGCTCTGCTCACTTTCAGATCAGCTCATTTTTAGCTCAGCTCAGCTCACTTTCAGCTAAGCTCACCCAACAGCTAAGCTCACCCAACAGCTCAGCTCACCAACATCTCAGCTCAACCATCAGCTCAGCTCACTTTCAGCTCAGCTCCAGTGAGCTGAGCTATTTTAACAAGCTCAAATGTGAGCTAGCTCAAAATTTGAGCTGAGTTGTGAGCTGAGTTGTGAGCTGAGCTAAGGTCACTTTTGAGCTGTAAAGCAACCTTGCTTCAAAATATATTCTCGACCGACCGGGGCTTCTCCCCGATCCGATATTTTGCCGACCGTTTATTTTGTGTATTTCCTCGTCTGAAAATATAAAACAAGAGTAATTATTGTTGCTCGACTGTTTATTATTTACTCAGTTTCTTTGATCCACTCCTTCAGAGTGTATCAAAGAAAGGGCTTTGGCCGACCGTTTATTCAGTGGAGTTTTTCTGCTCGCTGACAGGAGTTTCGACTCGACCGTTTATTTCGTCTACTCTTCCCTTCTGGAAGGTAAACAAACAGGGGCAACTGCTCGACCGTTTATTTTGCAACCTTTGTTCTAAACAGGAGTCTGATTTAGACGAGACTCAGTTTATTCTCTGATCCACTCCTTCAGAGTGTATCAAAGACAGGGCTTTGGGCGAACATTTATTCAGTGGAGTTGCTGCTCGCTGACAGGAGTTCCGACTCGACCGTTTATTTCGTGTATTCTTCCACTATGAAAAATACTCGAACAGGAGCGAAAGCTTAGACGTTTATTTCACAGCCTTCGCTGTGAAAAGAAGTCTGCTTTTGCGTAGACTCGGTTTATTCTTTGACCCACATGAGTTTCAAAGACAGGACGAAAGCCAACTCCCCCTCCATAGGGTAAGCCTTGACGTGGCGGAACGGCTAACGGTAACTACTACTATGAAGCTTAGAGCTATGCGATCGCAAACTTGTTTTCGCAGAAGGGCTCCCATGGTCGACAGGTCGAAGAGGAGTAGGCTGTTACTACTAATTACCCCACAACGAAGGAGTGTTCCCACCAAGGCACTCCCATCGAGGGACGGTAGCGAATGAATTTCTTTTTTGGAATCGACGTTGGCGTCTTCAGTTCCAGCTAGGTCGAACAACTTGGTGAACATCATCATCGGGCTACTTCAACTTATTTGAAGCCCTGGCCGAAAAAGAAGCGGTTTTAACGGCTCTTGCACTTGGGGTCACATCAAGTGCCTGGTACGCCAGGTTGGGGTTGTACGTCGTGGTGACTTCAAGACTACGAAGAAAAGAATTTAGTTGTGAAACAACAATAGGCCTCGGAAACGGACGGATACACTGATGATGACCCAAGAAAATGTATAAAAGAAAATGAATTTCGGATATGCACGTGGAATGTTAGGTCCCTTAATAGACCGCGTGCTGCCGAACAGTAAGCTGAGACCCTCAAGTGCTACAAAGCAGACATTACCGCTATCCAGGAAATGCAACAGGATGGACCGGGCAAAAGGATGAGAAACTGCTGAAATGTTGTGGTAGCAAGCATCTGGTTCCCACATCTCAACATCCAAAAGTACATGGAGATCTCCTGATCAATCAACCGTCAACCAGATTGCTCACATTGCGATTGACGGAAGGCACTTGTCCAGCATTTTAGATATTCGAACTTTCTGAGAAGCTAACATCGACTCAGACCACTACCTCGTCGTAGCCAAGGTAGTGTTTCGAATATCCCGACAAGGGCCAAAACAAGGAAATGCTGCAAGAAAATTCGACGTCGGACGGCTACAATCGCAAAAGACTGCCAGATCTTTCTCTGATAGTGTCAAGTAACCTCCTAAAGAGTCCTATGACACCAACATCAAGTATCGAAGACCGGTGGCAACATTTCCAGAGAGCAGTTAGAGATGCCGCCTCTAATGTGCTGGGTTTCACACAGCCACCAAAACGAAACCCCTGGTTTGACGAAGAATGCAGGCAGGCCCACGCAGCCAAGCAGGAGGCATACAAAGCGGCGCTGCATAGAAGGACAAGAGCTTCTCGTGAGCTATACGAGCAAAAGAGGAGAGAGGAACGCCGGCTTCTCAGGAGAAAAAAGAGAGAGCATGAGAAGCGTCAGATCGAGGATGTTGAGAGAGCCAACAGCAGGAATGAAGTTCGGAGGTTTTACCGAAAGGTTAAACAGCTGGCTCAAGGTCATCGAGCAAGAACCGATGCCTGCAGAGATAAACAAGGGAACATCAAAGTAGAATCGCAGTCAATGCTGGGGATATGGAAAGACCACTTCTGTAGATTGTATAACCGCAATATCACGGCTGAAATCCAACAAAGCCGCTGGAGCAGTTGGACTGCTCCAGCATCTGCTGAGTTGTTCAAAGCAGCAGGCGACGAGCTAGATAGGAGCATGCACCAAATCATCTGTAAGATATGGTCAGAGGAATGCAAGGCCGATGAATGGAAACTCAGCATTGTTTGCCCGAGGGAGATATTCTAAACTGCACCAATTACAGAGAAATAAGTCTACTTAACATCGCCGGTGCAATAATATTTTTAATTTTAATTTTAATCACAAATAATAGTTACAAAAAAAGCAATTTCTAAAAGAGAATAATATACAACTAATTAAGTCATCATCATCATGAAAAAGTCTCGAAATACTGCCTCAGCTTATTATACAGGGTGATTCACGAGCGTTGTGCCAAAAAGCTAGAGCGTGTAGCTTGAGCTGAGACAAGAAAAAAGTCGTATGAGAGGGGGGTCTATTCCCCCCCCCCCGTTTAGCCGGGAGGGGCAATTTTCTGAAAAAATGACTTATTTTATAAAAAAAATATATTAAAAATCAACGGCTTCGTTTACAACACCGTGTTGTACCTTTTTGCAAAGCTAGAAACATCTTCTTTCATATTGTTTTTAAATTAAATTGTTTTAACGAATAGTTTAAAAAATATTAATTCTCAAACTCAAAATTTTCAAAAAAAATACAAAAAATCATTTTTGAACCAAGTTTTTTCAAAATTTTATGTAATTAAGTACTAATTTTTCTTTAAAAACTCAATGCCATTGTTAATTTTTAGTCGAAAACAGAAAACCGGTTGCAAAAATGTCTTTTCGTTTTTGAGAAATAAAAAAAAAAAAACCGGACCACTTTTTTCTAAGAAAATCTTTGTTTTTATTTTTACCTATCTGGACTTTTAGTTTTATTAATTTATTGTGAAACATTAAACTTTCTTATAATATTTGTTCTTTAATTGGAATTTTATGAGGCCCCAATAAAGTAGAAAAATATTGGATTTTCCCTGGATTAATCATTGTGTTCATTGATAACCACTGAAAACTGACCTGAAATTTTTCTTATTATGCCTGGGGGCCGCGGCCAACTGTCGGTGAAGGGCTCTACCTGCTAGGAGCTTAAGATGATTAAACCGCAATTTTTCTTGAACGAAAAGGCCTAAAGGTGAATAAAAGGCATCGCATATTTAGTAAACAACCATTTCCAATTGAAATATTGACTCATCAACACATAACAATGTCAAACTCATACTCTCGAGAAGAGTTAACGGACATGAACTTCTGCTACGGTTTATTGTTTTTTCATTCAAGAAAAATTGCGGCTTAGTCATCGTAAGCTCCTAGCAGGTAGAACCCAGGGGCGATTCCTCAAAGTAACCAAGTATATCGGCGGTAAACCAAGAATTTCAAAAAATAAATGTATTTTCAGATATTTAATATTCTTTGGCAAATCAACGGTTCAAACATTTATAGTTTCAAACTTTGTATATCTATTTGGGGAGTAGTCTCAAGATGGAAAACGATGGTGGTGTCATCTTTAGAATTTTTCACAGAAGCAGTTTTTTTTACATAAGTTTGTAATGTGTGTTCTCTGCCTGGTTTGACAGAAGATCTGTCAAACCAAGCAGAAAACCAATCTTGGTAGTACTAGCTGTTCCATATACAAAGGTTTCAAACACTTTAATAAATGCTTGAACACAAAAAAAAAAACAAAGTTTAGCGCAAAAAAAAGCGATTCCCTTTAACCCAGACCCAGATACACCGCTTTGCTACCGTAAACCAGAGACAAAAGGAGATCGGAAACTTACATACGTTTCACTCCCTAGATCCCGCAATTCTCCTATTCCTTCATTTTCTTTTTCTTTTCGTCTACATGAATACATGTGAGTTACAAAAACAAAGAGATGAGGTGAGATTTTTCTATTTTTACATTTCCCTTTTGTTTATTTTCGCATTTTCAAATTTATCATGGATTGCTAGATTGAATTTTGAAATTGTCAAACACGTTTTTCTTAAACTCACCACGGAAATACTAGAACTTATGATTTCGGATGCGTTCTGAAACTTTAGACCGAAAACATATTTTTTTGCGTGTTAATGTTAAGAGTATTTATGCCCAGTTTCATAAACAAACACTAAAAGCACTTTTAGCAAAAATATTTTAAAATTTTATCAGACCCTTAAAACTTTTGAGTTTCACCAACTTAAAATGGGAAATTTCAGGGAATTTTTTGTCAAAATTGACATCCTTATGAAAATTGTGTGAGAAAAAATGAGAAAGCGTTATATTCAGTTTTCAAAATATTCAATGACACTTTTAAAATTTAACGAGCCAAAAATGGGCATTTAGTTTTAAAGGGTGTTTAAAAGTTTGTTTACGTAAAAAACGCTTGGTGAAACCAAAATATCTCATTTTACGATTTAAAAGCCTGTTAAATGTTTAAAAGTCGTTTATGAAGTTGGGCATTAGTGTTAGAATATGCTGATTCAACTGACGCTCATCACGAGATTGAGTGAAGTAGATTAAGAACATATCTCGACATTTCTTAAATTTAGGGTGGAAAAAACGTAGTATTATACTAAACGTTCTATAATTCTTAGTTTTAAGTTCTAAATTCAAATTAAACTGCCAAAATTATTCCTCTTTGGTGAATCGACGGATTGAAGAACTGCCACTTTCACAGCCTTGCTTTCATTTATTTATTTTTCTTCCAACACATCAGATACATATTTCTGATGACAAAAAAAAAATATTATATTTTTCCACTATTCCCATATTCAATGATACATTTTTCTAATTCCTATTACCGGCCCTTTATTGGACTGAAGCTTTTTCCTTATTTTCATTTATGTTCGATTTTGATATCGGAAATTCAACTGCTGGATACATTTGATGCCATTTACTGCTTCTACGCAATTATATTTTTTTGCTATCTTTCTGAACATATCCCTCTTCTGCTCACTTTTACTCACCTTTCGTACGTTAAAACTACAAATTTTCAAATTTACTACGGTTAATTTTTTCCCCAGATGGGGTGCCTAACTTTACTGAGATAGTATTGGTAAAAACACGCATACTCTTGCAGTAAACGTTGACCGCAGCTTGTAGGCATTGTCATTTTGACAGCTTGGTTTCCCATCTCCCTTTTAAACTAATCTGTGCCGTAAACAATTGTGGTTACTTTTTTCATACAATCTTCAAAAACAGTATACACAAACATTCCAATAAACGCTTGTAAAAATGTAAACGCAAAAAAAATTGATTCCCTTATCCCTTCCTTTTGAGGAGAATTTGGCATACACAAAAAATCTCTGATATCGTAAAAATTTGCGGTAACTATTTGCATATAATCTTCAGAGAGAGATAGACGCATACATTCCACCATAGAGAATCTATTTACCTAGAGTCGCAACTCGCTCTCTTTTTTAAAAAATCACTGTCCAAAAAATGTTGTGGTGAGTCTCTCAATTTACTCTTATTTTTCGTGTCCGTGAATCTGTGAAAGAGGTGAAAAAAAATCAATAAGGACATGACCGCACTGTTTTAAGGGTGAAATAAACTCTGCCAACGTGTTTAAATGTGTTTTTTTTTAGTTATTTATTCGTAAATCATAGTTGAATTCCATTTAAAAAGCAAGAAACACTATGCACTGCACTTTGTACTGTTATTTAAATACTTAAAACATGAATTTCATACAATTATTTTTTATTTTTAAAATTTTTGAATTTAACTGACTCTTATTTTTGAATTTTGAGCGCAGGCTTTTAAAATTGAGCCTAGGCTTTTCACCTTATTGAGCCCAGCACACAGGCCTACCCATTGCAAATGTATTGGTTCGGCCTCCCATTTAAAATGCATTGAAAAGCCTATACATTTACATTGGGTAGTATATTTTATCAAATTTAATTTTTTTAGTCGAAAGAGAGTAAAATGCCTTGAGTTGCGACTCTAGGTATACCTCCTCTGTGCATTCCACTAAACGCCTGTAAAAATAAAGAGAAGGTTAAGCGCAAAAAAAAGCGATTCCCTTCGACTGAAAAGGCAGCGACAACCGACAACGTACAACGTAGACGGAGAATACAGAAACAGCAACAGATACACATTTTTAACTCTTAAGCAACTTTCTTGTTTGTAGTCGTAGTGTTTCTATATCAATTAGCACGACGACGTACGACAACGCAACGCGCGTATTCGCCAATGCGAAGCGATTATGCTCATAGTCACTGTTTTTATTTTTTTGTATCTATTATAAGAATATGACAGTCAATATAGCAAAGGTAAAGAAAGAAGAAAATTAGGACAGCCAAAATTTTCACGATAGAATAATCGAAAACTGTACACAATTTGAGAGACGTGCAGACTTTACTCATCGTTGATTTTTACTTGCGAGTTGCGACATAAAGAATATATGGCAAGTATGTATTGAATTCGTAAAAAAAAAAAATTGGAGATGATGATGAGATATGACATTGCGATGATATGGAAGTCGGAAAAAGTGGGTCCGGCGATTCCGTCTGTCTGTCAGTCTGGAAGTTTACAGGCATCTACAGCCTTAACTACTGGTCCGATTGACTTCAAATTTGAAAATTAGAGGTTTGAGCAAGAACTCATGTCCCAATCTTTTTTATTGTTGTGTTAAGATCAAAATTTAGGGTAGCTACCATACGATTTTACTGGCCAAAAACCAAAACTTTCAATTTTCTCCAAAACGGCTCCTACGATTTTTTTTAAACTTCCTCAAGTTTTATTTTTGTAAACATTCATGTATCTTATGTAAACATAACATTTTTATTGCTCCAAAACGGTTCCTCCCATAGAACCGTTTATTTGTTATTAGATTTTCTCGAAAAATGAAAGTTCGATCAGAGTAAGTTTTTTTTTTGAAAGTATGTACGTATATTGTTCAAATAATATTTTGTATTCAAAAAAATTTCAAACTTTTTGGATTTAAAAAAAAACATTTTTAGTATTTTTTTCAAAATTCTGTATCTCAAAAACCGATCAATTTTAAAAATTCAAATTGAAGTATAATATGTATATTTACGTGGTCTTAAAAACTGCATACCCAAATAAATTTTAAGACAATTTTGCAAAATTTTATAGATAAAAAATTAATTTAAAAAAAACGGCTATGACGATTTTCAAAGAAAAAAAAAATCAATAAATAAAGAATAAGGTTTAAATTTGTTTGGCATTTAAATTTTTGGAATCAAATGTATTTACGAGGTACATTTTCAAATTTTAATAAATTCTAATTATTTTTATATATCTCTTTTTTGTATATCTCTTATTTTAACACTACTTTTTGCAATTTTTGTAACATAAAAGTAATCATAAATATTTAGTTTGAGCATGCAGGAGCAAATTCGTAAGACCCAGTCGTGCACATTTTTTATTTACTACTGATTTTATTACTATTTATTATTAATGTAAATATTTATTTAGGTACGACGTACGACAGTATATTTGTGTACTTTTAGTATTCGTTTCATTACTATTTTTTTCAATTAATTCATCTCTTTTACCATTATAAAAATATACGTGCATTGATATGAATTCTGTGTTCCGTTTGTTTTGTAAAATCATTTTTGTTTGTTTTGCAAACATAAATCGATTACTATAACTTTTTTTATTATTATTTATTTTCGTATTTTAGTTTTCATTTAACTCACAATTTTTCACCAGATAAAATACCCATTTTTTCTTACAAAAAATTTTATCATAAATTAAAAAAAAAAAACTTTTGAACAACAAGAGTTTTGAGTTTTTTTTTATTATTGTCTTAACTTTCCCGAGAGTCGTAGGTAAACCAAGGATGAGGACCAGGAATCGCCACTGGTAGAACCCTTCACCGACAGGTGGCCGCGGCCCCCAGGCATAATAAGAAAAATTTCAGGTCAGTTTTCAGTGGTTATCAATGAACACAATGATTAATCCAGGGAAAATCCAATATTTTTCTACTTTATTGGGGCCTCATAAAATTCCAATTAAAGAACAAATATTAAAAGAAAGTTCAATGTTTCATAATAAATTAATAAAACTAAAAGTCCAGATAGGTAAAAATAAAAACAAAGATTTTCTTAGAAAAAAGTGGTCCTGGTTTTTTTTATTTCTCAAAAATGAAAAGACATTTTTGCAACCGGTTTTCTTTTTTCGACTAAAATAACAATGGCATTGAGTTTTTAAAGAAAAATTAGTACTTAATTACATAAAATGTTGAAAAAACTTGGTTCAAAAATGATTTTTTTGTATTTTTTTGAAAATTTTGAGTTTGAGAATTAATATTTTTTAAACTATTCGTTAAAACAATTTAATTTAAAAACAAAATGAAAGAAGATATTTCTGGCTTTTCAAAAAGGTACAACACGGTGTTGTAAACGAAGCCGTTGATTTTTAATATTTTTTTTAATAAAATAAGTCAATTTTTCAGAAAATTGCCCTTCCCGGCTAAACGGGGGGGAGTAGACCCCCCCTCCCATATGATTTTTTTTCTTGTCTCAGCTCAATCTACTCGCTCTAGCTTTTTGGCACAACGCTCGTGAATCACCCTGTATAGGTACGAGGGTTGACGCGTTTTCATAACGTCATGGAGCAATGTAATCGTTCTTTGTTTCAGGATATTGTCAAATGTTGGGCCATATATTGATTTGGCGAGAGCAGAAATGTGGCCAAACCTTCTTCGTCTATAGACATATCTAGCAATGCTGTTGTAAGCTACATTTAAGATTCGTTTATGCTCAAAATCACAATTCGAAAAAATTTCACAGCCATATAATAAAATTGGCATGAGTAGTTTTTGCAAGAATTTGTCTTGTGATTAAAGGCATAATTCTTTGTGTTGACCAAAGGATACGAAGGCAACCATACATTTTACCCACAGCAGTATGTGGTCATTCCAAGTAAGTGTTTTATTAAAACCAGTCCTAGATAATTCACTGAGTCAACGAATTGTATGGTGTATGATTCATATATATTTTGGGAAAATACGTTGTATCTACCGACTTTCTTTATATAACAATGCATTTGGATTTTATCGGATTTAAAAATAAACCATTCGATCGAGACCAGCGAGCAATTCTTTCGAGATCCTCGTTTATTTCACGTGCCCCATTTTCCACTGATCCCAACAAACAATTTTTTCGAAGCTGAACATCATCAGCATACATATCAATCGCACAGCTTATTGAGCATTGAGGAAGGTCATTTATATACACTGTGAAGAATACCGGGCCCAAAATAGATCCCTGTGTAACACCTCTTGTCCAAACATTTGGCAAAAACATTTTGTTTTTATTATAAATTAAATATTATATTTAATTAAATTAAAATTAACGTTAAGTTAAATTGAAAAGTGTAGTTTCAAAAAATTGATCTCCTGTTATTTGATATGCAAATGAGCAAAATTGTAAAAAAAGCTTTCTCTTATATTTCCTCAAGGCTAAGCAAAAAACAAGAAGCTTAAATCGTGGCATCATTTAGTATTCGTTGAACCATGGCCTCTTTGACATCGAACTTTGAATAAATATTGCATTTTTATAATTGAAGTTTTTGAGTTTCTAATTTTTCGTAGTTTTCCTTGGTATTTTTTAATTAAGAAATAGTCGTTGCTTTTATTCGAGCCAAGGAAATTTTGGGAAAAATACTCTCTGAAAACATTTTGGCGACCGTGACAGGACGCTTTGATCCTGCCTTAATAAATACAGTTATTTGCCTTTGTCGCTCCGTTAGAAAGGAGTTCAATTGCATTAAGAAAGCACTTTTGCGAACGAAATAAGAGTCAATCAACTTTTTCTTTTGATAATTATATCGAAGTCATCGTTTCGAATTGGTTTGAAGACGAAGTTGCTTGAATTGTTGTTGCGAGTTTTGCTGTTGTGAGCCTTACGGAGGAGGAACTAGAACCAGTGATTAGAGGTCAAAAACTGGATAACGGAATTTCAACCAGAACAAACCGCAAGTATAAAACAGTAGTTTTTTGCTAATATTCTCCCGCATAATACAAACTAACAGTAGTGTATATTCGTTGAACACGTGGTTTCCAATTTAATCTAACACCACATTTAACATCTTGATATGGCTCAGAGTTCCGAATCAACAGAAATAGATGCATCGAAGCTTTCGGACAATAATTTAAGGGGACTAAGCGAATTAAAGACCTTACGATCTACAACCAAAGCTAGTATGACTCGCATTCGCCAATATGTAAATGAAAAATCTTCTTCGCTATCGGTTTCAGAACTCGAATGTAGGCTAGGAATTCTCGAAGCATATTTCAAGCAAATATTAGCAACCCAAACTAGTATTGAAAGGCTCACTCCTTCAGAAGATCATTCCAGCGTCAGGAGTGACCTGGAGAACTCATATGTTGAAGCCAAAATCTTGATCTTAGGCCTAATTGAAATTCACAAGCCGAAATCTGTCGATCAGAGCGCGTAATTCATCATTTTCCGTGTCTCACCCTGGCTCTAGTTCCAATTTACAAAAAATCAAACTTCCAAGCTTCGGGGGAAAGTATTCCGAGTACCCAAATTTCATCGGCATATTTAACAAATTAGTTCACTTTAACATGAGCCTGGATCGAATAGAAAAGTTTAATTATTTGAAGGGCTGTCTACAAGAGGCTGCTTTGTCAACCATTTGTGATTTGGAAGTCACTGAACTTAATTACGTCAAAGCATTAGCTAAATTGAAAGAAAGATTTGACAACAAGAATCTTATGTTCCAAGAGCATATCACAAATATTTTCGAAATGTCAAAGGTGTCAAAACCATGCCCGATTCAAATAAGAGCTCTTATAGATAGTATAAGTGCGCATCTGAGTGCGATGCTGTCGTTGGGGAATTACGAAAATATTGTAAACGCCATTTTGATTCGGTTTGCAATCAACCGACTGGATTACGATTCTCGACTTAAGTGGGATGAGTCCAATCCTTGTTTCCTTTAGTATTTCCCCAAAAGGCTCAGATTTGAAACAAATAATAAAACGAAGTGTAACGACGACAAATTAGTTGACCTCAACGTCCAGCAACGTAAACATAAGAAAAGTGTTTTTTTTTTTTTTTAACAAAAAGTGGTTTTGGGTTTTTCTTTATATCTCCATAAGACAATGTATTTTTCAATCCGGTTTATTGTGTTCGACTAAAAATTAATAACAGAATTGAATTTGGAAAAGAAAATTATTGCATAATTAAATAGAATTTGGAAAAAATTAGTTCGACATTAAAAAAAAATTTTTTTTTTCACAATTTTGAGTTTGAAAATAAATTTTTCAAAAACTGTTATTTAAAACAATTTAATTTAAGAACAAAATAAAAGACTTAGTTTTTGGCTTTGCAGAGAGGTATAGCACGGTGTTGTAGATAAAGCCGTTGAATTTTAATAATTTTTTTAAAAAATAAGTAATTTTTTCAGAAAACTGCCCCTCCTGGTTAAACGGGGGTAATAGGCCCCCCTCTCCCGTACAATTTTTTTCTTGTCTCAAGCCTACCAACATGCTCTAGCTATTTGGCACAACGTTCGTGAATCACCCCGTATACTTACCTTTTTAACATCGGCTTGCCTGGTAGCCTGGCACAGATTTAAGGAGGCAAGCCTGCGTGTTGAAAACTATCATTTGAGATGAATTCCATCCGATTAACAGATGGGTGAAGGAGGCGTTAGTTATTGATTAAAATATAGTTAAATTTAATATAGCCTGGCACACTTTTCGATAGGCAAGCTATCATATTCATATTTGTTTATACATTATATTTGATATAAAATATGTTTCATCCGGTTAACAGATGGGTGTAGGTCGGTCTTCAGCGGCTCCTCTACTATTACTTTATATATTAGTAAAGATAAGTAAATTTTGAAAAAAAAGATTAAAAATTTTCAAATTACTTTTGAAAGCAAAATATTGGGGCATCATAATTATGTTCGTACTTTCAGAGAAAAAATACATTGATCGGATATTTACTTTTGAAGAAAATCTCATAACAAAAAACGGTTTTATGGAAGGTATCGTTTCTGAGAAAATGTAAGCTTTTTATTGTTCCCCAATGTAGACTACACTAAATTTTGATCTTAAAAAAATAATAAAGAAACGTCAAATGCGAATATTTGCTCAAACCTTTAATTTTCAAGTTTGAAGTCAACCGGATCAGTGGTAGGTGCGTTTACAGACAGAAAGATGGACGGAATCGCCGGACCAACTTTTTTCGACTTCTCTATCATCTGTTAAGTGATAGTTTTTCTTTACTTTTCAGCACATAGATTAACTTTTTAGACATCAAACAATGATGAATGATGAATTTTTTGGCGTTATTACCTATAGCTCTCTCGCAGAAATTCTCAAACCCGGCAACGCAGGGTATTTTCGGCTAGTTTATTATTATTATTAGTCGATAGGCTTTAAAAAAAACTGAGTACACTTTTATACTTTTATCGAGAGGTCATGTGACCTATGTATATGCTTCGAGAAACTTCTTTTAACAAACGCAAAAAATTAATGACTTGACAAAATGAATATGAACATTCACAACAGAAAGTATGTAAAGAGAATACATTAATAAAAATGACAGTAAGAGAATACAAAAAAAAAACAGTGCGGCCAACTTTACAATTCTTTTAATGTTTTGATGTGGGTACGGACCTAGGCTGGCGACAACACTACCTGATTTTCTGTCAAAACATTAATAACCTTACCTCTTCTCACTGAGATTTAGATTTGGGGCATGAATATTTAAAGGGCGAATTAATTAACTAAATGAGTAGTATTAAAGAATTACAAAAAAAAAAATTATTGATTATATTATCAAGTTACGTCACTAAGTAACCGGATTCTTGCAATTCCATTGCACAACCCGTAAAAGAATAAAATGTCTGTGCATTCTTCTCTGTTAAAAGAACACATTTCAAAAAATACAATGAAACCGAAATTAGGCTTTTCTATTCAAAATATTGTGACTTATTACATTCATGGCTTTCTTAAAAACGCGATCAGGTCGTTTGAACTCGTTTGAAAAAAGGGATGATTTGTAATTTTACTCATGAATAAAAAAAACTCGAAATTACTGGTTTGTTCGTTGACTTAGTTTGTTCAAACCGTTTGTTTTTTTTTTTTGTTTTTAGTAAATCCTCGAAACTTACAAACAATACTTGACTCATTTTAATCTCTGATCTGTATTTTAGCGACAAACAAGTTTAATTTAAACATGGAGAGCGCAAGAGGAGTGAGTTGATATACAGTTACTCACGAAATTGATCGTACACCAAAAAAAAATTTAAATAATAACGCTTTTTAGCAGTAATATTAACTATTAGCATAAATTGAACTGATCAATTGTATTGTTGATAATTTCTTAAACGTATTCTAAGAAAAACTATTGAAAATATAATACCAAATTATTAAAAAAAAAAAATTATAAAATCATTTACTAATTTTGTCACAAGAAAATTGAGCGTACAAATCTTTTTCAACACTTAAGGAACCAAATTATTCGATCATTTTACCATTATTTAGCTTTAAGCTTTTTTTGTATCCTAGCAACATCATGCCTATAAATATCAAAGTTCTGATCGAGTATTTGTTACGGAAAATTTTAATAGTTGAAATGGAGAATAAAAGACAACAAACTAGTGTTACAACTCGAAAATTAATAATTAGCCTCCATGTGAAAGGTTAATCCCTTCGTGAAATTGGTGAAATCGTCGGACGAACTCATTTCACAGTCCATAAATTTATAAATAAATACAGATATGAAGGCACTCTTCTTAATAAAGCCGGAAGAGAACGAAAGAAAATTCTTTCTCAGTATGATGAAATAGTGATCGTACGGAAAATTTAAGAAAACCGAATAGAACGACCTATTTCAACCGAAACCATAATACGCGTTCTGCGAAAAAATAATTTGAATGGTAGAGTGGCCCGGAAAAAACCCTACATTTCGATAACGAATCGAAGAAAGCGTTTGGAATTCGCAAAACAAGTACTTCAATGAGCCACAAAGTTTTTGGTATGATGTTTTATTCACCGATGACAACAAAACGAACATTTATGGATCAGATGGCAGACAAATTGTCTGGCGGTAGCCAAACACTGAGATGAAAAAGAAAAATGTATGCCCTACTACTAAACATGGAGGAGGTTGTTTGATGTTGTGCGGGTTTATGGCTGCTAGTGGAGTCGGTAATTTTGAATATATTGAAACCATAATGGACAATTTTTTTTATAATTTGCACACACTAAAGGGGCTTTTTATACCCTTATTATGCCAGAGACACAGTGAGCGCATTAAGAAAAGATGAAGGGGTTTAAAAGTAAGTGTCGGTGTACATTGGTTTTGAATTTATCAACATTGCAATGACTGGGAAAGACAGAGTGTGGAAGGGAATTCCACATTCGCGTAGTGCGGCTAAAGAACGATTCTCTATACTTAAGAGTACGTCCGAAGTTGGGCTCGAGGGTAAACTGATGGGCATTCCTGGAAGCGCGGGTATTACGGTTGAATTGTTTAAGGGGAGGAATGCAACTGGCTATTTCTCTAGAGCACTTACCGTAGAAGTAATGATAAAACAGAGAGAGACACGAAACGTTACGACGAAGTACCTTGACATACTCAAGCGAAATATGCGTCAATTCGCCGAAAAATTGACCTTGTCCACTGATTTTTTCTTTCAACAAGACAACGACCCCACCCACATGTCGCTTGTTGTGAAGGAATGGTTGCTTAAGACTCCACCTCAATCACCGCACCTTAATCCATTTACATTCCATTTGCATTTATGGGAAAAAATTAAAGAACGACTGAAGAATAATAATGCCAGTAACAAAAATGAATTGAAATCAAAAATAAAGGATGTTCAGGATTTTACCGATCCATTTTTTTACCAAAAATTTGGTGGAATCGATGCCGATAGAAGCTAGAGGAGGCCCCGCAAAATATTAAACATATTATTTTAACCTAATTGCAACCTCTGATTTTTTTTATAATTTGTACCCACTCAAGGGATTTTAATACCCTATTTAAGCCAGAGACACAGTGACTTCATTAGGAAGAAGGGAAGGGGTTGGAAAGGGGGTGTCGGTGAACATTGGTCTTAAATTCTTGAACATTGTAATGACTGGGAAAGATAGTGTGTGGTAGTACGACTAAAAAATGATTCCCTATACTTGAGAGTACGTCCGAAGTTGGGCTCGAGGGCAAACTGATGGGCATTCCTAGAAGTGCGAGTATTACGGGCGAATTGTTTGAGGGGAGGAATGTAACTGGCTATTTCACTAGAGCAATTACCGTAAAAGCAGCGATAGAATAAGGAGAGGCACGCTACGTTATGACGAATATAAAACCACCATATAATTTTAGTTATTTAAAAGATGGTCATTACAGTGAGCCAATGGTTATACAGCAATATATAGCAGTTGCTAGAAGACTATAAACTTAATAAAGAATGGCATCACTTTTTTTTGTGAAAAGGAATCGTGGGTGGGCCCTTTTGCCCATTTTAAAAACCCCCACTGCTTCGATAACAAGAACCAACAAAAAAATAAACAAAAAACAATTATTGTTTGCTTTTAAGTTTAGTTTTTAAGTGAAGGCTTGTACTAAGCTAAATAAATACATAAATAAATAAATAAAATTAATAAAAACTTCATGTGTTGTTGGGGAAGTTTTATAAAAAAAAAAAAAAAAAAAACAGTCAATTAAACATCTTAGAGCAAAATGAGTAACACTAGACGCATCACTTACCTAATTGCATCAGTCCATTCCTGGCGGTCACTCTCTTTTTCCACATGAAAAGTTCTCTCAATTACAGTGGTCCATTGCAGACCACGAATAATAAACGTATATGGCTTTGGTCTATCAACAGTCATTATTTGACATCCTTTGACAGTAAAATTATTCAATCGTTCTGATGGAGTTGTGTTTTCTGGTTTGTTTCTGTATCCCATTAGTGTGCCGTCATCTCGAAGAACAAAGTAACGAGCTCGCCAAGTTTTAATATGTTCACCACGTTTATATAGCCAACCTTCCTTAACAATGGCAGCTTGGGCAGAGCCATAAGTTTCAAACGCAGAAGACATTGTTGTACGAGTATCAGCGTTCTACAATTGCGTTATGTTACAATTTGTAATAAACTTAAATGATAAGAAAAATTTGTTTATATAATTATGGCACGGGAAATAGATGTTAAGTTTAATCTTTCGAGAATACTAAATTATTATTTTTTTATTTATTTTATCAATCAGATAGTAATTGTCTTATAGGCTACAAAATACAAAAGAAAGAAATATGATCGAACAAATTGATCAGTTAAACAAAAGTTAATATCTATACTAATATTATAAAGAGGAAAGGTGGCCGGTGGATGAGGTAGAGGCGGACGAAGTCGCGGGCAACTGCTAGTTGATTATATGTATTGAAAAACGATTATAATTTTTCTTCTACGAGTTCTTGGATAATGAAAATTGAAGTCGAGTACTTCAGAAATTTTATTGATGCATATATGATGATCCTCTAAGAACAAAAATCTCGATCTGAGTTAACTAGAAGGAGCATAAATGTTGATAAGGATAACAAATCGACTTGATATGATAAAATGTCATTTATAAACAAAGATTGAAAATAATTTGTTTCGGTTTTCCAACGATTGAATGTCAATTAGCACACGTCATAACGTGTACAATTTTTTTTGTTTAATTTTTTCCATTTTTTGTGAAAGAATGGGAATTGTAATAAGGGTTTCATCTTCCATACCATACAACAATATTCGTATATGTAGCTTACGTATGCACGGTACAGTGTAGCGTCCGTAGCTTAGTGGTTTGGTGCGTTGGCTACTAAACAGAACGTTGTGGTTTCGAGTCCTACTCTTGTCGCTAGTTTTTTCTTTCATCTTTCACGGGCACTGCCTCTTGCGAAGAACCGACAAAACTAAAAATGTTATGTTGGTTTGTGTACGCTCGAAAAACTCAACAACCGTTTTACCGATTTTCTTAATTTTTGTTTTAAACTAAAGAGGAATAAGGGAAAAAGGTTGTTAACAAGTAAACTTTTCAATCACAAACGGTGCAAATGTAAAAAAATAATGCTTTTCTCACTTCAGCAAAATATATCAATATAGCTACGAATATTCGATTTCGTCAAATATTTTTATTTTCAGATTTCAGTCAAAAAAAAAAAAAAAAATAAATAAATAAATAAATAAAATGTCAGTGAAGAAAAATATTATTTGTCAAATATTGTTTTTCATCGACAATAAAAAAAACTATACACTTGACATTTTTAGTTGTCGATTTTTTTTTCTTTTTTAAGATTTGTTGCTGAGTTCGACTCACTACTTTTGTACCAGTGGAGCGTTTGTCATCGTATTTTAGTGGCGTAAATGAGTTTTAAGTATTTTATATAAAATCGACCAAGCCGTTTATGAGATATATCCAGGAAAGCTGGTAGTGGAGTAGCGAGGTAGTCGGCAGCAGGTAGTGGGGTGACGGGTAGTGGGTAGCAGGTAGTGGGGTGACGGGTAGTGGGTAGCAGGTAGTGGGGTGACGGGTACAAGTAGCGGGTAGCGGGTAACGGGGTACCGAGTGGCAGGATGCAGGTAGCGGGTAGCGGATAATTTATAT
>CAKKXW010000005.1:27491514-27647984 GCA_920937365.1 Sphaerophoria rueppellii | reverse complement strand
GCCTTACGTGATAAGAATTCAAGTTGATTTTCCAGAAGCTCACATCTTTCCGACATCACATGAAGTTGATTGTTAAGTTGCAAGTTTTCTTCTTTCAGAGAATTTATTTCGCTGTAGAGTCTCGCTAGATCATCCCTTGTAGCAAGATCTTTTAGTTTTTCGGCAAAGATATCATTGAGGATACCTTTCAATTCATCGATTGATAGATTACCTACTACCATCTTAAATTCGTTTGCAGATGAAGAGTATTTTTTGCTACTGGTGTTCGGTTCGGGAGAAGTTTCGTTTATATTTCGTTTTTTACGATTATGGTTCATAAGGACAATACCGTAACGACGAAAATGGCTTTTGGCGATAATAAAATCAATGAAAAAATCTTCGTACCTTATGTTGTAACAGACGAATTTTGTGTTGTATGAATAAAAAAGGCAAAAAGAGCTACTTTATGAAGTTTTTGTTCAAAATTTGCAGATATTTCAATGAGAAAAATTAACTTTTTATACAAGCGAATAAATTTTAAACTTTCACCTTTGACAGTTGAAATGTCACCATCCCCTTATGCATTTTTCTGTCGACGTTGGGTGTGAATCGTATCACACCCAAGTCATTATCATGTGTTGTCTGTCGCATGTCGCTTTGATAATTTCGTGCTTCTGCTTCGGTTGTTGTTTTTTGTTTCCGTTTCTTATGTTCGGTGTTTACGTGTTGTGGTGTTTCATTATTACGTTCGGCGTTGTTGCTTAGGTGTTCTCTTTGTTTTGTTTTTCTACTTTTTTCTTTTTCCAGGGGCGGATCCCCGTAGGTAATTTTTCAGACCTTTTCGGGTTTTGCCTTGAAACCGCACTTGAATTTTGTTGAACAAAATATATAATTGTAACGCTTCATTACAATTTTAAATATTATTATTATTATTAAGTATAATAGAGAGAAAGAGAGAGTGAGAGAGCGCAGGTATGTCAATTATTATTAGATAAACGCTCTCACTCGCACCATATGCGTTCACATAATACATTTTTCTGGCACGCCATTAGCAGCTATCCCCTCGCCTGTCAAGGTCTTCTGCTCTTCAAAATCGCCTGTCATTTTACAAATATATTCTAAAACGTTTACTGAAAAACATACCCAAGTTTCAACTTTGCAGGAGAAAGTTCATTTTAACAACTGTGCTACTTTCAATACACCTGTCGCATGCTTAAGCTGCATTGTAATCACCTGTCAATTTCTGTTTAAGGTTTAAATTGAGACTTTGAATTTTAATTTATTTATTTATTTGCTATTTTCAATCAAATTTGACACCTTTCACAAATCAGCCCAAAGAAATTTCTTGGGCTAAAATTCGTAGGTTGGGCAAATATTTTACTCTCTCATTAGCGCTCTTTATGAAAAACTACAACATTTTTGAGTACGTGAATAGGTTTTTTTTTTTTTTTTTTTTAATTTCGTAACGGACCTAATATTTGTTAGGAGTTTTGTAAGTTATGTCAAAACTGAAAAATACATTGAACTTTGTTGACGTTTAAAAAAATTGTGTGCAATTATGAGATTTAAGCTATCAAGTGTTGTTTTAACTTTTACGCGGGATATACACAGTTCAAATGCTTGTCAAGTAGAATCACAAGATTTTATCCCCACTCCGTGAAATTTGACAGTTTTCATAAAACTCCCGAAAAAGTAAAAGAACGGACCTGTATCTGTTAATAGATTATAAAAATAAGATTTGTCGAAATCAATATGAATAGCACAAGAGACATCCATATAAGAACTGGAGACTTGACTGATAGACGTAATAAAAAAAAGGATATAGGACTGAAACGGAAATGAACAAGTCATATATCAAGACTTCAAGCTCAAAGATGAACGTAGATGTGAAAAAAATCTAAAACAAAGAACATGTATTCAATATACCTATAAATTTAGGTAGTTTGACGACTTATGCTGCAGATCAACTAACTGACTAGTTTTATTAAATTTTATTTTATTCAAAAGTTATAAAATAAAATTTAAAAAAGTTACTCAGTTTCGTTGATCTCCAGCCTCAAAAATATTTTCATACCAAAGTTGTATAATCATTAAAAATGTTTGACAGTCGCTAACTCGAAGTTGTTTGCTTTTAGAGTCCAAAATTCTTTTATTTATTTAGAAAAGGAAAGATCATAAAAAGTAATCATTCAAATTTGGGATTTTGTTTTGTAGATATTTCATTACAATTTAATTTGAATTTGCAATTATTTTCTTTCAGAATGGTGGCTAGTCGCTTAAGTGAAATGGGTGAAACGGCTATGTCCCCGTCCACTTCAGAAGATATGACAGACGTTGACATGGCTTCTATAGCCGAAGTAGAATTATCAGAGAAATTTTCCGTTCAAGGAACATCTACAGGCAAAATAAGCGGAAAGAAAAAAGTGGTAAGTTCTCAAACTTTGAAATAAAAATGACTATTAAGTCAAATATCGTTAAATCAATTTTTATTATTATTATTATTATTATTATTATTATTATTATTATTATTATTATTATTATTATTATTATTATTATTATTATTATTATTATTATTATTATTTATTATTATTATTATTATTATTAATTATTATTATTATTATTATTATTATTATTATTATTATTATTATTATTATTATTATTATTATTATTATTATTATTATTATTATTATTATTATTATATTATTATTATTATTATTATTATTATTATATTATTATTATTATTATTATTATTATTATTATTATTATTATTATTATATTATTATTATTATTATTATTATTATTATTATTATTATTATTATTATTATTAATATTATTATTATTATAATATTATATATTATATATTAATATTAATATTAATAATAATATTAATATTATTAAAATATTAATATTAATATTAATATTAATATTAATTATTAATATATTATTATTATTATTATTATTATTATTATTATTATTATTATTATTATTAATTTATATTAACAGGTAATTAAAATTACATAGTAATGTAAAAAAAAGTGAGCCTAGCTGTATTGTTTTTTTTTATGAATTTCGTTACTATTTCTATATTGTTCTGACTAGGTTTTTTAAATGTCATAAATGTTATTGTATTTAAATATGTTCTTTATTATAGGTTGCAATAATGGGCATTGTTCCAAAATATTGTTTAGGTCCAATCTTGTATTGCATGTAGTGCTTAGTAGATGTTGGTGAGTTGTTGTGGTATGTTCAAGACGAAGGCGTTCGAAGTTGGATGTGTCTCGTTTAGAGACATTTGTGGGGTATATTATGGTGTTTTTTTCGGGATTGACTTTTTTGTAGTGATGGTGATATAGGTTCCAGCTGTGGGTTGTAATGAGTTTTGAAGCTTTTTGGGTAGCTTTCGGCAGATCTGTTTTTGAGAAGACATTAAAGTTGTATACAGGTCAGTTAATGGCTGAGTTGGCAGTGGTTTCCGCATATTCATTGCCAATGATTCCGACGTGTCCAGGAGTCCACATCAGTTTCATATTTTTTGAGGATCTCATAAGTTCATATCTGATTTCGGATATGATATCGAAGTTGTTGTTAGGGTTGGTTACAGCGTTTAATACTGAGATGCTGTCGGAGCAAATGATGTATTTATTTTGATTGGTTGCGGTTTTAAGGGCTTGAAGGATAGCATAAGCTTCTGCTGTGAGAACTGAGGTAAACTCTGGCAAGTTACCGATGGAGCTTATAGAAACGTTTTCAAATACAACAGCAATTGATGTCTGTTTTTGATCCGTCGGTGAATATGAATTTCTATCCGTCAGCATTAAGGTCATATGATATGGTTGCGAAGAAAAAAAAAAAAAAAAAAAAAAAAACAAACAAAAAATCATTTTTGAACTCACATTTTTAAAATTTTATGTAATTAAGTACTAATTTTGTTTTAAAAATTCAATGCCATTGTTAATTTTTAGTGGCTTTATCTGTAACGTCTGGCTTGGTATTGTTGGACACACCGTGATCGGACCTCGATTTCTGAATTCCGTCATTAATGGAGAATCATACCTAGAGTTCTTACGAGTCCTTTTGCCCGATTTGTTGGACAACGTTCCATTGGCTATAACCGATAGTTTATAGGGGGAATAGACCCCCCCCCCCTCCCATACCATTTTTTCTTGCCTCAACTCAACCTACACGCTCTAGCTTTTTGGCACAACGCTCGTGAATCACCCTGTAAAGCACTGATTCCTCACTGACGGACCGTGGTGGATATCATGGAGTTAGATTTCGGGTTTTCTTTGTAGGCAATTTAAATTGGATTGCTTTAGAGAGTATGGTGGTTATGGTAGATGGTATTTTTGTTGAGAGTTTGAGGTCGAGAGCATTTTTTATATCGTCGATAATCGAGTTTGGCCAGAAGCTTATTTGTGATTAAGTCTCTTCGTTCCTCAATGGTGGGTAATCCAGCTTCTGCTAGTATATTGATAATGGGGGTGGTAGGGAACGCATTTACACTTCTCCTTGGTGCGACGTTGTATGTTGGTTTTATTATGTTTAGCGTTGATTAAGGACAGTATCCATATATGTACAACCCATAGTCTATTTTACTTAAAACATTTTTGTCGTATAAGTTAACGAATTTATATGCATATTGCTTTTATTTGAAGCTTTATATCGAATAATATTAGTCCTCGCAGCTAGTGATTTCTTAAGTGTTCCAGGTATATTATGTTTTATTTAATAAAAGTCCTAAAATATTAAAATAATTTACATGTTCGATAGTTATGTTATTTACAATGATGTAAGGCTTAGAGCATTTACGTTTTCGACAAATACAAAGCAATTAACATTTTGGAATTGGAAATTTAGCACCTGACGTGTTTGACCAATTTATAATTTCATTGATTGCGGTTTGAAATAAGAATTTATTCAATATCAATAGCTTTAATTTTACATAGAATATATAATATTTCGTCAGCATAGATGCAGTGATCAAGCGATTTGTGGTTTGTTAGGATCTTATTTATATCATCAAATGCTATAAGCTATAATGAATAGAATCACTGAGAGGGGTGAACCTTGTGGATTACCGTTGTGCAATGGGAAGTTGGAAAAGTATACATTGTTAGTTTTGACGCACTGTTTGATAGAAATGATTTAATGTATCTATAGTGTCATTAAATAAATAACTTCACTACTTGACTGCTATACATAGAATGATTTTTATTTCTTCAAATCCCCAATGAATATACATATATGCATTGTCGACTGTTTTTAAATACAATGTTCTCAAAATTAATATTATTACTTTGTGCACAGTACAACAAAGTTACACATTTTTTTTTTCTAAAATATTAAATAAGTGAATGAATTTCTTCTACTGTACTTGCCGTTGACATTACACTTGATTCTACAGCTGTATTCAACTTCTTTAAATGTGAAACATTTCGTCGATAAGTTCTACCTGAATTATTTGACATAACGACAACTTCACCATCTTTACATCACCATCCTCGATAATACTTTATATGGTTCAGGTTCAAAGTAAGACGCTAATTTGTTAGTTTTTGTCATTCTTTTCACAAGAACTTCATCTCCTTTCTGTATACTACTTTCTCTTGCCCGTCTTCGTTTATCTGCATATACTTTTCCTTTCTCCTTGATATCTTTGTCTTTGTCAGCAGTCTCTTCATCAACTTCCATTGGCTGGTGAATACTTGGCTACTTATCTCTAATATTACGACCAAAAAGCATTTCTGATGGTGCTTTCTGTGTTTTTGAGAGTGGTGTTGAACGGTACATAAGTAAATATTCGTTCAAATCAATTTTCCAGTCTCTATTAGTGTTTTCACTTATAATGAGTCATTTAAGTATTGATCTATTTTGCCTCTCAATCTCACCGTTCTGTTGTGGCCAATATGGTGTCGTGCTTATCAAATGAATATTGTTATGATTACAATTACAATAGTCACGAAATTCTTTACTTATAAATTGTCTTCCATTTTCGGCAATAATTGATAGAGGTAGTCCGAATCGTGCAAATATAATTTGTAGCCGTTTGATTATCTCCGTAGAATTGATCTTTTTCATAATTTCAATTTCTATGTATCGACTATAATAATCAACGATTACAAACAAGTGGTGCTGTGATGGTACCGGGCCCAAACAATCTACTGCAAGGTGCTGCCGAGGTTCAGACGGCAACAACTTTCTTGTCAATGGTTCTGGTGCTGATGGTGCAGATACTAACGTGCACCCATGACATTGCTTAACTCTTGTCTCAACATCTGAGTCCATTTTTGGCCACCAAAATTTGGAACGTAATCTTTGTTTCATCAATGTTATTCCCGGATGACCTTCGTGTGCCAAATCAAGTGTTTGACTTCTCAAACCTTCTGGTATAACAATGCGTGTTCCACGTAGCAAAATCTCACCTGCAAAACAGTTGAAAAAATTTTAAATGGCAATGCTTTTCCAGTCCAATTATTTTCGCGAAGTGCAATCTTAACCGCTTGAATTGTATCATCTTGAACTGATTTTCGTTCGATTTCAACCATTTTGATTGCAACTGGAGTGGCATTTGATGCAACCCAATTCACATAATGTTCTGTTTGTTCATCAAACGATTGTATGTTATTGTTCTCACACACGCTAATCGCGATAACGGATCAGCTATGTTTGTTTTTCCTGGACGATAAATAACTTTGTACTTATACAACATCAATCGTAGCGTTCGATTCTTGCACATGGTTTTGATTTTATCCCGAAAATCACTTCAAGTGGCTTTTGATCAGTAACCAATTCAAATTCTCGTCCACACAAATAGAAATGAAATCTTGCTGTGGCCCAAACAAGAGCCAATGCTTCTTTTTCCGTTTGTGCACATCGTTTTTCCACATCTGATAAGCTCTTGCTAGCATAAGAAATGACTCTTGGTCCTAAATTATTAATCTGTATCAATACAGCTCCTAGCCCAGTTGAACTGAAGTGCGTTTTTGCGCTGACGATAGTTGACTATAGTTTTTATGTCAAAAAGAAAATGGTTGATGTGTCATAGTTGAAATAGTTGAAATCATCTAAAAACGCTTTTTAGTTAGGTTTGGTTGATCTGTCAAACAAGAAAAAAAAAAAACAAATCTTTTGAGAAAACTAATCCTTCGACCCTGATCACGCACTTTTTTTGATTAAGGGATATGCAACTTGTTTTTAGTGTTTCCAGAAAAGTAGATAATCTAGAATCATGTTTGTGTTTATCCATACCGTGTACCAAAATGTCATCACTAAACACAAAACAGCCGTTGCATCCACTCAATATTTGCTCCATAGTTTTCTGAAAAATTTCGGGAGCACACACAACGCCAAACATCAACGCATCAACCGTTTGTAACGAAATAAACCTCTCCGTGTCATATAGGTAGTAATTTCTCTTGATTTCTCTGATATTTCAATCTGAAATCAAATAACAACAAAACAAAATAATAATATTTAAATGTCTTATAATTATTATTTCATTAAAAGTCTATCATGACAATTGGTGAAGACATAAATAATACAAAAAACAAAAATAATGAATGCAAAATTAAACCTGGTGGAAGGCGTTCTTAACATAAAGTTTAGAGAACATTTTTCCTTTTCCCAGGTGTGGCAAGAAATGTTCTATTGTTGGAAGAGAGTAATGTTCTCGCTCAATGGCTTCGTTCGCTCGACGCATATCGATGCGTAGCCGAATATCATCTCCTTTTGGTATAACGACCATTGGAGAAATCCACACAAAGCATCTTTCTTTATTTGTATATCTACTAAAACACATTTAATTTTTCCCATTTGCAGCATCTTTTCCTCATCTATGTTATTAATTGTATGATCAATTTTCAGAACGCCTAGTTAGTTGCGGTTTGCCGCCCGATCAGAAGTTTCCCTTCACCTTTTATTACATAAAAGTCACTGCTGTGTTTATAAAGTGCACCTATTAATGGCAATTCATATCCACTGTATGCTTTGAAAACTTTTCCAGTTTCTTTCCGTTGATTTGATACAATTACGTTTTTTGATTTCAATGTCTCCCACGTGTGCTGACTCATTAAATTATATCAGAATCAATAATTGCATTCACAGTTACGCCTCCAATTCTGCATTCAACTTCACAGCTATCGCAAATGTTCGCAAATGCTTCTGTTTCTCCTATGTATGTGTTTTCTTGTTGTTTTTTTTTCTTTTTTTTTTCTTTTTCTTTTTGTTTATTCCTCGTCGCCAATATAGTGTCCTTAAATAAATAACTTCACTACTTGACTGCTATGCATAGAATGATTTTTATTTCTTCAAATCCCCCAATGAATATATATGCATTGTCGACTGTTTTTAAATACTAATATAAACGCGGGTTTTATAATCAATTCAATTTCATTTAATATTCAAATATAATTCGGACAAGTTAATACTAATACAAAATTTGTTTCGGTTTCTTTGAAATCGCTGGTGATGGAAAACTAGCTGCGGTATGTTGAGAGTTATGTTGATAGGTATGTTGATCGATGTTTCCACAAGCAGAGCCAAGATTAAAGTGAAAGAGTTCTTGTGGTCTATCGTTTGACAAACGTCACGTTGACACGTCTTTAAGATGGAGGACAAAAGCGGATATTTCACTGACATCTGGGTGATGATTATTTTAACATGCGAGCTCCCTGTCGTAGTCACAACAGATCCCTCCCGACTTATTTTCAATTCATCGCTGCTTTATTTTTCTTGATGCGGCTTGATCTTCTTAGCTCGGACGTACTGAATCGAACTCGTTTAATTCGTTTGTTCCGTATTTGCTTTGCCTGGTTGACGTTTGGTTGTCTGCTGCAGTAGACGTGGAACCAGAAGGTACCTCGGGTGAGAGAATGTCAATCACTGGCGGGATTGGTGCTTGTGTTTCAGTCACAGAAACTTCTGTATTAACTGGTGATATTACCGATGGATCTTCATTACAGGGATTTACAATTTCTTTTTCTTGATGCCTTTATTGACTTGGTTGAGTATTATCTGGATAAGGAAGATAAGAAAAATTAGAAAGATTCGATTGAACATTTGAAGGAGTATGTGAAGTCATGTGAATATATCTTGGTCGGATTTGATTTTGATGACGACGCCAAATAGAACCAAGTTCGGTTTCAACCTTGTACATTCTCCTTGTAGCGGCACAAAGGTCCGGTTTCGTAGTTAAAGTTGCGTAAATTAAGCATCCTATTAATTCTCTATAGTTATGGTTAGTACAATTATTCTTGTCACCTTCGTCTAATTGCAGTCCTTTTTCCATTGGAGTTCCTTGGGTTTGCAATTTTCCATATCGAACTTTCGCAAAATTTTTGCTTAAATATTGTCTTTGATTAAGTGTTATGTTTCCAAGTTCATGATTCTGATCGATTTGTATTCCAAGAAACAACTTTGCTTTCCCCATATCGGTCATCTCAAATTCTTTTGACAACATTGATTTGACAACTAGAATATGTTTTATATTCTTACAAAATAAATAACATAAAAATTGCATTCAGCTTGTTCCTTTACATACAAGCATTGATCGTCAGTCTGATCTCTGGAATCCTATCCGAATCATGAAACTATTGAATTTATTATTCCAGGCGCGAGATGCTTGCTTTAAGCCGTAAATTGCTTTATCAAGCTTCCAAATTCGACCTGCTTCGTTAATTCCTTCTGGGAGACGCATGTACAGTGACGAGCAAAAGTGGTCAAATGTTCTCAATTTTTTGAAAAATTGGCTAAAACTAAGAGTTTGAAATGAAAATGAAACTTTTTAAATTTTTGTTATATTCATTGTTAGTTTAACATTTATTATTGATCATATTTTTTTCAAAAAATTAAATATTTTACAAAACAAAAAAAATTTAATTGATTTTTTTACTTGTCCAATTGTGCACGTTTTGAATCAATGTTTTATTTCTAGTACTTAGTCCATAAACCTTTATTTTTTATAACTTGTGAGCAACGTTTTGGCATACTTTCCACCAAATTATGGAGAATGTTTTCTGGAATACGACACCATTCCACCTCTATTCGTTGCCATAGCTCCTGAGTATTTGATGGATGAGTTTCGCACTCCCCCAAACGTCGCTTCACAATTGACCACAAATTTTCAATTGGATTGAGGTCAGGGCTTTGTGCTGGCCATGTCATTGTCATAAACTGTTGATTTCTCAGCCATTCTGTGAAAATCTTCGACGTGTGTTTGGGATCTCCATCCTGTTGAAAAGTTAGTTCACACTCGTTATAGCCCGCTGATGCAAAAAAAGGTGACAAATATGTTTTCAAAATTTCCAAATATTTTTCTTTATTCATCATTCCATCAATTTTCACTAAAGGCCCTACAGAGTTCCACGAGAAACAGCCCCACGCCATCACAGACCCTCCGCCATGTTTTACCGTCTTCTGAACCTGATGTTGTTGAAGAGGTTCTCCTGGACGTGACCAATAAAAAGCTCTGCCATCAGTTCCAATTCTATTTATCTACGTCTCGTCGGACCAGATTACTTGTTTCCATTGGTCTATGGTCCATTCTCTGTGCCTTTTAGCAAAAGCTTACCTTGCCTTAATATTCTTTGCTGATAGTAGAGGCTTCTTCAGTTTTTCTTTAGCTGTTAAGCCAATTCTTTTGAGTGCTCGGCGTGCAGTCCATTCACTTACTGATTTCTCTATGTTTTTGGCTGCTTGCTTAGGTGTTTTTGATGCACAACTTCTCAATTCCCTTTCCATCCTCCTTGCATCCAAGTCAGTTAGCAGCCGTTTTCTTCCTTTTTTCATTGGTGGAACTTCGATATTTTTGCTTTTTCTTATATTAAGCACAGAGGTTTTTGATATTTTTAAAATGTTTGCTACCTCGCGCGATGATTCACCACTTTTAAGTAAGAAAATAGCGCGGTCCACGATATTTTTACAAATTTTTTTCATTTTGACAGTGATTCTCGATAAACGTAGACAGAGAGAGTCGTTTAATCTCTAAAACTAAAACGTGCATAATTGGACAAATCCCAAAACATCATATTTTTGTTTTTTTTTGGTTAATGCATTTTTTTTTTGAAATTTCTTACTATACATCTTGATTGCTATTTGAATAAATAAAATAAGAAAATAAAAGAAAATTGATTGTTATTCAAAGCTCCAAGCTTCAATCAATTTTTCAAACATGCGAGAACATTTGACCACTTTTGCTCGTCACTGTAAATGTCCTCGGATAATGAACCATTTAAGAATGCACTCGTAACATCCATCTGATGTATATGTAGATCATATTGAGCAGCAATCGAGAGCAATATTTTCAAAGTTACTAACTTAGCAACGGGCGAATATGTTTCAAAATAGTCAAATCCTTCTTTTTGCGTGAACCCACTTGCGACTATTGTCATTTTTTCATTTTATATGAAACTCAAACTTACTCGTTATAGCCTTGCGGTTCTTTGGCAAATCACACAAAGTCCATGTTTTATTATGTATTAAGGATTGGTACTCACAGTTTATGGCTTTTTCCCATTCAGGCCAATCATCTCTTGCTTTTGCCTCAGCCATGGTATTTGGATGATCTTAAATGAATTGGCCAACAGCAAGTGCAAAATGTGCATTTTTTGTCTGATAAATTAGCCATATTTCCAAATCTGTCAGGTGGTTTATGAGAACGGTTGCTTCTTCGTGGTAAATGTAATTCCTTGATTTCATCTTGATTTTCTTCATTATTCTCACCTTTTGATTTGCTGTTACCAGCCCAATCCAAGTCAGGGCTGTGGATTGGATCCAAGTTTCGATTGCTTTTGGCGTCTTGAGTTTTTGATATAGGGCTTTGAACCCAGTCTGACCTTGGACTATGAAATACTTCTTTTTCATCATCATGTTGGTCCAAGTCAAGTGGTTTGTGGCAACTCGTCTTCTTATTAAATTCCAGCTTTGAGTCTGAGATATCTACAATGTTCATTCTTTTAAGTACGGACCCTTCGTTGAATGACACATGTCGACCGATTACAATCTTTGCCTTTTGTATATCCCAAAGTCTATAAGAACCAATAGATGAAGAATAGCCAAGCATCAAGCATTTATTTGATTTGGGTTGAAATTTTGTTCTCTTATTCTTTGGTATGAAATTATAACATTCGGCACCAAATATTCGCAAATGAGATAACACAGGTTTTTCTTTGAACCAAATTTCAGCGGGTGTCTGATTTTTAAATTGAATACCTAGTGCACTTGTTGGAGATCTGTTTTTAATGTAATTTGCAGTAAGGATAGCTTCATTCCAAAATTTTTGATCTATGCCACTTGCCAATAGCATTGTGGTAGCCTTTTCTTGTAATGTTCTATTGAGGCGTTCAGACACAGAGTTCATCTCAGGATTGTAAGGTACACTATAACTTACTTGAATGCCTTTTCTTTTGCAAAATTCTTTGAATTCATTTGAGGTGTACTCTCCACCGTTATCTGTCTTTAGTTTTGCAACTTTTTGGCCGTGTAATGCTTCAACAGAAGCAACAAACTCTTTGAATTTATTCAAAACTTGATTGACATTTGCGATCTGTCAAAGTGGTTGGTTAAATAAGAGCTCTGTACAAAAAGTTGCATAAAATCGATATACACAAATATTAACATAAAAATTGTTGTGAAAGCTCTTTATAAGTGTATAACTTACGTTCGAAATACATAATATCCGTAAGTCTAAGCTTGTAAGGCCTCTAAATAAGATAGTTAAGGTCCCGCCAAATCTAACCTAACTAATGAACAAAAGAGCACTCAAAGATACATCCCCCGAACACTACAACAACCCAAAAGGAGGCCCCTCAAAAACCAGCATCGGAATGGGTTCTCCATCGGGAATTACTGTAGAACAAATGAGGGAAATTCTTTAAGAAAACAATTTAAAACTTTTCTCAGAGCTTGTGTCGAAAACCGATTTCCAGGCGCTCTATGCCGATCTATCTTCACTTAAAGCAAAACAAGAGGAAATTACTGCAAAAGTTGTATTCT
Organism: Sphaerophoria rueppellii; assembly: GCA_920937365.1. NCBI lineage: Eukaryota > Metazoa > Arthropoda > Insecta > Diptera > Syrphidae > Sphaerophoria > Sphaerophoria rueppellii. The sequence goes on along the minus strand of CAKKXW010000005.1, from coordinate 27,635,015 downwards.
TAGAAGAACGAAATCAGTTTCTAGTAGCGCAAATAGAACGAATCTTGCAAACGAATGTCGAGGGAAATGTGGTTGTACATCTACCACCCGATATAAGCATAGACCCAGTAGAAAAAACCAAGTCTGTATGTGCCGGCCTTCTGGACGTAAACGAATTCAACAATAGCATTGAGTCCGCGCACAGAGTAAACCGTCTTGATGCACCAACAGCTGTAGTAATTGTGAAGCTTAAATCTCGTTCCACAGCTATAAATGTCTTGCGAAACGCCAAAAAGCTCAAAGGAACCAAAATAAGCATTCATAAAGACATGCCGCACAGTGCCCGTCAAAGGAGAACCAAATTGGTGTCGATTATGAAGGTGCTCCGCCAGTCAAAACCAAATGTGAAAATCTTCGTGAGAGACGACAGGTTATACATAGAGGATACTCTTTTTACATGGGATCCATCCCAAGAATTAAAAAATGAGAAAAACAAGGACAGTTTAGCAGTAATTAAACACTTAATTGGAGAAATTCCATCTTCTTTGTTGATTTTATTGAACAAATTGAAATCACAAATAATAAATAGAAACAACGAAATGTCAATGTCAACAAGTGAAAGAAATGTCAGCCAGAGGAATGTTAAAGGCGTGAACAGAATTGTAAATACTAATGCAACCGCTGTACGGTGCATCAACTTCAAGTAATTGAGTGGAAGCCGTCTGCCAGGGGAGCACAAATTTTTCAAAGATTAAAATAATAAGTTTCAACGTCGCACACTGGGGATTTTGCGGAAAAAAGTCTTAAACATAAAATTTTGAAAACAAAATTTGTGATGATATTTTCTTATTCCAAAATAAAATCTGCACCTAAATCAGAAAAAATTATTGAAATCGGACCATTGGTTTCGTTTTTATAGCCTTTTAAAGACATAACTTGTTAGTGGTATTGATTATATGGTAAAAAGCACTAAGGCAAACATTTTTGTTTTTGTTTTTTGGTTTCAACCCAATATTTTTCTTTATTTTTCTCTTAACGAACTTTATTGTCTCAATGTTAAACCGAAGAAAAATATGATTTTTCAAATTTGGTTTTCATTGTATGATTATTTTAAGAAAGCACTCAAAAATTTGTAATTTTTTTTATATTTTTGGACATACAATTTTAGCTACATTTGCCTACAGTCAGAGACTAGTGTCATCTTAATCCTTTCAAGTTTATCTTTCGATAGGTACCAAATTTAGGTGCCACCAGGTGCCACTCTGTATTTTATTGCAGATGGAAAACTGCAATTAGTTACAAATAAACTATAAAAATGGTTATAATTTCAAACAAAAAATTTGTTTGCGTTACAAATTCTATTTTAGTAAATAATTTTTGCATTTTTGACAAAAATATGGAAGTACATCAATAGTCAAACAATATTTTTAAAAAAATCCACTAAAAATTTGACCGGATGAACCGCCATTTTGTTTTTAATGAATTTAAGAAGCTGCTCATAGCTGGCTCAATTTTGACGATAGAGAAAAATCACCTTCCACAAAGTTGTAGAAAATTTAATTTCCTATAAAATTTGTAAAGACACTTTTTTCTTAAAACTTATCATTTAAGAGCTATGGTACATCTTTGGCTAACAATCGCATTTTTTTCTTAAATTCGACGAAAAGCTCTCTTATCTATGCTAATGCATTTGAATATAATACAAAATAAATAAAAGAGAGTACATTTGCCAAACGAAAAATTGTTGAATGTAATGTTTCATTTTTTTCAAATCTACTACAAAAATTTACTCACGATAATTTGACCTTGGCTAAAAGAAAAAATGGTCCGTTATCTTTTGCAAACACAATTATTGAAATGTTTTGAAGTCAATAATTTTTGGAAAAGTGATTTTAAGATATTCTTGATTAAAAATAATTATTGATCCATAATGGAAAAATTTCTTTTTCCTGTTCAAACATTGTCTGAAGAGACTCAAGAATGTCGGAATAAGGACTATACAAAATACCGACCTAGACATTCTCGGAAATGTAGCTCTATTGCAACGAATCAGGATGTAATGAACCAATTGATGGTGACATCTAACCCCTTAATCTCGAACCCCACCCTTTCTTTTACCATGAAAAAGCAAGTGAAGAAGTTATGGCTCTTCTACAAGACTAAAATGTCAATAAAATGCAATAAAAGTGTTTTTTTGTTTTGTTCCACTATACTTTCTTGCGTTTCATTTTACAATCTGTATTTGCGATGACTAATATTACTATAATAGCATTTTTGACATTTTTAAAGGAATTAATTTAAATTTCTTATAATTCTGAGGAAACAAAATATTTTTTTTAAATATTTAGGGGCGTGGCAGTGGGCGGTAATTCATTATCTTGGTTTTTTACGTGCCAAGTTATCATTCCTGAAAATTTCATCCAAATCCATCAAGTGGTTCAGTTTTTATAGAATTTTTTCCGCACTCCCATACTAATTTCCCCAGTGTGCGTCGCCGGGCTTAAAAATAAAACAATATTTTCAGATTTTTACAATTACATTAAAAATTTCGATATCTTTATATTATTAGAAACACATATTATAAATTATGAAGTAACTAGTTTTAAGAATATTTTCGTGGGTTATGAAATAGAATATATATCAGCCGTTAAAACGAACTTGTTTGGTAGAGGAAGTGGTGGAGAAATTTTTGGATACAGGAAATACATTAAAGATATTTCAGTTAAATTTAAAATCATAGAAGAATCGCGTCTAATGGAAATCAAAGTAGAAGATAAAACCCTTCACATTTTTCCAATTTATTTGAACTGCAGTCATTGGCAGCTTGATTTTGACAAGTTACAGGATCTTGTGAATGAACTTGACTCAACAAACCTTATGTTAATCGGCGACTTTAATGGAAGAGTAGGATTATCGCAGAACAAATTCAACTATGGCTTGGATAAAGTAGCAGCAAAAACATTTTCGGACCATATGCCTTTGGAGGTAGTTTTTAAAATTAAGAAATCTCGAACTGAAGAAACTGTTTTGCAACATAAAAGACTTCTCCCCAAATTACAATGGAAAAACAGCTACCAGGAATCAGTCCAACTAAATTTGGACCGCGAAATTGAAAATTCGATAACTATAAAAAGATCAAGCGATTTAAGTATAGAAACCTTAACGAACCTCATCAAAAAAGCGGCGACCCAGAAACCATTGGGGAGGAAAGTTTCCACAAACAAACAAAAATGGTTTGACGATGAATGTTTGAGTGCCAGAAACGTGTCTTTTTCCTTCTTGAAATTAGTAAGATCAACCAACAACATCTATTTCAAATCTCTCTACGCTACGGCCAACAAACACTTTAAAATGCTCTGCAATAAAAAAAAACTTGACTATGACCAATCAAACATAGAAATTATAAATAAAACAAAATCCTCTGCTGAGTTTTGGAAAGCAGTGAAATTTGTAAGTGGGAAAAAGAATACAACCTCATCGTTGCATTGTATAGAACCACTGAAAAATCATTTTATGAATATCCTGAATGCAACACAATTATCTCTTGCTTTTCATTATGCAGCACCTTTAATCTTGGATGATGTGTTAGACGCGCCTATAACACTAACTGAGGTAGAAAATGTCATACAAAATTCAAAACATGAAAAAGCGCCTGGGAAGATAGGATACCGTTTGAGTATCTTCAAAACGTTACACATAATTTCTTGAAGCTTCTTACCCTGGAATAAATAAATAGATTGGCGCGACAGCTCTTGAAGAGCCAAGGCCTAAGTGGCTTACTCTCTTTAACAATTCTCTGGGTGCGTGTGAAGAATTGAGGGGACCTACAATTTAACGCCGATTCCGAACGGCAAAGTTGAGAGGCACTTTTTCATGACAGATGATACTCTTGAAAGTTTTGTCAGTTCTTCGCAAGAGGCAGTGTCCGTGAAAGATGAAATAAAAACTTTGGGCCCGAGTAGGATTCGAACCCACGACGTTCTGCTTAGCAGCCAACGCACCTAACCACTAAGCTACGGACACTACTCTTACCCTGGAATACAGCAGAATATTTGAAACAGGTGACGTTCCTGGAAGTTTTCGACGGTCGATCATCTTCCCTCTACACAAAAAAGGAGACCTTGAAGATCCGGCAAATTACAGAGGAATTTCTGCGGCTAAGATATTCAGCACAATATTATTTAACCGGCTTAGCGAATGGGTAGAAAAAAAGCAAATTTTACATGAATGCCAAGCGGGGTTTAGAAAAACTTGAAAGACTCAACTCGACAGTTGATCAGATTTTTTGTTTGGTGAATATCGCAGATCTATATAAAAAGAATGGGAAAAAGCTGTACGCATTCTTTGTCGATTTTCGCGCAGCATTTGATACAATCCCCCGTGAAGCGCTGTTTTACAAGTTATACAATTACGAAGAAAACGTTGCCAGTGTATGGGATGGCAAATTCCTTTCGGACGAGTTTGGTACTTCGATGGGGGTCAAACAAGCATGCGTGCTCAGTACTCTTTTATTCATTTTGTACATCAATGACATATTTGACTCGGTCAAAGGAGGCATTGTTATAAATGGGGAAAACATACCCGGTTTGATGTATGCAGATGATATTGTCTTTCTAGCGGAAACTATAGATGGAATGCAGTTGATGATAAACAGGCTAGAACGCTATTGTTAAATGTGGAACTTAACGGTGAACCTGGCGAAATCAAAAATTATGATACTGAGAAACGGTGGCGGCAGGTATTCGAGAATGGAAAAATGGGTATTCGAGGAAACACAGATCGAAATAGTCAAGGAATATAAATATCTAGGAGTCTTAATCACCTCAAACCTTAACTTTAATAAGCATCTTCAAGCCAAATCGTCGGAAACTAAACGTGCTATGTGCTCAGTGTGGAGAACGTGCATCTACAAGAAAAGTATTTCTCATCTAGCGAAGTACAAAATTTTTAGAACAGCAGTTATGTCAATCCTCTTTTACGGAGCTCAAGTATGGGGATATCTTTCCTTTAAAGCAGTAGAGAAGTTCCTAAGATTTTTTATTCGGAGCTCGTTTAAGTTGCCCAGCAGTTCACCAAACTATATGCTTTACCTGGAAACAGTGATAGCACCGCTGTTTTTAGATACTCTAAAAATACATTTTGACTACATAGCAAGAGTCATGGCGATGGATCATAAGAGGATCCCTAAACTCGTACTGATGAAAATGATTAATTCGGGTGGCACTTGTGTTAAAGAGTGGACAAAATTAGCAAATGATTGTTCGACAACGTTATCGATATCAGCCAACGGAAACCTTAAATCAATCAAACAATCATTTTACGACCTGCTCAAGAAAACGGGAAATTTGACCTATGATAAGTTCATGAACGAAGCAACATCCTCGCAATATAGAGCCTACTATAGCAAACTGAACCATTTCCTAAACAACAACACTTATTTTGACGTTCATAGCACTGCTGAAAGAATCAGGACTATATTTACAGCCAGAGGTGAACTCATTGATTTAAATTTTATACCTCATCGACCTGAACTACCACTGTTGTGCGATCTGTGCAATTTAAAGGTACGAGAGGACGTTTTTCACTTTATCGGAATCTGTCCAATATTACGAGAGTTTCGAAGGCATTACTTTGGAGTGGAATTCCTAGACTTAGCGGAAGCAATCAACATTTTGAATGGTGACAGAGGTTGGGACATACTAAGTAGCTACATCTCAAGCGCTTCTCGTTACAGATCCCGCATTATACAAGGAAACTTTTAAATTATTATTAAAACACCCACACAAATAATTATTACACTTTTGTTTTTCTTTTTCTTTTATTATATACTAGCTGTACCCTTCGCAGTGGCACATGTGATTGAATGGTTGAGAAATGAGAAACAAAACAAAGATTACATTTCCTACAAATTCAATTTTTCAATATTTTTTGTTTTTCTGTCTGCGTAGATATAAAGACTATCCGTCGCATCTAAATTTAAGCCACACAATTCTTAAGATTGATTTTGAGCTTTATTGATTGTGATTGCAAATGCTATAAATTAAAGACCTAAACTGCTATCCGGTTCCCGCAACCCCGGTATCTCGTTACTCGCTATCATACCCTACACGCTAACTGCTACTCCTATGCCCTCTACATACTCCTGTTTCCTGTCACGCATCTACCCCGCTACTCCACTACCCTGCTCATATGTCATTAACGACTTGGTCGATTTTACACAAAATACTTAAAAACCCATTATGCCACTACCCGAACATTCTGTCCAAATTCGGTGCAGAACACTCCAGTGGACTCAGTACCACAGAAACAATCAAAAATACCTGTGCATCAAATAATCCGGTAAAAATTTGAAATAAAGTCTACAGTACGAACAATTGAATTTTTCATGACACACGATATGAAATGATCTTAAATATTCAGTATGATTATATTTTAATGACATGTATCAAAACAAATACAGGTTGTTCAATCAAAGGAGAACCGGCATTTTGGCCTAAGAACCAATAACGACATGATATATATCAATGGAAAGGTTTTTTTGTCTACTTTAACATTTGCTATGGCAGTAAGTCCCAAATCGCTGTGTGGAAAAAGTTATTGCACAATAAAGTGATTCACAAGCAATAAGTGTTTTCTTGTTTTCATCTTGAACTTGGAACCAATAACGACATGATGTATATCAATTGAAAGGTTTTTTTGTGTACTTTATCTTTCGTTTTGACGAGAAGTCCCAAATCACTGTGGGGAAAGAGTTATTGGACAATTAAGTCATTCACAAAAATATAAGAGTTTTCTTGTTTTCATCATAATAGAAAAGCTTTACAAAGAAAACAGAACAAAACTTCTTTTAAATCTAAGTGCGATAACTTTTTCCCCACAGTGATTTGGAACTTTTGGCCAAAAGAACAGTAAAAGTACACAAAAAAACCTTTCAATTGATATAAATCATGTCGTTATTGGTTCCAAGTTCAAGATGAAAACAAGAAAACACTTATTGCTTGTGAATCACTTTATTGTGCAATAACTTTTTCCACACAGCGATTTGGGACTTACTGCCATAGTAAATGTTAAAGTAGACACAAAAACCTTTCAATCGATATACATCATGTCGTTATTGGTTCCTAGGCCAGCTTCCATACATTTTTGCCGGTTTTCCTTTAACATTTTCAGTCATTTTCTTAACAAAAATAATACTACATTTTTAGAGAATTTGCTGCGAGCAGTTCAACAAATCAAAAGCAATGAATCTAAAAAATCAGACCAAGCAGACTTCGTACTTCCTCGTTTGATAAAAATAAGACCTCAACTTTTGCACTCCGCTATCGAACTACCCGCTAAACGCTATCCACGGCCCTACTACCCTCTACCCGTTTATCCGCTACCTGCTTCCGTTAACCTACTATACGTTACCCGCTACCCGCTACTTCAACACGCTACCCGTCACCCCACTACCTGCTACACACTACCCCACTACACCACTAACAGCTTTCCTGGCCATATATCATATCATAAACGGCTTGGTCGATTTTATACAAAATACTTTTAACTGATTTACGCCACTACCCAAACGTTCCCTCAAAATACGATGACAAACGCTCCATTGGTACAAAAATAGTGAGTCGAACAAAGCAACAAATCTTAAAAAATTAAAAAAACCGAAAACGAAAAATGTCAAGTGTATATTTTTTTTATATTGTCGATGAAAAACAATATTTGACATATAATATTTTTCTTAACTGACATTTTATGTTTATTTTTTTTTTTTACGAAATCGAATATTCGTAGCTATATTGATATATTTTACTGAAGTGAGCAAAGCATTATTTTTTAACATTTACACCGTTTGTGATTTGAAAAGTTAACATTTTGTCTGTTAACAACCTTCTACCCTTATTCCTCTTTAATTTAAAACAAAAATGAAGAAAATCGGTCAAACGGTTGTTGAGTTTTTCGAGCGTACACAAACCAACATAACATTTTTATATATAGAGATATTGTACCGAGCTTTTCTTTAATATGAAAATAATGAATTAAATTCAAATGTCAATCTGGTAGACGGTCTCGGCCAAGCCACTCAGACTATGTCATACTTAAAAAGGATTGGACATTGTACATTTTTGAAGTCAATAAAACTAACTAACCAACTATTCAAAACTTCACTTTTTCGCTGAATGCAAAAAATCATCGAAGCTCTTGAATAATCATCAGTAAACGAAACGAAATACCGACTTCCATCATAAGCCGACACTGGCATAGGGCCGCAGACATCACTATGGAATTCAATTCAAGAATACGAGTAGATCGTATATTTTTATTTTTCGGGAAAGAAGTCCGCGCCTGCTTGCCTATGATGCATGGTTCACAAAATCTTGATTCCTTGTCAACATCTACCTTTTCGAGTCCCTTACCCATTTTATGACTAACTAATACTTTTAAATCAGCGGAATTTATCTGAGCCAATCGATAATGCCATAAAAGTTGAGATGAGTTTTTAATAATGCACTCACCTGCAAATCCAGCGATTTTATTCTTAGGAATATGCAGTTTCACTTCATAAAGATTTCCCTTGGTATGAGCTTCAAACATTGGAATTCCATTGATTGTTGCATATGCGTGATCTCCTTCGAAAACAATTCGATAACCTCTCCTACAGACCTATTATGAGTATCAATTTGATAGTCGATAGCTTCTATCAAATTGTTGATAGTTTCGTATTATGAGTATCAACTTGATATTTTTGACCGATTGTGAATAATTATCAAAAGGAGAACCGGCAAAAATGTATGGAATCTGGCCTAGGAACCAATAACGACATGATATATATCAATTGAAAGGTTTTTATGTCTACTTTAACTGTGGGGAAAAAGTTATCGCACTTAGATTTAAAAGAAGTTTTGTTCTGTTTTCTTTGTAAAGCTTTTCTATTATGAAGAAAACAAGAAAACTCTTATTTTTTTGTGAATGAATTAATTGTCCAATAACTTTTTCCCCACAGTGATTTGGGACTTCTTGCCAAAAGAAGAGTTAAAGCACACAAAAAAACCTTCCAATTGATATACATCATGTCGTTATTGGTTCCAAGGTCAAGATGAAAACAAGAAAACACTTATTGCTTGTGAATCACTTTATTGTGCAATAACTTTTTCCACACAGCGATTTGGGACTTACTGCCATAGTAAATGTTAAAGTAGACAAACAAATCTTTCCATTGATATATATCATGTCGTTATTGGTCCCTAGGCCAAAATGCCGGTTCTCCTTTCCTTAGAGACGAGTTTGTTTGTTTTATTGTTTGTCGTTTGAAATTTGAAATAAAGATTTTTTTTAGTTAGGACTTCACAACTTTTTTTCTTAAATAAAACGGAAACCATTTGAGCTACTTCAAAAATATTATTACAGACTTGAAGTACAATAAATGCAGCTATGAGTGGAACTCTAAATCTTTATTCTTTTTGACATTTTTCCCTTTAAAAAACCCAAAAATGTTTGTTCCTTCAATTGTTTCAATCAGGAATTTTTAGTTGATAGAAAAGTTGATGTGTATCAAATTTGTTGATATCCGTAATACCGTATCTATCAAAAAAATCATTCACAATAATGATAAAATCTAATAAAATTCAAGGTCGATAAAAAATGTTCACAGTTGATAGTCATAATACGAATTCATTAAATTTGTTGATACATATCAATCAACTATCAAGTCGATAGTTGCTAGTCATAATAGGGCTGTTAGTTAAACTTCGTATTGACATCAAATTGCATTTCAACTTTTTTTTTTTTTTTTTTTTTTTTTTTTTTTTTTTTTTTTTTTTTTTTTTTTTTTTCAAAATTCATTTTTTATTCATAATCACTTACAACTACTTATTTCTAGACAAAGAATTCAAACTAGCTTATTATCTAAAATCTTATATTCAACTTACTGGCCCCAACCGGGCGCTCTAAGGAATTCATGATCAACTTAAAATTAATGCCTTTCGGCCTATGAACTATTTTATTAATTTTTATAGCTGTTTCTTGTTAGAAAATTTAAAAAAAAAAACTAACATAGTATCATTTTTTATTTTTGTTCTTACAGGCTACTTAAAATTAGGTCCTTAAAAATAAAACTTAAAAACTACCTATTCTACCTTACAACTACTTACGAACTAGAACAACCACAGCAGCAAATCTCTATCATTTTTATTTAATTTTTTTTTGTATTTTTTTACATTTTTTTTTTTTTTTTTTTTTTTTTTTAATTTCGTTTTTTCTTTTTTTTTCATATCTTTTTTTTTTATTTTATATTTGTTGTCCTTGTCAATGTTTGTACCACCATGCATGCCTACTCTACTTAAACCTAAACCCAAAACCCTTAAACTAAAACAAGTATGTAAGCCGGCCAAGGCTCAAAACCTCACCCCGACTACTCATTATCAAGTGCTGACTGAAGCCACCAGAACTGGTTCTCCTGCTTCACCCTATCGATTCGGTCCCGTTCGGACACAGCCCCACTGAACCGAAGGAGCTCTGCCCCGTCTTGTGCTAGGACGTCTCGACTGTAAAGGAGCCACCGATCGACGGTTCTTCGCCTGACGTAGATTAGCGGCACCGCCAATCTGTCCTGTATCAGACCGCATCTATCTAAATAGAGGAATGCCTCTGGTGGAATGAAGCCGCTCAAGCGTGCACTATCAAAATATTCGTCGTTCGGATAGAACGCCCCAAAGATCAAATTATTCGTCGAAGTCATAGCTCTCGCAATGTGACCCCGAACAAGTTTTATCACGAAATTGTCAATTCTGTTGATCCGAGCCTCGTTGTATAGAACCTCGTTAGAATAGTAATGTACATAAGAAGATTCCGGTGTCCGATACAAACCGAGACAGCGCCGAAGACACTGCCTCTCGAACACCCGAATCTTCTCCATTTGAGATGGCGCAACGTTGAACCACACTGGACAGCCATAAACGATCATCGGCCGTATGAGGGCCATGTAGCAAATTACCTTCACTCTGGGGTCAAGCCGGCTGCTGTAAAACAGCCGTTTCGTCAGAGCGAAGGCTCCTCTGGCCTTAGTCAGAGCAGCATCCATATGTCTGTCGAAATATAGATACTGGTCCAACCAAATACCGAGGTACTTCACTTCACTTTTGCTCGTTAATCGCTGTCCGTGAGGTCCAACGATGACCATCTTGCGCCAATTCTTGCGCGTATCCCTCGTGGCCCTAGCCAGCGGGGTCCGGAACAGAATTGTTTCGCATTTCTGGACATTTATTTTCAGTTTCCAGTCATCGCAATATCGCTGAATCTTCTCGAAGTCACGTTGCAAGAGAGTTCTAATAACTTCAACCTTTGGGGCAGTTCTGTACGCAATCAGGTCGTCGGCATACGCAATTGCCTGGATAAGGCTACCTATCAGATCGCTGGTGTAAATACTGAAGAGAATCGGCGAATTAACCGCTCCCTGTTGAAGACCGTTTTTGATTTCAAAGGTGGTGGTAGAAGTTACATTGCCACTTTTGACAACAAACTTTCTACCGTTGAGCATATCATAAAGCATATACAATAATGGTTTACTGATGCCTAGTCTGGTGAGTTTTAGGTACAAGCCTTCTAACCATACGGTGTCGAAGGCCTTCTCTAAATCCACCAGTACAGCACCCGTGCATTGTTTCTTGGACTTGTTCCATTGGATATCAGAAACGAGCTTAGACGCGGCATGAATGGTGTCATGTCCCGCCTTGAACCCGAACTGGTTATCCGGAATTATTTTGTTGTCTGCAGCCCACTTACTCAGAGCCCTATTGATTACCTTTTCGAATACCTTGCTGATGCTTGGTAGAAGACTTATCGACCGAAGATTTGACGGATTGGAGTTGTCCTTTCCTTTTTTCGGGAGAGGATGAACCACCGCTGTCTTCCAACGCTCTGGATAATATGCATTATTCAGCGCGTTGTTGAACAGAGTGGTGTAGATGTCTATTGCCTCAAACGGTAAGTGTCTTAGTACAATGTTGGATATACCATCGACACCTGCTGACTTCTTGTTCTTTATTGAATCGAAGATGAGCTGGAGCTCTACCTTCGTGATGAGCAAGGGACTTGAGCCCGTTCGATCGGCGATTATAGCGTTTGCTAAGAAATCGTCATCAAACCGGGTAAAACCACGGTTCTCGGATCGCCATTGCGAAATATCATTCCTTAGGTAGAAGTGATGAAGTAAGGCTCTGTTTTCCAGGTCGTGGTTCGGGCGAGTGCAAGCATTCACCTTATACACTTGCTGGAAAGCAGCACCAACTGTCTCCACTTTCTCCTGCGGATCTTCAATCACAAAGAAGTCATCGTCCAAGATGGCTTCCTCAGGATCTATTTGCGCTGTCAGAAGTACGTCTCTGTTCGCTACTGTCCTCTGGAGCTTAAGACACGGAAGGTCGTTCTGATTCTTGGACCTAAATATCTTATTAATTTGAGGGAACATACTCGGGTCGCTAGAATTAACGGCCCGAATTTTCTTGTCCCAGTACAAATTAATAGATAACCTGTAGTTTTCCTTGATCAGGGTGTTGACGTTCTTAATCGACGACTTCAGTGTCCTAATCTCCAGGTCGTTCGGGTCTGTAAATCGTCTGTACAAGTTTTTAAGTCTTGTCAGTAGTCCGCTTTTCTGTCTGTGCAGTGCGTCTATGGTCGCGTTACTGTAGACGTTGTTTTGGTCGCGTTCCTTGTACTTCGGTATTGTCCGTTCCATTGTCTGTTTTATTATGTTGTCCATCTGTTCAAGGTGTTGGTCGATTTCTGTATTTGTCAAGTTTCTGTTGTTTGGTGGGGCTATGTCACTCGAACGAAGTTCTCTCGCTAGGACTTGGGTGAAACGAGGCCACCGTATCTTACTGTAATTGTAAGAATGCGTTGGAACGTATTCATCCAACTCCACGCGCTCGTTCGGAATCTGAATTACAGCAGCGAGTCCGCAGTGGTCACTGTCGTACTCGACTGTCTGTAAGCAGTTTCGAGGGTGATTACCAACTTTGTCCGTTATTGTCAGTCTGGTATCGTACATCAAAAGATCCAGGAAGGAACCGCTCCTTGGGAACGATGGCCTTTCTGTAGCCAGCAGGTCGACACCATATTCAACACTGCAAAGATTCATCAAATTAAAAAGATGATTACCTCTTGGATTGTTAGTTTGATTTCCCCAATCTTCATGTCTTGCGTTCAAATCTCCGGCCATAACAAAGTAGTTTTCTTCCAAGGTCAGTTTTAGTACCCTAAAAAGAATCTCGAGCTCTGAAATAAAGATAGTAGCCTGCGGAGCTTCAGCCGCATAAGCCGCAATCATATACATCCGCTTCCCTTGAGTGAGAGAGATGCATATGACGCAGACTTCTAGCGTCTTGAACTTTCGCAAATCATTATTGTATATGACTTTATAATTAATGCCCTTTCGTATGAAGATTGCAACACCGCCTCCTTGAGTAGAGCCGGGTCGATCCCTTCTTACGATATTGTAATTGTTATTAGTCAGTTTATGTTTCTGGTTTAGCTTGGTTTCGCTAGCCATTAACACATCGGGACTGTGGTCTTTCAACAACTGGAACAAATTAGCTCGGCGTTCAATCCTAATCAGTGAATTTACATTCACAGCTAGGATCCTTAGGCGCGTCTCCGGCAGCGCGCCCTTAACCGTGACGTTGCGCTTGGCCAGTCATCAAAGAGTGGAGGTGATCCACTCTTGAGGCTTGCTCCCAGATCTGACTTTGCAGTCCTGCTAGTTGGCCTTGAATGGCAACCAACAGGGCCACAATGTCTGGCTGCACCATCGGCTCCTTAGGCACTGGGGCCTGTGGGGCAACCTTTGGTGGAGCCTGTACCGTTTTTCCCATTCCTTTCGCAGAGTTGGCGTAAGAAAGATTGGGTCGAACGAGCGAATTTGCTGTCGGAGCTTGTCGTACTGGTCGACTTTCTACGGCCTTCTGACTGGCCTGTTTTTCCTTGATTTGTTGGACCTTAGGGCAGCCCCTATAATTGGCAGGGTGCCCCTCGTTCCCACAGATAATGCACTTGAGCTGGGTTAAATCTTCAACCCGCTCCGTTCCTAACCTGCATTCCCCTCTTATGTGGGTTTCTGCACACTTGACGCAGCGCATCTGCATTTCGCAGTTGGCTGCGGCATGGCCGAACCTCTGGCACCGCATGCATTGTAGCATGTCGTCGTGCCTCATTAATTTTTCCCATCTTATAACTTGGAAGTCTAGGACGGAAATACTCCTTAAACTGTCCAATTTACTTTGGGGCGATAATGTTACCAGGAACATTGGAAGTTTGTAACCCCCACGTCTGGACTTGACCGTGGAAAACGGCTTGACCCCGATAAACTCGAGATCGTCACTCGCTTTTTGACGGAGCTCATCTAAGAGCGCCTCAGGTTCCGTGCAGGAACTGATGCCCTTTAGAAGGACCGTCTTCAATTTCTCGCTTCGAGGCGTGAAGCTGAAGAACTCAGCTGTGGCCTCCCTCAAGCATTCCTTTACCATATTATATTCGGGCAATGTGAAGCATTGCACCGAATACCTTTTTTCTTTCTCGTTAATGATTTTAATATAAAAATTACCATTCGTGGCCGACTTACATACCTGTTTTATGTCGTCCAGGTCTATTTTATGGGTCCTGATTGGTGGTACATTTTTATCTTTTGAGGGCTGTGGCTGCTTCTGGTGTTGCTGGAGTTGCTTCATCGCTGCTGCAGATGTCGATGGTTGTGGATGTGACAATGCTGGTGTTGCTGCTGACACTGCTGCTGGTGCTACAGCTGGTACTGCAGCTGTTGCTACAGTTGCGGCCAGCTTTGGTACTGCTGCCGCCATTATTTTCGGGGCCCCCGATGTGCTGGGGCCTGACTGTGCCGCCCCTGTGTTGGCTCTAGGCGGTTGATTTTGCTGCTTCTTACTAATAGTAGCAACTTGTTTTTGCTGTTTTGGCTGCTGTGGTTGTTGTTGTTGCTTTTGCTGCTGTCGTTGTTGTTGCTGCTCCCTCTGGAGTTGCCTCCTTTTGAGCTCGGCTGCCTCTTCTTCGCGGCGCGCATCTTGCTTTTGCTTAAGGAGGAGCAGCAAGGGCTTCATTTCCTCCTTCAGTGTTGTTAGCATTTCCTCACATTTTTCTATGCTTTTCTGTTTTGTTAGGAGGGCTGCCTCCACCTCCTCGTCAGTGTACTCGGTGGACAGCTCAGCGAATTTATTGCTGCCGCCGGACCTGTACAGTCCCTCTCCTTCTCCGGACATGTATTCTACGGCATCATCAGAAGAAGAGTATTCATCCAACTGCCGTTGAATATTTTGTGATGCCGTTTTCTTCGCTGCCCTTGGATTGTCATCCACCTCAGCTTGCAGCTTAGCTGAGGTGGTGGCTTGCCTTTTATTGTCTATATTTGGCTTTGGCCTAAGACTCCGCCTCCTTTTCTTACTCATGTCGCTGTCGCTTGCGGGATTCCTCTCTTTGTCCGCTACTTGGCAAACATGCGATGATTTCCCAGAAGCATTTTTCGGTGCCCCTGCCGCCTTCTCCATGATTAAATTAATCATTGTTAATTAGTTTGGAATTGAAAAAAAAAAAAAATTCCAATCCCACACTGGGACTCGAACCCACGTCCTCTGGTTCTCGAGCCAACACACTAGCTCTGTGCTACTGAATAAGTTATTATTTGGGTGACTAACTAACTCTTTGTACTTTGCTACTTTCCACAACACTTGAAAATAAACTACACTGCCCAAGTCTTTCCTGATCGAAAGTCAGAGATCGACTGTTGTATTTCAACTCCTTGACAATAAATGAACAATAATATCTAGCTTAGAATCAAAACTAAGAAAGTGTTGAATTATGTCTTCACTTTCGTCATATTTCATTAAGAGAAGCTCTTTTCTCAATAACAATTGGCTTGAAATACTTCTTCTTTCAAATACGTTGCATAACGCTTGAAACATTTCATAAGCCGTTGTCTTCTCTTAAATGTACTCCAACTGTCCATCGTGGATAGTTTGTACCAGAATTGATATACATTTCTTTTCTTCTTGTCGAACTTGATTTTGATTCTCCTGTGATGTCTCCGAAAGAATAATAGCTTAGCTTTTCTCAATATAATTTCGAAGAGCTTTCTCGTCTAGTAAAATTCCCAAACGATATTTCCAGTTAGAGAAATTCGTCCCATCAAATAACGGAATTTTAAATGAAGAATTTTCGGTCATCTTGTAGTCTTGAAGCAAACGAAATTTTCAAATCTTAATTTCCTTTAAACGTTTCCTGGGCCCATAACCTCAGAAAGAATCAGAATAGTAATTTAAGATTAGTAAGAATATATTTAATATTAATTGAAACCAATAACAAACAACATATATTCCAATCAAGTGTTTCTTCAAGACTAACGATCAAATATAATAAAGTTTGATAGCTAGAAAAAAAAAATCGATTTATAAAATTTCAATTAAATTATTTTAAAGTATGTACTAAACAAAGTATTTAACACACATTAGTTCTAGAATGACTGCCTTTATCCATTTGGTTTTGTGTAGATATTGACGGACGAACACCTCCTGTCCTTTTGTAAATTTGGACGATTCTGTCTTGCTTTGTGTGGTGTTTGGTTCTGGATACAAAACGGACAAGGCGTTACGATGGCAACGCCCATGAAGCTTTTCAGCGGGTGACTTCCCGTCGGTTCCGGAGTTGACCGATATGTTGACAAAAACACTTGCAATGCATCATCTGATCGAGAGTTGTCACAAAGGATTTTCGAAAATGCTGTCTTGAAAGTTCGGACCATGCGTTCGGCTGCTCCATTCGAACTCCGGGTTGAAAGGAGCCGAGGTGATGTGTTGAATGGAATTTTCACTACAAAAGTGCTGGAATTCGGCTGACTTAAATTGAGTGCCGTTGTCAGACACAATTGTTTTGGGTAAGCCTTCCAGTGCAAACACGGAACTAAGAGCACTTATGGTTGATTTCGATGTGGTAGACGTCATTTTGACAATAAATGGAAACGTCGAAAATGAATCGACGATTATTAACCACATGTGTTTTTCGAATGGCCCGGCATAATCAATGTGGATGCGTTCCCACGCTTCTTCAGTGCGTGGCCAACTTGAAAATTGTTTTGGGGATGACTTGCATGGATCTGACAAGCAGAACACTGGCTGACGGTTTGGTGAATCGCATCATCAATTCAGGCCACCAGCAATATCGACGAGCCAGTTGCTTCATCCTGGTTTCTCCCCAATGACCTTTGTGTAGTAGTGACAGTACTCGTGACTGAAGTCGCTGAGGTATAACAACCCTTGTGTGCTCCGTCTGTAATAAAATGATATTAGAACATGTACTAAGGCTTAGTCTGCGTCTAAAATAAGGAAGTAAAGAGGATTCTTTACTCGGCAACTGCCTTGGCCAACCACTATTTATGTATGTAAAAATTCTACTCAGAATTGGGTCTTCTTTTGAAATCCCGGCGATGACTGTTGCGTTGATTGGAAAATCGTCCACTACTGTTTCGTACGAACTGTCGATGCTGTTACATTCCTCTGCTTTGCCAAAAGCCTCATCTGGTCCGACTGGTAAACGCGAAAGGCAATCAGCATTGCCATGTTGTCTTGTTGCTCGGTAACGTATGCTGTAAGTATAACCCATCAATGTAATAGCCCAGCGTTGCAAGCGGTGGATTGTCATTTGGGGCAGTTTTTTACTTGGACTGAAAATTGTAACAAGTGGCTGATGGTCGGTAATTATTTCAAATTGACGCCCATAGAAATATTGGTTAAATTTAAGGCCTCCTTTTCGATCTGGCTATAATTTTTTTGAGCATCTGTCAATGTCTTAGATGCAAATGCTATGGGTTTTTCAACTCCATTCGGGAAAGTATGTGATGTAACGGCGCGGTCAATACCGTGAGAAGACGCATCTGTTGCCAAAGAGATAGGCAAATCTTGTTGGTAATGGACCAGTTTCGTTTCTTGCAAAAGTTTCGCTATAAGGCTGTCGAAAGCTTGCTGTTGTTCTTCGCCCCATATAAATTTCACGTTCTGAGCGCGCAGTCTATTAAGTGGAGCTGCAATTTGGGCAAGGTTGTCATTAAATTGGTGATAATAATTTATATTCCCATGGAAAGCTTCTAGGTCTTTAAGGTTGTTTGGTCTTGGCAGATCTCTAAGAGCACGTAACCGTGTCTCAGACGGGCGTATTCCGTTAGCGTCGATGATGTGGCCCAGGTATTCCACCTCTTTTTGGGCGAATTGACACTTAGCTAAGTTACACTTAAGACCGTGTGCTTCAAAACGTTCTAATAACGTTTGTAGGTTTTGAAGATGTTCAGCTTGAGATTTACCTGAAACGATAATATCATCAATGTATGCGCCACAACAATTCAAATCACATGTCAATTGGTCTATATATCTTTGAAAGATTCCAGTGGAACTGGATGTGCCAAACGGTAGCCTCTGAAGTTCGTATAGACCGAATTAGGTTGACAAAACACACATTTTTTTAGATTCGTCATCCAGTGGTATTTGTTGATACGCCTCAGACATGTCAATCTTTGTGAAAAGTTCTCTCCCTTGGATACGATGGAACAGGTCCTCCTTCTTCGATTGGATGGCGATCCACTTCCAGTTGGGGATTCACGGTGACCTTGTAGTCACCGCAAATGCGAATAGATCCGTTCGCTTTACTATTTTACTACAACAATGGGGGTCGCCCACTGACTTGTCTCTACTGGGAGCAGAATACCGGCTCGAACCATTCGCTCAATTCCTGCTTTCACGATAGGTTTCTGTGCATATGGCACTGGTCGAAACGGAACGTAAATGGGATGTGAGCCTGGTTTTAATTTCAGGTGAGCTCCGTGAATGCTCCGTGCTCAGTGAGTGCTCCGTCCTAGGTCTGGGCTGAAAACGGATTGCTAAGATTCGCGAGTGACTTAGCTTTGTCGGCAAGTTCCTGCCTAGCTTCACTGCCTACTTGAAAAATATATTCTTCTGTTGTATTTAGGGGAAACTTAAATGCCCTTAACCAATCCAGGCCCATGATGTTGCAACCTTGCTCACTCTCAACAACCAACAATGGCAAAACAAGTGTCTTCTGTTCCCAAGTTACTGTCACATCGACTACGCCCTTCACGGGTATATCAAAATTCCCGTACGCTCGTAATTTCTTATTTGTGTGTTGGCAAATTGGTGGACCCAAATCTCTATAACCTTGAAGACCAGTTATTGAACAAGACGCACCTGTGTCTAGTTGAAAATTTAACGCGGAGTTGTTCACCAACAGCGGGACCATTAATTTCTTGATTTCATAGTTTTCAATTGAGCCTGACAATGTGCAAACTTCAGATTGGTCCATGTGATATATGGAATGAGCAGTTTCATTAAAGTTGCGATGACGGTTGTGTTTCGATGGATACGAGTAAGACTGTGTGTGTGTGAACTAGAGTGAGGGCTGCGGCGGCCCTTGGAGTAATCTCTTTTGTGGCGTTGAGAACGTGAACCTTTGTATGTGCCCTTTGCGATGACATCGATCGCAAACTGAATCCTGATGTTTGCATTTTCTTCGTTCATGGCTTACGAGGCAATCAGGGCAAGATTTCCCGTTTGAAACAATTTGATTGGGCTTGCTTGTGTTTGTGTACATTGCGTTGACCGATAACGGATTTAGGCTAATCGACTTCGCTGCGGGGCGAGACGTAATGGTAGCAAGTACGCGATTCCCACATTTCGATATCCACAAGGGAATATGGAAATCTCCTGACCAATCAACCGTCAACCAGATTGATCACATTGCGATCGACGCACCACACTTCACTAGCATGCAGGATGTCCGCACATTCCGAGGTGCCAACATCGACTCGGACCACTACCTTGTTGTAGCACATGCGAAAATGCTAGGAGGAAATTTGACGTCAAGCGGCTACAATTGCGAGAGATTGCTAGATCCCTTTCCGATCGTGTCTCCGAAAATCTCCTCAGAAGTCCTTTTCTGCCAGCACAAAATATAGAGAACCAATGGCAACACTGCCAAGCAGCCATCAAAAATGCCGCCTCTGAAGTGCTAGGGTTTACAGGGCCACCACAACGAAAACCCTGGTCTGACGATGAGTGCCGGCGAGCACATGCACCTAAACAAGAGGCATACAAAGCAGCGCTGCTAAGAAGGACACGAGCAGCTCTTGAGCTCTACGAGCAGAAAAGGAGAGAGGAGCACAAACTTCTCAGAAAGAATAAAAAGGAGCATGAGAAGCACGCGATCGAGGAGATAGAGGGTTGTCACAACAGGAACGAGGTTCGAAAGTTCTACAAAAAAGTGAAACAAACCTCCAGGGCTTATACACCCCGAACTAAAGCCTGTAGAGATCATGGGAACATCGCAGTAGAACCGCAGTCAGTGCTGAGGATATGGAAAGGCCACTTTTCCAAGTTGTATAATGGCGATGACGACCAAAACTACGTCAGCAATACAGAACCATTCAATATGGGTGCAGAAGGCCAACAATTCCACCCAACCGACATGGACGAAGTGAAGGTAGTGATATCTAAACTTAAGTCGAACAAAGCCGCTGGAGCAGACGGGCTAGCCGCCGAACTGTACAAAGCAGCTGGATATGATTTGGTAAGGAGCATGAACCAGCTCATCTGCAAAATTTGGTCGAAGGAAAGCATGCTCGATGAATGGAACCTCAGCATCGTATGCTCGATCCTCAAGTAAGGAGATCCCCTGAACTGCACCAACTACAGAGGTATAAGTCTCCTTAACATCGCCTATAAGATCTTGTCTGCCGTGCTGTGTGAACGTTTGAAGCCCTTCGTCAACAACCTGGTAGGTCCTTATCAGTGTGGCTTCATACCCGGAAAGTCCACCATCGATCAAATATTCATCCTAAGGCAGATCTTGGAGAAGACCCAGGAACTTCAAATCGATACCTACCACCCTTTCATCGATTTCAATGTCGCGTATGACAGCGTCTATAGAGACTAACAATATAGAGCAATGTCTAGTTTTGGCATCCCAGAAAAACTCATCCGTCTGTGTAAGATGACAATGGAAAATTCACGCTGTTCCATCATGGTCGGAAAGAACCTAACGGACGCTTTTGATGTCAAAAAAGGTTTTAGACAAGGTGATGCGTTGTCATGCGATTTCTTCAACATCATTCTTGAAAAGATTGTGCAAAGCTCCAATGTCAACACCAGAGGCACAATCTTTCAAAAGTCCGTCCAGCTTTTAGGATACGCAGACGACATTGACATAATTGGTAGAACACAGCGTGATGTCAGTGGAGCGTTTGTGAGCCTTGAGACGGAGGCCAGGAAGATGGGTCTAGCGGTTAACTAGGGCAAGACCAAGTTAATGCTGTCGACAAGAAAGGAATACCAACATCGATGTCTTGGAAAAAACGTCAATATAGACAGATTTAACTTCGAGGTAGTTAAGGACTTTGTCTACCTGGGATCCGCTATCAACTCAGACAACAACACCAGCGCTGAAATCAAACGAAGAATCACTCTTGCCAATCGCTGCTTCTTTGGACTTGGAAGGCAATTGAGTAATAAAGTCTTCTCCCGAGCAACTAAAGTGACACTCTACAAAACCCTCATCATCCCGGTCCTCATGTATGGTGCAGAGACATGGACCATGACAACATCTGATGAAAACGCTTTCGGCTGTTTTGAGAGAAAAATTCTTCGAGTGATTTTTGGTCCTGTCTGCGTTAATGGAGAATGGAGACGAAGATTCAACCAAGAACTGTACGAGCTGTACAGCGACACTGACCTAGCCAGAAAAGTAAAGGTCCAACGACTTGGATGGTTGGGTCATCTTGAGCGAATGGAAAATAATGCTCCGGCTCGTAGAGTCTTCGAATACAACCCGAAAGGACGTCGCAGAAGAGGAAGACCGCGACTCCGGTGGAGCACACAGGTGGTAGAGAACCTGAACCAACTTGGCGTGCGAAACTCGAGACAGTAAGCCAGGGACCGAGCTGGCTGGAGAAGTTTATTGGGTGAGGCCCTGGTCCGACCTGGACTGTAGCGCCACCATAAGTAAGTAAGAAAGTAAATTATATTTTCAATTTTTAATTTTTTCATGATTTTGAACACCAAATTTATGTTTTCCGTACAAATGTTTTTTAATAGATTTTGTAAGTCTAGGTTTGATAATTTTATGCAGGCTGAAGTCACTTTCGGACATGAGAGGAGATGTGGCATGGTAAGTGTAGAGTTTTCATCACAAAGGTGGCAGATAGGTGGTGACTCTTTGTTGAAAAGATGTTTGTGTGTTATGTAAGTGTGGCCTAGTCTGAGCCGGCTGTATATTTTTACTTTTTGTGGGGGGATATTGTTTGGGTAAAAGGCTTTAACGCCATTTCAGTTTATGTTCTTGTAGGAATGTTTGTAGTTCGTCCAATTAGTTTTCCAGTTTTCTGAAATATCGTTAACATTATGTTGAACAAAAGCTTTCAAAGGTTCTTTTCCAGCTGATTTTGCTTCTGCGTCAGCGTTCTCGTTGCCATTTATACCTACGTGGCCTGGGATCCATACAATTTTTAATTTTTCTGAGTGTGAGATAAGCATGTTGCGTATTTTTACAATAATTTCGGTGGAATTTGTATTGTTTTGTAAAGCTCTGACAGAGGCCAGACTATCTGAAAAGACGATGATTTTCTTTTGTTGGAGTTGGTTATAGCCTTGTAGATAGCAAATGCTTCGACGGTGAATGTTGATGTATAAATTGGTAATAATCCCTTGGAGATAATGGATCCGTACTCATCGACGACAGCGAAGGATGTGAAAGTGTCGGTTTTTGAAGCATCAGTGAAAAGTATTTTCCAGCCATGTTGTTTGTGCCTTTCGGATATATCAAGAAAAAGCGATTTGTATATATTATTGGTGGTTGAAGACTTTGAATAGCTGCAGAGTTCTGTGTTTATTGTATGGTCAGAAAGATTCCAGGGTGGCTGGCTGATTCTTGTGTGGTCTTGTGGGGATATTGGGATGTTTAAATCCTTTGCACACTTTACTGCTTGGCATAGTGTTGACTGCATTCTTTGGAATATTTTCCGCTGAAGAGTTTTGTAAACTTCTTTATGGATAGGTGTTTTTTGTGAAGACTTTATTTTGGTGACTATTTTTGACGTGAGAAAGTCGGACCTGTCTGTTAGAGAAGGCAGTCCAGCTTCTGTCAATATGTTAGTGATTGGAGTGGAACGTATGGCTTTCAAACAGATTCTTGCCACGGCATGGTACGGTGTTGTGACTAGTACCATTGTTGATTTTGAACATTTGCCATAAATTAGTAATCCGTAGTCAATTTTGGATAGCACAATAGACTTTGTTGTAATGTTGGCAAAACTATTTTTTGAACATACAAATTTAATTATATTGACCCTGGCAGTCAAAGCTTTTCTTATATAAGTACAATGGTTCTTAAAATTATACTTAGAATCTAATATAATGCCTAGAAATTTTAAAGAATCTACATTCCTTATAAGATGGTTGTTAAGATTGATTTCGATAAATTTTGAACAGTTATGTTTCTTACAAATATGAATAATTTCGGATTTTGAACATGCAATTATCGAGACTGAATACTTGCTCCATTCCTGGAGATGATCTGTGAAGAAATTATACTCAGTTCGAGGAGGTTTTTATTTTTTGAAAAAATAATTAAATCATCGGCATAAAGTGAGTGTTCTACATTATGAAATTTGTTGATTAAAATGCTTACTTCGTTGAAAGCAATGGTAAATAATACGACTGAAAGTGGTGATCCTTTAGGAATACCATTTTTAAGTTTGTGTGTATTCGAAAAGATGTTGCAGTATTTTATTCGGAAGCTTCTATATTATAGGAATGACTTAATGAATTTGTTAATTTTTTGACCTATTTTCCACTTTGATAGTTGATTCAGGACGACATGTGCCCCGATTCTATCAAAGGCTTTTAGAAAGTCAAGGCTTAGAAGGCTAGCATGATTGCGTTCCGACAATGTTGAGCAGACAAAATGATCTATCGTTGATTTTCCTTTCTGGAATGCGACTTGGCGCTTATCGACGAGATGTTCTTTTTCTAGGAAGCAGAATAATCGTTTGGCTATAATTTTTTCCAAAATTTTGCCTGTACAGGGAAGAAGCGATATGGGCCGATATCCAGAAACTAAAGTCGAGTCACCATTTGGTTTGGGTAGTGGAATGACATTTGCAGTTTTCCAGCTATTTGGAATAACTCCAGTGTCGAATATTCCGTTGTAGACTTTAAGAAGGCGTGATTTAAAAGTTTGTGGAGAATTTTTGAGCATATCATATGAAACGCGGTCAAAACCAGGAATCTTACCTTTAACAGTAAATAGACAAGAGATGAGTTCCGTCATGTTCACTTCGGATTCAATTGTGATGGCTGAGGGACAAGGTTCGAAAGTTAGGTTTGTATTGTTGACGGTTATGGACTTCTCATAGGTGAAAGAGGGTCCAAGGTTAGAGTCCTCTGAAAATTCTTCCCAAGTTTGGGCAAGGTGTTCAACGATTTCATTAGGGCAAGTCAACATTTTAGTTTCTGTTTTTACTGTTTGAATTGTGTGGGGTGTATAGCTGCCCGTTAAACATTTAATGTCAGCCCAAAGCTTTTTTGGTGTTGATCTGGGGTTTATATTGGAGGTAAACAAGTTTTTTTTTGCCGCCTTCACAGTTTTCCGAAATTTCGAATTTAATTTGCGGTATAGAACAAGGTTTAATTGGGTAGGCGATTTTTTGAAATTGTACCAAGCCTTTTGTTTTTGCATACGGAGGGATTTTATTTCCTTGTTCCACCAAGGAGTTGTTTTTCTGAGGCTTTTGTTGCTTGTTTGAGGAACACTCAGGATTGCTGAAGTGGGTATTGATTTGTGAATGAGAGCTGATCCTTTGTTTATGTTTGAAGATATTTCTCTTGCACCTGATTCACGTGAGAGTGTTGTTGTTTTTTTTATTTGCTGATTTATCTGACCGGTAGTTAAGTTGATAGTAATTGGGAAGTGGTCGCTCCCGTGGAGGTTGTTGAGTGTGTCCCAGGTGGTTTTATTGAGGAGTGAAGGGGAAACTAGTGATAGATCAACATGGGTAAATGTTCCATGCGTGGAAAAATGAGTGGGTCCACCGTTATTAAGCAATGCTAACCCAGAGTTAGCAATGAAATGCTCGACTGTTTGGCCGCGTGTCGTTAGTTGCTCAGAGCCCCATGATTCACTCCATGCATTAAAATCACCTTATAATAGGACTGGGTTGTCAACACCATTAATAACATCTTCAAGATCCTTAGTTGAAAAAATTTGATTTGGGTGGATGTAAAGGGAAATAATTGTAAAGCGGAAGTTTAAGTTGATTTGTACACCTATTGCCGATATTTCTGAATTGATTGTGATATGTGTATGTGGAATTGTGTTATGAACGGCAATTCCAACACCCTGTTTAGATGTCAACACAGATTCAACATTGTGAAAGTATATTGAATACTGTTTTGGCGGAAAACGGATGGCGATCAGCTGCGAAATGGGTCTCTGTAGACAGATAACTTTTGGTTGGATTTCTTTAATTAATATTTGTAATTCGTGTAGGTTATTCAAGTAGCCATTGAGGTTCCATTGAAGAATATTGAAACCTTGGCGCACTGAACTGTTAAGGATGTTTTTATTTTTGGTGGGGATATTTTGTTGGTGGTATTTATGCTGGTGTTTTTTTTAAGGTGTTTATTATGACTCCGCGACGTGGATGCGGAGTCGGAGGGGCTGCTTTGTGAGCCCCCGACTCGGCAGCCCTTTTGCGGAGTCGTTTTTTTGGCAGATAGTTTTATTTTTTTGTTGATTCATCATCTTCGTGATCCATCAGGTTATCAGTTGCGTTGTATCTGTTTTGTGAGAGGAGTTGGTTTATTAAATTTGTTAGAGGAGAGGGTACATTTGCGGGTGAGAGAGATCGATTTATATCGAGAGAGTGTATTTGGGAGAGAGAATTGGTTTGAAGAGAGAGTGAGGGCATAATGAAAGAGTTATTTTGTATAGAACGGATTGCTGATACTTGTGTTGGTGTGTTTGTGTTTTTTGTTGTTTATGCAGAAGAGTCGATTGTTGTAGTCGACTGTTTGGTGGGATTGTTGTTGTGCAGTTTTGTGGAGAGTTATGGCAAATGGGCGTGGGTGCTGTAACGGGAGGAGATAATGATACATTTGTTGGAGCTGTTTGATTGTTTGAATATGATGTGCTTTGTAGAGCGTGGGAATATGGTGCAGATAATATAGGAATTGGATTATTCTCTTTATAAATTTTTGTTGCATCACTCATAGAACATTTCTTTACAGTTTTGATTTTTAGAATTTTTTTTGCTTTGATGTATTCTTTGCAATTTTTGAATGATGATGGGTACTCTTTGAAGCATTTTGCACACGAGGTTCGTGTACAATTTACAGGTTGATGAGGGGGATAGTTACAAGTCTCACAAGATTCTGGGAAAGTACACCTTTTTACGGTGTGGAAGGGGGCGGAAACGATCAAAGGTGAATAGAATAAGGCCAGTTGCGCGAAGATTTTTTTCGGGTGTAGATTTTTTGAATTTGAAAACATCGATAACACCTTGACTTTTCATTTCTTCAATTATTTCTGATTCTGGCACATTTATAAGGCATGGAGCGTATGCTATGCCTTTACAAGAGTTAAGGTTGGAATGAAGTTTTACAGAGATTGGACAAAGGTTTGAAAGTTGTTTTTGTGCTAGGAACAGATTTGCAATTTTTGTCGATTTTGCCAGTAAGAGGAGGGAGCCGTCGTCGCGTAGTTCCGTTATGTTTTCGTATGCGGTACTTATGCCGTCAATAGCTTTTTTTACTAGGAAAATGCTTATAGACGATAGGGTTTTTTTTTCGTCACTGGAGGAAATTGTAATAAATTTGGGATCGGGTAAGGATGTATTAATTTGTAGGGATTTATCGAGGTCGAGGTAGGTGGGGTTATGATAATTTTTTTTTCTTTTTTTCACATTTTCAGGTACAAATTGCTTCTCTTTATCAAGCAGTTCAAATCTGTTACCCGAAAGCACACTTGGCTCAGGGGCCATATTTGATTTCACAATTGTTCGCACTATTAGTTTTTTTTTTTTTTTTTTGCATGTGGGAGAAGAAAGGGAAGGGAGAAAAGGGCAATAGATGTAACCGTGTAACAAGGTAACGGTGTGTTATGAGGTATAGAGAAAGAGAAATAGGTAGCTGAGAAACAAGTTTACGACTTGAAAGTCAGACGGTGACTGATATTGTAAATATAATTGCTTCATTTTTATTCATCTATTAAAATTCGTTCTTCTTCACCTTAACTACGTTAAAGTTTGAAAGATGTTATGATTGCTTTGCGAAATTATGGCATTGGAAATCAGTCTCCTGAAAATAATTCTTATAAAATTACATACAGACACATATATTTCATATTTCATATTTATTTTATTAAACGATAAGCATTTTAAAACAAAGTGTCTTATTATTAATACTTAGTATACATTCATTTAATTTTAAAAATTATGTAGCAATTGAGAAAATAAGTTAAAACTAAATAACAATTATTATAATTATTCGAAATTACATGTTTGATTATTACAGAAAAAAAGAAAGAGTGAGAGAAAGTGAGAATAATTTTATAAATTTATGAACAAAAAAGAGGAAAGAAAAAAAACAGAATAATATTTTCAGAAACAGTTTCAGCATTTATATAGGTTTTTCAAAGATTTCTCAAAACTATTGTAGTTGTGAATTCCCCTCAGATTGTTAGGCAAGGAGTTCCAAAGGCCGACCGCGTGCACAAAGAACTGTAGTTTTGAGTTCCTGTATTTAAAAGAAGGGACAATGAGAATGTTACTTCGCTGTGACATTGGAAAACAAATCTTTTCGAAAAGATATTCAGGAGTTCTTGTATGAATGAGTTTAAAGAGAAAAGTTAAAGCTAGATAGTCAATGTATTTAATAAAAGGCATATTGAAGATACTACCTGCTTGCAGTGAGATATGATCGAAGCGACGCAAGCCATAAACAAATCGAGCAATATTGTTAAACGCAACTTGTACTTTGCTTTTATTAGTGATTTTGCAATGGTCATTTTTGTTGCGACAGGAAGACAGCTTCCACATATGTGAAAAACCCGCAGAGCGGCATAGGTTCGACCGACAGTATGTGAAAGATGATCGTCCCAAGAGAGTGTTTGGTTAAAAACGACCCCAAGGTTCTTTACTGTTCTCTCATAGTTTAATTTTTCACCATCTAGTTCAATGTTTGGAAGACATGAAGTATTTATGGCAGTGTTACTTATCACAATTGCCTGGCTTTTCTTGGAATTCAGTCTTAGGTGATTTTCCCTAGACCACCATTTATACCCATCAGATCTTCATTTATTCTGGCTGTTGCATCTTCAACCATACCAATTCTGTAGCTTAAATGAATTTGTACATCGTCTGCATACATATGCACTTTACAGTGCTTGAGTATTGAGGGAAGATCATTGTTGAAAAGCGTAAACAGAAGAGGACCTAGTATTGATCCTTGAGGTACGCCACTTGAGGTAGGGAGAAAATCTGACAACATAGATTTTGCATAAACGGCCTGTGTTCGGTGGCTGAGATATTCTTTAATAAGGCAAAGGGCAGAGTTTTCAAAGAAGAAATGGTTTTTAAGTTTTTTTAGAAGTATATCATGTGACACAGTGTCGAATGCTTTTGAGAAATCCAAGAGGACTAGCGTAGTGACTAGATTATTGTTAATTTGCTGTCGTATGTCGTCGGTGATTTTAAGAAGTGCTGTTGTGCAACTGTGTTTCGATCGAAAACCAGATTGAAAGGGTGTAATTAAACGATATGTTTCCAGATAACGTGTTATCTGTTTATTTACAATCTTTTCGAAAGCCTTTGAGATGAAAGGTAGGATGGAAATTGGTCGGTACTCCTGTAGCTGCGAGTTTGACTTCTTAAGAACCGGTATTACTTTTGAAGCTCTCCATAGTTTCGGGAAGCTAGATTTTGTCACGATGGTATTGAAAATATGTGTCAGAAAAGGAGTTATAAAAGGGAGAATAATTTTTACAAATTTAGGGTGCATATTGTCTAATCCAATAGCGTCCGATTTAATGTCTTTAATGGCCAGAAATACCTCAACTTCATAAATTCTATCAAGACTGAAACGCGAAGGAGGCACATTATTTTCATCGTCATTTCCGTAAGTCACATCACTGATGTTTATATTAGAAGCAGCACTAACGAACTGTTGGTTTAATTCATTCACATCGCAGAATTCTTCGTCATTAATTTTTTTTTTAGTTAAACCAAGAGATTTTATATTTCTCCACAGTCTTTTGGACGAAATATTGTTGAATTTGGAAGCAAAAAACCTACGCTTAGAATTTCTTATTTCAACATTTACAGCATTTCTTAATGTTTTATACTCTTGAAACAGTTGTGGTAATCTATATCTTTTCCAGCGTCCAAAAGCTTTGTTTCTTTTAAAGATAAGTTGGTCAATGTTGTAAGAGTACCACCCTAACTCGGAATTCTTAACTCGAATATTTTTAATAGGCACAAATTCTTCAAAAAGGTCATTAATCGTACTTGTAAAGACTGCTACTTGGTCATCGACGTCAGGAAGTTGGTAGATATTTTCTAAGTTGGAGTTGAAGATATTGGTTATCAGCGACTGCATATCTATACCATTAAAGTTTCTAAACGAGATGGTCTCCGTTTCTTGAGCTGGGTTGAGATTAATGCTGTAAAAAGTAGCAATAAGGTCATGTTTAGAAAAACCTGGAATATCGAGCTGCCCATAAAAATTTACAAGGTCAGGTTGGTTTACCAGAAACACATCAATCAAACTTGAGCTAGTGGATGTAAAATGTGTGGGTTGGTCACTGTTTATAGGAGAAAGGTTAAGAGATAAGAGATTGTCGTTGAAGTTCTTAATTCTACTTTTATGTTTGTCAAGAAGATCAATATTTAAGTCGCCCGAAATAATAATATGCTTATAGTTAGGTGTAACTTCCTCTGGGATATCCGTAATGATGTTTGTGTCTCTTATGTTGGATGGTTTATAAATTACACCGACCAGACATTTTTCGCTGGCACACGCAACTTCTATGAATAGATATTCCATACCATTATTGCTTGCAGCGCTTAGAACAATTCTACTTTTTAAAATGTTTTTTAATAAAAATGGCCACACCTCCACCTCTGGAAACTATACGATCAGACCGAAAAACCCTATACGTACCGTTGCTTAGAATGCCACTATCTATTTCTTTGGTCAACCATGTTTCCGACACGCAGATAATATCAACCATTGAATCAATAAAGATACTTTTGAACTCATCCAAATGCTTCACCAAACTCTGAGAATTTAAGTGACAGATGTATAATCCGTCATATCTGTTTCGAAAAACTTTCAGCATTGTATTCGTTTTGTTAGAATAAGTAAAACGGCTGGCCTGTGGAACCCCTATAGCGTTAGCTGGACTTAGTATTAATAAGTTTAAAACGCAACCTGAGGAAAACCGCACAGCCAAAAGGAAAGAGAAAACTTTTTGTTGTAGGTATAAATACTGACAAAAATTTGCATAAATTATGGTAGGAATGTGCTGAAACAGTTTCCGGAAATAGAAATTCGTCATAAAAAAGTGAATAAAATGAAAAAAATGAAAAAATAAAATATTGAAATATCATAAAGAAAAACAAAATAAATATTAAAATAGGAATTAAATAAAAAGAAATATTACTAATAGTACTAAAGATGATCTGGAGACAGCACTGGTGCATGATCAATGTGTATTTGAAGGTTTTCATAGTTGGTATTGTTGTTTTCCTCGCAATGATTTAAGATTGTTTCATTGTTGTTGTTTTTTCTATGCTCTTCTTCGTTATTATTTATTTGCTTGCAGTTTGTGACAATTGAGTTAAGCATATCAATAGTGTTTACCGTTGTGGCATGGTCATTGCTATTTAATTTGATGTAAACAAGTCCATTTGATGTGAAAGCAGAGAATATTTGTTTTCTGCGCCTGAGACGAATCGCTAGTCGTAGGATGGTACGATTGCTTTTTGTTAAACTCTCGTGAAAGTAAATCGGCGTGTTCGAGTCTTCGCCGAGATCTGTTAGACAAAATTGTCGCAAATTTGTTGAATCATAAGTGTCTCTACGACAGTGACGCGGCCATTAAGTTTGTTTATGTTTTTTTTCGATGTCGTCAATTATTTTCATTTTCTGTTCTATGGCGGTGATTCGTGTTGTGAGATTTTCTTCCATCAATTTGAGTTGATTAGAAAGTAAGGTGCCTTGAGTTTTTATCATGGTCAAAATTTGATTTGAGTCATGGATTTGTAGATGTTAATATCAATACAAACTTTATTTAAGTTTTTTTACAAAAAATAACTTTTTATTGTTTGCTACTAGGTTTTAAAAACAAGAATAAAGAAAAAAACAAGAACAAAAATGAAAATATAAATTTAAAAAATTAAATGTTACTAGATGAATATTTTGGGAAGTTGTTTTTTAACAAGTAAACTAAATCGAATATATAACTTAATTGACTATCAGCCACATCCACTCCCCCCTCAGTTTCATCGTTAGATGAAGTTTGAAAAACGTTTGGGAAAATGGACCTTTCTGCCGCTGCGAGTCGTCTTAGGAATGTTTGAGTTTGTGGATTCATTTGGATTTGGATTTAATTTGGTTGATGTCTTGAGTTTAGTTTTTAATTTTTGATTATCGATGAAATTTTCAGGTTCGTTTGCTATATGTGCCGCCTTAAGTCTGTCGATGCTTATTCTTTTGATTGTTGTTCCCATTTCGATGTCAAAGTTTTTATCATTTCGATTAATTACTTTAAATGGGCCATCATAAGATGATTTTAGAGGAGCACGAACAGAATCGTCTCTAACGAACACATGAGAGCAACTTGTAAGTTCTTTTTGAATAAAAACTTTGTTTGAAGAATGATTTGATGTCGCTACGGGTTTCAATTTTGACATGACTTTCCGTAAATTATTGACGAAATCACTCTCTACGTACTCATCTGTTTGTGTAGTGAAAAATTCTCCTGGTAACTTTATTGTTTCTCCGAAAACCATTTCAGCCGGTGTTGCTTTGAGATCTTCTTTAAAAGTAGTTCGAAGTCCCAGTAAGGCAATCGGCAGTGAATCGATCCAGTCGCTGTTGGTATGACATTTTATAGCAGTCTTTAGTGTACGATGCATCCTTTCGATGAAACCATTGGCTTGCGGATGGTATGCCGTATTCCGAAAATGTCTTGAACCAATTAAGTTTGATAGCTCCTTAAAAAGCTTTGACTCAAACTGTGTGCCTTGATCTGTTGAAATTGCTTCCGGTACACCAAAATTTGCTATCCAACCGTGAACTAGCGCTCTAGCAACAGTTTCGGCTGTTATGTCTTGTAGAGGAATTGCCGTCGGCCAACGTGTAAATCGGTCAATGCATGTTAGGCAATATCTAAAACCTGCAGAAAGTGGAAGAGGGCCAATCAAATCTATGTTTATGTGTCGAAAACGTCTGTTTGGCACTGGAAATTCTTTTAATGCCGATCGGTTGTGTTGGTTTACTTTAGTTTTTTGACATTTAATGCAAGTATTTACCATATTTCTTATATCATGACTCATATTGAGCCACACAAAACGTTCTGATAATAACTTAACAGTAGATTTTTTACCTGGATGTGCCAAATTGTGAATGGAATTGAAAACCTGTTTTCGAAAACTTTTTGTGACGTAAGGACGAATGCGTTCTGTGGAGACGTCGCACATCAACGAAGAATTTGTGTTTGGTACTTGAATAAGTTTGAGCTGCAGGGACGTGTCTTTTCTAAGGTTCTTCAATTCGCTGTCGTGTTTTTGGTCTTCGGCTAGTTTTTGAAAATCAATTTGGTCACCATCGAAGATTGTTTCAATCCTGGAGAGAAGGTCAGCAACTATGTTGTCTTTTCCTGAAATGTGTTGTATATCTGTTGTGAACTCACTGATGAAACTTAGTTGACGAGATTGTTTTGGTGTAGATTTTTCTGGTTTCTGTTTGAAAGCAAACGTAAGTGGTTTGTGATCCGTTAAAATTGTACAATCTCGACCATCAATGAGATACTGGAAATATTTGACTGATTGATACATTGCTAATAGTTCTCGGTCGAAAGTGCTTTGTGTTTTTTG
This sequence comes from Sphaerophoria rueppellii, assembly GCA_920937365.1. NCBI lineage: Eukaryota > Metazoa > Arthropoda > Insecta > Diptera > Syrphidae > Sphaerophoria > Sphaerophoria rueppellii. The sequence goes on along the minus strand of CAKKXW010000005.1, from coordinate 27,601,834 downwards.
GGAATCAGACATTCTCTTGGAAAAAAATCCAAGTGGTTTTAGCTCTTTTTCGATCAACTCATGAATTGCTGCTCCAACGCAGAAATTACTTGCATCAACGTGCAGAACCAGCTTTGCATTTGGCGAAGGATGAGCTAGGAGCACAGCATTGGCGAGTTGTATTTTACATTCTTCAAATGCTTCTTCCGCCTCTGTGTTCCACAGAAGTACTGTTTTGTCCTTTTTCTTGTTGCCTTTGATTAGCTTCTGGAGTTTTCCTTGCAAAAATGCTGCGTTGGGGAGCGATCGTCGGTAAAAATTGAGCATGGCTATAAATTTTCTAAGTTCGAATGAGAATTTAGGTTTTGGAAAACTCATTATAGCTTCTACTTTTTCCGTGGTTGGAGCGATTCCATCTTTTGTGATTTTATACCCAAGAAAATTAATTTCAGTTTGTGCAAAAACACATTTCGAAACATTTATTCTAAGGTTGTTTTCACGAAGACGTTGCAATACAACTTTCAAACATTGTTCGTGGTCTTCATAAGAATTTGATACAATGCAGATATCGTCTATGTACACGATGACATAGTCAAGGTCTTGAAATATTTGATTCATATACCTCTGAAAAGTCTGACTAGCATTTCGAAGGCCGAACGTCATCACATTGAACTCGAAGAGTCCAAATGGAGTTATGATTGCTGTCTTGTCACGATCCTCTTCTGCTATGGGGACTTGGTGATATGCTCGTTCTAAATCAATCTTAGAAAAAATCGATTTGTTAGACATTTTTTGAGTAAAGTCGTGAATATGCGGAATTGGATATCGATCTGGCTGAGTCTGCGCGTTTAGCCTGCGATAATCTCCACATGGTCGCCACGAGTTTTTGTCTTTTTTTGTACCAGATGAAGTGGACTCGCCCATTGGCTACTGCTTGGTCGACATATATTTTGCTTAAGCATATAATCAAATTCCTTTTTCGCAATTTCAAACTTTTCAGAATTAAGTCTGCGAGCTTTGGAATGAATTGGAGGACCTGATGTAACTATATGATGGCGAACATTGGTGCTTGGATATGAAGCTAAAACTTTAAATGGCTTTGTAAGGTCTTGATACTCATCAAGTATTAACTTAATTGGGGTCGGTAAATCTTGTGCAAATGTAAAAATTTTTTCGCTTTCGCTTGTACATTCAATTGCACTTACCTCTAAATTTGTTGTCGTATCAATAAGTTTCTTTCTTCTTAAGTCCACAAGCAGTCCAAATTCATGCAAAAAATCAGCTCCGATGATTGGTTTTGTAACGTCAGCAACAACGAACATCCAGTCCATTTTTCTTCTTAAACCAAAATCGACTGAAATAATTCGTGTTCCATATGTCTTTATCGATGATCCATTTGCTGCATATAATGAATAATATGAGTTTGGCTTGTCGTTTTTGTTTGGAGGAATCACTGAAAAATCAGCTCCCGTATCAATGAGATATCTTTGATTAGATTTACGGTCATTTAAAAATAGACGACGACTTTTTGTTGTTGATGCTCTGTGCGTCGCTGGTGTTAACAGAGCTTCTTCTAGTTTTCCGAATTCATGTCAAGCTTCTTAAACTGACAAGGATCAACGCATTTTTTCGCATTCGAGCCAAAACGCCAATGATATTTGCAGAACGGAAACCTTGGTCTTGATTTGCTTCCAACACGTTTTCTTTCCCTGGAGTCATTTTTATTTACGCGAGCTTGATTTCTTGACATACGAAGCTCTTCAACTTGTTTTTGTAGCTCATCAATCTTTTTTTCAAGGGGCGATTCGTTTTTGATTGCAGACACATTAGAGAAGCTTAGCATATCCATCATTTGATCTGCTTGCTTGGCCATGTCCATTGAATCACCACTTCCTATTGAGATAACAGCACGGACTTGCTCGGGTAAACGCTCAAGCCAGAATGATTTCAAAACATCATCGGGTAATTTATTATTTGAAAGCTCTTTCATTCGTTTCAACAATTGTGTTGGCCTTAAATCACCCAATTCAACTTCTTTCACTAGTTTTCTCAGCTTCTTTTGATCGGAATCTGTGTATTCTGTGATGAGTGCATTCTTTACAGTTTCATATTTGTCGACATCTGGTAGCTTGCAAACAATATCAGCTACTTGTATCAGTACTTGCGCATCTAAGGAACTGATAACATGATGGTACTTTGTTTCATCGCGCGTCACTTTAGCAATAGCAAACTGAGATTCCATTTGAATAAAATACAGTTCCGGTCGTTCTTTGCAAAAAGCTGGTGGTTTGATGCTTACATGGTGCATTTCACCTTTGGAGAACGTAGAACTATCCTGATTGTCCAAATTTTTATCATCAGGCATTTTGTTTCAAAATTAAAACTGAAAATTTGATTCTCAGTCGACAAGAAAAATTGTCGGGGTCACCAATGTAGATGTTAATATCAATACAAACTTTATTTAAGTTTTTTTACAAAAAATAACTTTTTATTGTTTGCTACTAGGTTTTAAAAACAAGAATAAAGAAAAAAACAAGAACAAAAATGAAAATATAAATTTAAAAAATTAAATGTTACTAGATGAATATTTTGGGAAGTTGTTTTTTAACAAGTAAACTAAATCGAATATATAACTTAATTGACTATCAGCCACAGATTGTTGGTGGTGAAGAGGATGCCGATGACGTAGTTGTTGATGATGAACTTTGTGAGCTTTTTGCCTTCCCCGCTCGTGTCCGTATCTGTGCTGGTGAGTGGTTTGATGGTGATGATGATTGAAGGAGAGAGTTAAACAGTTTCAAGAGTTTTGTATTCTGTTGGTTATTCATTGTTTATAGTTTGTTTATGTGTTTGTGAATTTTAGATGGGAAACTTTAATATTTTTCTTTAAAACGAGAAACAAAACAATTTCACAAAAGAAATCACTGGGAAAAAGCAAACTCAATGTTGCATCTATGGAAAATCACTTTGATAGCAAAACACTTGGTTATAGAGTTAATTTCGCAAATAAAAGATTTAAATAGACTATCGGTTAAAAAACAAAACTGGTTAAAAAGAGAGAGCTCAAAGAAAAGACATCCGATCGCTAGCACATAATGTGTTATATGTTATATTAACTGTTCAGATGGGGTTTGATTACTAACAGCTAATATTACAATTAGTGATAAAACATGTGCATAGCACAGTATACGTTTCTATCAGAATTGGTTGAACAGAGCACACTCTGTTAAGCAAACAATGGTTTGTCCACCAGGGAACTGTGTAACACAAACCCTTTCACCACATTATCCATCTCATCTAGCTTCCTCTTGAATACCCATTTCGTCTTGATAACGTTGACTCCAGCAGGCTTGTCGACACATTTCCAGGTATCATTTTCCTTAAATGATTTCATCTCACTCTGCATCGCTTCTATCCATTTTTCTTTGTCATCTCTGGATAACATATCTTCCACATCTTCGGGATCTTCCAAGATGTTAACCGTCTCAGCATTGTAAACTACTCTTGGTAATTTTGAGATTATTTCGCTTCGGCGTGCGAGAGCAGATTCTCCAGCTTCTGGCAGGTCTGGATTATCTTCACCTATCTGCTCATTGCCCATATCAGATTGCATGCCCAACGTTGAAACAAGACCTTGAGTTTCTAATGATGTTGTCAAAGATGGATCTTCTTCGTTATCCCCCTCTTCAAATTCTGGATTTGATGAACATGACTCGAAGTCGTTTTCTATGGCAAGATTTTCTTGATTCTCTATTGGATGTACCCCCACTACAGCGGTATATTTTGGAACTTCATTGGTATTTTCATTATGAGTTATCCTCGTGAAATACTACATCACGGCTGATGAAAACATTTTTCTTTTGTAGGCTATACAGACGAAAACCTTTGGAAGTATTCGAATATCCCACAAAAATGCATTTCTCAGATTTTGAATACAGCTTTCGTCGTTTTTGTTTGGGAAATTCGAAAAGAACTATCATCCGGTTTGCGATTGCTCCATAACTCTTCTGGCATTTTAGCAACACACAACATAGCTCGAGCCTTCTCTATAAGAGTTCTGTTCCATCCTTTCTGCCAAACCGTTCTGTTCTGGAGCATAACGAACGGTTGTTTAATGAACAATCCCAGACTTCTTTAACTCTAGTTGCATAGCTGGTTTATGAACTCTGTACCATTGTCCGTTCGTAAAATTTTAATTCCGGATTCTTGTTGGTTTTCGACTTCGGCTTTGAATTCACGAAAACAGTTCAACACAGCATCTTTCGTAAAGTAAACATACCTTCCGAGTGAAATCATCTATGAAAGTAACAAAATATATACTTCCCTTTATAGATTTCGCCTCCATTGGACCACAACCACACGCGTCTGAATGGATTATCTAAAGTACTTTTGATGACCTTGACATTTCTGAAGAAAAACTTCTGCAAATGACAAACATGTTGACTGAGAATCTTGATTCAAAGCAATACCCTTAACTAAGAATCGAGCAAGTGATTTTAAATTTTCTTGTCCCAAGTGACCAAACCTTCAATGCCAAACGTTTTCCAGGTTACTTTTTGTAACATAAACATTCTTATATGGAGCAGTATCCAACTTGTAAAGACCGTTTTCAGATTTACCATTTGCAATGACTTCGTTTGAAGAGTTTATGACACGACATCCATCTTTGTCGAAGATGACAACATTGTCATGATCCACAATCTTCTTTATGGAAAGTAAGTTGACTCTTTATTCCGGGACATAAAGAGCATCATGAACAACAACATCACGCCTTCCTTTAGGAGTTAAAACAGCCAACGAAATGTCACCCTTACTAACAGCATTTAATTGGCTTGAGTTCCTTGAAATAATCAGGATCAGATGTCATATGATCGGTGGCACCACTATCAAAACACCATTCATGCTGTTTGGACTCTGCATGAAACGCTGCAAACATTGAGCCACCTTTTTCTGACTTCAAATCTTGTTCCTTAAATTTCGATAGACAATCTGAAGCGTAGTGTCCGACACCACCACAGTTATAGCAACGATATTTCCCTTTCTTGTCATACTTAAGCTTCCATTTATTGTATGCATTGGAAAAACTTCCTCTCGTTAACAAAAGAGCACTATTGGATGATTTGGAATCATATTTAACGACCTGCAGCACTTTCTTTTTGATGGAATCTGCTGAAATTTTTGTTTTCCACTGCAACCTATGCTCATGATCATCGGCCAATATTCATCAGGAAGACCTTTCAATAATAAGCTGCCAACCCATTCATCATTTACTGCAAATCCTATTTCATTCAACTTCTGTGCGGTCGAAACGATTTGACTTACGTAATCTTCTATAGAGGAACATTCTACCATGACCACTTAGCATAGTTTTTGAAGCAAACCTATGCGCCTGTCCAGACCAGAGTCTTGAAAAAGATTTTGCAAAGCTGTCCAAACTTCTTTGGAAGTTGTTGCATTCGTAAAGACTCTTATCGATAGCCAGAATCATCTTACAACGAGCAATCTTGTCCTTAGACACATCCAACTCAACGCCTGGAACATTCTCATGGCAAAACTCCATGTTGACCAATTTTCAGAACCAGTTAGCTTCTCACACACATTTTTCTTCAGTATGTATGTATTCCTTGAATTTTGCTATTGTCCTGAGCCCATAACCTTTTAGCAGAGTTAAATTAAACGACTTGGTTATATGATAGTAAACGACAGAATGAATATTTAATTGAAAAATATTTTCTTTATACATTATAGTCAAAACTTGATTACTTAGAAATTTTGATCGCAAGTATAAACTTAACAAGTTTTCAAGCAATATTTTATCCGATGATAAAAAATCTACCTGGCGAAACAAAAAAAAAAAGGAAGTCAATCTATACAACAACATTTCAATAACTGTCATCCCTCAAAACTGGAAATCAGCTACTGTTATTCCGATACCAAAACCCAAAAAAGATAAAAACACAATAGAAGGGTATCGATCAATATCACTTATCTCATGTTTGTCAAAAACATTATAAAAAATCGTTGCCAAACGCTTACTCTGGTTTTCCGAAACAGACAATTTATTCAGCCCGAACCAAGTAGCTTTTAAGTCCAACACAGGATTTGTCGATGCCCTCCTTCACATGGACTACTACATTTCTAAAGCATTATCGACCAAAAACCACGTCTCCATATTATCTCTCGATTTCGAAAAAGCTTTCGACCGAATAGGAATCCACATTGTATTAAAAACCCTTTTGCAATGGGGAATTGGAAAGAAAATGTATGGATACTGTAGTATTAAGCACTATAATATAATAATATTAATTTTGAGAACTTTGTATTTGTTGTGACTACGAGAGGGAGCTCGCATGTTAAAATAATCATCACCCAGATGTCAGTGATATATCCGCTTTTGTCCTCCATCTTAAAGACGTGTCAACGTGACGTTTGTCAAACGATAGACCACAAGAACTCTTTCACTTTAATCTTGGCTCTGCTTGTGGAAACATAAACCAACATACCTCTCAACATAACTCTCAACATACCGCAGCTAGTTTTCCATCACCAGCGATTTCAAAGAAACCGAAACAAATTTTGTATTAGTATTAAGTTGTCCGAATTATATTTGAATATTAAATGAAATTGAATTGATTATAAAACCCATATTGGCGACGAGGTTGGAGGCGGACATCTTAATTAAACAACAACAGAAGTGGCTTTCAGAGCTGATGGAAAGAAACCTGCAAAGCATGCAGAATTTAATCAAAAGTTTCAATGGAGCAGGCCCAACTCAATCCACGAGCATCCCAAGATTCGAAGCCTACGACCCGGCAAAGGCAAATGGGGAGAATTACCTTTTCCAACTCCATCAGCATTTCAATGCTCATGCTATCATTGACGACACCATAAAGAAATCATATTTCTTATCGTCATGCGGCGACTACTTGTTGGACCTTCTTAAAAAACTCTGCGAGACGAGTGATGTAAGTATATTTTCATATGCTAAGCTCACCACGTGTTTAACCTCACACTTCCAATCGACCCAACACACCCTCGCATCGGGATATAAATTTCTCCGCCACAAAATGTCACCGGGCCAAAGTTATAGTGACTGGATTGCAGATTTAAGAGGAATCGCAAAAGACTGCGGATTCATCTGCAAGAAAGAGGGATGCAACCAATCGTATGCAGACTACATGATCCGGGACATGATTGCATTTTATACCCCACACGAACAGGTCCGACTTGGTAGCAACTCAAAACCCAGACCCAACATTAGAAAAAATGCAAGAAATAATCACAGGATTTGAAACAGCGCAGATTGCTTCATCAATTTTAAAAGACGTCGACAAAGTCAATGCATCAACATCAGTCGCAGCTAGGGCTTCACGATATTCGATAAAAATATCGGTATCGTATCGTATCGTATCGAAGGTCGATACGATAATCGACACGATATCTAGTACCTGCGATACCGATATCGAAACGATAAACGTATTTTTAAAATTGTCGATATTATCGTATCGCCGATAAGCACTGGCCGATAATTATCGAATATATCGTATCGACTGAAAGAATTCTACTTTCGACACTGCGAGCGCAAAATTCGAATTTTCTTTCAATAGCATTTTCTAACAGTACAGTAGATGACGGATATAAGAAAGTCTCATATAAGAAAAACACGGATATAAGACAGACATTTCAAAACACCATGCACATTCTCATTAAATTGTGTGTTAAATTTATCTCATAAAAGAAAAACGTTTATAAGAAAAACACTGATATAAGAAACTTCTTCTGATGTAAAATCTTGTTCACTACATAGAAAATAAAACGTGTATAAGAAATTTTCCAGTGTTAATATGCAAATGATGCACCGTGTAAACTTCCACAAAATTTCTGAACCCACCCTCATTGTATTTCTATGTAGCTAGTACCCGCGACCTGACAATCGATTGTAGTGCCATCTTATCTTGAGACCTGGCACAGTGCTGCTTTTTACTTGCGACATATAGAAAATATGGCTAGTATTGAATTCGTAAAAAAAAAAAATTGAGATGAGGATGAGATATGACATTACGATGATAGAGAAGTCGAAAAAAGTGGGTCCGGCGATTCCATCTGTCTGTCTGTCTTTAAGTTTACAGGCATCTACAGCCTTAACTACTGGTCCGATTGACTTCAAATTTGGAAATTAGAGTTTTGAGCAAAAACTCATATTCTAATTTTTTTATTTTTGTTTTAAGATCAAAATTTAGGGTAACCACCATAAAATTTTTTGGCCAAAAACCAAAAATTTCAATTTTCTCCAAAACGGCTACTACGATTTTTTTTAAACTTCCGCGAGTTTTATTTTTTTAAACATTTATTTTTTTTTATGTAAAAAAATTTTTTGTATTGCTCCAAAACGGTACCTCCCATAGAACCGTTTTTTTGTTATTAGATTTTCTCGAAAAATGAAAGTCCGATTAGCGTAAGTTTTCTTTTCCGAAAGTACGTATATAGCTATTGTTCAAATAATATTTTGTATTCAAAAAAATTTCAAATTTTTTTTTGGATTTTTAAAAAATATTTTTAACTTATTTTTTCAAAACTCTGTATCTCAAAAACGGATCAATTTAAAAAGTCCAAATTGAAGTATAATGTGTATATTTATTTACATGGTCTTGAAAACTGCATACCCAAATTAATTTTAAGACATTTTCGAAAAATTGTATATATGCAAATTAATTTAACGACGACGATTTTCAAAAAAAAATCAATAAATTTAGAGTTAGGTTTTAATTTGTTTGGCATTTAAATTTTTGGAATTAAATGTATTTACGAGGTACATTTTCAAATTTTAATTTTTTTTAATAAATTCATTTTTTACATAAGTTTGGTATTGGGAATTGTTTTGTTTTTTTTTTTTTTTTGGTTTTGATGTAGCACAAAAAATCGGAAACACCATTCTTGATAATATTAGCTGATTCCATACTACCTGTTCAATGTGATTTTGAAAGAAGTACATACAAATAATTTTATGTTTATTTTGTTTATGTTATGTATTTATTTATGATTTACATACTTAAAATAAGGGATGTACATTGTACATGCAATGCATTTTAACATTTTATTTGGTTTTGTTTTAAAATTTGCTAAGAAGAAATTTTCTATTCAAAAATGCTATGACTTATAGTAGAAATTTTATTTCTTATTGTATTGATATAAGAAATTTTCTTTCTTATATATATTTTATTTATATAAGAAATTTTCTTTCTTATATCCACTTTTTATTACATATAAGAAAACACGGTTATAAGAAAGGAATTCTCTGGTTTTTTGGACTTTCTTATATCCGTCATCTACTGTAGTTTACTTGCAGTAATACACATATTTGGTTGTTTTTTTACGCGTTCGCTCGTGCTTTCGTTGTCGATCGTCTTTTGTAAGAACCCGATGAACATCGATACTGGAACGAAACGCGTCATTTGTTTTCGAGACATGTTAGTAGTATTTCATTAAATAGGTGGTTGTATGGTTGTCTTCATCTATCGTCATATATATATATATATAAATGCATCTATAAAAATAAAGTCTGTAAGGGGTTGGAGTATCAAGCCTAAACCAAAAAAACAGATAACGCGAAAAGGTACACCTATATTCTATATTTTGCTCTTAGAACGGAACGGTTATGGGATTGTGATTTTCAACAAATGTCGATGTAAAATTTGGGGTTCGGATAGTCTAAAATCAAATAAAATTAATTCTGTATAGCTTGCGTTTCACTTTTTGCCTCGCTAGAATAGTTATGCACATTTTTTCATATTTCGATATTTTATCGAGTATCGTATCGGTATCGTATCGTAGTCGATAACGATACGATAAATTTGTCTAAAAATTATCGCCGATATCGATACGAAACGATAAAATAATTTTTTATTCGATACGATACCGATAAAATTGAAAAATATCGGTATCGTATCGTATCGTGAAGCCCTATCGGAGGTGGTGTCGTGTAGGCTATGTCGTCCGATTATTCCACCAAAGATTTCTTCTCTACCCAGCTTAGCATTAAAATCTCCAAGGACGATTTTAATGTCATAGGAGCTCGTAGAACCTGTCTTTGGTGTCTTCCTCTCTGTGGGCGCTTGAGCGCAGATGAGGCTGATATTGGTGAATTTAGCCTTGATACGGATTGTAGTGATGCGCTCATTCACTGAGTTGAAACTCAAGACCTTCCTCCTAAGTCGAGTCCCAACTATAAATCCACATCCAAATAGACGCTGATTTTGTTCCCGGTAGCAATCGCCGTAGTAAATATCGCAGTTGTGCATTTTACGTAGGCCCGGACCATCCCATCGCATTTCTTGGATGGCAGTTATATCTGCTTTATAGCAGTCAATTGCTTCCGCTAGTTGTTCGGCATGTGGCCTGTTAAGGGACCTAACATTCCACGTGCAAAACCGAAATTCGTTGCCCTTAAATCGTTTGCGTGGGTCGTCATCATTAATTCCGTCCGTATCCGAGACTTGTTGGTGGTTCGGAACTATAATTTCTTTATGTGGCCGGGCAGTCATCCCGACGCACGACCCCCTACCTGGAGGGCCAGGTCTTAACTCTAAGACAAAGAGCCGGCCAAACCGCTCCTTATAGGCCTGGGCTGCGAATATGTTGTAGTGGCCCTATAAGGTGTTCACTAAGTAGTTCATCCTGACTGGAACTGTAGACGCCACCGTTGATTCCATCTTGGGAGTTCTTCCGCTTCCTTCTGTTGGAAAGGAGGCATGCCTAAGTGGACGCATACCTCCTCCCCCTCTCTCTATTTGCTGCAGCCAACGATTTCCCACTGGGGTTGGAACCCAATCTTCGGTCGGAGGTACTGGGCACCCGATGTTCACCACGGGGAGGTGGAGAGTAGGAGTTGATAGACAGAGGTTTCAGTGGACGCTTGTGTCCACTTGAATGCACGTGTCTACCCTTCGAACATCAAAAAATCTAATTTAGTTATAAAAAAAAATCTTCACAGTCAAAAATCATCCCACAGTAGATAGCCCTGGCAGCTAATTTCAAGTTTAAGTATTGAACATGTAATTTATTTACCATTTAATAAAATGAATAATAATAATAATAATATTTACAATATATGTACATATCAAACAAGCTAAACCAATCATAACTTCCACACATTTTGAAATCCTCAGACACTAGAAAATTTTGAATTTCTGAAAGTACTTGGCAAAGGTACATTCGGAAAAGTTATTCTTTGTCGTGAAAAAACAACAGCAAAACTTTACGCTATTAAAATACTCAAAAAAGAGGTCATAATTCAAAAGGATGAAGTTGCACACACCCTAACGGAAAGCAGAGTTCTGCAAACAACAAGTCATCCTTTTTTAATTGCAAGTAGAAAACCTTTATTTAAAAAAAAAATAAAAACTAATAATTTCTTCTCCTTTATTAGTCATTAAAATATTCATTTCAAACCAATGACCGTCTCTGTTTCGTAATGCAATATGTAAACGGTGGAGAACTTTTTTTTCACCTTAGTCGTGAACGTGTGTTTACGGAAGAACGTACCCGTTTCTATGGAGCAGAAATAATATCTGCCTTGGGTTATCTGCATTCGCAGGGAATTATCTATCGTGACTTAAAATTAGAGAATCTTCTCTTAGACAAGGACGGTCATATTAAAATAGCTGACTTTGGTCTATGTAAAGAAGACATCACTTATGGACGTACGACGAAAACTTTTTGCGGAACTCCAGAGTATTTGGCACCTGAAGTTCTAGAAGACAATGACTACGGGCATGCAGTAGATTGGTGGGGAACCGGAGTGGTTATGTATGAAATGGTGAGAAAATGCACCATAACCACAGGAAAAAAAAAAACATGATCTCGATCTATTTTATTTTCCAGATATGTGGTCGTCTTCCGTTTTACAATCGTGATCATGATATATTATTTACGTTAATTCTATTGGAGGATGTTCGATTCCCGAGAACGATATCCGAAGAAGCGAAAAGCCTTTTAAGTGGTCTATTAGCTAAGGACCCAAATAAAAGGCTTGGTGGTGGTCAAGATGATGTGAGAGAAATACAAGCACATGCTTTCTTTTCTAGTATAAACTGGACCGATTTAGTACAGAAAAAGGTAAATAGTTGAAATATCGTTTTTCACGCCATACAAAAAAAAATCCCTTTTATAAATTTCAGATTCCTCCGCCATTCAAGCCTCAAGTAACATCAGATACAGATACAAGATATTTCGATTCTGAGTTTACAGGGGAGAGTGTTGAACTTACTCCACCAGATCCAACTGGTCCTTTGGGTGCAATTCAAGAGGAACCTCTCTTTCCACAAGTAAGTATTACCAATTTTAGTTGGATAGTATCAGACTTTTTTTTTGTTTTTTTATTTGGTTTATTCAAAAACAGTTCAACTTCCCACTTAACACAGTAAAATAGTAAAGTTTTTTTTTCCTTTTAGTTACTTGCAATTTTATAAGTTAACTTCAATTGTCAGTTTTGTCAAATTTTTTTTTTCTTTTTATTTAATTTAATTTTAAAAAAGTAATACGTTTTTCCCGACTGCGCCAATAATGTGTAGGATTTCCTTTTAGAAAAAACACAGGTTTACTTTCTAAATTAATATTATTTATTGCCTACTTGATACGTCGAAAGCCAGAGCACAAGGGAGTCAAGTTCTTACTTGCTTTCTTCTCCTTCTTCGATTCGCTTTAATCGACAACTTGGCGTCACTTAGTTGCTTCTTCGAAAAACTAACTTTCCAGTCTTATCTTCGCAGAAGATGAGATTATTTACATTGGTTGGCCATTGGCGTAGGAGAGTTACATTAAGTATGTAACAATATTATTTGTAGGAATTTTGTACCCTATTGAATAAACACCAAATAACTGGATTAACAAGCGTTTTATTTGAGGGTTACAAAATCTGAAAGCAAAGCCAACAATATATTATTATCTTATAATATGGTATTCTTATGTTGATGTTCCTGCTCATTATCCGAGTCCATGCCGTGATCATCACGCCAATCGGCCCACTTTCGCATACGACATGCCTCTATAATATCATCGTATGGTAGTTGTGTCATTTGGCAATTCTCTATATCTCTTACCACATATCTATCATTCGGAAGAACCATATGTATTTTATAGGGTCCCTTATATTTTGGTACAAACTTTTTGTTCGTTCCAATAGTAGTGTCAATATTCCGAATAACCACGAAATCTCTACTATAAATTTAATTGGAGGTCGATCATTTCTGGCAATGATCTCCGAATTTCTAATTTGTGAACTTTCAATATTCTTTGAAGCATTCATTCGCATACTATCAAGACTTCGATCACTTGATTCAAACTTATTATCTAAGTATTCCGTAAGAGCATCAATTTCTATTCCTCTTTGTTGTACACCAAATAACAATTTAGAAGGAATCTGTCCAGTGGCTGAATGAACGGAATTATTTACAGCATACTGAACTTACGTTAGCATCCATGTCCAATCAGAATGTTGTATAGGTTCAGATAACTTACTTAACATTGATTTCAATACTCAATTCACTCGCTCTACCTGGCCATTAGCTTGAGCTGAACCAGTAGCAATTTTTACGTGTTCAATGTTATTATTAACCAGGTATTCGCTGAATTCTAAAGATGTGAAACAAGTTCCCCTATCACTTACGATTCTCCTAGGCCGACTAAAATATTCAAAGTATTTAGCTAAACACGCACAAACTTCTTTTGAACTTGTTGAATTAACTGGACGAAATTAGGAACTGAGGCAATCTCTAATCGGTTTCTTAATTGTAAAATCCTCTCATCTCTATTTTGTGTGAGGTGCAACTGTAAATCGATGTCATTGGAATCGATAACACAGTTTGTTTGTTCTTTTTCTCCCTTAGTTTTGATCGAAATTGGGTGGTGCCGACTCAAAGCGCCCACATGACCCATTAACGTACCACTTCTATGTTTTATGGAATAAAACTGCTCCAATTTCAGGGCCCATCGAGCTATGCGCGGAACTGACTTTTGCCTTTCTAAAGTTAATGCTAAAGAATCACAATCTGTGATAATTCGGAACGGAATGCCATCCAAATAATTATGGAACTTTTCTAGCGAATAAATTATTGCCAAAGTTTCCAATTCACAGCTATGAAATTTATATTATTAATTAATATTATATTAATTATATTATATTAATGTACTACAAAGGCTTAAAGGTGTCAACACATTTTCATCGAAATTAAACGGAATGTTAGGTTTAGTCAAATCTCTGAACGGATTTGCAATGCTGAAAAAGACGGAATAAATCGTCGGAAGTAAGAAAATAATCCTTAACATTTTTGTAGCTCTTTAACATTTTTCGGAATCGGAAGATGCTTAATTGCAGTCAAATGATGATCATTTGGCCAGATGCCAGTGAAACCTTAATATTCAATTTCTTCATAACAAAATTTGCATTTACTCGTTTTAATCTCTAGTCGGAAGCTAAGCCAACCGCCTTAAAATTCTTTAGAGAAGTACAATATGCTCTTCAATAGTCGCAGTGGCTAACGTAATGTCATCAAAATATACTACTATGGAACCTTCATCAATAGACTGACGTAAAATAAATATCATAAACCTCTGAAAATAAGCCGGACCTTTTTTTAAACCAAATGCAACTTCGTGTATTCATAATGTCCATTAGGCGTTACAAATGCCGTAAATTGTATTGAATCTTCTTCAATCGGGATATGATGGAAACCATTTCTTAGATCCAAAATGGTAAAATATTTCTTTCCTTCCAATCTTCCCAAACAATCGTCTATTAATGGGATAGGAGAACTATGTCGCACAACAATCTTATTTAATGGTCGATAATCAACGCATAGCCTTTTGTCATTATCTTTTTTTTGGACTAAAACTAAGAGGAAAGCGTTTGGGGATTCCCTAGGTCTTATAATACCTTTTTCTAGTAAATCTTGTACTTGCTTATCTCCTCCGCGGAGGATAACTAATCGGCATATTAGAGGTAAGGCGAAGTTTCATAGAAAAATCGTGCTTAATATTAATAGCTGCAATATTGTCAAGATCTAAGTATTCGGAACAAATAATCTCGTTTATTCTTGCTATATTTTAGGAAATTAAGTTTGGATTAATGTCATACTTATCTTGCGTTTCTTCAAATATATCTATAGCAAACACAAGGTAATTCATGATTTTCAACGTGTTTAAGCTTATCACATGAAGCAATGATCGTATGCGGAAGCAGACTGCATAATGAACAATGGACCGACATTAGAGATGTTCTTAAGAGTGATTTATAGTGAGCAGTGATCACTGTGTGCAGTTTACAAAAAGAGCAGTTTAAAGTAGCAGCTAATTGATCACTCTTAAATGAGCAGTTTATATTGAAAAAGGACCGACAAATGTACATATTCTACAAAAATTTGTTTACACTATCAGATATACCTGCACACATGTTTTCATTATTTATGGAAAATTATGGCAAAATTATAATGGTACTGCGAAAGCCCCCAAGCTCAAGTGCTCAAGTGCTCACTGGTCACTGCCTCTTACGAGAGGCTTTCTGCTCACTGCTTTTCTAGTCATTTGTCATTGCTTATTTTCTAACAGCTTTTCTGCTCTTTTTCTACTCTTATAAATGAGCAGTGAGTAGAGAGCAGAAAAGCATTGAGCAGAAAAACAGTGAGCAGTATAGCAGTGAGCAGAAAAGCAGTGAGCTGAATAGCAATGAGCAGATAAGCAGTGAGCAAAAAAGCAGTGAGCATTGAGCAAAATAGCAATGATAATGAACAGAAAAGTAATGAGAAGGGTGGCAGTGCGCCGTTGAGTAATGAAATAATATAGGTACCAGAGATTAAAATGAGTATATTTGAACAGTTCGAACACGTCCAACTTTTTCTTGTGTGCTTGTTCATACTCGTTCGTTTCATTCATTCATTCATTCATTTATTTCATTAATTAGAAGTTAAGTATATATACAATAGGTAGAATCTTAATTTAAGTGCAGAAGCAAGTGCTTATTCAGCTTTAATATTGATTAATTAGGTTGACAGAAAGATGTGTAAGAAAGTAACATTTTAAGAGATTGGGAAAGCTAAGTTTATGTGAAAACCCATTAACAATTTTTTTTTTTTTTTTGAATAATTACAAATACTTAAAACTAGATAACAAATACTTACAAACTAATTGGGCAAAAGTTCACCAATAAGAGGATTGTCCGAAAACGAACACCTATCAAAAAACTTGTTTGCTAGGGAGTTCAGTTTGTCTATGACAGAATCAACGTTAGACATGTTATGTAAGTCAGAGGTGGAGAAATACTTTGGTAAGTCAAGAATCATTTTCAGGATTTTATTTTGAATAATTTGTAATTTTTTAATATGAGAACGCGCGCATTTATACCAAACAGGGGCACCATAGACCATAACGGCCTGGATACTCGTTCGTTTGCAACCCTTATTTATGAATAAATTGATTCATAAGTAAATATTTTTCGGTTTCGATCATTTCAAGTCAAATTGATTCACAAGCAATTTGTTTGCTTGTACTTACTCAATCATGTTCGAGTTTTCGGGTAAAATCGATTGAATGTTTCAATTTTTTTTTTCTCTACGAAGAAAAAAAGAAAGATGTAGGATTTGTATGGATTATAATTTAATGAATAAAAATATTTTTATATGATTTAAGAGGCCCGATTTGCAGTCATAAATATAATAATCTGCACTGGAAACATTATTTTTCACATTAATTAAAGAAAGGATTTATTAATGAGTGCATACATTAAATGTAGGTTAGGTACGTTGTTTGTATACTTAAATAGAAAATAGTAATTGACGAAATTATGTCGTGGGAATACCTGTTTCCGGTTGGTAGAGAATGCAGTTCTGTAAGGATATTTTAAATATTCTTACTCTTTTTATGACATATCTGACCTTCTACCTATTACCAAGTTACCTACTACTCTCTGGATAATATATTGTAATCCTTTTCTAGGGTGGGATGTTGACTTGTTGTTATTAGAGTAATAAAATAAAAATTGAGGTATGAAAAAACGTTTTAAGTTTAAGCTATGAATGAATTAGTTTCAGTAAAAATGTTTGGTTTTTCCGCATTTTTTTATAAAAAAAAAGGTTTTTTTTTCAATGAGTACATTTTTTAATATTAAGATTCAAGTGAAATCAGAAGGATGTAGAACGTAGTCAAGGAAAAATGTTGTTTTTGGTTATCCTGTGTAGAAGGGGCAGCGAGAAAATGTATGGAATTTAAGGTATGAAATGTGCAAATCGATTCAAAAAAATATGCCAGATATTGTGCATGTTTTACAGCAGAAACAACAGCTGCAATGAATTCAAGAGATCAACAATAATTGATTCAATGAAATTGTTATTTTCTTGACTCCCTTTAAAGAGACGACCTAAACCCTTGGTGAAACGGATTCATTCAATTTAACTGAATTCAAAGGAAAAATGAAACATTATCTTATGACTTTATTTAACCCTGAGATCAAGCTAACATTCAAGACCGCTACGTTCTAATATCCGCCATGTAACAACATAAGATTATTAAAAGCAGTAGAGAAGACTAAAATGTACGATTTTATAAAGTCCCTAGCTCCAACCATTGAACCAAATACGAACTCTTTGGATATGCAACCGTCAGTTTCTTCAAGGGAATGTGATATGTAAGTACGCCGATTTTGCTGGAGAAAATTCAACTGAAAACGCGGATTAATTTGCTCATGAAATCAAAATGTATATTGAAACCCATACACAAGGTCCTGTTGTTATTCTACAATGGTTTGAACACAAAAAATCAAAAGAATCAAAATATGTGGATTTTTTTATTTCTATTCGTTTCTATTTTATTCGAAAAATTGTACACTGGTATAAAAATTGGACAATGAAAAAAATCAACGATGAAAATAAACCTCCTGACCATAAATTACCTACATTTCCACTCAGCACACAAATCTCAAACAAACCAAACAATATTTCTCGATTTACTTGCAAGCGCCATGAATAATGGGGTGGTGATTGTAAGCGATTCTACTTTCAATCAGTAAACTCGTTTGAACTCGTTTGAAATAAGGGATGACTTGTAAATAATTTTAGAGAAATAAATCTTCACTCTACTTTCCACTTGAAAGCAATACCGAATATGGATCATTCAATAAAGCCTTGCGGTATTATTCCAGTATTTTACTGCTCACTGCCATCTTGCTCACTACTTTTCTGTTCATTGCTATTCTGCTCACTGCTTTTTTGCTCACTGCTCAGTGCTCATCTGTTCATTGCTATTCTGCATACTGCTTTTCTGCTCACTGCTTTTCTGCTCACTGCTATTCTGCTCACTGCAAATCTGCTCACTGCTCATTTAATCACTGAGCAGTTTAAAGAGCAGTGAGCAGTATAGCAGTAACATTGAAGAGCAATCATTCCTGCTCACTGCTCAGTGGAATAGCAGAGTGATTAATAGCAGCTATCGCAATAGCTGCCTCACCACTGACCGACATATCAGGATAAAGTTTAGCTAATGACTTTTACACACAATGTAACACTTCATCATTAATTTTCATTTTATTTGAATATGAATTAACATTAATTTCAAATTTCGGTTTCGGTACTGTATTAGGAATAACACAAAGTTTGATTTGAAACGATTGTAAAAAATTCTGACCCAACAGAACTGGATAGGAATACAAGAGTCCGGAACAACATAAATTTCAATATTTTTATAAATATCATTAAATCAAAGACCATATAACAAGCAAAAATGTCGCACGTAGAACAAAAATCTGTGCCTGCTTTTTTCTACCATCCCTTTTATTACAATGGGTCCAAAACATGAGTCTACGAATTAGAAAAATTTCACATGTTGTGGATACACACTGTGCGAAAAAGAGCGTTGCTATTTATACTGAAAAGGTAGAGGGAGAAACAATGTATTTCATGTTTATGAGTAGAAAAAACAACAACAAAACCTATGCCTTTTCAATGGGTCCAAAACATTGTTGGCAGATTTGTAATAATTTTATGAAGCAGAAGATAGAAAAATGAGTTTTTTGTCATATACACAAGCAAGTTAGGTTGATCGTTGATGATCGAGTTAAATGAAAAAAGGGTGAGTTGATTCCTACACCTGTATGTGTATTCATTTTTCATAATGCGTCTAGGTGATTTTGTTTTTTGTAAGCTTCGTAGAAAAATTGGGAACGTGTTTTGTTTATTTTTATTCTTGAAGGATAAAAAAACTTGAAAAGTGAGTTTTGATCTGCATTGATGAATATTCTTGGGCAATAACTTGTTGTAGTTTTGCTTTTGTTTTTGTTTTTGCTTCTTGGGGTTGGTTGTGAATTGTGATTTGAAAATCATATTCATTCACATAATTTCAATGTAGGTCAAAAAAAGATTGACATATTGTTGTGATTTGTGAGGATTGATTTATACGTAAGTTAAGTGAGTAGGTATGTCTATGTATATTTGTATGTTTTTGATCTCAATAAGGCCATTTGATTTTTTTTTGGTTCGCTACAATAGAAGTCGGTAATGGATCAATTAAATGAGGAAGACAGGTGATTGGGTATTGTTGGCAATGCTGGCTTGTAGGTACCTTCCAGTTGTACTGGAAAATCCAGGCCGCCATCTTCTTCACTTTAATGAATCGATATCCGGCATCTGATATTCTCTGCACAATTGATACGAGATAGACGCCATCTTATCCAGTGTATATATTTAACTTTAACTTGTAAAAATTTATAAAATTCAAAGTGAAAGAAAACTATTGTTGTAACCACCTTAAAGGAAATCTGCTCAGTTATTTCATTCGGTGCGTTCACCACGAGTTTCTTTCGGCACCAATCCGTGCCCATCCGCCGCTATTTTAAAGTTGACGATCATCCGAAGTCAACATCTTACAACAATATTGATCAGCCCATAACCCAGTCGCCCACACCACTTTAAATGCCGCCGAAACCAAAGCAACGATCCGACAAGACACATCGACCAACTACTCCACCAGAGGAGTACAACTGTCCCGCATGTGACAAACCGGACTCAGCGGACGATATGGTCCAATGCGACGACTGCGGTTCGTGGACTCACTACACCTGTGCCGGAGTAGACAACAATGTACAACACCAAAAATGGATATGCGCCACGTGCACATCAGGTAAGAATATCAGTTTGCCTAGTAATGTAGAAGTAGTCTCTGCGTCTGCTGTTGATAATATTGCCCAAAAAGAACAAAACTCCAATACTGCTCATAATACTGCCCCTCATATCTCCAATACTGCTCATAATACTGCCCCTCATACCTCGAATACTGCACCCAACGCTGCTGCTTCGTCGTCACACACAAGTGCCTCTGCCACCAACGAGCACATGCCCCTGGCAAGTACCATTAACGCCGAAGCAACTTACAATCATAACACAATTGGTACAATATCCAACGAAGGGTATGTCGATGCAGCTCGCTCGCTACACAACCTGCACCTTGCCTCTCTCGCTCCATGTAACGCCAACCAAAACACTGTCCCTACCGTGTATGCCGCAAAACGAATGCTCGATGCTATGAACGCCGATCGAATCTTCGCCACCCAAAGTGCCTCTACTAACCCAGTTCAAACTACCACTACTGCCTTACCACACTCGGCAGCAAACCCTTCTTTCTCCGTCAATGCTACAGTTCCCCCTACCATCATTTATAATAAGTCTTCCCAAAATATATTTAGTAACCTTACTACCACCGCCGTCAAGACTCCAATAGCAAACACACATCAAAATAGATGCAGATCAACCAGCTCCAAAGTATCCAAGGCATCCATGGGGAAGCAACTTCAACTGGAGCTACAAATCCTAGAAGAGGAGAGGGTACTGACACTCAAGCGGGACCAAGAGGAAAGGGAATTACTTGCCAAGAGGGATAGCGACTATCTTGAGAAAAAATTACACATCTTGAAACAATTTGAGGACAACTCTGCAGAATCCGAGGAGGATGAACCTGAAATGCCTACTTCAAACACCAAGGTACAAAACTGGCTCGGCAACCATCCTGCTAAATGTTTCACAACGTCAACAATCAACCAGTTACCAACCAGCGAACAAGTACGCCCAGCCGTCGACAGAGTCACAATACATCAGACCTCATTCGTTGAGCAGCCGAAGATAATGGACATCCCACCTCCGCAGCCCAAACAACAGCAACGACAGAACAAGATTTACCAGCCACAGCCAATGGAAATACCACATGATCAAGCTAATCCGCATGCTCCACAACTTTGGAGTGTCCCTGCACACAGCGTGCCCCCCCATCCAACACCATTGCCACAGCCATCGATGAACCACCAAACTCCAGGGTTTCCAAATTATGAACAGCAACATTACGACCCTCAAGCGATCCCAACAGCTGGTCTACACTCACCACCGCCGCCGATGAATGCACTATCAAGAGCAAATCTAGCTGCGCGCCAACTGGTTTCGCGGGACTTACAACCATTTGGAGGGAACCCTGAGGAATGGCCCCTATTTCTATCCAACTTCAATAGAAGCACGGAGCTCTGCGCTTTCAATGATGAGGAAAACCTGGTGAGGCTGCAAAGGGCCCTAAAGGGGAAAGCCCTGGAGGCCGTCCGAAGCCTACTAGTACACCCCAACTGCGTGCACCGAGTCATTACAACACTAAAAATGCTGTATGGTGACCCAGAACTAATTATCCACACACTAATCCAAAAAATTCAGATGACACCAGCGCCAAAGGCCGACAAATTGGAAACCATCGTGAACTTCGCGCTTATCGTTCAAAACCTTTGCGCCACCATAGAAGCATCCGGCCTAGTGGCGCATCTTAACAATGCAGACATGCTCCGTCGACTCGTTCTTAAGTTACCACCGGCCATCCGACTAGATTGGGCTAAATACCAAAGGGAGTTACCGGACTGTAACCTTTCTCATTTTGGTATATGGATCTACCAATTAGCAGAAGCCGCTAACAGTGTCCTCATGCCTGAGGCTTTACTATTCTCGCCCGAGAACAAGTCTACAGGAAAACGAGAAAAGGGATACCTTAACGCTCATAGTAGTGCTACGAGTAAAATTCACCCACTGTCCTCAAATCACCAGTGTTGTATTTGCCACGGAAATTGCGAGTCAGTCCCCAATTGCAAGGAATTCCAAAGTCTTAGCCGCTCTCAAAGGTGGTCAGCTGTCCGAGAACGCCATTTATGTCGACGGTGCCTAGGACAACACGGTAACAGAAACTGTTCATCTACGTCAATGTGCGGAAAAGGTGGATGTCTTCTAAAACATCATAAGCTGCTTCATAACGACGAAAGAAACGATGAAAGGCTATCAACACGTGACCAAAGCCACTGCAACACTCATGTCACCAAGTCGACAGCCATCCTCTTTCGAGTCGTACCCGTAGTTCTCTATAACGAAAGTGTAAAGATACAAACATTCGCATTCTTAGATGAGGGGTCATCGATATCGCTGATGGACGAGGAAGTAGCTAGGCAGCTCAGGGTCAGAGGAACTCCACACCCCCTATGTCTCAAATGGACGGGGAACACACAGAGGTACGAGAAAAACTCACAGTTATTCTCTATACAGATATCCGGAACTGCGTCAAATGCAGAACGGCTTAGACTCACGGACGTACACACAGTTGAGAACCTCCAGCTTCCCTCGCAATCACTATTCTTTGACGAATTACAACAACGATATGGATACCTCAAAGGTTTACCTATACAGTCGTACCACCACGCAACTCCACGGCTCCTTATCGGCTTGAATAATACAAAATTGAGCCTGCCCCTACGATATAAAGAAGGAGGGTTGGAAGAACCAGTGGCTACCAAAACCCGATTAGGGTGGCTCCTGCATGGCTATTATCAACACCCAATACGTACCAACGCATCTACACAAGATCATCATAGCTATCACATCTGTGGCTGCAATAATGAAGAGCTGCAACGATTGGTGAAGGAGTTCATCTGCAGCGACAATCTTGGGACCTCACCATCCGATAAATCCGTACTTCCAACCGAAGACAAGCGCGCTCTAGAACTCCTGAACAAATACACGACCAAGAGGGACGGGCGTTTCGAGACTTCACTGTTGTGGAAGTCCGACAATATTCAGCTACCAGACAGTTTCCACATGGCCAAAAAACGACTGTCGTGTCTCCACAAGCGCATGAAACGCGAGCCACACCTAGTCGAAGTAATCGAGGAAAAAATCAAAGATTACGTCACCAAAGGTTACGCCACAAAACTCCATCTGAACGTGAACTCGAACAAAAACCAGCGCTGCTGGTACCTTCCGATCTTTCCTATCATAAACCCGAAGAAACCGGGAAAGCTCAGGATCGTGTGGGATGCAGCTGCTACGGTTCACGGCGTGTCGCTAAACTCCACGCTGCTCAAGGGTCCAGACCAACTTACATCCCTTCCTTCAGTCATCTTCAAATCAAGAGAACATCCCGTAGCCATATGCGGAGATATCATGGAAATGTTCCATCAGGTCCAGATACGAAAGGAAGACCGCAATTTCCAGAGATTCCTGTGGAGCAAAGACGATAACCACGAACCAGATGTATACGTGATGAACGTAATGACCTTCGGAGCCACCTGTTCACCCTGCTGTGCGCAATTTATTAAAAACAAGAACGCTGACGAATTTAGCCAGAGCTTCCCGCGAGCGGTTCGAGCGATCAAAGAAAACCACTATGTCGACGATCTTATGGACAGCGTAGCAACGGAGGAAGAAGCTATACAGTTGGCCAAAGAAATCCGATTTATTCACCAGCAGGGAGGTTTTCTAATCAGAAACTGGATATCAAACTCGCCCCTGGTCCTCAAGGAATTGAAAAGTGATCCTGTGGATAGCAAAAACCTTGATATCGACGTAGAGTTGACAACGGAAAAGGTACTCGGAATGTGGTGGTGTACCTCATCGGATTGCTTCACCTATAAACTTACCTCAAACTCTGCTCAAAGCGATATCCTCTTCGGCACTGTCCGCCCAACAAAGCGCGATGTACTCAAGATCCTCATGACAATCTTCGACCCACTAGGTCTGCTTGCCCATTTTCTAATGTACGTGAAGGTGTTACTACAAGATATCTGGCGCTCCAAGATCGACTGGGACGAGGAGATAAGAGATCCAGAATACAGTAAGTGGTCCAATTGGGTCAGGTACCTCCCGGCTATGGAAAGGCTAAAAATCCCTCGCTGCTATGTCAAGGATAATACAAATCCCAATTCAGAACGACAGCTACACATATTTGTAGACGCGAGCGAGAACGGATTCGCTGCAGTAGCCTACATCAGATACATCACCAGCGCAGACAAAGTGGAGTGTTCCCTTATCGGAGCTAAGACAAGGGTGGCACCTCTAAAAAATTTATCCATACCCAGACTCGAATTACAAGCGGCAGTTCTAGGGGCCCGGTTTGCTAAATTCATAGTGGACTCCCATGCCGTAGAATTTTCTCAAAGATTCTTTTGGTCGGACTCAAAAAACGTCCTTAGTTGGATCCGTTCGGATCACCGGCGATACAGGCAATTTGTCGCCTTCAGAGTCAGCGAAATCCTGGATCTTACGGAGATATCACGCTGGAGGTGGGTACCAACAAAGAACAATGTTGCCGACGAAGGGACAAAATGGCAGAAGGTACCCGATTTCAGTGTCTCAAGTCGCTGGTTTAGTGGGCCACAATTCCTCAAACTTCCACCCGACGCCTGGCCTAAAGAAAACCCACAAGACGAAATAGTAGAAGAAGAACTTAAGACGTGCTACATTAATGCCCACTCCGTACGCGAAAAGATCTTCCGCTACGACGCAACACAGAGCTGGAAACGACTGGTGAGAAGCACGGCCTTCGCACTACGCTTCGTATACAATGCGCTAAGCAGAATACGCGATTACGATAAAACAAAGGGACCACTATCAAAACAAGAACTCCAAGCCGCAGAGCAAGCACTCCTGAAAGAAGTACAAGAGTATGTCTACCCAGAAGAAATTGCAGACCTAAAAGCCAATATACCCGTAGATACATCCAGTACGATCCACAATCTATGTCCGTGCATCGACGAAAACGGCATTATTCGGGCAAACGGGAGGATACAACTGTCAGCATGCGTAAGCGAAGACACGAAGAGACCGATTATCCTTCCGAGGGAGCACCGGTTAACCCAACTAATAATAGCTGACGTACATACACGCTACCACCACCAAAATCATGAGACTGTCGTCAATGAGATTAGGCAGAAGTATCATATACCTCAGCTAAGGGCAGCCTTTGCGGCACTAAGGCGGCGCTGTCAGACTTGTAAGAACCAGAGAGCTAAACCTTACCACCCCATAATGGCACAACTTCCACCCGCTCGCCTTGCATCCTTCTGTAGGCCGTTCTCCTTTACCGGGATAGACTATTTCGGTCCCATGACGGTTAGCATCCTTCGAAGAACGGAGAAAAGGTGGGGGGTACTTCTTACATGCCTTACGACGAGAGCCATTCACCTGGAAGTTGCGCACTCATTGTCTGCAGACTCCTGCATTATGGCTATTCGCAATTTCATCGGACGACGCGGAACACCAGTCGAAATATACAGCGACAATGGAACCAACTTCCAAGGGGCGGAACGAGAGATGAGGGAAGCCTTCACGAACATCAACAAGGATAAAATTGCAGAAGCATTCACATCGACCGACACCAAATGGAAGTTTATCCCCCCGGATCACCGCATATGGGGGGCAGCTGGGAGCGACTCGTTAGGTCTGTGAAGACTACACTATATCAAATAATGCCAACTCGAAATCCAACAGAGGAACTGCTTAGAAGTATGCTCATTGAAGTGGAAAATATAGTAAATTCAAGGCCTCTGACATACATACCGATCGACAGCGAAAATGATGAGGCACTGACTCCAAATCACTTCCTCCTAGGATCCTCGAACGGCTCAAAGCCACTTGCAGTATATGATGACGACGTTGGGCTGCTCAGAAAAAACTGGCAAAAATCACAGCAGTTCGCGGAGCGCTTCTGGAGGCGCTGGATCCAAGAGTATCTTCCAAACATTACTCGTCGGGCGAAATGGTTTACACTGACAAAACCCATAGAGGTGGGCGACGTGGTCTATATCGTGGACCCAACGGGCCCAAGAAATTGTTGGCCCAAAGGAAGAGTTGTCGAAACCAGAACCTCCAAGGACGGGCAAGTTCGAAGTGCCTTTGTCCAAACGCAATCAGGTGTATATGAACGACCCACTGTGAAGCTGGCAGTTCTGGATATCACAAATACAAAGGAGGACCTACCGGGGGGGAGTGTTGGCAATGCTGGCTTGTAGGTACCTTCCAGTTGTACTGGAAAATCCAGGCCGCCATCTTCTTCACTTTAATGAATCGATATCCGGCATCTCATATTCTCTGCACAATTGATACGAGATAGACGCCATCTTATCCAGTGTATATATTTAACTTTAACTTGTAAAAATTTATAAAATTCAAAGTGAAAGAAAACTATTGTTGTAACCACCTTAAAGGAAATCTGCTCAGTTATTTCATTCGGTGCGTTCACCACGAGTTTCTTTCGGCACCAATCCGTGCCCATCCGCCGCTATTTTAAAGTTGACGATCATCCGAAGTCAACAGGTATGTAGGTACATTTTAAATTCGATTTATTTCACTTTTTATTTTTCAAATACATACAAATACATACAAACCAACATAATATCTATCTGTATGTAATGGTTGCAAGAAAATAGACGGCTTAAAGCTGTAAAAAATGCATGACCTGTGGTCCGAGAAAATAATTTTTCGAACAAAACAGTAATGGGCATTTTTTTTAATGTGATGATTTTATGCTTAATGCAAGGAAGCGAGCAGCTATTTTGATGATAGGATGTCTCTACCTCTACCAACCTGTCCTTACAGCCTTCACCTGTATTAATACGATATGGTTAATCGTTTGCCATACTTTGGGATCTGATTCCTGGTCATATTCTAAGAAAAAATTGTGCTACAGTAAAGCCTGAATTTGAACTTTGACATCACTTTTTGCCGCTTCAAAAAAAAGGCTAACCTCGGATGTTGGTATGTTTAAAAAATAAAACGCATCAATTCTGTTTTCGTAAATTAACCTATAAAAGAATACAAATTAAAACTCTACAAGTAAAAAAAAATGTGCACGACTGGGTCGTACGAACTTGCTCCTGCATGCTAAAACTAAATATATATGATTACTTTTATGTTCCAAAAATTGCAAAAAGTAGTGTTAAAATAAAAGATATACTTTAAGCAATTCTGATTACACTCTTACTTACAGTTTATACTTAAAGATAATTAGAATTTATTAAACAAATTAAAATTTGAAAATGCACCTCGTAAATACATTTAATTCCAAAAATTTAAATGCCAAACAAATTCAAACCTTATTCTTGATTTATTGAATTTTTTTTTTTTTGAAAATCGTCGGAGCAGTTTTTTTTTTAATTAATTTTTTATATATAAAATTTTTCAAAAATGTCCTAAAATTAATTTGGGTATGCAGTTTTCAAGACCATGTAAATATGCATATTATACCTAATTTTGGATTTTTAAAATTGATCCGTTTTTGAGATACAGAATTTTGAAAAAAAAAGTTTAAAAATATTTTTTAAAAATCCAAAAAAAAAATTGAAATTTTTTTGAATACAAAATATTATTTGAACAAGATATATGTATATACTTTCAAAAAAAAATACGCTGATCGGACTTCCATGTTTCGAGAAAATCTAATAACAAGAAAACGGTTCTATGGGAGGTACCGTTATGGAGCAATAAACATTTTTTTTTTACATAAAACACATGAATGCTTAAAAAAATTAAACTCGAGGAAGTTTAAAAAAAATTGTTCGAGCCGTTTTGGAGAAAAAAAAAGTTTTGGTTTTTGGCCAAAAAAATCGTATGGTGGCTACCCTAAATTTTGATCTTAAAACAAAAATAAAAAAAAACTGGGATATGAGTTTTTGCTCAAACCTCTAATTTTTAAATTTGAAGTCAATCGGACCAGTAGTTAAGGCTGTAGATGCCTGTAAACTTTCCGACAGACAGACAAACGGAATCGCGGACCCACTTTTTTCGACTTCTCTATCATCGTAATGTCATATCTCATCCTCATCTTAAATTTTTTTTTTTTACGAATTCAATACTTGCCATATATTCTATATGTCGCAAGTAAAAAAGTACGAAAAATAGGTTGGATATGCAGGTACATACAATTCCCTTTTAAGCTCACTTTTAACATTTTTCATATTTTTTAGGAGAAAAAAGCTGAAGATATTATAATTTCCAAACTCGAATAATTAAACAAAGTCTTTTATTTTAGTTCATATAATTTTATTAAGTAATTCAGGTTAGGGTTTGTACATGTGGTTCGGTTGAATGACAATGACAGAATGCAAGAGAGAGAACATACCAAAGATAATAACGAAGAAACGTCAGAGGCAGAGGTGTAGTGATTAGTACTTTAGTACTCTTAGTAGCTATCAGAGATTAAAATGAGTATGTTTGAACAGTTCGAACACGTCCAACTTTTTCTTGTGTGCTTGTTCATACTCGTTCGTTTGCAACCCTTATTTATGAATAAATTGATTCATAAGTAAAAAGGCTTGTAAGTCAAACCAAGCAAGCAGAGGAAACTCGTAAATATTTTTCGGTTTCGATCATTTCAAGTCAAATTGATTCACAAGCAATTTGTTTGCTTGTACTTACTCAATCATGTTCGAGTTTTCGGGTAAAATTGATTGGATGTTTCAATTTTTTTTTCTCTACGCAGAAAACAAAGAAAGATAAAGGCTTTGTATGGGTCATAATTTAATGAATAAAAATATTTTTAAATGATTTAGGAGGCCGGATTTGCAGTCATAAATATAATAATCCGCACTGGAAACATTATTTTTCACATTAATTAAAGAAAGTATTTATTAATGAGTGCATACATTAAATGTAGGTTAGGTATGTTATGTTTGTATACTTTAATAGAAAGAAGTGATTGCCGAAGGAATACGTGCTTCCGGTTGGTAGAGAATGCAGTTTTGTAAGGATATTTTAAATATTGTTACTCTTTTTGTGACATATCTGACCTTCTACCTATTACCAAGCTACCTACTACTTTCTGGATAATATATTGTAATCCTTTTCTAGGGTGCGATGTTGACTTGTTGTTATTAGAGTAATAAAATAAAAATTCAGGTATAAAAATACGTTTTAATTCAAAGGAAAAATGAAACATTATCTTATGACTTTATTTAACCCTGAGATCAAGCTAACATTCAAGACCGCTACGTTCTAATATCCGCCATGCAACAACATAAGATTATTACAAGCAGCAGAGAAGACTAAAATGTACGATTTTATAAAGTCCCTAGCTCCAACCATTGAACCAAATACGAACTCTTTGGATATGCAACCGTCAGTTTCTTCAAGGGAATGTGATATGTACGCCGATTTTGCTGGAGAAAATTCAACTGAAAACGCGGATTAATTTGCTCATGAAATCAAAATGTATATTGAAACCCATACACAAGGTCCTGTTGTTATTCTACAATGGTTTGAACACAAAAAATCAAAAGAATCAAAATATGTGGATTTTTTTATTTCTATTCGTTTCTATTTTATTCGAAAAATTGTACACTGGTATAAAAATTGGACAATGAAAAAAATCAACGATGAAAATAAACCTCCTGACCATAAATTACCTACATTTCCACTCAGCACACAAATCTCAAACAAACCAAACAATATTTCTCGATTTACTTGCAAGCGCCATGAATAATGGGGTGGTGATTGTAAGCGATTCTACTTTCAATCAGTAAACTCGTTTGAACTCGTTTGAAATAAGGGATGACTTGTAAATAATTTTACTCATGAATAAAAAAACTCGAAATTACTTGTTTGATGGTTGACTCAGTTTGATCAAACTCGTTTTTTTTTTTAGTAAATACCCGAAACTTACAAGCAATACTTGACTCATTTTAATCTCTGGTAGCTATATAACATTTCTCCCCTTTTTAGATTTCTTTTAATAAATATCATTTACGTTTATATTGCTTACTAGCTAATCTTGCTGAACTCCTTGATTTCTTATAAACTTTTCCCGAACGTTTAGTTAAATTTTCAGAATTGCTAGAAGGGCTTTTTACTTGTACAGGCGCTTTGTTATTCTCATTGAATTTGTCAATTCCTTTATTCTCCAAAGATTCAGATGTTAAAGTTATAGAGGGATGAAATCTATCTTCTAAACAAGACCTTCTTAGTTCAGAAAATTGGACTATACGCCTGCAATTGTTATTATAAGTAATTTCATAAATACAAGGGCTAATTATTTTTGATACAACAGCAGGAATCCATTTTGCTGTTAACCTATTTGAATTACAATACATAATTTTATCGCCCTTTGAAAACGTTTGAAATTTTATGTACATCATTTTTTGATTCATTCAATTGAGTATTTTGTTTGTAACAACAGGGCTTTTGATCGGTTAAAATACTAAAAATACTTCGGGGTTTAAAATTAAAAATAGCTTCAGAAGGCGATAGCTTTGTTACCGTTGTTGGAGTGTGTCGATAAGATGTCAAAAACTGTAGCAATTTTTCATTTGGTGATAATTTTTTATATTAATTCAAAAAAATTTTTTGAAAACTTTTTTTTTACTTCTGCCACGC
This sequence comes from Sphaerophoria rueppellii, assembly GCA_920937365.1. Taxonomy (NCBI): domain Eukaryota; kingdom Metazoa; phylum Arthropoda; class Insecta; order Diptera; family Syrphidae; genus Sphaerophoria; species Sphaerophoria rueppellii. The sequence continues at coordinate 27,571,163 of CAKKXW010000005.1, read as the reverse complement.
CTCTTTCAGCTAAGCCGTGGCTTTGAGGGTGGTACGGCGGTGATTTGCTAGCTAAAATTCCATTTTGTTTACAAAACTCCAAAAACTTACTGGATGAAAACGGTGGTCCATTGTCACTACAAATCTCTTTTGGAAACCCAAAATAAGAAAAACTTGTTTTCAGTTTTTCAATGACAACTTCAGCAGTTGATTTTGTCAGTAAATAAACATCCATCCATTTACTGAAAGAATCAACAAGAATGAGGTATTCAAATTTACTAAAATAAAATAAATCGATGTGAATTCGTTCAAACATAAACGTTGTTTTAGGCCAAGATATTGTATCCGGGGTATTTGCTTTACGAGTCTGCTGACAGATCACACACTTATTCACAAAATTTTCAATTTCCTTATCCAGGTTTTTGAAATGAAATTGACTACGCGCTACTTGTTTCATGCGTGTCATCCCTACATGGTCCCCATGGATCAATTGAAGAACTTCTTGTTGACAAGAACTTGGAATAACCAACTTATTGCCATAATAAATGCATTGGTCTTCTACTGAAAGACAATTCTGCTTATCATAAAAACAAGACACATCCGGACACTTAATTTCTGACTTCGAAGGCCAACCTCCAGACACATAAGTCATGACCTGTTTCAGAACTGGACAATTAAGAGTCTGACAACGAATTCGATTGATATTTAGCAGGTCATTTTCAGATATGTTAAGGGAATTAATTAAAGTGTCCTCAATATTTGATGGTTCTTGGAGAGGTAATCTCGACAAGGCATCAGCGTGGCACATTTGTTGAGCTTTTTTGTAGACTATCTTGTACACTCTAAGAAATTTTTGTTGAAAATTACTCCAATTATTGTATGCAACTGGTCCGTTACAATAATTGTAGTAATTTTCAACACGAATTTTCGTTGTTTTTTATTCAACATTTGGTCGAAAAAAGCAATTGTTTAATTTTCAACAAACTAAAAAGTAAGCATTTTCATAGATCGTATATCGTAGCTCGTAAATCCCAGATCGTCGGTTTTTAAGCAATATTTGCTAAATATTAAACATATTTATATAAAATTTACTCCGGATTTGTTGAAAAATCAACAAATAATGTCCAATTTTCTTCAAAAATAAGAAAAAATCGTACTTTTTCAACAAATAAGTTTAAAAATAAGCTTTTATTTTTAATATTCAACTCGTTTTGCTGATATTTCAACAAAAAAATCTGACTCTTCAACAACTTTGCTTAATTTTCAACATTATTGTTCACCAAATGCAGGAAGTATTGTTTGCTTTTAAGCATACTTGTTTAATTTTAATTGAAGTTTGCTGAAAACCAATTTTTAATTCATTAAAATTCAACATTATCTGTTGAATATTAAACAGAAATATTTAATACCAATCAAGAGTAAATCAGAAATTCAACATAAAATGATTAGAATTCAACATAATTGTTGAAAGATAAACATATTCTAAAATGTATTCCTAAAAGTTTGCTTAAATTTAATCAACCGTTGTTGATTTCTCAACAAATTAACCCTATTTTTCAGCACAAATGCTTAAAATTACAATAAAAAACTTGAATATTCAACATAAAAATCTGACTTTTCAACAACTTTACTTAATTTTCAACATTATTGCGCACCAAATGCAGGAAAAATTGTTGACTTTTAAGCATACTTGTTGAATTTTAATTGAAGTTTGCTGAAAACTAATTTTTAATTCATTAAAATTCAACATTTTCTGTTGAATATTAAACAGAAATGTTTAATACCAATCAAAATTAAATCAGAAATTCAACATAAAATGATTAGAATTCAACATAACTGTTGAAAGATAAACATATTCTAAAATTTGTTCCCAAGAGTTTGCTTAAATTTAATCAACAGTAGTTGATTTTTCAACAAATTAACCCTATTTTTCAGCACAAATGCTTAAAATTAAAATAAAAAACCTGAATATTCAACATAAAAAGCTGCTTTTTCAGCAAAAAAAAAATAAAAATTCAGGAAAATTAAACAAATTTATTCACTGCCACATTTAGTATTCAACATAAACGTTTAAAAAATGTGAAAAAAAATTGAATTTCCGATTATTTGTTTGGGTATTAAACAAAATTTATTGAAAAAAAACTGCATTTATTATAGTATTACTAAACTAAAATGCTGTTTTTTTAATAATATTTTATCAAAATCCAGCTAATTTTATTGGAAATTCACAATTTTCTTTAGATATTTAAATGATTATTTTGAATAATAAATATGGCTATAAATTTGTTTTATTTTTCATAATTTCCAATATCTTTTTTTGTAAAAAAAAAACAAGCTTATTTAGTTGGAATATTCATGTTTTCATATTTTTTGAGCATTTATATTTGAAAATAGAATTAATATTGAATCTGTAGCTACAGTTAACTAAATATAAGCCTTTTTGGGAACATGTTCTAATAATTGCTAGTATCTTTCAAAATATATGTTGAGTTCTTACCATTTTATACGGGTTGAGTTCTCATCAAAATCAGATTGTTGTCATACAAGCAAACTTCTTGATCCTTAGGTATATTGAAAAGAAAAAAGAACAAGTTAAAGCAATTGAATAACTTCTCTCCGTTGAATTTGAATACAAACCATTAGAAATCCTGGAAAATTAAACTTCATTCTTCGAAACAATCTTCCCACAAAATTGAATTTCATTCTTAAAAACTATCATAAAAAAAGAAAGATTAAATGTATTTTAAAAAAATATATTTTTTATTTATTTTTTTTTTCAATAGTTTCTTAAAATCTAAGAATACATAAACACTATTTTATTAACAAAAAAAAGGTAATTTAAGAAAAAAAAAATGATGAGCTTCTGTCTGTAAATAAAAGAAAAAAGAAAAGCATTGGTTTATGTCAATGAAAATTAAAATAAAATTTATATTAGGATAAGATACAAGGTTATTTAGTTAATGAAAATCTAAAGCCGATACTTATAAAAAAACAAACTTTGAGGAGGAGATCTAATACTTAACTGAATCCAAAGAAACATAAATGAGAGACCATGACCATCATCCAATTGCAATTTTCTCACTGTCACAAGAGAATGCATATAGTTACGTGGTTCAGTAACCACTTCTTATAATAAATAAAACAATATTTAAGTTTTTAATGAACTAATTTTATTTGAGTTATAATCAAACACCTTCACTGCAAGGTTCAGAAAAGAATAATGATGAATAATTCGGAAGAAGACAAGCAGCAAGCAAACAAGCAACGACGCTAGAGAGGTCCTTGAGATGCTTACAAAGTGTAGCGTTGCTTGGTTGCTAGGCTACTTGAATGTGTACAAAAAGAAATTAAGCAACAGCTACTGAAGCTTACATTCTGATTACTCTAATCTCTTTTCTCACAGAGAAAAGTTATAGTGCAATCAATAAAAAAGATCTACACTAAAGGTTTTATTAGAAAAACCCAGTGTGACCAGACCAAGGGAAAATGTATAGCACATTTTAATATATAACACTTCCCCACTTAAATGTTTTTGGTCTCCAAAAATGTGTATTAATAAATTTACAGTTATAATGATTAGATTTAACATAATTAAATAACATAATGAACTTATTCCTTGTATAAAATAGTTTTAACAATATTATTTTGTTGTTTTGTTGTTTTTTTTGTTTTTTTGTTTTTGAGTCATAATAACATTTTAATTATTTTTCATGATACAGATTGGTTTGTATTTCTTTCATCATTTTTCTTTTATAATACATTTTTTTTTTAACTAGTTCCATAGACCAATAATATTATAAATACATCAAAACATTAATCAACACTTTAACAATTTTAAGGTTTTTTTTTATTAATTGTAATACTTTAATTGACATTCTTCCATTACAAATTGTTAGAAATTCTGGATCGGTTTAGATGATTTATCAGTGCTTGAGACCAAAATGCATACATATATGTTAGAAAAATGTTTTTGGAAGTGAAACGAAGTTTCAAATGTGTTGGTATTTATACCTGCGTTTCAATTGTTTTTTATAATATTTGGTATTTCGTTTCGTGGTCCTATCTATAGTATAATTACCCTCAGTTGTAAATTGGTGTAATTTCCTATACTTTGGTTTGGTTTTAACCACGGTTCTATTTGAACAAGATCAGGCATTGTTGGAAATCCTTCTGAGGTGTGTTTTCATTCCTTTTCTGGATTGTTTTTTTCCTTATTTTCTCTTAATTTTTTGGTGAACTGTGCAATTTCTTCCCTGCAAATGTTTTTGCATAGAAAATCTATTGGTTTGAATTTTGTCGCAGAATGAAAAGTGTTGTTATAGATAGTAATTATTTTAAAAAGTTTGTCTTGTAGTTCAGATTTGTCTTTCGAGGCATTTAAAATTCGCAAATGTTCGTTCAAGGTTCCGTGAAATCTTTCTATATCGCATTGCCGGTTTTCAGAGATGCGGTAGTTTTATGAAATTGTATATTTTGTTCTTTTAAAAACTGCTCAAACTGCAGAATGTAAGATGCAAGTTTCGTTATCAGATATCAGCTTATTTGGTTTGCCTAAAAACTGGATGCGCTGTTTAATGGCATTTAAAATTTCAATCCAATTTCTATCCTCTAAGGGATGAATTGTAGCGTATTTTGAAAATTTATCGATGGTTGTCAGATACATTTTTCCGCGTTCTGGGAACCAAATATCAACATGAACGATATCATTAAAACAATTTGGGGTCTCAGTGATTTGTATCGGGATTTGAAGTGGCTGTCGATCATGTTTAGAAACATTGCAAGTTTTCGCAGTTATTAATAAATTTTTGAATTTCAATTTGCATGTTAGGGTAGTAAAATTGGTTTTTTAATTCTAGAAAAATTTCATTGATTCCCCTATGATTCTTACTAATGTGTTCATTTTTGATAATATTTAAAAGCTCGTTTTTATCGGCAATGTCTTTAACTCGAATAGTTGATCTTAATATTTTTAAATTTGTATTCATAGCGAAATATTTAACATAAAGTGACTGAAACTCGAGAAATAAGTCTACATCATCGCAAAAAAATACAAAACAGACCTTTGCTTAGTAGAATACCCTTCATAATATTTAGAAGCTGAGATTTGCCCTTTTCAACCTGAATGCAATTTTGAATTTTCTTGTGCACGATTTTCAAAGTTATTTTTTCTTTCGGACCATAAGATAAATAGATTTGATTTTTATACAAATTTATTGGTTTTTCTGTTATGAATATATGTAGCAGATCATCTTCCAAACCGCTATGAATTGTTGCATCCATCGAGATAACATCATTGTTATCATGGTTTGCATTTTCATTTGAATTCGCAGGATCTGCTTGGCAATCAACTTCGGTTTCAATTATTTCGTTATTGAAAAGTCCAGCAACATTGATTTCATAAGTTTTTTCAATATTATTTCCGAATTCAACTTCTTCGTTGATATTTGGATACTGATTTTCCGAATTTTCAATGTAACGACTTAGTCCATCGGCAACGCAATTTTCTTTACCTTTAAGGTATTCGATAGAGAAGTCATACTCGTTGAGTATGATCTTCCAACCGTTGCAATTTCATATTCGGTTCCTTAATTCGACTCAACCAGACCAGGGGTTTATGGTCTGTCCTCACTGTGAAATGTCTACCGTACAAATAAGGACGAAAATATTTAACCGACCAGACAACCGCAAGAAGCTCTTTTTCTATGGTTGAGTAACTAAGCTCATGCTTATTTAAGGTTCGTGAGGCGTAACATACAGGGTGTCCACTTTGACTCAGAACAGCTCCTACAGCATAGTTCGATGCATCAGTCGTAAGAATAAATTCTTTATTGAAATCGGGACTTCGAAGAATGGGATCCGATGTCAAAAGAGTTTTTAATGTTTTGAAGGCCTTTATGTATTTTTCATCTTTAATATTAAGTTTAACTGATTTTTTAAGGTACTTGATCATGGGTGGGCAACCTTAGCATAGTCCTTAATAAACTTTCGGTAGTATCCAGTAATGCCCAAAAATTGTTTTATACCTTTGACTGTTTTGGTAGATTCATTTCAACAATGGATTTGACCTTGATGGGGTCTGGTTTGATACCATTACTTACAACGATGTGGCCTAAATATGAAGTTGATAGCTCAGCGAATCTACATTTGTTAATCTGAATTTTCAAATTGTAATCTTTTAAAATTTCTAAGATTTGTTTGAGAGCTTGTAAGTGTTCTTCGAAACTCGTCGAAAAAACAAGGATATCGTCCAAGTAAACAACGCAGATGACATTAATGGAATCCTTAAGAATGTTGTTCATCAATCTTTGGAAAGTTTTGGGAGCATTTTTCAGTCCAAAGGGCATTCGTAAGAATTCATAATGTCCAGTTTTTGTCGAGAATGCTGTTTTTGGACGGTCTCGTGTTCGACTTCAATTTGATGAAACCCTTTAACGAGGTCTATAACTGAAAAGTAGTTGCACTTGCCAAGTTTATCAAAAAGTTCTTCAGAACCGATCGTAGGGTAGCTGTCATCGATGGTTTGTTCGTTTAGCTTCCTATAATCGATAACTATTCGCCACTGTTTCTTACCATCTGGGTCATCCTTCTTCGGTACAACCCAAATAGGCGAATTATAGGGGCTATTACTTGGCGCAATTATTTTTTGTCTCAGCATATCTTCGATCTGTCTGTCTACTTCTTCACTGTGGATTTCAGGGTATCTGTAAAGTTTTGTGTAAACTGGAATTTCAGTTTTGGTTTTTATTTCGTGTCTTATTTCACTAGTGAAGTCAAATTGTCACCTTCCTTATAGAAAATGGATTCATAGGCACGAAGTAAGGAATTGAGTTTCGAAGCGTCACTGGAGTTCAAATGTGGTGCAAAAATGTTGTCATTGATTTCTGATTCAATAATTTCGTTAAAAAAAGTATTTAAGGAATTGTCGTCATTGCAAAGGTTGGCTTACATTTCTTCTTCGATGTTAAAATAAATGGGTATTTTTGAAAATTCGGTTTCGAGAATACGATTTTTATAATCAATTATTGGGTTAAGATTTAATAAAATATTATTACCAATTAACCCATCAAAAAAATTGTGAAATTGGTATTCCAAGAAGTTAACAAAACAACCTGGTTTTTTAAATTCATTGAAAAGGGGTATGGAAAATTCAGTATGGGTTTCTACATTGCGATCGAGAACTTTAAGCAAAGTATTTTCAGATGAAACTTCCCATTTTGGATCGCATACATCTTTATTGATTATACTAAATTCCAAAGTTCGTAGAACGATAAAATTTAATTCGATCGCGATCGAAAAATTCAACCGGGAATTATATTTTTAATTCGATCGCGAATTTTATTTTTCGGTTCTTTGAGAATAAAATTTGTGTTCACGATCGAATTAAATTTTTCGGGAACTGAAAAATTAAATTCGATCACGAATTTATCACAGAAGATCCAAAAAAAGATCCATTCACGAACCGATTGTTAATATTTGTTTCATACAGTCTTTCGTATGGTTTAACAATTTTTTTAAAAAAAAGTTCATCATCGAAAATTCGAAAGGGGATGTTTTTGACCGTAACAAGTCCAATACAACATTTAATAAATTGACTTTTGTCCATGTCAACGCAAATTGATAATTTTTTTTTTTACGAACTCCAGCACTCGAAATCGCAACACTTCTACTTCCCGACGGTTCTTCATTTACATCATCATTAAAACAAACACCATGAACTTTTGTAAAATGTCTCTTAATATTGCCAGTCACAAGTCCTTTTAATTTCTTTTCACATCTTAAACATGATGCCATATTATTGTCTTGGTCATAAGAAACATAATTATTTACTTCGAAATCTTTTTTTCGTCCCATTTTAAACCACCGAGATCAAACAAAACAATAAACAACCATACACCGCAAAACACATTCAAAGAATATTTATTTCCTTCGATCTTTTCACTTTTCGGATTTTTTCGTATCCTTTTTAATTTCTGTTCGTGAGAGAACAAAATTTGAAGGGAATTTTATTTTTCCGATTTCTCGCGAATGATAAAAAGAGAAAAAAAATTTTCAATTCGTGCCGAGAGAGATCGGATGTTTTCGGATACCGAGAAAAGTATCTGTATGAGAATTTTAGTTTTTTCGGATCGTGAGAAGATATGAAAAAAGTGAGAAGTATCGGTATTTTTCGGATCGCGATCGATATTTTACGAACCCTGCTAAATTCAGCTCCGCAATCTATTAAGAATCTGAGGGGTTTAATTTTAGTTTGACAAACTATATAGGGTAGTTGTTTCCTACACCTGGTCGAAAATTTTGTTCATTCCGAGCTTGACTATTTTCTTGGAAGTTTTGCTCATTCAATGAAATATCCATAGGTTCTTGGTTATTCCAACGGTTTGGGTTATTTGTCTGGGAAGTTTGTCTACTTTTATTAAAAGACTGACGAGTTTGCCGGCTCTGTGCGGAATTATTTGTTTGACGCGCTACAACTGGGTTTGAGAAAGAATACCTTGAGCTTCCTGGGTTTCCATGATTATTGACTTGCCTATCATTAGAACTATTTGAAAAATTTCGAAAAGGAGCGTTATTACTTGAGGCATTGCGAAAATCATAACCGTTATATCTTCCACTTGGTCTGTTATTTTGGTGATTAATTTCGGTTATTATTTTATAGGCCTCAAAAAGACTGTTTGGGTTTCGACATAAAATAATGGATTTCGTAGGTTCCGGTAAATTATTTTTGAAAGCTTCAAGGGCAATACGTTTATTGGATTCTATTACCTCCCCAATATTTTCGGCATCACTTAATAAATATAAACTATTTAATCGACTAAGAAGACTATTTATTCTGTTATAGAAATCCTCAATATTGGTGAGTACTCTTGTAGTTCGAATAAGGTCTATAATTTTATCGCTTGATAACTTCTCTCCAAAACTAGTTTTAAGTACATTTTTTAACTCCGGCCATGTGTTTAATCTGCCATGCTTCATTATCTCAATCTTCGCTCTACCCACGATCTTGTCTTTCACGTAACCCGTTAAAATGTTTCTTAATGTTGGTTCAAACCCATTAAGAGTGGAAGAAATCGCATCTACCCTATCCAGAAAATCTACAAGGTTTTTGGAATTTCCATCAAAATCTGGAATCTTATGAATAAGATCTAATATAATCTTAAATGTATCAGCGGGAGAAAGAGCCTCCATGTTTGATTAATTATTGTTTGCTTATAGTCCAAGTTATATGTGTTGTACTTATATTTAAAAATTTAGGTATGCCTGCACTTAAAACTAAAAAAAATATTCTATAGATAATTGCTATTCTTCTCAAATAATTACAGTTTAGTACAGTTTATGCATATATGTATGTTATTTAATAATCACGCATAAATAATCAGTTTTACATTAAGAGCTAAAAAATATATATGTCGGTATGACTGTACTTTTAATGAAAATATAATACTTTATAGTTTATATTTCGCAACTTAAAAACGTGTTTTTTTTTCAGAATTTATCTTTGTACAATTTGTTTTATTATTAATATTACAAATGAGAAATGAAAATGTAAGGAAAATTACTTGGATCTGTCGTGTTTGTCCTCGGTGGTGGTGAGAAAAGTCTGCTTTCTTCCAGGAACGAGGGAGCGTCTTTAGGTGGTGGACACTTTTGGACTCGCTTTTTTTTTCCTTTGGTTCTGATTTGTAGTTTTAGTTTCAATTTCGATGGGTTATTTGTAGAATATGAAAATTTAATGCGTTCACTTTTTCTTTTTTTTTGTATTGTTCCTTGAGTGGTGGTATAGCGTCCTTTTTTATGAAATTTTGGTAAAGTTTTTTTTGTTTTTTGTTTTTTTTGGGGGGCATTTAATTTCAATTTGTAAAGTTTATACTTGGAAAACTATTTTACTTATTTAATATTTTTCAAAAATCCACACACCAACTTTTTGACTGCGCCAGTTACGTGGTTCAGTAACCACTTCTTATAATAAATAAAACAATATTTAAGTTTTTAATGAAATAATTTTATTTGAGTTATAATCAAACACCTTCACTGCAAGGTTCAGAAAAGAATAATGGATCGGAAGAAGACAAGCAGCAAGCAAACAAGCAACGACGCTAGAGAGGCCTTGAGATGCTTACAAAGTGTAGCGTTGCTTGGTTGCTAGGCTACTTGAATGTGTACAAAAAGAAATTAAGCAACAGCTACTGAAGCTTACATTCTGATTACTCTAATCCCTTTTCTCACAGAGAAAAGTTATAGTGCAATCAATAAAAAAGATCTACACTAAAGGTTTTATTAGAAAAACCCAGTGTGACCAGACCAAGGGAAAATGTATAGCACATTTTAATATATAACAATATATATATTTTAAATAGAAATGTCAATTATTGTAGAAAATTATAAATAACTTAGATTTATTAACAATTTAGTTGATAATTCAACATAAAATTATGATTTTTTTTCTAAAAAAGGTTGAATTTCCAACAGAAATGTTAAATTTCCAACAGAAATGTTTAATTTCCAACAGAAATGTTGAATTTCCAACAGAAATGTTGAATTTCTAACAGTAATGTTGAATTTCCAACAGAAATGTTTAATTTCCAACAGAAATGTTTAATTTCCAACAGAAATGTTTAATTTCTAACAGAAATGTTGAATTTCCAACAGAAATGTTGAATTTCTAACAGTAATGTTGAATTTCCAACAGAAATGTTTAATTTCCAACAGAAATGTTGAATGTCACATATTTCCACGATAAAAACCACAATGGCTTGGTTTAATTCCGTATTGTTATTGTATTTATTGCAAAAGAAATTCCATGTTAAATACAACAACAATACAGAATTAAACCAAGCGGTTGTTGCATTTATCGTGGAAAAAGTGACACAATAATAATAATAATAATAATAATAATAATAATAATGATAATAATAATAATAATAATAATAATAATAATAATAATAATAATAATAATAATAATAATAATAATAATAATAATAATAATAATAATAATAATAATAATAATAATAATAATAATAATGATAATAATAATAATAACAATAATAATAATAATAATAATAATAATAATAATAATAATAATAATAATAAATAATAATAATAATAATAATAATAATAATAATAATAATAATAATAATAATAATAATACAAATATTTCACTTACCTCACTATTTTCACTTTCTGTTTTATTTTTTTTTGTTTTGAATAATCACACAACTGCACTCTAAGAACACCAATTCACGACTGATAAATATTGTTTGTTGAAATGCACATTGAAAATTGAACATTATTACGAGATTATGAAAACGATCAAATGAAATTAAACCAAAACTGTTGAAAGAGAGAAAAACGATATCTGTAAAAATACGATCTGGGATGTTGAATTTTTCTATTCTCTTCTTTTTTCAGATATTTGATTAATATTGAACAAACTTTAACAATTTTTAAGAAAAAATGTTAAATTTTCAGAAAAATCTGTTGAATAAGAGAAAAAAATGATTTCTCGTAAGAAAATACGGTGTTGAAAATTCATCACCCCTCTTAATTTTAAGCAATCTATTGATTTTTCAACAAAAAGATATGAATTTTCAACAGCGATGCTTAATTTTCATCGAAAAATGTTTAAATATGTTGAAAATTAAGCAAAAATACTTATTTTTCAGCAAATGTTGAAAATTACTACGATTTAATTTCGATGCTACAATAATTGTAGCAAAATTCAACCGGTGTTGAAAAACTTTAAACACTTATTGTAGTAAAATTACTATTTTTTCTTAGAGTGTAGTCATACATTGACAAAATGACAGCCCAACGCTGTAGCCTAGCTGCAGCCACTGCGGGTGTGCTTTTGTTGGGGTTGAAAATTTCCCGAAGAGGCTGATGATCGCTGTGAATAATAAATTTGTTGCCATAAACGTACTTGTGGAACTTACGCACTGCAAAAATAATAGCGATAGCTTCGCGGTGCAATTGCGAGTAATTACATTCAGCGGGACTTAAAGTACATGATGCAAACATGATTGGCCGTTCTACTCCATTAACAAGATGCGACATAACAGCTCCGAGCCCGTATGGGGATGCATCTGCAGAAATAATGATTGTTTTTACTGGGTCGTACAATTCAAGAATATTATTTTTTAACAACCATTGTTTACTGTTCTGAAATATTTGGTCGCATTCAGACGACCAAACAAATTTTGTATCTTTTCTCAAAAGGTTTTAAAGCTTTTCTAATTTAGTTGATAGATTAGGGATAAATTTCCCATAGTAATTTAAGAGTCCCAGATAAGACTGGAGTTCAGACAAATTCTTTGGACTGGGTGCGTTGACTACGGCTTCTATTTTGCGTTTGCTAGGACTTATACGATTGCATGAAATACAATGACCTAAATATTCAACCTCTTCTGCAAAAAACACACACTTTTTAAGGTTGACTTTAATATTGTGATCATTTAAACGACTTAAAACTTGATATAAATTATTTTTACAATCTTCTTTTGAAGTACCAGTGACGATGATATCGTCAATGTACCCAAAAGCATTCTTTATATTTTTAATTACGCGGTCAATGACACTCTGAAAAATAGCTGGTGCAGCAGAAACACAAACATAGAGACCTTTTAGTATTTATTACCAAATATTTCTTTGAAACCGTTGTAACCTCCAACTGTTGAAACGCACCTGTAAGGTCTAAGACGCAAAAGAATTTAGCATTAGCCAATTGTGCTTACCACGGGGTAAGCCTTGACGTGGCGGAGCGGCTTACGGTAACTACTACTATGAAGCTTAGAGCTATGCGATCGCGAAACTTGATTTCGCAGAAGGGCCTCCCATGGTCCACAGGTCGAAGCGGAGTAGGCTGTTACTACCAATTACCCCACAACGAAGGAGTGTTCCCACCAAGGCACTCCTACCGAGGGACGGCAGCGAAAGAATTTCTTCTTTGGAATCAACGGTGGCGTCTCCAGTTCCAGTTAGGCCGAACTACTTGGTGAACACCTTTACGGGCTACTTCGACGTATTTGAAGCCCAGGCCGTAAAAGGAGCGGTTTTTCCGGCTCTTGCACTTGGAGTCACATCAAGTGCCTGGTACTCCAGGTTGGGGGTTGTGCGTTGGGGTGACTTCCCGACCACGTAGAAAAAAGTTTAGTTGCGAAGCAACAACAGGCCTCGGAAACGGACGGATACACTGATGACGACCCAAGCAAATGTACAAAGGACAACGATTTTCGGATATGCACGTGGAATGTTAGGTCCCTTAATAGACCGCGTGCTGCCGAACAGTTAGCGGAGACCCTCAACTGCTACAAAGCAGATATTACCGCTATCCAGGAAATGCGATGGGATGGACCGGGCAAAAGGAGGATGAAAAACTGCGACATCTACTATGGTAATTGTTACCGAGAGCAACAACAGCGACTATTTGGATGCGGATTCGTAGTGGGAAGCAGACTCAGGCAAAAAGTCTTGAGCTTCAAATGTGTGAGCGAACGCATCACAACAATCCGAATCAAGGCTAAATTCGGCAACATCAGCCTAATAAGTGCGCATGCCCCCACAGAAGAGAAAAAGGACGACACCAAAGACGAGTTCTACGAGCTCCTCGACAAAACATACGAGCAATGTCCTAGTTACGACATTAAAATTGTCCTCGGCGATTTTAACGCAAAGCTGGGAAAAGAGGACATCTTTGGTGGAACGGTCGGAAAGCACAGCCTGCACGACACCACATCCGATAACGGATTCAGGCTGATCGATTTTGCTGCGGGGCGAAATGTTGTGGCAGCAAGCACCTGGTTCCCTCATCTCAACATCCATAAAGGTACATAGAGATCTCCTGATCAATCAACCGTCAACCAGATTGATCACATTGCGATCGACGGAAGGCACTTGTCCAGCATTTTGGATGTTCGAACTTTCCGAGGAGCTAACATCGACTCGGACCACTACCTCGTCGTAGCCACGGTAGTGCTACGAATATCCCGACAACGGCCAAAACAAGTAAATGCTGCAAGAAAATTCGACGTCGGAAGGCTACAATCGCAAGAGATCGCCAGATCATTCTCTGATCGAGTGTCAAGTAACCTCTTAAGGAGTCCTATGCCGCCAACATCAAGTATCGAAGACCAGTGGCAACATTGCCAAAGAGCAGTTAGAGATGCCGCCTCTAATGTGCTGGGTTTCACACAGCCACCAAAACGAAACTCATGGTTTGATGAAGAATGCAGGCAGGCCCATGCAGCCAAGCAGGAGGCATACAAAGCGGCGCTGCATAGAAGGACAAGAGCTGCTCGTGAGCTCTACGAGCAAAAGAGGAGAGAGGAACGCCGGCTTCTCAGGAGGAAAAAGAGAGAGCATGAGAAGCGTCAGATCGAGGATGTTGAGAGAGCCAACAGCAGGAATGAAGTTCGGAGGTTTTACCGAAAGGTTAAACAGCTGGCTCAAGGTCATCGAGCAAGAACTGATGCCTGCAGAGATAAACAAGGGAACATCATAGTAGAATCGCAGTCAATGCTGGGGATTTGGAAAGACCACTTCTGTAGATTGTATAACGGCGACGACGAACAAAATACCGCCGTCAGACAGGAGCCTTTCATCGGACACGATGATAGCCAACAATTCCGTGAACCCGACCTAGAAGAAGTGAAAACCGCAATATCACGGCTGAAATCCAACAAAGCCGCGGGAGCAGATGGACTAGCTGCTGAGCTGTTCAAAGCAGCAGGCGACGAGCTAGATAGGAGCATGCACCAAATCATCTGTAAGATATGGTCAGAGGAATGCATGCCCGATGAATGGAACCTCAGCATTGTTTGCCCGATCCTGAAAAAGGGAGATCCTCTAAACTGCGCCAACTATAGAGGAATAAGTCTACTAAACATCGCCTACAAGATCCTCTCTGCCGTAATATGTGAACGTCTGAAGCCTTTCGTCAACAATCTGATTGATCCTTATCAATGTGGCTTCAGGCCAGGAAAGTCAACCATCGACCAAATTTTCACGTTGCGGCAGATCCTGGAAAAGACCTATGAACTCCAAATCGATACCCACCACCTTTTCATCGATTTTAAGGCCGCGTATGACAGCATCTACAGAGACGACCTGTACAAAGCTATGCCTAGTTTTGGCGTCCCTGCCAAGCTCGTTCGCTTGTGCAAAATGACGATGGAGAACTCACGCTGCTCCATCAAGGTTGGCAACGAGCTCACGGAATCTTTCGACGTCAAAAAAGGATTCAGACAAGGCGATGCACTGTCATGCGATTTCTTTAACATCGTTCTTGAGAAGATAGCGCAGAACTCCAACGTCAACACCAGAGGCACTATCTTCCAAAAATCTGTTCAACTTCTCGCGTACGCCGATGATATTGATATAATGGGAAGAACACAGCGTGATGTCAATGGCGCCTTTGTGAGAATTGAGACAGAAGCGGCAAAAATGGGTTTAGCGGTAAATGAGGGAAAAACGAAGTTTATGCTGTCTTCGAGGAAGGACACCCAACACCGACGGCTCGGGCAGAACGTCACAATAGACACATACAACTTCGAGGTAGTAGAGGAGTTGTCTACCTAGGCTCCGCTATAAACACGGGCAATAACACCAGCGCCGAAATCAGACGAAGAATAACTCTTGCTAATCGCTGTTTCTTTGGGCTTAGAAAGCAATTGAGTGGAAAAGCCCTCTCTCGAGCAACTAAGGTAAAACTGTACAACACACTCATCATCCCAGTCCTGCTGTATGGTGCAGAAGCATGGACCCTGACAAAATCGGATGAAAGTGCCTTAGGCTGTTTCGAGAGGAAAGTTCTTCGGGTTATCTTTGGCCCCGTGTGCATTGAGGGGGAATGCCGAAGAAGATACAACAGCGAACTTTACGGGTTGTACAACGACATAGACCTAGCCAGAAGGGTCAAGGTCCAGAGACTCAGATGGCTCGGTCATTTAGAGCGAATGGACACCAATGCTCCGGCCCGGAAAGCCTTCGACACTATTCCCGAGGGACGTAGGAGGAGAGAAAGACCGCGACTCAGGTGGCGCACTCAAGTGGAAGAGGACCTCAATCAACTCGGAGTGCAAAACTGGAGACGACTAGCTAAGGATCGAGCTAGCTGGCGGAGCCTGTTGATTGAGGCCCAAGTCCACAACGGACTGTAGCGCCACCTTAAGTAAGTAAGTAAGCAATTGTGCAAAAATATCTTCACAAACAGTTAGAGGATAATGTTCCATCTGAACATACTTATTTATGGTTCTCTTGAAATCCACACATATTCTTATGGATCCGTCCGGTTTTGGTACCACGACTATAGGACTGGCGTTTTCGGCATACTTTATCGGTGAAATAATATCTAGCTGATATAACCTGTCTAATTCTTCTTCCACTTTTGGCCTTAACAGGAAAGGAACCGTGTAGGCCTTGTGAAAAATTGGCGTATACTGTGAATTAACACGAATGTCCGCATGGAAACCTTCGATAGGCTTTGTGGAATTATTTTCAAACACTCGGGGGAATTTTACTCTTAACTCCGAAAGGTTTCTTACACTTTCTGACTCGGCATTAGAAACAATATTATTGTGATTATTGTGAGACTCGATTTGACATGACATGGCTAATGGACAACCGCTACCCTCCAATAAATCTTTTGACTCTAAATTTGAATTTAAATGACTTACTTGACAATTCTGTGGAACAGACCGTTTACCACTCAAAAAATAGTTTCTCCAATTTGGAGAAAGCTTATCCAACCAAGGACGACCCAATATGGGAATGAAGTTTTCTTGACACATGACTACTGACAACTCTAGACGTTTTTCTTCTGACACTCCAACATTCGGCCACTCCACTTTGACTTCACAAACTCCTACACACTCCAACTTATGACCTGTGACTGCCTGTAAATTAATTACACAATTTTTAAGAGGTAAATGACTTAATAACTTAGAATAATCTACATAACTTATGATAGATTGGCATGCTCCTGTGTCCACTTCTGCGCTGATAAAATTTAAATCTTTCCGCGATTGCAAATTTTTTAGGTGCATACAATTTAAGAAGCACCGACACAAGCTCGTCATAGGACTTTGTATTTGGATTGACTGGTGCTAAAACTGTTTTAAGCGTTTTGTAGGCTTCCGAACCAATTAGGGTTATAAAAACAGAGGTCTTTTTAGATTCGGCAACTTCATTGCACTTTAAGTACTCTCCTAACCGGTCGATGTATTTCTCGAAGTCGTCTCCCGGAGCAAAAGTTTCCATAGACCCAAGCAGTTGACTCATCTTTTTGACTGGCTGTGACGCGAATTGATCTGACTTTGAAATAAATGGCTTAGACTCAATATTATCTTCCTCTGACTCTGACATAAGACGATTGCTTGATGATGAACTTGACTCACGATTATCCTCGTCGCCAATATTATAATTTCCAAACTCGAATAATTAAACGAAGACTTTTATTTTAGTTCATATAATTTTATTAAGTAATTCAGGTTAGGGTTTGTACATGTGGTTCGGTTGAATGACAATGACAGAATGCAAGAGAGAGAACATACCAAAGATAATAACGAAGAAACGTCAGAGGCAGAGGTGTAGTGATTAGTACTTTAGTACTCTTACTAGCTATATAACAGTTACAACACAAAATGTGCACGACTGGGTCGTACGAACTTGCTCCTGCATGCTAAGACTAAATATTTATGATAATTGATAACTTTTATGTTCAAATAATTGCAAAAAGTAGTGTTAAAATAAGAGATATACTTTAAGCAATTCTGATTACACTCTACTTACAGCTTACACTGAACTCACAAAAAAAAACTCAATATATAAAAATTAAATTAGAATTTATTGAAAAAAACTAAAATTTAAAAATGTACCTCGTAAATACATTTAATTCCAAATATTTAAATACCAAACAAATTCAAACCTTATTCTTGATTTATTGAATTTGTAGGAAACCTTTTTCTTTTTTCACACATCCGCTTTATTGAATATTAATAAATACATTTAAATATATATATATATTTTTTTATTCCAATACACTACCCTAACTATCGGTAAAGTAGTCTTTCATGTAAAGAGTTTCGAATTGTGGGAGACAGTGATGATGATGACATTGCACTTCGAAGAATAAATTTTTGGGAAACCTTTCGGTTTCATCGACTTGGTATAAGAGAGCAATTATTTGTCTTCCACACAAATTCATATACAAATGTTTAAATGTATAGATTAATGGAAGATTTCCGGGTCCTCGAAACTCGAAGGATTTTATTGTAAACGACTTATTTTTATCACATCCATTTTTCTAAAATTATAAATTGAATTTTGATATAAAATTCATATATATTTGATTAAAATCTTTCGTGTTGTGAGCCTTCCGCAAGTTCTCTCCCAAAGCCATCTGTTCGAACATCGTTTTTTTTCTTTGGCAATGAGTGAAGTCTACATACGTGGTCAGGGAGTTGAATTTTGGATATGGAGCTAGCAAGAACAACTTTTCGGAGAGCAAGCCCGGAATCGCTGCGTGTTTAAGCATAAAAAAAAATAAAAAAAAATAAAAGAAAAATCGTTTCTAGACAAAAGAAAAATATATTAAACAAACCTTTTTTGTGAAATTCGTAACGAATCAACGAAAAACTAGTTCTCAAAATTTACGGTCGTAACGAAAATCGTTTTCTTTTCCTAAAAGTATTGTGTTCGGCGACAAAAAAAAGGAAAACTCTTACGCCACGTGCTTTTGCCCCGTCGTCGTAATCAAAGTCCTTAAAGTGTAAAACGTAAAGAAAATAAATATAAAACACTTTCTTCGAGCGGTACAGTCGTGGTACATATTTGGTGCTCAAAAGACGTAGTTCCAATTGAACAAATAAAATAAAAAAAATCCAAAAGTAGACGTTCCACGTGATACGTAGCACGATTTAATCGTTGCGGTTAGTTCGTCAGCATACCACCGATTCATTTATCAATGCTAATCACGTCAAATTCAACTACACGTCAAAATAACTAAAATTTATGATAAAAAGTAAAAAAAAAAACCGAAAAAAAAGTACCCATAACCATCCATGAAACCATCGAACAATCAAGAAAAAAAATCTTAATTCCTAACCATGAATTTCACCATCATCATTTTCCCCACCCACCTGTTATCGATCACTATTAAAATTCTTCTTCGTTGAATTATAATTAAGAGCAAAGTAAAATAAAAATTATAAAAAAAATTAAAAAAAAAATAAGAAGAAAAAAATGTATAAACCACTATTGTTTTTTATAATCTCTTCTTATTCAGATAGTTACAGATATATATAAAAGAAAAAAAGT
This sequence comes from Sphaerophoria rueppellii, assembly GCA_920937365.1. Classification (NCBI taxonomy): domain Eukaryota; kingdom Metazoa; phylum Arthropoda; class Insecta; order Diptera; family Syrphidae; genus Sphaerophoria; species Sphaerophoria rueppellii. The sequence continues at coordinate 27,551,876 of CAKKXW010000005.1, read as the reverse complement.
TTGTCTTATTGTAAAGGAAGTTATGGCATTGTTGTGACAAACCGTTCGTTCAATCTTTTATTTTTTTCGGTGTACTTTTTCAGTAAGCTCTAATATAGGTACAGGTGTTACCATACTTCTGTGGATTCGGATATTGTGCGCACAACATTTGGATGCCAGCTTCGACATTAAAATCAATTTTGCGTTAATTTTTTTTTATTTTGGTAAATGATGTTAAGAAATGTAATACAAACACCGTATAAAATTCTGAACGAATATTTTATCGTATCCCTTCTAATCATTTTATTATAAATTTTCGTTATCTAAAATGAACTTAAATTTAACTGTGTATTTAAAAAGAAATATAAATTTGCTTTTTTTTGTAACCTTACTGTTAACTCCGAATTTTAAAATACTGAGTACCGCTATCAATCTCTCTCCGAGAAAATAATTCATAACAGAACGAATTTGGAAATACATTTAAAATTGACTGCTGTGCGTTACTCCAAATATCAAATTATATTGACAAGATTTTTGTTTACATTCCAATAACAATTAATACGATGTTTTAAGTTTTTTTTTTTTCTTTCCAATTTGTATAATTAGCCTTAACTTTTTTTTTAATTTTTCTTTAGATTGAATAAAAATTATATATTTGTATTTACATAAAGAAACTAAATTTTCTTTTTATTATATGATTCACACTGGTTGGCATGAGAGATTATTTGTTTACATTTAAGAGACCTAACTCCAAAATGAATTGCTTTTGGTAAAAAGTGCAATGGTGGATATGGCAAATTCATTGATGACGTCAGAGACAATGATATTACAAACATTTTTTTTCCCCTCTTCTTAGACCCCCATCGGGAAGAAATATTTTTTGAGATTTTGTTTATCTTTTGGAATTCGAATGAAAGGTTATGGAAGTGATAATTCACGATTATTTTTAGACTTGGTTTGGACGAGTTATGTAGTTTTTATCCTTCATTTTATAAACTACAAGGTCCATAATTAGAATCAAAGGATGTAACAAAAAAAATAAACAAATCCTGCAGTTAGGATGTAAAGGACTTGTGATATTATCAATTACCAAACACATTTTGGGGTTACTACCAACATGAGGACGTGGTAACCATGGATTATGCATCACTGTGATTAAAAAAAAAAAATTATAGTGAGGTAAGTGGGTGGGAATCCCTCAGAGGGCAAATTCACCAAAGCTCTCACACCTCAGTCACGTATCTAGATTAGAAAAACCATATCTAATTATATATTTTTTTTTTTGAAACTATAAAGGCCTCGCATTTAAAGCAAATAAATGTTTGGCATGATATACGTAACACTCGTTCAGTCATCACGTCAGAAGCATGAATTGATTAACGTCAGCACCTAGCAATTAAGCCTTATCTGACGTGTGACCACTCACACAGGTTTCGTTTTTAAGTGTTGACATTCACCCTGATGATCCACCAGCTACAAAAGCACACCTCCACTTTCAAAAGAAAGAAGCGGGTACCCTGCAACTGGATTCACATCAGTACCAATTGAATTAGTGCCAGCCCTTATTCATCTTGGTTTGATTCTAGACTACTTCAGGCAAAACACGGAACTGCACTCAACCCTCGTTTACCGAAAGAAGAGCCGTTATCCGGTCACAGAAACTGCACTCAACTTTCAGTCACCGAAAGAAGAGCCGTAACCGCGATTTGCGAACAGCAGCTGAGGCCAAACTCAGACAACCACAACCCCCGCGAAGGTCCATCCCACTAGTGAGGTGGCAAATCCTCACTACCCGCGGTACCCAATTGCCCCTGGGTGAGGGGTTGGTGTCACATTTTGGTTCTGTATAACCATTCGTTATACAGACATTGTTTCATTTTTGTGGTCTTTTGAGTTTTGCAGCTTTTATCCAACTGGCGGATGAGGGGCACCGCTCACCCTCTGTCAAGTATATCCACATTGATTGAAGGGATGAACCAGCCAATCAAGGGATATACCCAACTGGGCGTCTAATTTCATTAACGTCTATCCACTTTCGGTATTCGTTGATCGTTTTTCCTCATTTAATATATCCTTAGATTAATTATCTTTTAAGGATCGCATCAATCTTCATTATACGTCCTGCTTCGATCCGTCAATTCCATTAGACTAAAGCTGCCTACGTCCGCAGGTTCATGCCAATAAATTGACAAGAACCTCTCAGAGGCACCATTTGAAGGTGTAGGTCAGCACGTTCACTTACTGGGGAATATGTACTCGGAAACATGTTTCCTTTCTCAATTTCCAGGTCCATGATTTTACCTCCAGTCATCACGTCAGCAAGAACCCACCCTCCGACGAGCTAGAACGTGCTAAAGCTAGCATGCCAAGCGGACATGGACTGGACACCCTTCTCTTTTGCTGCCAGGACTGGCTTGAGGTCCCTGTAAGCTACGAGTCACAACGGTAGAGCTCAAAGGGGAAGGTTTTAGGGAGTTTACTATTAGGTTGATACGTTTTTGTTTACACTGATGGCATCTCTGTTAAGGTTCTGGGTTTTCTTCAACCAATCAGTAACTCTCCTTATGCCTTTTGAACATCTAAATCTATGCAGATTTTGATACAATTTTTTTTTTTTTAATCGTCGGAGCCATTTTTTTTTTTTTAAATTAATTGCTTATACATATATAAAATTTAAAAAAAAATTCTTAAAATTAATTTGGGTATGCAGTTTTCAAGACCATGTAAATATGCATATTATACTTCAAAAAAAATTTAAAATATTTTTTAAAAATCCAAATTTTTTTGAATACAAAATATTATTTGAACAATATATATGTACTTTCAAGAAAAAAAAACTTACGCTATTCGGATTTTCATTTTTCGAGAAAATCTAATAACAAAAAAACGGTTCTATCGGAGCTACCGTTTTGGAGAAATACAAACATTTTTTTTTTACATAAAATGCATGAATGTTTGAAATAATAAAATCCAGAAGTTTAAAAAAAAATCGTGGGAGCCGTTTTGGAGAAAAAAAAGTTTTGGTTTTTGGCCAAAAAAATCGTATGGTGACTACCCTAAATTTTGATCTTGAAACAAAAATAAAAAAAACTGGGATATCAGTTTTTGCTCAAACATCTTATTTTCAAATTTGAAGTCAATCGGACCAGTAGTTAATTGTTGATTTTTAAATTTGGAGCGGTTTTTTTTTTTAATTAATTTTTTATGTATAGATCTACAAGTTTTCGAAAATGTTTTAAAATTAATTTGGGTATACAGTATTAAAGAATATGTAAATATAAATTTTATAAGGCTAAACACAAACCGAAGCGGACAAAGTGTTTGCTTGTCGCAAGACAAAAAATCGTGTCGTAATTCACCCCACACCGAGGACGACAAAGACAAAATATTTTGTCCTTGTCGCATTCGGTGTGTTTTGCCAGCGGACAAACAAAGAAGACAAAAATTGAAAAAAAAAATAGGTTGCGTTTTCCCTTGATTTTATTTTGCTTCTTTATTCCTCGATGAATGGAACAAACACATTTATCGAGAAACAGACAAACTGTTGGAATTTCATGTGTATAATATACAGTATACATACATTGCCGTCTATTTCTCGTGTACGTGAGACCTAACGGGATCCAAAAATTTAACCAAAAATGAAGGATCTGGCTATTTTTTTTTTTTTTTTAATTTTGTTCGTGTTAGTCTGTAGATGGTTCTTATGGAAACGTTTTTTAAATTATTGCAGATGCGTCCAGTGGTCTCTTCGTACAAGTTTTCTTTGTCTACAGTACTGATAATAGTCGATTAAATCCTCTTCATCAGTACTACTGTTTGACATGTTGTATAGAAATTTGTGAAAAAACAAAATTAAAACACACGTCCTACTCAAACAACTATAAACTGGTCACAAATCAGTCGTACTCGTGTGCGGAGAGAAGTCGCAAATCGATCGCAAACTAGTTGTAAAACAGGGCGCAGTGTCACTTAACCCACTTAGGTGGGTCAAAACTTCATAAATCGATTATGAACTTATAACCCACGTAAGTGAGTCAAAAGTCAGCCAAAAAAGAGCCATAAAACAAATTCTAATAAATATGGCAATATGGCAACTAGACTAAAAAAAAAAACAATAATTTATTAACCTATTATGATACGAAATAGAATTAAGACAAAATATTTTGCTTTCTTTGTAATTTTTTATTTTATTGCAGTGTGAACTGCTCGTTGAATATTAATTTTTTTTCTTTTTGATGGTCAAACAAAAAATGTCCACACTTTTCTTTTATCGACTCCTTAAGTTGGTAAAAGTAATCTATTGAACTTTGAAAACATAAAACGTTCTTCTGCACAATGGGATGTCAAAGTTCGGTGGGAATGGGGCATCCTTTAAGCACAAGAATGCGAAGCGAGCGGAAAAAATGTTGGGTGTGAAAATAAAAAATTCGCGCGAATTTTTTTATTTTCACACCCCAAATTGATTCTCTTTTGGGCAAAATTTTTTTAGGTCGCTTCGCTCGCAATCAAACCAAATCAATCTTGAATCTTTCTTATCATTAGGCGTGTTTTTTTGCACGCGTATATACGCTTAAAATGAACAGTGCACAAAAAAACGACAAATTTTTTGTTTTAGCAATTTGGCATCACAACTTGATGATATGTAAACGAGAGGAGAAAGAAGAGCAACGTCAGCGGGAATTTTTTCTCCAGAGAACACAAAAATCTCTTGCTCAAAGAAGAAAACCAAGAGAATGAAGAAAAGAGATCTGGATAGAGAAAGAGATACGAAGGCATGGAACATACAAAAGTAGCCAATGATTTCCTTTGATTTGAAATATAACAAGAACAACAGCAAAATCATAGCTTGCTTGGGTAATTATTAAATGAAATGAATTTCGAATGAATTTCGGAATGAATTGTTGAAAATTAATTGAAAAAGGTATATGGTAGCATTGTTTTTATATCCGCTTATTTCATAAGCGTGGATAATTATCGCCGCTAACTAAGCGGATATAGAAATTTATTGTTGTTGCATTTGCATGCAAATATTTTCTTAAGCGTATATACGCGTGCAAAAAAACACGCCTATTATATCCTCATCCTCAATCGAAACAAAGAAAGATGCTCAGAATGAATCATTGAAATGCAGCATCTACTAATTTTCTATGCATTACAGGATGTGTAATTGTGTAGTGGTTACTTTTTCAAATAGAACGAAATAGCAACAGCTTAAAAAAATTATTTGCTCGACAACTTAAATTATGATAATGATATTAATCAAAAAGATCGGGCGATTTTTCATTATTTTCAGAGTGTTGAGAACTGAATTCGGTATGACTGAGTTTCTGAATATTTACGGTCATTTGATTTAATAACAAAAAATCAGAGTCCTTAAAACTCGATTACTGAATTACTATACAATGAAATTTATTTTAATTTTACGAATAACATTGCTCAGTACTTGAATCCTTATTTAAGTTTATCTCGGTTAAAATGGCAGTTCATTTCACGTTCGAAGAGAACAAGAACCAATAATTCTCTAAGGACTTTAATTCCCACCGTATATGGAAACTAACCACACTTTAAAAAAGTGGACCAAATCCTCACTTGGAGGAAATTAAATCCCTCAGTATAGTTAGTTCCCGTGGAGTTATTTCCCTTCACCGCTCGGAATAAGCAAAAAAAAAAAAATAATAATAATCGATTTCACTAACCGTAAGCTGGGGTCAGAATTCCATGACGTACTTTTGACTCACTTACGTGGGTTATAAGTTCATAATCGATAATCTACGTGGGTCAAAAGTCCTTTACGGACTTATGACTTATGGACTTCGTGTGCGGAGGGCCTAAAAGTACAATAATCTTTTTAAAATTTATCAGACCCTTAAAACGTTTGACTTTCACCGACTTTAAATAGGAAATTTCAGTAAAGTTTTTGTCAAAATTGACATCGTAATGAAAATTTTGTGAGAAAAAATGAGAAAGCGTTCTTTTCAATTTTCAAAATATTCAATGACACTTTGAAAATTTAACGAGCCAAAGTTTGTTTACTAAAAAAAAAAATCTCATTTGCGGTTTAAACGCCTGTTAAATATTTAGAAGTCGTTTATGAAATTGGACATTAAACAAGTACGATGTCATCTAGTAAACACAATTCAAAAAACATTATTCCTGGAGGTACATTTTTTTACTTGCGACATATAGAATATATGGCAAGTATTGAATTCGTAAAAAAAAAAAATGTGAGATGAGGATGAGATATGATATTACGATGATAGAGAAGTCGAAAAAAGTGGGTCCGGCAATTCCGTCTGTCTGTCTGTCGGAAAGTTTACAGGCATCTACAGGCTTAACTACTGGTCCGATTGACTTCAAATTTGAAAATTAGAGGTTTGAGCAAAAAGTCATATCCCAATTTTTTTATTTTTGTTTTAAGATCAAAACATAGGGTAGCCACCATACGATTTTTTTGGACAAAAAACCAAAACTTTTTTTTCACAAAAACGGCCCGAACGATTTATTTTAAACTTCCTCGAGTTTAATTTTTTTTAAACATTGATGTGTTTTATGTAAAAAAAATTTGTATTGCTCCAAAACGGTACCTCCCATAGAACCGTTTTTTTGTTATTAGATTTTCTCGAAAACTGAAAGTCCGATCAGCGTAAGTTTTTTTTCAAAAGTACATATATATTGTTCAAATAATATTTTGTTTTCAAAAAAATTTCAAATTTTTTTTTGGATTCATAAAAAATATTTTTAACTTTTTTTTTTCAAAATTCTGTATCTCAAAAACGGATCAATTTTAAAAATCCAAATTGGAGTATAATATGTATATTTACATGGTCTTGAAAACTGCATACCCAAATCAATTTTAAGATATTTTTGAAAAATTTTATATATAAAAAATTAATTTAAAAAAAAACGGCTCCGACGATTTTCAAAAAAAAAATTCTATAAATCAAGAATAAGGTTTGAATTTGTTTGGAATTTAAATTTTTGGAATGAAATGTATATACGAGGTACATTTCCAAATTTTAATTTTTTTAATACATTCTAATTATTTTTATATATATATTTTTTTTTGAGTTAAGTGTAAGCTGTAAGTAAGAGTGTAATCAGAATTGCTTAAAGTATTTCTCTTATTTTAACACTACCTTTTGCAATTTAAGTAATCATAAATATTTAGTTTTAGCATGCAGGAGCAAGTTCGTACGACCCAGTCGTGCACATTTTTTAATATGCATTAAAATAAAATGTATGTAAAAACAAAAAGTCGTAATTTTTGCTTTGGGATTTGATTATTTTATGAATACACAAATTGCATTATGTACTTGAAAAGTTCTGTGATTATATTTTCAAGTGAAACTTATACAATAATTTCAAAGAGATTACATTTCTTTAAAAGTATATCCAAAATATCAAACAGCTGTTGGTCACTACACATCGATTATTTTCCGAAAGGATAGTTGTGCATGGGTAGAATGTGATGACCTTAAGGGCAAATCCATGGCCATCAAGGACACAAAAAAAGTTGTACCTACACTGATGATGTTAGTGAGAGAAAAACTTTAATAACAATCATTTTTTGTTAATATTTTATTGTTTGTAATGAATAAAATCAAAAACTACTTATCCGATTTCAAAGTTTTTTCCACCATTAGAAAGCTACATTCACATGTAATAATATAGGCTATATTTTATTGCTATCAACGCCGCTTATCTCGTGTTGCTAGCTGCTCTGGTTTATGAGATACGCTCTATCTCGTATGTACAGTGTTAGACGTACTCCACCCCCGTTAAGGGTTACGATTTCAACAAATGAAGTTTGTCTTTTTCTCAGCAACAAAATACGCCCCTGATCTCGTGTTGCTAGCTGCTCTGGCTTACGAGATACACTCTATCTCTTATTTATAGCGTTAGGGGTGGTCGATTCCCGTGAAGAGTTATGATTCCGACAAATGTAGTTGGTCTATTTCTCAGCAATGAAATACGCCTCTGGTCTCGTGTTGCTAACTGTTCTGGTTAAGGATGTAGACGCTCTATCGCGTATTTTCAGGGTTAGGGGTGGTCCAGCCCCGTTAAGGGTTACGATTTCAATAAATGTAAATTGGTCTATTTCTCAGCAACAAAATACGCCTCTGGTCGCGTGTTGCTATCTGTTCTGGCTTACGAGATACACTCTATCTCTTATTTATAGCGTTAGGGGTGGTCGATTCCCGTGAAGAGTTATGATTCCGACAAATGTAGCTAGCATATTTCTCAGCAACAATTTAGAAACAAAATATGGGGTTGGATTCAAATCGATTGGTAATTTCTTTGTCTAGATGTAATCCTCCTCAGCCGTTTCTCGTAAACTAAATGAGGTACAAAATCAATTCTTTCGTTACAAAATAGCAACAAATTCTACTCTCCCTAAGTCGAATTCCCTAAAAAAATCAGAAATTGTTCGAGTTAGTGGGAGGTTTGGGAAAATTAGAGTTATGGAGAATCAATTTTTTTTTCCTTATTTTTAAAATATCTATTTGGAGAAAGAGTATTCCGGGCAGTGCCTTTTTAATTTCTCCGATTAACCAGAAGGGTCATTCCGTATCTCGATTGTCGTCAAACGATATCGTTTCGACAATCGATTCGCTTCACGTAACTCTGAAATCACTATCGTCTAAAGTTCTAGACGAAAATAAGAATAACTCATGTCATCACTGTTGTGGCAACGCGTTTGATTGTTTACCATAGTTTATTTCGGCTCTTCAAGAATTTATTTATTTTACTATATCTTAAAAAAAAAAAAAAAAAAAAATCTTTTGCATAAACTTTTTAAATCTCTACTAATTGAAGTGTTTAGAGAGAAGTTATTCATTAATTTGTGATTTAACTGCTAATCAATTATAATAATAATAATTAGCTAAGCTTGTTTGGTTCTAAGCCTTGCATTTTTCATATGCTAAATTTCTGTTGTGCGTGACGAGTGCTTGCCTGTCTCTTTTACTCCTGCTTTGTATCCAAGCCCTGTATTGGCTTTTACCAGTGAGTTGCATTTTGCTATTGTCGATTCTGCACACTATAAAGTAAAATTTTGCATTTTCTATGTTGGATGCTTGGCTTTGACTTGGATTGTGAGGATCATTGTATTTCTGTGTTTTGTTTTGGAAATCAACTTGGAGTCTGCTTTGCTGCTTCCTCATACATTCTTGTTCTTCGAGCATATTCTATCATCTTTCCGTGTGAGTACACTTTTAGTAGATGTTCTGCCTGCTTGCACTTTATGCTCTACCTAATTTGTATAATTGTCTTTCTTACACACTTAATTTTAAACTAATTCATCACCTCTTCACTTGAGCGTCACACAACGTAATCAGCTGTCAAAACTACATTACCGACTATTCATCGGATTTGGTTTATGTACTTGCTAGATTCAGAGCTTTAAGTACACTAAAATACAAAATTTTTGTTTATTTATTTTTTCAACAAAAATCTTTATAACAACTATATAATCATGACAAACTGCGCATCCTGCAACAAATTATCTGACTATATGATCGATTCCATCATGTGTTATGGCAACTGTCGAAGGTGTTTCCACGTCAAATGTATTGATGCACCTTTTAGCACTTTAAAACTATTTAACAAAAATAAGTCATTTTACTTTTTCTGCGACGACTGTGACCCCTTCGTACAATCGAATATCGTTCGTGATATAACACAACACGCTAGACAGCTGGAAAACCTGAATTGCCAACTAACTTGGCTTTCAGAAAAAGTAAATAATTTGAATACGAATCATCATGACAACATTATTCAAACGCGGAGTAAGGCGAAAAATAAAAACTCCAATGTTCAATCAAACAATGAACCGTCAGCTAAAAGAACATCTGAAAGCCTTGACAATCCGAATGAAATTCAACTAGCAAAGAAACCAGCTACATCAATATTTAAATCATTTATTCCACCTCGTTCTATCTCCGACTTCAATTTTAACAATGGTCTGCCTGTACCATCAAGTCTTCTTCCACCACTACCGAAATCAATTGTACATGTTATTTCATCACCATCACCTTCAACATCAACATCAACATCAAAATCATTATCAACGACTACAAATAATACAGCTCCTAATGATCAAACATTACCAAAAAGAATTATTAATGATGAAGTTCAAATCAATAGAGAAAATGAAAATGTTAAAAGCATTCTTAACCCGGTTTCTCTCAGAGAAAGAGAGCCGACTGTGACTCCTATTCAATCTGGTCTTAAAATAGTCGAAGGACAAAAGACTTTATTTGTTTCTAAGCTTGACCCTAAGACGAATGCTCTGGATATAAAAAACTTCATTCAACAGAAACTTGGGCCGACTCGATTCGTTTATGTTGAGAAAATGATTCAGCGAAATTACACAAAATATTCGTCATTCAAATTGAAAATTCCAGATTCCATATTCTACGTTTTAAATTCACCATCTTTCTGGCCTAAAGGTATTATTATGCATGAATTTGAAAATAGATCATCGAAAAATCACAACTCAAATTTTCAACATCAAATGACAATGCGGAGTTTTCGTCGAAGCAGCTTCAACAAATTTTAATTTACTACCAGAACGTCAATGGGCTAAGGACAAAAACCAACAAGGTTTATAAAAATATGAACTGTATTCCTCACGACGTTATTGTATTAACCGAAACATGGTTGAATTCTTCTTTTGTTGATTCTGAGCTATTTGACAACACATACCAAGTTTTTCGACGTGATAGATACAATCAATCTGATTCAGATACTGTAGGTGGAGGCCTATTGATTGCAGTTAGAGCTACACTTATATGTTCGCTAGTTAATGACTTTCTGCAGTCCTTCTTAGAACTACTTTGCATAAAGGTGAAAATGTTTTCTGGTTCTCTTTATATTATCGTAACATATATCCCACCTAACTCAAACTACGAAATCTATGAAAATCTGATCAGCTCCATCGAGACTATTCATGAAATGATGGATACAAATGATGAAATAGTTGTTTTAGGAGACTTCAATCTTCCCAATTTGGAATGGTGTCGATCAACTGATGAAAATGACAATTTCTTTATTCCTGTTAATGCCCAGAATACGAGCGAATTTTGTTTAATTGATGGAATGGCCTCTCTTGGCTTAAGTCAGCTCAATGGAATCAGAAATGATAATGAAAGAGTGCTGGATTTGGTCTTTTTCTCAGACATGCTGAATTCGGATGCAGTTGTCATTCCAAGTGACTCGAAACTTGTTTATGAAGATCGTCACCACCCGGCTATCACCATTTCTTTGAATTTATGCATATCTAATGTACTAAATACTAGTAACAATCATCTTAAATTTGATTTTAAAAAATGTAATTTCACACATCTATTTGATTTATTACTTAACCAAAATTGGGATTCAATATTTTTAAATTTATGTTTGGATGAAATGACCCTGAAATTTTATTTGACTGCTTTTTAGAAACTGTACCACTTAAAAAAAAAGAATTTACGCGTTCTGAAGTGCCATGGTTTGATTCACATCTAAAATCATTAAAAAATAAACGCAATAAGGCGTGGTTAAAGTATAATCTACAAAGAGATGATGAGACATATAGAATCTATCAATTTCTTCACTGTGAGTTTGTGACCTGTTCAAACTATCTTTACTGTGAATTTATTTCTAAAACAGAATCTGAAATCAAATCGAACCCCAATCTTTTCTGGAATTATGTGAAAAAGAAGAGAAAATTCGACGGTTACCCTGCGTCATTGAAGTTTGAAAACTCATCCAGTCACTCTCCAGAGACTATTTCGAATATGTTTGCTGCTTATTTTAAAAGTGCCTTTGAAAACTTTCTTCCAACAGACACTTCTTCTTTGTCTTCTCCTCCTATTAACGAATATTCACATCTGAATTCAATTAACTTCGCAATTTCTGAAGAGTCTATTAAAACCAACATCTTGAAACTTGACGACTGCTTTAATTCTGGTCCGGATGGTATACCATCCTTCATGTTGAAAAAATGTGTGTCCTACTTATCCTACCCGTTATTTCTTCTTTTCAATGAGTCATTAAAGTGTTGTACATTTCCAGATCTTTGGAAATATTCTCATCTTACTGCAATTTATAAAAAGGGTCCTAGGGACTTAATAACAAATTATCGTCCTATTGCCAAGCTTTCCGCTATTCCTAAATTGTTTGAGTCAATTGTTTGCGATATCCTGTCTTTTAACTGTTCTTCTGTTATATGTGACAATCAACATGGTTTTGTTAAAAAGAAGTCTACAATCACTAATCTATTGAACTTTTCTACTTATTGTTTAGATGTATTCGAAAAGCGATCGCAAGTTGACTGTGTGTTCACCGACTTCAGCAAAGCGTTTGATAAGCTTAATCACGAAATTCTTTTAATAAAACTTAATAAATTAGGACTCAGCAATCGTTTTGTACTGTGGATATCGTCATATCTTAGAAATAGAGTCTATAGTGTATTGTTTAAAAATAAATGTTCTCATCAATTTATTATCAATTCTGGAGTACCACAAGGGAGTCATCTCGGCCCCCTGCTTTTTATATTATTCATTAATGACCTTCCTTCTATATTTCAAAACTCAATGACATTAATCTACGCTGACGACGTCAAAATTTTTCGATCAATTAATAGTATCACTGATTGTGAACTTCTTCAAGACGATCTACAGAGATTTTGGGAATGGTGCAACAATAATCATTTGACTTTAAATATAGACAAGTGTAAGACAATGAGTTTTACACGCAAACGGAACTTTTTTATTTTTGACTACGCGTTGAATTCGTCACTTTTGTGTAGGATATCTAGTTTTTCTGACCTTGGAATAATGTTAGATCCAAAACTAACATTTACAGACCATTATAATTATATTATAAAAAAAGCAAATAAAACACTTGGTTTCGTCAAAAGGTTTTCTCGTGAATTTCGTGATCCATATGTTATTAAAACTCTTTTTATATCTTATGTAAGGCCTATTCTTGAATACGGTTGTGTTGTTTGGTCACCTTACCACTCCATACATATGAACAGAATTGAAAGTATTCAGCGTCGATTTTTAAGATTTTCTCTCCGATTCTTATTCCCATGGACAGAAAATGCTACTTTACCTCCATATACTGACAGACTTAAATTAATAAACCTTCCTACTCTTTCTGGTCACAGAGACTATTTGAAATTTTGTTTCATTAATGGGCTCATGAATGGATCTATTTTGTCTCCAAATTTGCTTTGTAGATTGAATTTCAACACAAGCCGAACTAGTCTGAGAAGAAATTTAAATGTTTGTCCCATTTTTAGCAGAACAAACTATGGCATTAACAGTCCTCTAAATCAGTTAGTAAGAAACTATAATAAATTCTCAGTTCTGTTTACTACTTCGAATGATAATATTAAATCTACAAATTTTAAATTTAACTTTTATGTCTTAAGTGGTTAAAATATTAGATAGTATGATTTAATAAATAATAAGAATGTAATGATAAAGTTTCTAGATATAAGAAAAATTGTAATTATAGTTTTAATTGTAATGTTAACGTTAGTATTTAACGGATTGAATAAATAAATAAATAAAGACGCCTCTGGTCGCGTGTTGCTATCTGTTCTGGCTTACGAGATACACTCTATCTCTTATTTATAGCGTTAGGGGTGGTCGATTCCCGTGAAGAGTTATGATTCCGACAAATGTAGCTAGCATATTTCTCAGCAACAATTTAGAAACAAAATATGGGGTTGGATTCAAATCGATTGGTAATTTCTTTGTCTAGATGTAATCCTCCTCAGCCGTTTCTCGTAAACTAAATGAGGTACAAAATCAATTCTTTCGTTACAAAATAGCAACAAATTCTACTCTCCCTAAGTCGAATTCCCTAAAAAAATCAGAAATTGTTCGAGTTAGTGGGAGGTTTGGGAAAATTAGAGTTATGGAGAATCAATATTTTTTTCCTTATTTTTAAAATATCTATTTGGAGAAAGAGTATTCCGGGCAGTGCCAAAATCTATTTTTTCTTGATTGCCTTTTTAATTTCTCCGATTAACCAGAAGGGTCATTCCGTATCTCGATTGTCGTCAAACGATATCGTTTCGACAATCGATTCGCTTCACGTAACTCTGAAATCACTATCGTCTAAAGTTCTAGACGAAAATAAGAATAACTCATGTCAATTGTTGGAAATAAATTACAAATATTTTTTGTGTAAAAAAAATCTCCGAGGTAAACAAAAAATAAATGTGTAAAACGCCTAGCTCAAACAGTCATATTTGATCGTACTGTTTTTACTAACCAGTACATACTACAATCACAATGTCATGAAAAGAGAGAAGCGACTCTAGACATCTTGAGGTTGGGTTTTAACTTTAAAGGTTTAAAAATTCATTAATTTCTTATAATAAGCATAGATACAGCAAGTTCAATATGAATACTAATAAGTAGTGGCATTATCGTTAAAAAATAAAACAGCATTAGTGGCATTTAATGATTTAACAAAATATCAAAAATATAAATTGGGTGGGGTGACCCTTAATTTTAAACTTCAAGAATAAATATAGGTAATGAAAGAGAATCACGGTTAAAAAATTAATGAGCAAGGTGTAAGAAAATATTAACTAAGGTTTTACAAAGAGAACGACCAGATACAAAAATTTCAACAAATTAGAAAACTAATTCCCGAAAATTCACCAGAAATTAAAAGGAAAAAAAAAACAAAGTTTATGAAAACACATTTTTTTCCAAATCACCGAAACCATATTCAAAAAACCAATTCTTAAGATGTTTCTTAAAAAGATTTGATAAAATAAGTTACCTTAATATACGTGGTAGTTTATTTAATAATCTAGAAGAAGCAACTGTGTAAAAATTTCGAAAAGTAGTCTTCCGGAATTTAGGAATAGGTACAAGACATTGCAAGTTGTTTCGCAGGTTATGGCTGTCTAAAATTCCGGAATTTAGATTTCCTGAGCGCAAAAAAAAAAGTTTTAAGAACAGACGAATTGGAAGGATTTTTAGTCTCACAAATAATGGAAAACTGTGATGAGAAGTCGTCGTTTTCTGCTTATTATTCTGATAATACACTTTTAGAAGAAAAATAATTGGTTTAACTTTGCAAAAATCCTTCCGCCCCAACACGCAATTTCATATTGTAATTTAGAGTGGAAAATCCCATAATAAATTTTAGATTATTAAAAGTCGGGTGAGCAAACTTTTTGGAGATAGAAGAAGTGCCTGAGTGTTGTACGAAAATACTTTTTTAAATTCTCAGTTTGATTACTAAAAGTCATCTTTAAGTCGATTAGCAATCCTAGATGGGGCGAACCATCACAGTAGCATTGGTATGGATTTACATAGATTCACGGACACAAGAAAAGATAGTAAATTGCAAAATTTTTCGGACGGTGATTTTTAAAAAAAGAGAACGAGTTGCGACTCTATGTCATAGAGGAGTTATTACCTAGAGTCGCAACTCGTTCTCTTTTTTTTTTTTAAATCACCGTCCAAAAAATTTTGCAATTTAATCTTTTCTTGTGTCCGTGAATCTGTGTAAATCCATACCAATGCTAATGTGTTGGTTCGCCCCATTTGAAATGCATTGAGAAACCTACACATTCGCATTGATATAAATATTTTATCAAATTTAATTTTTTAGGTCGAAAGAGAGCAAAATGCCTTGAGTTGCGACTTTAGGTATACCTCCTCTGTGCCCTAGGTAATGCCCAGGGGCGATTCCTCATTGTTGGCTAGTTTAGCGGCGCTAAACCAATAATTTTAGAACAGCTCTTAATTTTATTTCTAATATAAAAACATTATTCTTATACAAAAGTCAATAAACGACAACGTTACATTATTGTAGTGACTTAATAGCAACAAAACAGAATTTCCTACCAATATGTATTTTTCATTGCATACAAACAAACTATCATTCAAAAATCTATCATGAAACAATATTTAGCTCCACCTCCAATATTTGCGCTTACAGATTTCATACAATCCTCAAAAACAGAAAATGAACATATTTGAATAAATGCCTTTAAAAATGAACAGGAGGGTAAGCGCAAAAATCAAAGCTAACGCTAAGTATGAAACGAGAACACAACAACTACAGGCAAGAGCCAACCCAACACAAACAGATCCGAGTCGTTTCGTACACGAAACAAAACTATCATGCAAAAATCTATCATGAAACAAGGTTTAGCTCAAAAGTTAGCGCTAACAGATTTCATACAATCTTCATAAACAGAAAATGAACACATTTGAATAAAGTTGTCAGTGTGATCTCGTTGGGGAAGGTCCCCCTGTGCTGTATATCGTACTTTTGTCCGTCAACGTTTTTTATTCGTCGCGTCCTTGTCTTAAGTTACGTCGCGTCGCTGTCCTTATATAAACATTAAAATAAACAACAAAAACCAACAAAAAGAACAATCACTCAAACAACAATAGAAAAAACAAAAACAATAAAATTACATTCAACAATAAAAATAAAAAAATCACACAAAAGAAAGAAAATATAATAATCAGAAAAAAAAAAAAACAGTTATAACATGAATTAATCAACACACAAAAACACCCACAATCAACAATAGACAAAAATTGCAACAAAGAAAAAAAAAACAACACAGCACTCAAGTTCAATTTACATAAAAAAAAAAACAAAAAAATAGCCAAACGCAGCACAACTGAGTACCTTCCTCTTCTCCTTTCCTCCTCCGATCTACGACAGTTACATGGCTTAGCATATGCATCATATTGCAATGAGCTTTTTTTTTGCTCGCGCAATTGTATGTATGTATGCATGTGTTATGTTAGCAACAACGGATGAATAGAGAAGTTGCTATTTGAGTTCCAGGGTCGGATCGACTCACGCCACCGCTAAGGCATAACACTAGCGGGGACGTTGATTCGAAAAGAAACCTGTTATTTATTTGGCAGCTTCTCTTAGATTTCGTCTGTTTTGGTTTTGAATTTGTTATTGCAATGATCGAAAATTTCAGAGTTGACTATTGTAATGTTCGTGGGCTACGTACGAATTTTCTTGCTACGTACATCCACACTGTTTCTAACAGGCCAGCTGTTTTGGCGCTGAGTGAAACCCAAGTAGGTGAGAATTCCGATCCTACTGAATTTCTCATTCATGGGTATAGCTTAGTGCCATTATTCTTCCTCCACCATGGTCTCGCCGTTTACATAAGGAAGGGTGTCGCTTATCAATTCCTTCCACAATATGGACGCTGCTCCAACCCTGTTTTCAATTTAATGTGGTTTAAGTTCACCATAAATAAGCACATCATTCACTATTGTTTTCCTTATCGAAGACCAAATTTGGATAGGGCTTCAACTTCTCGTGAATTTGATGCTCTGTCTGACTCCATCCAAAGAATTGTTTCCCTGTATCCCCACACTGAAATCGTTATTACGGGCGATTTCAATGTACACAATTCTTCGTGGCTTCTCCATTCGGGCCAGACAACAACCAAAGGAAAGTGTGCTGAGATCTTTGCTGAGTTTAACCACCTAACTCAGCTTGTCACCGAGCCCACTCGAATATCGGACATTAATGGCCAAGCGGAAAATACTCTTGACTTGTTTCTTATGTCTGACCCTGATAAATACACTATCAGTGTATTAACGCCTCTAGGTAGATCAGATCATAGTATTATATCTGCAAATTTCTCGTGTCAAGCTAATCCAGTTAGAGAAAGAGCTCCGAAGAGAACCGTGTGGCAATACGAGAAAGCCAACTGGGACGGTCTCAACAACTTTTTCCGGATTTTTAACTGGTCACTATGCTTCCTCGATAGTGACGTAGACTCCAGCGCAGATATGATTACTAATATGATTGTTTTGGGAATGAAAACTTTTATCCCGAATAAGGTTAAAAGCATCAAACCCAAGGAAAAGTCATGGTTTGATTCAAGCTGCAAAGAGGTTATCAGGGAAAAAGAAGTAAAGTTCCGGTGTTTTAGAGCCAACCCAACTGAGGAAAACCGGAACCCATATTCGGCGGACCAAATTTTTACATGACCAAAAGTCAAGGCAAAAAATACTGCAATGTCTCAAAGGCAGTAAGAATTTTTGGTCATTTGTAAAAAACATGAAGAACTCTTCTTCTTCCTCTGTCCCTACGCTCGTCGACAATGACACTCCAGTTGTTAGCTCGCTCGCGAAAGCTAACCTTTTTGCTAGGCAGTTCGCCGCCAACTCTTCGCTGCCAGAGAGTGTCATGACTCCTCCAGTTCTTGAGCGCGTCAATAATTCCATGGGACAAATCTTCTTCCGCACTCGTGCTGTGGCGAGAGTATTAAAGGATCTCAACATACATAAATCCGCTGGTCCGGATGGTATCCCCGCTATTATTCTGAAGAGGTGTTCTTCCACGCTGGCAAAACCCTTGCGCAAGCTTTTCTATCTATCCTATTCTTCTGGGCTCGTTCCGAGCAGTTGGAAAACAGCATTTGTCCAGCCTATTCCAAAAAAAGGCGAATCTTCTTCTCCCTCCAATTATCGTCCGATTGCACTTACGTCCCTTCTTTCTAAGGTCATGGAAAGGCTGATAAACTATCAGCTAAAGAAATATCTCGAAGACCGAAAGCTTCTTAATGACCGGCAATACGGCTTTCGCAGCAACAGGTCCACTGGTGATTTGATGGTTTATCTCACCGAACAGTGGAACAGATCTTTACATCGTTTTGGAGAAAGTGAGATTGTTGCACTTGATATTTCAAAGGCATTTGATAGAGTCTGGCATCTTGCTCTTTTATCGAAAATGCGTGCCTTCGGAATCGATGAATCCCTACTTCGTTGGATTAGAAACTTTCTTTCGAATCGTTCAATACAAAATGTATTGGACGGATTCAAGTCTAAAACCCACAATATAAATGCTCCTCTTTATCATTTTTATTAATGATCTCTTGTCTGTTACTTCTAATCCAATAAATTGTTTCGCTGACGATATTACCCTAAGCTTCTCATATTCGTTTCCAGATTCACATCCCTCCTCTTCGGATGTGGAACTGCAACGGCAAAATATGATAAGCTCATTAAACTCTGACTTAAACAGCATTGTCCAATGGGGAATTAAGAACGGTAAGTACTCTAGAGAAATAGCCAGTTGCATTCCACCCCTTAAACAATTAAACCGTAATACCCGCGCTTCCAGGAATGCCCATCAGTTTACACTCGAGCCCAACTTCGGTCGTACGCTCAAGTATAGAGAATCGTTCTTTAGCCGTACTACGCAAATGTGGAACTCTCTTCCACACTCTGTTTTTCCCGATCATTGCAATGTTCAGGAAGTTAAAACCAATGTACACCGGCACCTCCTCTCTAGTCCCTTCCTTCTTTCCTAAAGTACTCACTGTGTCTATGGCATAAAAAGGGTATAAAAACCCTTGAGTGTGTGCTCATTATAAAAAAAAAAAAAAAAAAAAATGCCACAAAAAATGAACAGTAGGGTTAGCGCAAAAATCACAGCTAACTATGAAACACAACGACAGGCAAGACTGAAGAGAAGACGCAAGAGCCAACATAAACAGATACGAGTACACGAAACACGAACGCGATTCGATATTACTCGAGTAACGATAACGAGTCGGCTGTCGCTGTCGGCTGTATAAAACTATAAACGATGAATCCCTATAACGTAATTATTCAAACTTATAATACAAATTTTTATTAATTCATTCATTCAATTTGTTTTGAAAGGGATCTACGTAGGTATATAAATAAATAATTAATAATAATAAAAACAAATAATCCAATAGAAAGCCACTTTTTTTATCTTTTTGTAAAAGTTGATTTAAAACAAAACACTTTTTTTTAAAATATCTTTGTTATGGTGAAGTTTGTTTTAGGAGGGTTACAGTAAGAGTGACAAGGCGTGTCACTAGGGGGTGGTCGAAAACAGCTTAATAAAGCGTGACGTATTTCATGGACGGTCCCATAACTTAGAACCTGGAAAGAGCCATAGAATATTTTGTATTCTACTAGCTGGCCCAGCAAACCTTATTTTGCCATATAAGTAATTCTAAGAACGTATTCTTCTGAACTCCTTAACGGCTGGACCGATTAAATTAACTTTTTTTGTTGATAAACATACATAAGGTATTTGGAATTAGATTTTAAGGTTTCGGAACATATTCTAAAAACTTTGCGATAGGTCCTGGTGTGGTAAAATAAGTTTCGTTAGTAAAGGTTGTATCATATGAGATTGAAAATTATTTAATAAATTAAACATCGCTCCCAGCTAAATATAAAATATAAAATATAAAATTTATAAGCTCACTAGCCGGCTCGTCTCGCCAATCTTCAGACCGACTCCAAAATAATTATGATTAATGATGATATAAGAATACAATGTCATTTCCTTAAATCCAATTGAAATAGAGCATAATATCTGAATTTTTAAAAGCCTTTCAACTAAATGCAGAATTCTTGCAACCAAAAAATATCTCAGCAGGAATTCCAAAAGCAACCACGCCATTAGATGTTTTACAGTGGATTTAGCCACAATTCATCCAATTCGCACACGGCCTTAATATAAAATTTTGTCATTTGGGCCGTGTGCGAATTGGATGAATTGTGGTTAAAAATGGATGAATTTTTAACCACTACTGTCATATTTAAACCTGCTCCGCAGCTAGTCTAATTTTTAACAAATTTTATTTAATGCGATGTGTCAAAATTTAACCAAACGTCAAGTTTTAACCACTTTTTAACCAAATGCGCACACAGCCTAAGTCTATGTTCGGTTTATAAATAAGGCTGTATGTATATAAAATAATTATTTACAATTTTTCTAAATGAATACTTCAGTTGAAGATGATTTTTTAGTAAAAAAAATATTTGTTGTGATTAAATTAAATACATTTTAAAGTCTATTTTCCTGATTTGTATGCATTCTTTGTTAACCGTTTTGTTTATGTTTCCGTCGAATTCCGTTGTGCTTTTTATCTTAATGATAAAGTGCTTCGATTCTGGCTTCAGGTTTTTGCAGGTGAACATGATATACATGTTACAAAAAAAAAAGGTTAATGTATGAACATGAAGGATCTTCTCGTTCTCCTGTTTTGACAAAAAGAAGTAATTACAAATTATTAGGAAAAATATTTAATCGATAAGGCTTGTTATGATGAGGTATTGAGGTTCAATAGTATTGAAACGATACGATGTTGGCAGTTTTAATTCAACGAATCTCGCCTTGTAATAAAAAAAATGTTCTTAAAACAATTTTCAAATACACTTGTAACTGTAGTGTTTTAAAACTTCTTTTCAGGTGTACATCAAACCATTAAATACAGAAAACATAAATACAAAAAATAATTTTGTCTCGCTTTTTCATCATTTTTCTCCAAAATGTGGTTGTTTGTTACTACTAGAGGTTTGCATTTTATTTTAATTTGTCAAAGAATTTTGCGTTGCTTTGTGCGGTTTGTCTTCTAAAGCGTAGTCGTTTAATGTTCTGAGCTCCACGCGTTACCCTCATTTTATACTGTTTATTGTTTGTTTTGTTTTAATGTTTAAACCATTTGAAAATAAAAATTTAATTGTCATTTTTTACTTTTTTTTTTACTTATAGTTCAGCTATCAAGATATGGCATCAACATTGGGCACATCAGCTCATATCAGTAGTTCAACAGGACTCACGTCGATGCAATAAATTCTAGAGATCTGTAAAACCAAGTCAAATCCAATTTTTTAGTGGTTTGGATAAGGATACACTATTAAGAAAAAAGAAAAAAAAAACACATTTAAAATTAATTTAAAATAACTTAGGTTTACATAAATATATTTTATACTCTATACATAATTTTAAACAAAATGGATATTATGTAATTGAAAGATATACCTTTTACTATTGAATCATAACATAAATAAGCAGGACAAGAAGGATTTCTTGCTATGAATTATTTACGGGATAGTGTTACCAAGTTTTTTGATTGTTTAGAAGTTGATGAGTGATATAATTTCAGTTATGTATTTCACACGCAATTTTTTTTAGTATAAAAATACTGAAAACGAATGTTGATTCGGATAAATTCGTTTTCACTTGACAAAAATCGTTGAGCTACATCTGAACAAATTTACGTCAAAAATACATTTAAAGTGGAGTGTCGTAATATTTGTTAATGTGTTTTGAAAGCTCCGCTACCCCCACTATTTAAATAAAGCATTAATTGTGTTTTCATTTTTTTTTCAAACACTTTTTTGTATAATAAGAGGAAGTACACCAAAGTCAAACGTTTTTACGTTTTATTGTTTGATTTACTCGAATTATAGCGTTTTTTTTTATAATCCGGAATTGGTACACAGAACTGTCCGATTCCGGATACCAAACGAACATGCAAGCATATTTTTTTGCTTCTACTGTTTAAATGTCTATGTATTTGTAAAACCTTATATACAGGATTGTAGATGACATGACATTAGGCTTTGTATCATAGAGAATATATAATACCTTGAGTCGCGACTTCGGGTGTTCGCTATCTTTTTGCCTACAAGCTGGAATTTGGTTGTTTTGTACTAACCCAGTGAGAATGTGTTAGTTTTCCAATGCTTTTTAAATAAGAGACTGCACCAATACTTTCGCACTGAGTTAGATACAATGCTCAGGTTTGAGTCGAAAATTTTCAAAAAAACTTAAACATACAAAAAAACGCATGTAATATAAAAAATAAATACGGTATATTGTTTCTTTGCACTTTTAACATATAAATGCACTATAATTTACCAATATTTGTATCAAAAATCTTAATAAATCTTTAAAAAAAACACAAGAGAAAATCGAAATAGTACGCAGTACGGAAGTCTGTCACTTTGGGCCAATGTTACCGCAGGCAAAACATTTTCGAGTCCCAGAAGCTTGAAAAACGAGTCATTTACAAAAAAAAAAAAAAACGAGTCCACACTAAAAAAATGTAAATTCTTTCAGAAATCCTTTTTTTTTTAATTTTGAACATACGAAATGTTCGAAATACAAGCGTTTAGGACAAGAAATAGACGATTTAAACATGTGATTATTTTTTACAAAATATAAAATTCTTAGTTATTGTGCCTATTTGTGTCTGCAAAAAAAACGAGTCAAACGTGATAAAAACGAGTGCCGGAGTCAAGGAAGAAAAAACGAGTCCTTTTTGACTCTATAGAGGCCATGTGGTAACACTGCATTGGGCAACAGGAAAAAAATTTTAGTCACGGCTGAGTACTCACTCTCTTGTCACCTCTTACACAGATTCACAGACACGAAAAAAATGAGAGGATTGTGAGAGTTCCACCTCCTACACAGATTCACGGGCACGAAAAAAAAGAGAGGATTGTGAGAGTTCACCTCAGAAAAATTTTGAGGGTGTTTTCGGCAAGGGAGGAAAAGGTCGCGACTCCAGGTATTATACAGGGTGATTCACGAGCGTTGTGCCAAAAAGCTAGAGCGTGTAGGTTGAGGTGAGACAAGAAAAAAATCGTATGGGAGGGGGGGTCTATTCCCCCCCGTTTAGCCGGGAGGGGCAATTTTCTGAAAAATTGACTTATTTTATAAAAAAAAAATATTAAAAATCAACGGCTTCAGTTACAACACGGTGTTGTACCTTTTTGAAAAGCCAAAAATATCTTCTTTCATTTGGTTTTAAAGTTAAATTGTTTTAACGAATAGTTTAAAAAATATTAATTCTCAAACTCAAAATTTTCAAAAAAAAAAAACAAAAATCATTTTTGAACCAAGTTTTTTCAAAATTTTATGTAATTAAGTACTAATTTTGTTTTCAAAATTCAATGCAATTGTTAATTTTTAGTCGAAAACAGAAAACCGGATGCCAAAATGTCTTTCCGTTTTTGAGAAATAAAAAAAAGACCAGGACCACTTTTCTCTAAGAAAATCTTTGTTTTTATTATTACCTATCTCGACTTTTAGTTTTATTAATTTATTATGACACATTAACCTTTCTTTTAATATTTGTTCTGTAATTGGACTTTTATGAGGCCTCAATAAAGTAAAAAAGTATTGGATTTTCCCTGGATTAGTCATTTTGTGCATTGATAACCACTGAAAACTGACTTGAAATTTTTCTTATTATGCCTGGGGGCCGTGGGCACCTGTCGGTGAAGGGTTCTACCTGTTAGAGGCTTAAGATGATTAAACCGCAATTTCTTTGAATGAAAAAACAATAAACCGTAGCAGAAGTGCATGTCCGCTAACTCTTCTCGAGATTATGAGTTTGACATTGTTATGTGTTGATGAGTCAATATTTCAATTGGAAATGGTTGTTTACTAAATATACGATGCCTTTTATTCACCTTTAGGTCTTTTCGTTCAAGAAAAATTGCGGTTTAATCATCTTAAGCCGCTAACAGGTAGAACCCTTCACCGACAGGTGCCCACGGCCCCCAGGCATAATAAGAAAAATTTCAAGTCAGTTTTCAGTGGTTATCAATGAACAAAATGACTAATCCAGGGAAAATCCAATACTTTTTTACTTTATTGAGGCCTCATAAAAGTCCAATTACAGAACAAATATTAAAAGAAAGGTTAATGTGTCATAATAAATTAATAAAACTAAAAGTCGAGATAGGTAATAATAAAAACAAAGATTTTCTTAGAGAAAAGTGGTCCTGGTCTTTTTTTTATTTCTCAAAAACGGAAAGACATTTTGGCATCCGGTTTTCTGTTTTCGACTAAAAATTAACAATGGCATTGAATTTTGAAAACAAAATTAGTACTTAATTACATAAAATTTTGAAAAAACTTGGTTCAAAAATGATTTTTTTGTTTTTTTTTTTTGAAAATTTTGAGTTTGAGAATTAATATTTTTTAAACTATTCGTTAAAACAATTTAACTTAAAAACCAAATGAAAGAAGATATTTCTGGCTTTTCAAAAAGGTACAACACGGTGTTGTAACTGAAGCCGTTGATTTTAAATATTTTCTTTTATAAAATAAGTCAATTTTTCAGAAAATTGCCCCTCCCGGCTAAACGGGGGGGAATAGACCCCCCCCTCCCATACGATTTTTTTCTTGTCTCAACTCAACCTACACGCTCTAGCTTTTTGGCACAACGCTCGTGAATCACCCTGTATATATTCTCTATGCTTTTTATATGAACTAGACTAGTACTACCAAGATTGGAAATCTAGTACCATGGTCCTGGCAATCGAACCTAGAGTCATCTACCTAAAAGTTGGGAACTACTGCTTTGGAGAATTTGGAGATTATTTTCAATGGGGAATTCACAGATAGTCCGGGAGGCAACCGTAAGATTACCTACCTCATAAGCAGAGTGGAAAATTTAGCCACCGTCTAATGGTAAATGACATAAAGTTTTCAAAACCGGTGGTCGGACAGACTTTCCCTGGGCCTTTTGGCGGCTAAATGGGACTTCCGGTTGCGTTTTTTGGTTTCAGGTTATACCATAAGGTGAGTGGAAAAAGTAAGTAGAAGTCAATAGACATTTCCAAATCATATGGTCGGACAGAAATAACGCGGGTTTCCCTTTGTCCGACCATTTTAAAAACGGTATTTTTGGTGACATTCTACCTCATCGGCTGAGTGGGCAAATGGGGTATTAAATGAAAGCTTAGAATGTCTACATTAAGAATCTACTGGTCGGACAAACTTTGAATGGGCCAATCACGAGACCGACCGCATTTTTCAAAAAAAGTCTGTTAATTACTTTAATGTTTTTTTTCAACTCAGCATCAACATTTTTGGTGTTAAATCTATATAAAATAGGTAACTGATGAATGATATCATAGTTTGCTTATCCAAAAATTTAGTTATGGGCTTAAAAAAAACTACTGAAACTGGTTAACATCTGTTTTTGATCATTTTTTTTTTTTCACAGAAAATAAAATTTGTTCAGTACAATGGAGTGAAAACAACAAATTTACCATACAAAGGATTATTTTGATTATTTTTATTACATATTAAATAATTAATTCATTTTTTTTTCGAACAAATACGGTTTAAGCAACATAAACATAGAACAAGAAAACAAACTTTGCATACATCCACCGATTAATAAATTATTGATATCTAAAGTTTCAATGTATATCATCCTCGCCAATGTATATCTTCCTCACTCAAATATTGGAACTCTTCTTCTTTATTTTCCTTAAAAATGATGTCATCAACATTAAGTAGAGTGGGATCCCCTTGAAACCAAAGTGGTATTAACTTTCCGTCTTTCAATACCCACCCAAAATCTTCTGTAGTACTTTATAATCAGGGACGAACCGTCATATAGACATTTAAGACAGTGTCTACCCAAACGAAATCGATAGGCTGAAGAAAATATCAAGAATAAACTATGAATAGATAATAAATAAAATAGTAATAAAATAATGAATTAATAAATAAACCCAAACAACCCTTATTCAAATCGCATAGCATAGTGAAATTTGAAATGCGAACATTGAACTAAGAAGATATACACAAACACAACACACGTCAACGATCAACGTCAACGTCATACCAGAGACAATTTTGAAAAAAGGTGAGTTTTTTTTCCATATATACATTATATATATATATACATTTCCTTCACCTGTTTTGATTGTTTTTTATGCAAAATTAACACTTCACTCGAACAAAGTTGTTATGGCCCCTAGAGGTAACCAACTTTCACAAGATTTGAAGGATTTGATAATCAAGCATCATCTAGAAAACAAAAGCATAAGGGATATTGCAAAAATAATTGATAAAAGCCCATTTACAATTCATAAAATAATAACAAAGTACTAACATACAGGAAACTCTAAAAATAATGCCCGCAGCGGACGCCCACGTATCTTCATACCTGCAGAAAATCGAATCATTATCCAGAAAAACAAAAGTAAACCTAAATTAAGTGCCCCAAAACTTCAAGAACAAGTCTCTGAAGAAATTGGTAAGCAATGTAACCCCCAAACTATTCGCCAATTTTAAAAAGTGATGGTTACAATGGTAGAAACATCAGAAAAATACCTTTTATAAATAAAATAAATAGAACAAAAAGAATTAAATGCATTATATTTGAGATACTATTATGCAAATTTAATTCTTTTTGTTCTATTTATTTTATTTATAAAAGGTATTTTTCTGATGTTTCTACCATTGTTACCATCACTTTTTAAAATTCGCCGAATAGTTTGGGGGTTACATTGCTTACCAATTTCTTCAGAGACTTGTTGTTGTATTTTTGGGGCACTTCAAGGCCAACATGATTGCAATCATAGAGCTATTGCAACAGAAAGTAGTTTAATGCATATTGTGTACTTACTTTTGTGATTGACTGTATATCGATAGCTGAAATGAATACCTACGGATTCACGTCCAATGTATGCAGTATGCTACGTCTTAAAAGGACAAGAGAAAGGAACATAATTTTTGTTGTCTACCCAATTTCAATGGTGGCGAGTCGTCCCTGTTTATAATAAGCTTTATACAACCCTAAACGATTGTATAGCTTAAGAGGCCAGTTATAGCGATCATTAAAAACCATCATTAAAAGTTGGAATACATAAATATTTGATTTTATTTACTTACGTGTGATTATAGCGATCATTAAAAAAATGTGATTACTTTTATGTCATTCAAGCATTTATTTTAATTTTTGACACCAAATATTTTTTTTTAATGATGGAAAATGCTTCATTAAATTTCTTAATGAAAGATGGAACATTAAAAAAAGGTAACAAAACACTGGAACAAAGTGTTTCATTTTTTGAAATTTAATTAATTTGCTTGTCATTAAAACGAATTTTTATCATTAAAATAAATGAATGCATTTTTCATCAAAAATATTCCTATGTTGGACTTTTTTTCACCAGAAAAAATTATTTCAATGGATTAGCCATCGATTGGTATGAGATTGGTATATAAAATCAAAGTACAGCACACCACATTATCCAAATGAAATTTTTTAATGATAGTTTTTAATGATCGCTATAACTGGCCCCTTATTCAATCTCTGTGTAGTGTAGCTAAAGCCTTATAAATAAGGATTTTCCTTATACAGGCATTATAAGCGTTATAATAAGGCCGTGTGCGAATTGGCTGGTTAAAACTTGACGTTTGGTTAAATTTTGACACTTCGCATTGAATAAAATGTGTTAAGAATTAGAATAGCTGCGGAGCAGGTTAAAATATGATAGTAGAAGTTAAAAATTCATCCATTTTTAGCCACAATTCATCCAATTCGCACACGGCCTTAATATAAAATTTTGTAATTTGGGCCGTGTGCGAATTGGATGAATTGTGGTAAAAATGGATGAATTTTTAACCACTGTCATAAACGCTCGCACTAGTTAATTTTACAAATTTATTTAGCGATGTGTCAAAAACCAAACTCAAGTTTTAACCACTTTTACAAATGCGCACACAGCCTAAGTCTATGTTCGGTTTATAAATAAGGCTGTATGTATATAAAATAATTATTTACAATTTTTCTAAATGAATACTTCAGTTGAAGATGATTTTTTTAGTAAAAAAAATATTTGTTGTGATTAAATTCAATACATTTTAAAGTCTATTTTCCTGATATGTATGCATTCTTTGTTAACCGTTTTGTTTATGTGTCCGTCGAATTCCGTTGTGCTTTTTATCTTAATGATAAAGTGCTTCGATTCTGGCTTCAGGTTTCTGCAGGTGAACATGTTATACATGTTACAAAAAAAAAAAGGTTAATGTATGAACATGAAGGATCTTCTCATTCTCCTGTTTTGACAAAAAGAAGTAATTAAAAATTATTAGGAAAAATATTTAATCGATAAGGCTTGTTATGATGAGGTATTGAGGTTCAATAGTATTGAAACGATACGATGTTGGCAGTTTTAATTCAACGAATCTCGCCTTGTAATAAAAAAAATGTTCTTAAAACAATTTTCAAATACACTTGTAACTGTAATGCTTTGAAACTTCTTTTCAGGTGTACATCAAACCATTAAATACAGAAAACATAAATACAAAAAATAATTTTGTCTCGCTTTTTCATCATTTTTCTCCAAAATGTGGTTGTTTGTTACTACTAGAGGTTTGCATTTTATTTTAATTTGTCAAAGAATTTTGCTTTGCTTTGTGCGGTTTGTCTTCTAAAGCGTAGTCGTTTAATGTTCTGAGCTCCACGCGTTACCCTCATCTTATACTGTTTATTGTTTGTTTTGTTTTAATTGAAAGATATACCTTTTACTATTGAATCATAACATAAATAAGCATGACAAGAAGGATTTCTTTTTATGAATTATTTACGGGATAGTGTTACCAAGTTTTTTGATTTCAAACGCAATTTTTTTTAGTATAAAAATACTAAAAACGAACGTTGATTCGGATAAATTCGTTTTCACTTGACAAAAATCGTTGAGCTACATCTGAACAAATTTACGTCAAAAATACATTTAAAGTGGAGTGTCGTAATATTTGTTAATGTGTTTTGAAAGCCCCGCTGCTACCCCCACTATTTAAATAAAGCATTAATTGTGTTTTCATTTTTTTTCAAAGACTTTTTCGTATAATAAGAGGAAGTACACCAAAGTCAAACGTTTTTACGTTTTATTGTTTGTTTTACTCGAATTATAGCGTTTTTTTTTATAATCCGGAATTGGTACACAGAACTGTCCGATTCCGGATACCAAACGAACATGCAAGCATATTTTTTTGCTTCTACTGTTTAAATGTCTATGTATTTGTAAAACCTCATATACAGGATTGTAGATGACATGACATTAGGCTTTGTATCATAGAGAATATATAATACCTTGAGTCGCGACTTCGGGTGTTCGCTATCTTTTTGCCTACAAGCTGGAATTTGGTCGTTTTGTACTAACCCAGTGAGAATGTGTTAGTTTTCCAATGCTTTTTAAATAAGAGACTGCACCAATACTTTCGCACTGAGTTAGATACAATGCTCAGGTTTGAGTCGAAAATTTTCAAAAAAAACTTAAACATACAAAAAAACGCATGTAATATAAAAAATAAATACGGTATATTGTTTCTTTGCACTTTTAACATATAAATGCACTATAATTTACCAATATTTGTATCAAAAATCTTAATAAATCTTTAAAAAAACACAAGAGAAAATCGAAATAATACGCAGTACGGAAGTCTGTCACTTACCGCAGGCAAAACATTTTCGAGTCCCAGAAGCTTGAAAAACGAGTCATTTACAAAGAAAAAAAAAACGAGTCCACACTAAAAAAAATGTAAATTCTTTCAGAAATCCTTTTTTTTTTAAATTTTGAACATACGAAATATTCGAAATACAAGCGTTTAGGACAAGAAATAGACGATTTAAACATGTGATTATTTTTTACAAAATATAAAAGTCTTAGTTATTGTGCCTATTTGTGTCTGCAAAAAAACGAGTCAAACGTGATAAAAACGAGTGCCGGAGTCAAGGAAGAAAAAACGAGTCCTTTTTGACTCTATAGAGGCCATGTGGTAACACTGCATTGGGCAACAGGAAAAAAATTTTAGTCACGGCTGAGTACTCACTCTCTTGTCATCTCTTACACAGATTCACAGACACGAAAAAAATGAGGGGATTGTGAGAGTTCCACATGTCCATTCACGGACACGAGAGGTTTGTGAGAGTTCACCTCAGAAAAATTTTGAGGGTGTTTTCGGCAAGGGAGGAAAAGGTCGCGACTCCAGGTATTTTATATTCCTTTGTATATGAACTAGACTAGTACTACCAAGAATTGAATTTTTGAATTTTGCTGCTCTGCTTGGTTTGACAGCTCAAAAACAAGAACAAGATAATGAAATAATGCGAGTAAGAGAGTTATGTAACTTATAAAAAAAAAAAAATAAATTATTGCGCCGAATTGGTATGGTTGGTTAGAGGGGAGGAAAAATAAAAATAATATGCGAAGTAAGGATACGATCGAAAGAACTTTAAGAAGTTTTTAGGTAAAACTTTAACGTTTTGCTACTTAGTATCAAAACTATTACCAATGTACTTTGGTATTACAGATTTCTTTGTGATCATGTATGAAAGGAAATAGGGTTTACAAAGCAAATGAAAAAATTACATGCTTTTGAAACTAAATGATTTTTGTTCTTTGACCGCTTTTTTAAGAAAGCCATGAATATTATAATAATTCACAATATTTTAAATAAAAAAAGCCTAATTTCGGTTACATTGTATTTTTGAAATGTCTTCTTTTAACAGAGAAGAATGCACAGACATTTTATTCTTTTATGGGTTGTGCAATGGAATTGCAAGAATCCGGTTACTTAACTTGATAATATAATCAATCATTTTTTAAAATTTCTTTTATACTACTTACTTACTTTAGTTAGTTCACTTTTTAAACATTCATACCCCAAATCTAACTCTCAGTGAGAAAAGGTAAGGTAATTAATGTTTTGACAGAAAATCAGGTAGACATATAAGTATACTTTAAACCCTCTTCATGATTGCACAGTGTTAAACATATCCTAAAAACCATATAAATATGCCTGTTTTTGGTGCTTTTATGAGATTTTGTTTTTGATTATTGTTTTTTTTTTCAAAAGGAAAAATAAGAAAAGTGGTTCGCAGTTTGAACAAAAAATTTACCTGAAATTGAAAATTTTGCTCAAACAAGAAAAAATACTTTTAATATTTTAATTGATTTCAGTATTAAATACACTCTTCAGATCTAACTTCCTTGTTCTCAATCAACTTGGGTTCCTTTTTTCAAGTTTGAATTACGTGAATGTATAAAAGTGTTTAATATATAAATTGTATTGTCTTCCTCTGTGAACTTTTATAAAATACACTGTGGTAACGCAGAACTCAGTTTGTATCAAATTTTGCCAAAAGCCATCCATCTGCGTTTTCTTAACTCTTACACATACAAAATACATACTCTCAAAGATCTGTGTATAAAAGCACTCTACATTATATTCAAGGCCAAACAAATATCTCCACAGAAAAGTCTCATAACAAAATTATTATTATGTCCTTGCCGTTCTTATGCAAGAATATTTTCTATAAGGCGTTCTCGTTCTTACCTTACGCCATTTTTCATGAATTCCCCATTGAAAATAATCTCCAAATTCTCCAAAGCAGTAGTTCTCAACTTTTAGGTAGATGACTCTAGAATCGATGCCAGGACCATGGTACTAGATTTCCATTCTTGGTAGTACTAGTCTAGTTCATATACAAAGATATATTCTCTATGCTTTTTATATGAACTAGACTTGTACTACCAAGATTGGAAATCTAGTACCATGGTCCTGGCAATCGAACCTAGAGTCATCTACCTAAAAGTTGGGAACTACTGATTTGGAGAATTTGGAGATTATTGTCAATGGGGAATTCACAGATAGTCCGGGAGGCGACCGTAAGATTACCTACCTCATAAGCAGAGTGGAAAATTTAGCCACCGTCTAATGGTTAATGACACAAAGTTTTCAAAACCGGTGGTCGGACAGACTTTCCCTGGGCCTTTTGGCGGCTAAATGGGACTTCCGGTTGCGTTTTTTGGTTTCAGGTTATACCATAAGGTGAGTGGAAAAAGTAAGTAGAAGTCAATAGACATTTCCAAATCATATGGTCGGACAGAAATCATAGAGAATATATAATACCTAGAGTCGCGACCTTTTCCTCCCTTGCCGAAAACACCCTCAAAATTTTTCTGAGGTGAACTCTCACAATCCTCTCTTTTTTTCGTGTCCGTGAATCTGTGTTAGAGGTGAACTTTCACAATCCTCTCTTTTTTTCGTGTCCGTGAACCTGTGTAGGAGGTGACAAAAGAGTGAGCACCAGGGTTAGAACCTCAGTTTTACAATTTCGGAGCGAATTTGAAAAAAAAGTGGAGCAAATGCAAAATTTTCGGAGTAGATTTGTAACAAGAAGAAGATCTTTACCTTTCAAGGAAATTTCTTTAATAAATGTCTACTTAGCTGTATTCCTGTATTTTTTTTTTTATAATCAACGCGCACTCAAGGGCTTTTTTCATTACCCTTTATATGCCAAGAGCACAGTACGAGTATTAGGGAAGGGAAAGAGGATGTCAAAGGAGATGTCGGTGATTATTGGTTTTGAATTCTTGAATATTGCAATGGCTGGGGAAGACAGAGTGTGGAAGCGAGTTCCACATTCGCGTAGTACGGCTAAAGAAGTTGTTCAGCTTAGTTAAGTATAATTTTTTCTGCACCTAATTTTTTGTTGGTGCAGCTTTGTCAAAATTTCAAAAGCCAAATTATTTTTATTTATTTTTCCAATAAAATTTTTTTTTTCAAATTATCTCGATGGACGAGTTTCCGAGGAAGTAAAAATATTATTATTACGCCAAGTAAAAATTTCTCGTAAATATCTAATAAGCTATTCATTATTATGAAAATTTTATTCATTTTGATTTGACTTGAAATATTTACAGCTGATTTTATTCTGCCAAAAAGATTAAACAGGGAGCTGATCTTTTCTGTTCTAACTTGTTCTGACAGTTTTCATTTACTTGTGCTGTTCTGTGCTGTACTGATCTGTCTTTTCTTAATTAAACAGTACCTACTACAAAGTACTTATTAACCTCGTAAGTAGCTGGAATTTTTGACATATTCCAGTTCTAGGTATTCTATCCATTAAATTTAATAATTCCATCATGAATCTCACGTCGCGTCGTTGGTTGCCCATAACCCATCGGTATAACCTCTTCAATGTTCAATAAAAGGGAAACAACGTCTTGATTTGATTAAGATTAGTTCAGGAAAAACAATTTTATTTAATGAAATTTTCTTTAAAGAAACAACGCTAAACTATATACAGGTATACATGTTATTAACATGTAGTTTAGGTTAACAATATTTTTTCTTGTGGAAAAAGTGGAGCAAATCTTGTAAAATCGGAGCGTCGGAGTAGAGCAAGGTTCTAACGCTGGTGAGCACTCAGCCGTGACAAAATTTTTTTCCTGATGCACAAACCCAATGTGAAAGACTTCCACCACAGCAAATACGAGACTAAACGCACGACTTTTTTTTAAGATTTATAAAGATGTTTGATACAAAAATTGGTAAATTATAGTGCAATTATATGTTAAAAGTGCAAAGAAACAATATAACGTATTTATTTTTCATATTACATACATTTTTTGTATGTTTAAGTTTTTTTTTGAAAATGCTGAGCTGAACGGAATCTTATTTTCGAAATCTGAGCCCATGAAACCCACCTCGACTCCAACCTGAGCATTGTATCTTACTCAGTGCGAATGTATGGGTGCAGTTTCTCATTTAAAAAGCATTGGAAAACTAACACATTCTCACTGGGTTAGTACAAAACGACCAGATTGCAGCTTGTAGGCAAAAAGAGAGTGAACACCCGAAGTCGTGACTCTAGGTATTATATATTCTCTATGACAGAAATAACGCGGGCCTTTCCCTTTGTCCGATCATTTTAAAAACGGTATTTTTGGTGACATTCTACCTCATCGGCTGAGTGGGCAAATGGGGTATCAAATGAAAGCTTAGGATGTCTACATTAAGAATCTACTGGTAAAACTGGTCGGACAAACTTTGAATGGGCCAATCACGAGACCGACCGCATTTTTCAAAAAAAGTCTGTTAATTACTTTTATGTTTTTTTCAACTCAGCATCAACATTTTTGGTGTTATCTATATAAAATAGGTAACTGATGAATGATATCATAGTTGGCTAATCCAAAAATTTAGTTATGGGCTTAAAAAAAACTACTGAAACTGGTTAACATCTGTTTTTGATCATTTTTTTTTCACAGAAAATAAAATTTGTTCAGTACAATGGAATGAAAACAACAAATTTACCATACAAAGGATTATTTTTATTATTTTTATTACATATTAAATAATTAATTCATTTTTTTTTCGAACAAATACGGTTTAAGCAACATAAACATAGAACAAGAAAACAAACTTTGCATACATCCACCGATTAATAAATTATTGATATCTAAAGTTTCAATGTATATCATCCTCGCCAGAATCTTCCTCACTCTCACTCAAATATTGGAACTCTTCTTCTTTTTTTTCCTTAAAAATGATGTCATCAACATTAAGTAGAGTGGGATCCCCTTGAAACCAAAGTGGTATTAACTTTCCGTCTTTCAATACCCACCCAAAATCTTCTGTCCTACTTTTGACGCAATCTGCTTCAGTAGCATTCGCCTACATAGAACTTACGAAAACTGTTCTTTTAATTTCCTCGGTAAGAGATTTTAAACATGGGGGATTCAAACTGGAGTCAATTTCGTAAATTTTTGAAAAAAATTCCTATAGCAGTATTCTTTGAAGCATAAAGGTTCTGAAACATTTGATATCTGGCAGCATTTACACTTTTACAGCTCCTTAAGCCATACATATGTGAAGTAAAGTTTTGAATGGTGTCAGTATCATTGCAACAAGTTCCTTTACTCAACGCCTCAAACGCAACCTCATAACGACCGTTTTTTTCAAGGATGTTGAGGGGTTTATCTTTTCCTTTTCTAAAAAAAACTGGCCGTATAGTCGCAGCCTGTAAAGGCGTGAAATGCTGGTAACGCAGCACATAAGTTTGCTCCCAGTGTCGAAGCTAGTTGAGTACAATTTATGCAATTGACGTCATTCCTTTTCAAGCTGCCACTTGTTAACCATATCTCCAGGTCTTTGAATTTATACATATTTCCAAGTAAAATAACTAGAACGTCCGTGTCAGACACTCGCACTATAATACTTAAATTGCTTATGTTATATATTAACCTTGTGTCGGCTTCTTCATGGCTACAACTGTATTCACATTCTTCACTTTTGGAAATATGTTGATTTTGACGTTGATAAGAGAAACACTTTTCATCCACTGTTAAATATACCTTCTTGTCTCCAAAAATTAGAATCAAGGAACTATCTTTCCAGTGGAGTCCTAAAAACCTTACTAATGCCTCCTTGAATTTAGGATTTCTGAGGCATTTACCGAAATCATCCGTTCGTTTTTGCATTGGTCCCGAAATCGTGAAATTCCAGACATTGACTTCATTCCGGACGCAATGCTCAGAATCTTTGATCGATGGGAGCTTCCGTGGAACATACTCTCTTTAAAATCATTTCTGATATCTTATCAATTGTTTGAGATACTAACGACCCCAAGAGATGAATGAAATAGAAGCCGTCAATAAATTCTACATCTTTTTTCAATGGCTCGGACGGTATTTTAATATCCACCTTGCATAGTTTGGTTGGTTAAACAAAAAAAAAATAAATTGGACAGTTCCAATATAGAGTCAACATACAGTTCAAATTCACTCGTTCTAATACTCCTTGAAAATCTGAAAAAAAAAAAACGTTCATGAAGCCTATGTATAGCATGAAGAACCGAGGAGTTTTACCATGATGTCCTCCAAGGGTGAGATCTGTATCTAGTAAATATGTCCTTAAGAAATGGGCTCAAATAAGGAGTTTCATTTGGTTGCAACCGGTTTTGCAATTAGTTTTTTAAATAATTTTCGAAATCTTTTAAGTTCAGATGCCATTATATTCCAAATTAACACACAAAACTTAAACTTTTTATAAAATGTGGTTTTTGTAAGACTTTTATAGTCGAAGAATAAGTTTTCCAGAGCAAAATAAAGTTTCATACAAAACAAACGATGTTCATGAACGATAATTTTTCAGTGAACAGGAGAAAAAACGTATTCGATACAGAGCATTTGATACGTGGATTTACATTTATGTTGACTGAAAAACAGTCAAAGTGAATTGTGTTAGAAAAAAACATAGTTTTTCTATGATCAAAAAATGATCAAAAACTGGTGGTAAGCAGTTTTAATAGTTTTTTTTTAAGCCCATAACTATATTTTTGGATTAGCCAACTATGATATCATTCATCAGTTACCTATTTTATATAGATTTAACACCAAAAATGTTGATGCTGAGTTGAAAGAAACATTAAAGTAATTAACAGATTTTTTTGAAAAATTCGGTCGGTCTCGTGATTGGCCCATTCAAAGTTTGTCCGACCAGTAGATTCCTAATGTAGACATTTTAAGCTTTCATTTGATACCCCATTTGCCTACTCAGCCGATGAGGTAGAATGTCAATAAAAATACCGTTTTTAAAATGGTCGGACAAAGGGAAAGGCCCGCGTTATTTCTGTCCGACCATATGATTTGGAAATGTCTATTGGCTTCTACTTACTTTTTCCACTCACCTCATGGTATAACCTGACACCAAAAAACGCAATTGGAAGTCCCATTTAGCCGCCAAAAGGCCCAGAGAAAGTCTGTCCGACCACCTGTTTTGAAAACTTCATGTCATTTACCATTAGACGGTGGCTAAATTTTCCACTCTGCTTATGAGGTAGGTAATCTTACGGTCGCCTCCGTAAGAGGACATATATTACCTAGAGTCCCGACTTCGGTGGTTCGCTCTCTTTCGGCCTACAAGCTGAAATTTTCACATTTTTCTCCATCGCTGAGGTATATAGACTAGATCTAGACAACTTTTGAAGATCATATCAATGATGGGCAAAGTTACATCTATGGTATATTGTAGCTCAGCTGGTATGATTTAATCTGGACCTGGAGATTTATAATTTTTGAAGCTATTCAAAGCCCATGTCAATTTTTCCATTGTAGCAAGACCATGAGGAAAAGTTAAGTTAATACCCGATCCAGTATGGTTTGTAGTATTAACGGATTTGGAGCTATCCGGGAAGTGGGTATCTAATAGCAGGTTTAGCGTTTCTTCGCAAGAATTAGTCCATGTACCATCAGAGTTTTTAAGACAACTAGGCATGGTTGGATTTGTAGAGAGAATCTTCCTTAACCTCAATGCCTTCGGGGATTCTTCTATTGAGCTACAGAAGGATCTCCACGAGGATCTTTTGGCTATTCTCAATTCATGTTTATACTTTCTGAGTGATTCCTTATAGGAATCCCAATCTTGGGGGTGTCTAGACTTTTTTGCACGATTGAAAAGCCTTCTACAATCCTTCCTTAGTATTATCAGCAGCCCACCAATATGGTTTCTTCTTTCCCCCCACTGTAGTGAGGGGGCAGGCAGTTTCCATGTCTTTATTGAGGGTTGCTGTAAGCTCATCGACTTTTCGATCAAGTTCGAGAGCGCACAATTGAGGAACAGAAAGTTCTGGTTTAATCAGACTTTTCAGAGTTGTCCTATATTTTGGCCAATCTGTTTTCCTATAATTC
Source organism: Sphaerophoria rueppellii (assembly GCA_920937365.1). Taxonomy (NCBI): domain Eukaryota; kingdom Metazoa; phylum Arthropoda; class Insecta; order Diptera; family Syrphidae; genus Sphaerophoria; species Sphaerophoria rueppellii. The sequence continues at coordinate 27,513,810 of CAKKXW010000005.1, read as the reverse complement.
CGGAATTGGATCGGTTTTGGGGATTCTTCAATAAGTGTGAATTGGATGTATCTATGATCGGAGAACGAGTGCTCCTTTGATACTCTCTTCTTGTCGATTTTTAGTAACGAAGGTTGGTTCATTACCTATGTTACTTACTACTAGATTAGATGATAAGATATAATCAAAAAGAGACTCCTATGACATCGGTTCTACCCCACGTAGTATGGTGCGCATTGGCGTCACAACCGATAATGAGGTTGGTTTTCCGTCTTCTGGATTCAGCGACCGTCTTCTCCAAAATGGTGCCAGGCATTGGGCCCTGGTGGTCGTGGCCCAAATACGATGAAACCAGCCAGTAGGTGTGATTGTTTATTACCATACTAGCTGTGGTGACGTCTTTATCACTGAAATTAGGGAGTAAAAATACATTTAGACTACGTTTTACTAGTATGCAGGACCTTGGGTTACCTTTTCCTGTTACATATAGTACGTAGTAACCAAGAGTTCTCAATCCTCGAACCAGGGATTTTACAATCCAGGGCTCTTGGATGATAACGACATCTTCCCCAGATTTTGATAGGCGAAGAAGAAGGGAGGCCGAAGCCTTAATAGAGTGTTGGAGATTAATCTGTACTATTTGCAGTATTTTGGCTACAACTAGGCAGTTCAACCTCCACCATTGTTAAATCCAGCTCATCCAGATCAGACGAAGAGGAACCTAACAGCTCATCTTCTTCCTCACTGGGGAGAACTTTAGATAAGTCATCAGTCTCCATTAGGGATGAACTTTTGACAGTTATGGAAGAAGACTGTGCCGCGACAGAAGAAGGCCCTGGTGCATCATCATCCACATGGGAAGGTGATGATAGCACTGGGACCCCCTACGTCTTACGACACAGCTTCTGAAGTTGGTTCGGAAGAAGGCTGCGTCGCGACAGAAGAGGGCCCAGGTACACCATCATCCACATCCATGGATGGGAATTTGATAGTAGCACTAGGACCCCCTACGTCTTGCGACACAGCTTCTGAAGAGGGTTGTGGAGGATCGCATAAAGCGTCTACCTCATCTTTTTTGTAGACACGGAGCGTAATCGTCTCGAACCCGTATCTTATCACTCCCTTGTCTCGCGCCAGAGAAGACGCAGAGTCCTTATTGATTACGATGATCGCACTTCGATAAAGACCCTTCGGCTCCTCCAGTTTCGGAATCTTCCAGTCGTGACAAGAGAGGTCCGGGCTGCTAAGCCTGATCATCTCATGGATGTCTTCTGGACATGAGGGCTCAATCGGGATCCATGCACGAGCTCTCGGCGTGCAATTAATATCTTCCTTTGCAACAACCTCGAGTTTTGCGCCTGGCCAAACTTCGCCCAGCATGCCGACAGCAAGCGTATATAGATCACGCGATTGGCAACCCTGGTTCGCAAGAGCGACCGTATAGGTCGCTCTTGATAATTTTAATAATTAAACTGTTTAAATATTTAAATAAAACATAAAATTGGGCAGTAAGTCTACATTAATAGCATTACTTACGATTAGCATCGAAATTTTGGTGAGTCCAATTGATTTCACTCATAAATCAAAAAGTAAGCAAAAGTCATAGCGATGGGCAAAACAAATCGGACTCCACCAAGGGTGAATTATTCATTAAGCACCGCACAATCTCAGAAAAGACCTCATATGGATATTGCTTCAATTTCACCTTCGAACGACAACCCAAGAACATCAAAGGGATCGGCTGTTGGGACAATGGATATTACGGATCTCCAGAAGTTGATCGAAGAGTCCATGTCAAAAATGCTAGACTTCAAACTGAAGGATATGCCTACGAAATCGGATTTAGAGGTGATCCGCACTGAATTCCAAAGCCTCCAAAGAAGTAATGACGAGTTGCAGGCTCAGGTAAAGCATTTTGGGGCTCGATGCAGTGCATTGGAGCGCCAAGTTGAGTTTTTGCAGTCCAAGGCCAACGAAAAAAATGTCTTTGTACACCTTCCGCTACAAGGGGGGGGGGGGAGATGCCGGGGTAAAAGCAATACAATGTTGCTTAGACCTGTTGCAAACCAACGAAGACATCATTGCAACAGCTAAGATCTTGCGATCTAGCAACAGCAACACAGCAAATGTCATCATCAGGTTGCACAAGAATGAGGATGTTGGACGACTTTTAAAAGCCTCTTCAGCACTTCGAAACACCGGAATTTATCTGCATTGGGATCTACCAGCTACCGCACGAGCACGACGAAAGAAATTAATTTCATTAAAAGCGGAAATTCATTCTAAAAATAATTTTATTAAAACTAGACTGCGTGGACAAACAATGGTAGTGGCAGCGAAAATAATTTATTGTGAGACGGCGAATGCGGAATGTCATTGCTATGGAAAATGGTTGATGACAGATGTAATGGGTGTGTTCCAGATCGAAGTAATCTAAATGATGGAAATGTCAGTGCTTCTCAAACAGGATCTCAAACTGTTAGGGGGCCTCAATCCTTATTTTAATATTAATGCCGTCTGCCAATCAAATTATGCAAAAAAGTTAAAAGTAAAAAATGTAAATATAAACAATTTTAGTCAGAAATGTAAAATTTTATCGTATAACATATCTGGTCTTAGTAATAAGAATTTATTTAGAGATTTTTTTAGTTTTATAAACAAATTCGAATTTATTTTTTTGTATGAAACATATTTAACGACAACTAAAATGCTATGAACATAAGTTTCAAAACTACAAGCTTAAAATTGTGTCTGCTAACAGAAATCGTACGAGAGGGAGAGCAAGTGGAAGCTGCATATTTGGTGTTAGAAAGGATTGGAAGGATAGTGACTGCGAATTTAAGGTGTTTGATGATGTAATTTGTGTTGATCTTAAAATACATGGAGAAATATTTCGTATTCTGCCATACTACGTTAACTGCAACCATTGGGAAACGGATTTTGACAAGATAAAGGACTTTGTTATGGGTGGAACAATTTCAAATCTATTGGTAGTTGGTGACTTAAATGCACGAGTGGGTACAACAGGAGGGGTTGAAAATGATCTGAAAGGTCTTTGCCGACAATCCAAGGACGCAATTAAGAACGGCAAAGGTAATCAACTACTGGAGTTATGCAACTCTTTTGGACTCCGAATCCTTAATGGCACCAGCACAGAGGAGGTATACCTAGAGTCGCAACTCAAGGCATTTTACTCTCTTTCGACTAAAAAAATTAAATTTGATAAAATATACTACCCAATGTAAATGTATAGGCTTTTCAATGCGTTTCAAACGGGAGGCCGAACCAATACATTTGCAATGGGTAGGCCTGTGTGCTGGGCTCAATAAGGTGAAAAGCCTAGGCTCAATTTTAAAAGCCTGCGCTCAAAATTCAAAAATAAGAGTCAGTTAAATTCAAAAATTTAAAAAATAAAAAATAATTGTATGAAATTCATGTTTTAAGTATTTAAATAACAGTACAAAGTGCAGTGCATAGTGTTTTTTGCTTTTTAAATGGAATTCGACTATGATTTACGAATAAATAACTAAAAAAACACATTTAAACACGTTGGCAGAGTTTATTTCACCCTTAAAACAGTGCGGTCATGTCCTTATTGAATTTTTTTTCACCTCTCACAGATTCACGGACACGAAAAATAAGAGTAAATTGAGAGTTTCACCACAACATTTTTTGGACGGTGATTTTTTAAAAAAGAGAGCGAGTTGCGACTCTAGGTAAATAGATTCTCTATGGGCACCAGTAAAGCACTATTCACATGAGCACGAACAACGACCAACGAATGAACGAAAATTCGTCGATTTTGACATTTCTTTCACATGAGAGTGTTTAATTCGTCGCGAATGAACAACCAAAACACAAGGCAAGAATGATTTTTGAGGTTATACGCGCGAATATTTTGTTCGTTGGGAGTGTGGATGATGTGGAACGCGAATAGAGTTTGGCAGTTCGTATTAACTACAATTTTTTTCGCGACGAATAAATTTGTTTTCTCAAATTTATTAACATTTGAGATTAAACATTTAATGTATGCATCACAAATCAAACATAAACTATACTTTTATCGTTTTGTTGAGAATTTGTAAGAAAATACGGCTTCAAACGTATCTAAAATCACTTTTCTTCATTCATTCGTCGTTCGTTGGTCGTGCTCATGTGAATAGTGCTTAAAGGGGATAAACTCGGCGAATATACGTTTGTAGGAAAGCAAGGAAGCTCTGTGATTGATTACGGACTTATATCAGGGAACTGGAATTCAGTCATCACTGATTTTGAGGTGGAGCAAGTACCATTTTCAGATCACATGCCGATTGTGATTTCTTCAAGAATTGGAGCAACTGAAAACGAGGAAAGCGTGAGCCTAAATCTGATGCCCAAATTGCTATGGAAAGATTCTAAGGCAGAGATCTACAAGAATAAATTGGATATTTGTCTGAGAGGACAAGAAAGTAGTGATCTACAATCCATCCAAAATTGTATTAAAGAAGCGGCTCCAGTAAGTAACGTATGCAAACGAAGTGGTGTATTTAAGGAGCCATGGTTTGACTCCGCATGCATGAAGGCAAGGAAACAATCCTATGATTGGTTAAACCGATATAGACGAAGTAACGAAGAGTCCGCGAAAAGAAACTATTTGGAACATAATCGAAAGTTCAAGAACCTATGCAAGGAGCGGAAAGCAATCTTTTATGAAAATAAAGCCAAAAGCCTAGCAAATTGCAAGAACACGCGTGATTTCTGGAAGCTAGCTCAAAAAATAAATGGCAAAGTATATGTCATAAACCGACATCTAAATTGTGACACTTTAAGAATGCATTACGCTCAACTTCTTAATAACTCGTCTGTGAGCGGGGTTATGGTACAATTCGCGCAACCTGCTTTCAATGATGGAGTTCTGGATGAAATAATCTCGAAGGAGGAGGTATCCGCAGCTATTAATGGTCTTAAAGATGGTAAAGCCGCCGGATCGGATAGAATACCTTCTGAATTCTACAAGTATGGTACTGAAGAGCTCATCAACAAACTGACGACCGTGTTCAACAATGTCATGGAGTACGGGGTTATACCTCATGAATTCAAGGAAGCACTAATTTTTCCCATCCATAAAAAAGGTTGTACAATGGACCCAGCGAATTATAGAGGAATTTCCTTCCTGAATGCATCATACAAAATATTTACATCGATACTGCAAAGCCGACTCAGATCATGGATAGAAGCACACAAGCTTATCAAGGAATTCCAAGCGGGGTTCAGACAAGGATATTCAACGATAGATAACATCTTCGTCCTCCGAAGCATCGTGGATTTCTTTTTGGCCCGTAATAGGAAATTGTATGTATTCTTCGTCGATTTTAAAGCCGCGTTCGACACGATTGACCGAAATGCATTAATGTATAAGATGTATAGAATGGGAATGTCATTCAAGTTCGGAAGGGTATTGCAGAATTTGTATCTGGAAACCACAGCAGCAGTATGGGATGGTGAGACCATTTCACAATGGTTCGAAACGAAGTCAGGAGTAAGGAAGGCTGTTTACTAAGCCCAAGTCTTTTTGCCCTTTTTATCGATGATATTACCGACTGTTTGCCGGGTGGAGTGGAATATGCTGGAACAATAATCAAGGCCCTTTTGTTCGCAGATGACATAGTGTTGATTGCATACTCACCAGAGTCTCTCCAATTAATGATTAACAAACTTAATGAGTATTGCAAAACATGGAAATTAGTTGTTAGTTTGGAGAAGTCGAAGATTATGGTTTTCCGGAAAGGTGGAGGAAGAGCAAGTGAACGTGAACGGTGGTCATATGAGAATGAGAGAATCGAAGTCGTCAATGAATATAAATATTTGGGGGTTTATATCACGAAAAATAACAGCATGGAAAGACATCTTACGGAAAAGTTACAATCAGCAAAAAACACAATCAATATTGCATGGCAAAGAATCTTTACCAATGCACATATATCACACAGTAGCAAATACAAAATATTTGAATCGGTAGCTGAGTCAACATTGCTGTATGCTTGTCAAGTTTGGGGTAGTAGAAAATATGAAACCGCTGAAAAACTCCTCCGATTTTATATCAAATGGATATTTCGACTACCACCGAATGCCCCGAACTACATGATCATGCTTGAAACCGGTATCTCGCCTATATTTATCAAAACTCTTAAATTGCAAATCGATTATATATGTAAGGTAATGGAAATGTCGGATGAACGGCTCCCGAAAAAAACAGCACTTCAAGCTATTAATAGCAGATCAGGCTGGTTTAGAGAGTGGACACAGCTAGCGGAAGAAGCTAATATAGAACTTGCGTTGGATGACTTTAGTACAGTAGATGACGGATATAAGAAAGTCTCATATAAGAAAAACACGGATATAAGACAGACATTTCAAAACACCATGCACATTCTCATTAAATTGTGTGTTAAATTTATCTCATAAAAGAAAAACGTTTATAAGAAAAACACTGATATAAGAAACTTCTTCTGATGTAAAATCTTGTTCACTACATAGAAAATAAAACGTGTATAAGAAATTTTCCAGTGTTAATATGCAAATGATGCACCGTGTAAACTTCCACAAAATTTCTGAACCCACCCTCATTGTATTTCTATCTAGCTAGTACCCGCGACCTGACAATCGATTGTAGTGCCATCTTATCTTGAGACCTGGCACAGTGCTGCTTTTTACTTGCGACATATAGAAAATATGGCTAGTATTGAATTCGTAAAAAAAAAAATTGAGATGAGGATGAGATATGACATTACGATGATAGAGAAGTCGAAAAAAGTGGGTCCGGCGATTCCATCTGTCTGTCTGTCTTTAAGTTTACAGGCATCTACAGCCTTAACTACTGGTCCGATTGACTTCAAATTTGGAAATTAGAGTTTTGAGCAAAAACTCATATTCTAATTTTTTTATTTTTGTTTTAAGATCAAAATTTAGGGTAACCACCATAAAATTTTTTGGCCAAAAACCAAAAATTTCAATTTTCTCCAAAACGGCTACTACGATTTTTTTTAAACTTCCGCGAGTTTTATTTTTTTAAACATTTATTTTTTTTTATGTAAAAAAAATTTTTTGTATTGCTCCAAAACGGTACCTCCCATAGAACAGTTTTTTTGTTATTAGATTTTCTCGAAAAGTGAAAGTCCGATTAGCGTAAGTTTTTTTTCCGAAAGTACGTATATACTATTGTTCAAATAATATTTTGTATTCAAAAAAATTTCAAATTTTTTTTTTGGATTTTTAAAAAATATTTTTAACTTATTTTTTCAAAATTCTGTATCTCAAAAACGGATCAATTTAAAAAGTCCAAATTGAAGTATAATGTGTATATTATTTACATGGTCTTGAAAACTGCATACCCAAATTAATTTTAAGACATTTTCGAAAAATTGTATATATGCAAATTAATTTAACGACGACGATTTTCAAAAAAAAAATCAATAAATCTAGAGTTAGGTTTTAATTTGTTTGGCATTTAAATTTTTGGAATTAAATGTATTTACGAGGTACATTTTCAAATTTTAATTTTTTTTAATAAATTCATTTTTTACATAAGTTTGGTATTGGGAATTGTTTGTGTTTTTTTTTTTTTTGGTTTTGATGTAGCACAAAAAATCGGAAACACCATTCTTGATAATATTAGCTGATTCCATACTACCTGTTCAATGTGATTTTGAAAGAAGTACATACAAATAATTTTATGTTTATTTTGTTTATGTTATGTATTTATTTATGATTTACATACTTAAAATAAGGGATGTACATTGTACATGCAATGCATTTTAACATTTTATTTGGTTTTGTTTTAAAATTTGCTAAGAAGAAATTTTCTATTCAAAAATGCTATGACTTATAGTAGAAATTTTATTTCTTATTGTATTGATATAAGAAATTTTCTTTCTTATATATATTTTATTTATATAAGAAATTTTCTTTCTTATATCCACTTTTTATTACATATAAGAAAACACGGTTATAAGAAAGGAATTCTCTGGTTTTTTGGACTTTCTTATATCCGTCATCTACTGTATGTGGAAGAACAACTTGTATCAGCTGATCTCCGTTATAGATTATCGTTCTAGATTGAGCTTCACATATGAAGCAGAAGGATCTATCCACAGAACGTTGTATAGCAGGATCAACCATAACCTCAACCAGAGGAATTACATCCGCGATGAATACACGACTAATCAAATTTCAATGGTATTCAGATTAAGAGGTGAACTGCTTAGTATCATTCCACATCGTGAAGATTTGCCCTTGCTGTGCGAATTGTGTAATATGGGCGAAAGGGAGGATATTTGTCATTTTATCGGTAGATGCCCTGTTCTGCGTAAAACAAGAAGACATATTTTTGGAAGCAATTTTTAACTGAAGAGCAGATCATCCAATATTTAAATGAAGCCGAAGTACCAGTGTTGTTCCAATTTTGTACAATAGCATTAGCTTATCGTAGCAGAATAATAAATGAAAACTTTTAAACAGTTTTTTTTTTTATTAATATCAAAAATATATCTAAGAGGCCAGTTATAGCGATCATTAAAAACTATCATTAAAAGTTGGAATACATGAAAATGTGGTTTATTTTACTTAGAGGCCAGTTATAGCGATCATTAAAAACCATCATTTAAAGTTGGAATACATGAAAATTTGATTTTTTTTACTTACGTGTGATTATAGCGATCATTAAAAAAATGTGATTACTTTTATGTCATTCAAGCATTTATTTTTATTTTTGATGATGGAAAATGTATCATTAAATTTTTTAATGAAAGATGGAACATTAAAAAAAGGAAACAAAACACTTGAACAAAGTGTTTCATTTTTTGAAATTTAATTTATTTGCTTGTCACTAAAACGAATTTTTATCATTAAAATAAATGAACGCATTTTTCTTCAAAAATATTCCTTTGTGGAACTATTTTTCACCAGAAAAAATTATTTGAATGGATTAGCCATCGATTGGTATGAGATTGATGTATAAAATCAAAGTACAGCACACCACATTATCCAAATGGAATTTTTAATGATAGATTTTAATGATCGCTATAACTGGCCCCTAAAAGAAAAATCGAATATTCCTAATTGTTATATAAAGTTGTCAATCAGGCAGACGGCAAAAAGCCATGCTTTTATGTTATTTAATTTATAATGTATATGTAAATACAGTTTAAGGAAATAAAACCTAATCTAATCTAATCTAGATCACGCGACCTCTGGTCGTTACAAACGATGAGTTTATAATGACCTTGATGCCAACCCCCATCGCTTGTTACAGGCGGTGGACCCGGATGCTCTCGCATGACTTTGAGAAAGCCAGCCCATAGCCTCAGTTTCACCATCTGGCAACGGTAAGAGGTAATCGTGCCATCAATATTGCTCCTATCAATGACCGCAACCACGATTTTGTTGTGCTCCTTAAGTACATCACTAAAAGGTTTAGAGAGAAGTACTCTTGGTATGTTAGGAGTGCTGGTGTAATGCACTTTGGGCTTTTTGGGGACGGGAGTGGACTCCTCCAAAGACCTTTGTCGCTTTGACGTGGAGTCGCAGCTGGTCTTAGTTTTGGCAAGGATGGAATTAGCCCACTCGATCCTTTTGTTATGGATGGGATTACTTCCATCCCCTGATATTGCATCAGAGGATTTCATTATCCTCATCGCATAACGCCGTTGTTTGTACGAGCTCTTAGGTTGGATGGCGGCCCTCGTAGTGATACCAGGATCATTATTCACGAACTTGCTATCACTAGGAAGGCTACCGCTAGGAGTAGCCTGGAGAGGTTTGCTCTCTTTAGTAGTGGAAGGATCATTATTCACGATCCCTCCACTACTGACCTGAGTAGGCGCTATCGCCGCACTAGAGGAGAGGCCACGGCTAGCCACAGTCTCTTCTCCGGTGCTTGGCACAGAGTTAACGACAGTCGACGTTGCCGCCGAACTGCCGCCCGGTGAAGATGGAGTACCGGTTTGAATTTTTTTGTTTTTGTTTTTGTTTTTCATTTGGGTCCCACGAGTAGGCGAAGTAAAAGGGGGGGTCCGTCTGTGCAGAGATTCGCTTACACAGATAAGGCTAGCTAATCCGGAGGTCGCCTGGTATCCGGATACTCCGTTAATGACTGAGCTATTTTTTTGAAATTGGGCCCTGGCTGATCCTCGGCACGGGTCGTATAACACGTTAGATCCAGCCCAATTGGGAAGTTGAGGGGAAAGAATATGTTTTGGAAAAGGAGAGACGAACAGCAATTAAGCCATAAGCGACCCAGGAAGGAGACTAGGTATTGACAGACAGTGATGGACCATACAGGGAAAGGATAAGGAGACATCAGCCAGCATAATAGCACAAAGCCGACGGAGGAGGAGATAAGGATTGGGAAGGAGTGGGGCGAGCGACCTTTGGTTTCAGGACTCTTCTGGGGAAATAATTCCCGAGAATCATTGACCTTACTCAGCTTCTACAACTCGACAAGTTCGACGCTCAGGTAGAAGGTCGTTTCTCTTATCACAGGTGATATTTATTGTTACTTATTTTATGTTAAAATTTGTAAATAAAAAACTCTGATTACAGAGCAACTCGTATTTGTTATAAATTATTGTCCATTATCCATACGGAAAACATTATATTATAAAACGACATTTTTGGTTATATCAAAAAAAAAAAAATGGACAAGCTGCGATTTAAATTCACTGTTTTGGGAACTTCAGATGGAAAATCGAATATAATTTGCATAGCTACAGTCGAGACTCCTAACGGACATATTTTTAATGTCCCTGATGAATTAAAGCCCGTGAGTAAACATGCTTCCATTGAATTCCATGAATGTGAAAAACTAAAATTCAATGACACTTATCTAGAAGAAGTAGTTGAAGAAAAACATCCGGCAACGACCGAAAATAATGCATCAAAAACCCTAAATTTAGGGGAATTAACTGAAAAATTCTTGATTAATAAGTTCTTTAACAAAATGAATGCTGACCAGTGGATTGGGGAATTTGAGAAAGAACGTGTAAGGTTTGAGATTCTTCGAGATGAGGAGATAGTCGAAACCTTAAAATATCTACTTGAAAAACAATGCTTGGACTGGTATGGCAGTATGTTGATTAGACTAACTGTAAGTTCACCTGGCATTCTTGGAAAAAAACATTTTGTGAAACATATGGGAACAAAGGCTGGTCCCAAGTCAAATATGCCTTTGCGTTTAAATTCCAAGTTGGTTCAATGCTTGAATACGCAACAAAAAAAGAAAGAGTATTACTAGAAGTAAACAAGTCTATCGACGACGAAACAATTATAAATCTGATTGTAATGGGCTTATCATATAATCGATAAAATTGAAAGGCAATCACTTAAGTCAACAATCAATTTGTACAGTGAAATCAATAAATATGAACACTTGATAAAGAAAAAAATGAAAAATTGAGTTCAGAATACAAAGAAAAACTTGAATCTAAACAAAATAAAAACCTTAAAACAAAATGTACCATTTGTGAGAGACTAAAAAAAGGTGTCCGCTATCACCCAGAAACTTCCTGCTGGTTCAAAACCAAAAACCAAATTAAACTTGTCAACAACACAGAACTAGAATGCGAACTACAAAATGAAGACCAAAAAAGCTTGTAGTGGCACCATTGATAAAAATAAGGTTAGTAATGAATAAAAAGCTTGAGGTGTTTGGAATTTATGACTCAGGCTCAAATGTTTCACTGATTGTTGAAACTTAAAGAAAACAAACCAGTCAATTCAAAGAATACTAATATAAAAACTACCAATGGCGTGAAAAATCGACAGGTTTAATAACGTTAACTGCACAAATTTTTGATGTAGAAAAAAAAATCAATGTTTTTGTAATAGATAAGGAAAATTTTGAATATGATTTTTTAATTGGATTAGATTGTATTAAAAGTTTTTTCTTAACTCAAGATGAAAAACTAAAAATTAGTCAAAAAATTCCAAAAACATATTATATTTGTAAAGAAAACGTACACAAATATTCAAAAGATCAATTAGAAGAAATCATTTATGAAAATAGGTTCTTAAGGGTAGGTGTACCAGAGCAGCGAACTCAAATTTCATGCAAATGAATTTGAATGTGTTAGTGAGTTCTACACTTCACCGACTCCTTCTTCTCATCTCAGACGAGAATTTGCAAGAACCAAGAACCAGCATCACGATCGCGCACATGAAGGAGAAAAAAAAAAAGACAATATACGCAGGCGAAGTCTAGGTAGAAAAGGAGCAAATCATAAACATACCTACATGCAATAAGTGAAGAAAAGAATATGTGCACATTATTTCTTCTTTTTTTCTTTTAGATAGGAATATAAACTGAAAAAGTGCATGTAAGGAGGTACAAGGAAAGGGATACATCAAAGGTATTGTTGTTGTACCACGCGACATGGACACGGCGGCGGAGACGCGAGGTGATGAACGGTTAGGTTTTTATTTCTTTTTGTGTGTATCCAGTTGAAGAAATATAAAAAAGATGAACCCATGAGAAGATCATTTATTTGTTTCCGTGTAAATAAATAATTTTTGGAGAGGCAGGATAACTATGTATTTTTTATGAAATGGAAATTCTATTATTGGGTGATGATTGCGTTTTTAACAGGCAGGTACCTTATATCTTTTAGAAACATGTACGGTGTTCAAAAAAGTCATCAACCTATTATTGAAATTTTTGACCTTACGCAACAAAACGATGTAAGAAAATAAATTGGGTTCTCCAATTTATTTAGAATTAGGTACCTACCTACCTACACAAAATGTTTGATCTATATTGGACAAATTCTTAAAACATGAAACTTTTTGAAAATGTTTTTTCTTACATTATTTATATATTTATCTATTTATTTATTTAAATCTACAAGCAATTTAAAGCTAACAGTTTATGACTTAAATTAATTAATAATGACTGACTATATTTTATATAAATATGAGCAAAAATCAATATAATGTCAAACTTTACTCAAATTATTAAAGCTCTAGAAACCTTAGTTTGTTCTATGAAAATGTTGCATTCATTGTTCGTAATGCGTGTTGAATAGACGTATCTCTTTCGCCGTCTGACTAAATTCCTTTTTTAAAAGTGATTCTCCCAGTTTGCTTGCACTGTGCCCGATACATTGTTTTTGCATTTATCTTTGTTCTCATTTGTTTGTGGTTAAAGTTATTAACTTATTTACTCTTGCCGTCAAAATTAATATAAATTCACGTAAATACAAAACAAAATAACATGCCTCCTAAGTCAACAAAGAGATCCCGTGTGCAACTGCAACAACAAGAACAAGATAGTGATTTGGATTCCCCTTCGAGAGATGATGTAAGCAATTTGGATGACATTGCTGATAAACTGTGGAGCCGCATTGAAAAGAGATTAGAAGAGTGGATGCTGGCATTTACTCAATCAATAGATGCGAGATTCACCTCTTTGGAGGATCGTTTGAATGCCCAAATTGGAGAAAACGCCTTATTTTTTGACCAACAATTACAAAAATCCCGCCAAGAAGTGAAACAGCTAGCGCTTGCAGTTGATCATCTAGAGAGAGGTAAAATCGAATCTGATGCTGTGATTGTTGGTGTTCCTGAGTTCCCTGAAGAGAAGTTGGATAACGTATACAAAAAAATCTGTGAAACTGTTAGTATTTCCCCACCACCTATAACTAATATATTCCGAGCCAAAAAAAGACAACATGCTTCGATGGACTCGAACATAATACTGAAATTCAACGATAAGCGGGGAAAACAACAATTCATGCAGGCAGTTGCGAGCTTTCGAAAAACAAAACAAGGCCCGCTTAGACTCTCCGAGATTAACATCAATTCGCCGAAAAGCTTTTTTATAAATGACAGTCTAACCTCTAACGAAGAATAATTACCAGCTGCAGAGATATGCATTAAGACTGAAACGCAAAGCTCTCTTAACTTCAGTGCACACTTTCAATGGGCTTGTTTATGTACGCACATCCAATAATCTAAATTCCACACCAATCCACAATATCGATGATCTGAGGAATGCCGTCGGACTAGAAAACGATGATGATATTAATTAACATGGTAGCTAAAATTAATCTCTTTTCGCAACAATTTTTATTTTTTCTCTCTTTCTTTAACTTAATGACTCACTATTGTATTGTTTTTCTTTTTCAATCACAATTTCACTTGTTTATTCTCTTAATTTATGTTCAAATTCTATCAGTTCTAATTAGTTCTCTCTTTTCATGTGTTAATGTAAACAATCCGTACAGGGTGTTTGTGTTTGACTCTAGTACCAATTTTACTTTTCATTTTTATAATGGGCAGCAACAATAATACTGGCTTTAACAGCATATACGAAAAAAATAAATTTTTAATTAACACACTTTGTAAAACTGAGCAAGGTTTGCATATTTGCCATATTAATGCTCAGAGCCTTGTTAACAAATATGATGAATTCAGGATGATATTTGAAGATAGTTTGATCGACATTATATGCGTATCTGAAACCTGGTTTTATCCAGCGTTGCAAAGCAACCTTTTCTCACTCAAAGGTTTTAAAAAACCATACAGAGCAGACCGTACTCGATCATCGGGCGGTGGAGTTGCTATTTTTGTAAAAAATTACATCTTCTCTAAACATGCTAAATGCTCTGATGGCACAGAAGGTTGTGATTATTATTTTATTGATGTATTTCAGGGCGATAATAAATGCAGTATTGGTGCTATTTATATGCCACCTCGCTTTTCGAGCTCTAATCTTATTACACCCATAATAGAAGATATGTGTTCTCGTGTACCTAAACTGTTTGTTTGTGGTGATTTTAATATTAATTTATTACAGCACTCATCTCATTGTTTTAAAACATCTATGGATTCTCTGGGACTTTCTTTTGTTAATTCCACTGAACCTACCCACTTTTCTCCAGGTTGCACCCCATCGCTGCTTGATGTTTTTCTTGTTAGTGACCCCAGCTTTGTTAAGTGTTCAAGTCAGCTATCCGTTCCTATGTTTTCGTATCATGACCTTATTTTTACTACTCTTGACCTACAATTTGACAAAATACCACAATCTATCCAGTTTCGTGATTTTCGTAATATAAATATCGACCATTTGTTTAGTAATTGTTCTGTTGTCGATTTTCATCCCGTTTATGTAACGTCTAATGTTGACAATCAAATTGAATTCCTTAACACTACCATAAACTACCTTTTTAACAAACATGTTCCTATTAAAACAAGGACTATAAGATCCCGTAGTTGCCCCTGGCTTTCCCCCGAAATTTTGAACGCAATGAAGACGAGAGACGTTTCCTATCGCCGTTGGAGACGATTTGGTTGCTCAGAAATGCTTTCACAGTAAAAGTCATCTCGCAATTTGGTAACCAAGTTAATAAAACTTGCTAAATATAATTATTACAATGATAGGTTTAACTCTAATAATTCATCAAAATTTTTTTGGAAGGAAATACGAAATATTGGCTTAAAAAGAGATACTACTATTTCCGATGATGGCTTTGATTTGGATGAGTTGAATAGGAAGTTTTCCACTTCCCCAGTTCATACCAACGTTACTCGCCTAAGCTTAGCTGCGGACGAGAGACAAGACACATTTTCTATGTGTGCTGTTGATGAATACCAGGTAGGAAAAGCAGTATTCTCTATCAAATCTAAATCCACAGGTTTAGATAATATTCATCCTGACTTTGTCAAAATCCTTCTTCCTTTCGTACTTCCTCATATAACTCACATCTTTAATACGATTATTATGACCTCAACTTATCCTGTCTCCTGGAAAATATCCAAAATCATCCCTATATTAAAACCTGGAAAGAAATTAGAGTACAGACCGATAGCAATCCTTCCATTTCTCTCCAAGGTCTTTGAAAAAATCACGAGCCACCAAATAAAAATGTACATTGACGTAAATAAACTACTTAACCCTTTGCAATCGGGATTCCGATCAGGACATAGCTGTATTTCAGCACTTTTAAAAGTATCTGACGACATTAGACTAGCATTAGACAAAAATCATACAACCGTGTTAACTTTACTTGACTTTTCTAAGGCATTTGACTGCGTTAACTACAACCTTCTCTGTGATAAACTGACGACTTATTTTAATTTCTCTGACACAACCAAAAACCTTATTTATTCTTATCTGACAAATCGCTGGCAAGCTGTATCGTGCAATAGCAAGTTGTCTTCGTTCCTTCCTGTTAATACTGGTGTTCCCCAAGGATCAATTCTGGGACCTTTATTGTTTTCACTGTTTATAAATGACTTGCCATCTGTTTTGTCTCATTGTAAGTTTCATATCTACGCCGATGATGTTCAACTATACATTTCATTTCCCATAGGTATGCTTGAAGATGCGACAGAAAAGTTGAATTCTGATCTGAGATCCATATACAATTGGTCCATAAGCAACGGACTCTCACTGAACCCTGAAAAAACAAAAGCTTTACCTATCTCCAAAAACAAACCTTACCTGGAAGACTTCCCAACTATATTTTTAAATAATTGCCCAATTGAATTAGTTAATCACGCCAAAAACCTTGGTATAATATTTAACGATAGGCTTCATTGGGACAGTCACATTAATTCAATTATTTCAAAAATATATGCTTCGCTTAGAGGTTTATCTGTAGCAAAATCGAGTCTTCCAAGTGAGACAAAGCTGAAGCTTGCTAAATCACTTATCCTGCCAATTGTATCCTATGGATGTGAACTTTTCTCAGATCCTGATTCTCAGTCACTTCAAAAGTTGAAAGTAGCATTTAACGCTATTGCCAGATTTGTTTTCAACGTCCGCAGATACGATCATGTCACGTTTTATACTCGTCTACTTTTTGGATGCAACTTAGAAGCTTATTTCAAGTATCGATGTTGTTCTTTTGTCTTCAAATTAATTGTTAACAAGACCCCAAGCTACTTATTTAATAAACTTAGTTTCTGTTCTACAAATCGCTCTATTTTATTGCGCTCCTCTATGCATACTTCGCTGACATCTCGCAGGCAATTTTTCGTGTATGCTGTCAGACTGTGGAATAATCTTCCCAGTCATATGAGGTCTAGAGTCGAACACAGAAGGTTTCATGAACTCTGCTTTGAGAATTTCGCTAATTTGAACTGATGATCTTTAATCTTTACGCTTCACTTTTATTTTACATTGGAATTGTGATTGCTTTTAGGTTTTTACTTGTTAATTTTAATTTTTAATTTTAATTTTAATTTAATTTTTAATTTCAATTTGTTTAATTATGTAAAATGGTTTTTATATTGTAAATTTTGATTTATCAATTTATATTAAATTCTTGTATTGTATTATTTCCTGTACTTTTAATAAGTTTAACTTAATGTACAGCTGTCTTATTTTCAATAAATATCAAATAAATATCAAAATGTTCGAAAAGCAAACAAATCCTCACAAGCATCACGTCCATCAATGGTTCGTACCATCAGCGGAAACAACAGCAATTTCTTCATCAGCATTCAATATATCAACGAGAGCATCAGCATCAACTTCGCCAAAATGATCAACAGGAACGATAACAAGCTCAGGGCCCTTAGCATCAGCTTTGACTTCGCAACATCTTTCGGTGGTAACAGATTTGTTTCTTACTGATTCGATATTCTGGATGTTAACTAATCAAGAAATCACGTATAAAAATTATATAAAAATAATGAATATTAAACTTGTTGGTGTAGTAATATTAATATAATAGGTACATATCTTTTTATATTTTCCGTGACTTAGTGGTTCGGTGCGTTGGCTGCTAAGCAGAATGTCATGGGTTTAAGTCCTACTCGTATCCTTGTTTTTATTTCATCTTTCACGGGCACTTTCACTTGCAATGAACTGACAAAACTTCCAAGAGTATCAATCTGTCATGAAAAAGTTCTTCTCAACTTTGCCGTTCGGAATCGGCGTTATATTTTTCTTCTTATATATTCCACACGTGCATGTTTCTTGGAATCTTGGGGTCACACAGCTCTAAGAGGAGATGACTTTTGTAATATGAAAGTATTTTCTTTCGTATTTTTGTTTGCCAAAATTCGTCATCTCTATCAATTTTGAGCCACAGAAGGCAGGAAGTTCATATGCCAAGGAAACAAGTTTGTTGGCCAGTAATGTTGTCTCTGATTTTGATAATAGTAGTTGTGAGTTTTCTTTAGTCTCCACGTATCCTCTTCTTTTTGTAGGTAGGATATTTTTTTCAGCCTCACAGCTTCGTCTATTGTCAGGCTTTTTGCAGATGACTGACACATCACTGCACATAAGCTGGTGTTTCCAACCATACCATCTGGTGTTGCGCCAGTAAAATGCATTTCTTTGTATATTATAAATCTACATTTTTCAACAATTATGCCTACTTCTTCTTGAAGTTTTTCTATGGCCTTTGCTTCATATGCTTTACCCCATTCTGCGCTTGAAGAAGCGAATATTCCATAAAGAGAAGCTTTAATTATATTATGATAACTAGCAACGCTTCTAACTTTACAAATTTTAACGAAGTTTGACGCTGTTACCATTGACTTTCTGATTTCAAGCCATCTTGAGCAGTTTGCTTGATCTCTTGTATTTATTTCGATTTCCAGCCTAGAATTGATGTTTTCTTTCAAGCGCCCTTCGATTTCTGTTTTTTTTTTTTTTCAACCTCTTCAGGATGCAAATCACACGTTTCTGGAGAGTCATCAATATTGCCAAAATATTTGTCAGCAGGAGCTAATCGTTTTCTTTTCCTTGGAGCAGATTCATGATTAGCACGAAACAGTTTTCTTTTTCTTAGCTACCAATGCACAACTGTCTCTCCCACTCTCATTCATTTTCTTATTTTGTTATGTCCAACAAAAAAAAAAAAAAAAATTGAAACCAGTGTAAATGATTGCGGATTTACTAACCGCATCCTTTTTATCCGCTATCTCTATCTCTAACCCTTCTTCTATATGCCATCTGCACCCACCGAAAATAAAAAGAGATCTTTCTTCTCATCTCTCACATTATCTATCAAAGAAAAAAAAAGAAAAACAAAACCAACAGCGCATGATGCCTTTTGCGTACACCTACCTATCCTTCAACAGCGGATCCCAAAAAACTGTATGTACCTGAATACCCATGAAAAAAAAAAACATCTTTTGTAAGAAAGGGAAAACAAAGCAAAACAAATTACAGCACCACCTAGTGGCATTCCCTTGAAACCAGCTTCTTTGTGTGTGTGATCGACCATTCTTTTTTGACAAAAAACGCAAAATCGACGATTTTTCAAAAATTAAAATTAAAAAGACCATTAGCAAACAAATTTTTTTTTTTTGAATAAAAAAATAACAAAAAAAAATTGCTCCATTGAAAAGCACATATTTAAAGCTTTGAAAAAAGTTAATTTGACTTCACTGCCTTTTATATTTTAGAAGTTATGCTAAAAAATGCATTCATACTTTTTACATAATTTGCTGTATTTTTCACTGTTTTTGGAATTTTGTTTGGGAAATATTATAACGATAATCGAAAAAAAAGATCGACGTTAAGTGACTGGATATATTGTCATTATAAAAAAAAATAAAAAAATAAATAAAAATATAATATTTAGCCCATTTCCCATTAGTTAGCGTAAGCGTCTTTCAAAATTTTATAGTTTTTCCGTTTGCTTGTCGGTTTTGAGCTACATCGAATTTTTATTTATTTTTTTAACTACACAAGCATTTGGCCCTATAATCAATCGAAAACCGTTTGTTTTATTAAAATATTCGTAAAATTACGAACGCTACACAGTTTCGCGCAAAAGTCCAACCTATTTTTACATGGGAAACCCCATGAACATTGAAGAAAATTCTTTTAATATTACTGTTAACCATGTAAACTATGACCGACAATCAAAAATAGATAAGTTGATAGAAGAAAATTCTTCGATATTCGCAAAAGATAAATATGATGTCGGTACAATAAATTATTACGAAGCACATATAGACTAATTGGTCGATAGATATTGTAGTAAACGACCGTATCGCTGTACAATCGATGATAAGAAGGAAATAGAAAAACAAGTCGCGATGCTACTGGATAAAAAACTAATAGAGGAGTCATACAGCCCATTTGCAGCTCCAGTTACGCTGGCGTACAAAAGAGATGAAGATAAAAAATCAAGATTGTGCATAGATTTTCGTGATCTAAATAAAATTGTTTTACCGCAATCTCAACCGTTCCCCCCCTAATTGAAGATCTAATGATAAAAACAAGAAATTGTAAATTCTTCTCTTCACTCGATATAAATTCAGCTTTTTGGTCTATACCTGTGCGCATCTCCGACAGATACAAAACAGCATTTTTGACATAAGAAGGGCATTTCCAGTGGACATGCTTACCATTCGGTCTTAAAACAGCACCAGCAATTTTTCAGAGAATATTAAGCAATATAATCAGAAAACATAATCTCACAGATTTCACCGTCAACTAACGGGTGATTTTTTTAGCTGGTTTGGTTTTGGCAACACTGGTTTTGACAGCTGACGTGTGTTTAGTACCTTGTGTCACTGTCAAACAGCTTCAGTTTGGTTTGCAATTTAACCATGGATCGTCTTACAAATGAACAATGCTTGCAAATTATTGAATTTTACTATCAAAATTCGTGCTCGGTTCGAAATGTTCATCGCGCGCTGCTTCCATTTTATGGTCGACATTCTCGACCTTCTGGACAGTCTATTCGGAAGATTGTGACCAAATTTCGCACCAAATTTACTATATTGGACATTAAACCACCAACACGTTTACGTACTGTGCGTAGTGAAGAAAATATTGCGGCCGTATCAGCTAGTGTGACAGAAGACCGCGAAATGTTGATTCGGCGCCGTCCCCAGCAGTTAAGGCTGAATCACAAAGGCGCTTCAGCTTCAGCTTCGCCTGACGTTTACGAGTTCAGCTATAGGAATTCAATGCTTGCTATCACAAAGACGCTTCGACCTCACGTTTCGTACGTAACGTGACTCCAAACGGAAGCTCTAGTTCAAATATGCTGAACTTTTGCTTTGTCTGACAGCTCAACAGCTGTTTAAGAAAAAAATACACACAGAATTCATTTGTTTTTGGAGCAGCGTTACCACTTGAAAAAAAAGGAAACGAAGTAGATTTGGGAATGAAGCGAAGAAGATTGAGAAAAAGCGAAGTAGATTTTAAAATATGAGTGTTTATTATATTGGATAAATTGTCGCACAGAGAAACAGTTATTATTTAAAGTTCATCTGGAATTGTGTCCGAATTGTGTTAAATGTTCGATTTAGGTAATTTTGACACAACATGGTGGATAAAATGTGTTAATTATTAACAAGCAGGCTAAAATATGACACTATTGGTAAAATTCAACCAACATTTTAACGCAAGTCCCGCGCGGTCTGGAGTATTAAACAATTCAATATAAGGACGTAACTTATTCTTTGCGTATTTGTATAGGTTAATATTTCGTGTTTGTAAACTGTGTCCACTTATTGTTCGCAAATATAACGATAGAAATTTTATTGCGATGTTACTAATATATTTTCCTGATGAAAATAGGAGAAATATGATGAAGGCGTGCGATTTTTCACTGTAAACTGTAGGCATAAGATTATGTCTTAATGAGTTGTTAATCGAAGCGGATTTTAGAAATATGAAGTAAAATCGAATTAAATTTTTTCTGAGTAAGGTAGATTTTCAGTTCTTCAAAAATCAAAAAGAGTAAAGTGGCAAAGCTGTTTTGGAGGGATGATGATGTGATGGAGGGAGAACTGTCATTCAAAGCAAACGCAAAGCGGGTGCATCGTAACGCAGACGAAGCCGAAGCTGAAGCGTCTTTGTGATTTAGCCTTTAGGCCTTTGTTACAGCACTACGTGGAAAATTTTGGTGAAGGATTTGGGCGTAAAGCCTTTTAAGAACCAGCTGGTGCAAGAACTAAAGCCTGCCGACCTACCACAACGCCGAACTTTTGGTGAATGGGCTCTTGGAGTTTGGTGAACAGTTAATTTCACGTTTCGGGCCGGTCAATTGGCCGCCTAGATCGTGCGATTTGACACCATTAGACTATTTTTTGTGGGGGAATGTCAAGGCTAATGTCTATAGGGACAAGCCCGCTTCGATTGATGCACTGGAAGCCAACATCCAAACATTCATTCGTGAGATACCGGCCGATATGTGTGAAAGAGTATGCCAAAATTGGACTCAGCGAATGGGCTACTTGCGACGCAGCCGCGGTTAACATTTGCATGAAATTATCTTTAAACATTAAATTGCAAGGTTCAAACTATCCATTCAAATAAATATTTCATTCATTTTTTCGAATTTTTTGATTTTTTTTTTTTAAGTT